>OY744516.1:10252088-10719588 GCA_963556195.1 Sepiola atlantica | reverse complement strand
AAACCGAAATTATTTATATATTCATCAATGTTTTGTCTTTAAGACTTTCTCAAGATGATTGATTTGAAGAAATAACAGAAAAGTACAATATTTGAAAATATTTGGTGCGTTTGTGACGTGAAATGAATGATATTGTTTTTCAAACGAAACATGGTCGTTAAAATTCAAAAAATGTGGTACGATTATGACGTAGAAAGAATGTTTTTGTTTTGTTTTTCGAACAAACTATATCCATTAAAATTCAAAATCTGTGGTGCGTTTATGAAATTGAATAAGTGTTTTTGTGTTCGTTTGTTTTTTTTTTGTTTTTTTTTTTAAATATCTACATGTTTATATTTTTCATTTGACTATAGGCTTTCTTTGAGATCCTAGTAATGGTTCAATAATGATGTACTATGATTTTTTTGTTATTGAATGTGCTTTTGTGATCATAGGATAAATCCCCCTATAATTTAAAACAATGTATTATGTAGTATTTTTGTTAGTCAGGTTTTCATGTGTAAATAGTGTGGTTTGGTAAACGATGACTTTAGCAGTTATTTTGTAAAGGGCAATGTGCGCAAATTAAACCTAAACTTAGTAAGAGATGAGAAACTTGAGTAAATTACAGCTATATTTTTATGGGAGTCACTCCAGACAAAGCATGAAGCCACTTAATGTAAGGAGCTAATAAAAAAACGAAAGATAATTAACACAAAGAACAATTAAAATGGATTTTTTTTAAAAACATCTAAAACCAAAATCCAAGGAATATCTTAGCATGTATTTTGTGCGATTAATATATATAGAAAATAGCTTTGGGGACACAAACGTTGATTAACTCAGCGTTAGTATAATGATAGACATTTTAAAAACTCATTTTGGATGTTTCTGGCAACGGATTTTTGATCTACAATAAATGGAATAAGATTGCTGTAAAATATTTTGTGTGACTCAATATATTTTTAATCATTTTTTCTTATCTAAGCCCTCCACTCGACAATACGTCTTTACCCGGGAAACACCGGGTTAATACAGTTAGTAAAATATATATAAATACGAAAATACAAAAATTTGACTTCAGAGTTGCTGACACTTTCTCGACCTTCAGGCTGGGGTCAAAGTGTAGTATCTTTCCTGTTCTCGGTCAGTAAAGAAGAGATCCTTCTAGACTGGGGCAGCTTTTATTTTTGTCCCAATCCAGCGTGCCCTTTTTTGGAGAGCTTGATTTACCTCACATTAAAAACCGACTTTGTGTCTAACTCTGCCCTCGCGAGGAGGCGAGTAAATAGAGATGTCAGAGATGCTTCCCTCGGTATTGACACTAACTGACCCAAACTCCCGCCACAAGGTGACTGGCGGCTCAATTGGTAAAATGTGAACTCAACCACCTGCTACAGATTCTCCCCAGCCCCGACCGCTAACCTTATCTAGATAATGGAACAACTCAAGGCTGATTAGTCTATAGCATGACCGCCAAGCAATCACTTGTTCTCTGAATAAGAAGAGGTTGCATTTCACAAGATCCATTTCTTCAAAAACTTTTTGATACACACACAAACTTTAAATAAGCAATTAACTTTACCAATTCGGAATTGCTCGGAAATCTTTTTATTTTCGTTGGCGTTTCGCTTTTGTCTCGTTTTAAATCGCATAAAAACATTCAAGTTTATTTTTATTAACTTTTAAATTTATACATAACTAGCTAAATCTACCCGGTGTTGCCCGGGATGCAGTGAAGTCATTTTAGTTTTTAATTTTAATTGGTTTGCACATTTTTAAACTTAAGGTAGACAACTTCTATTATATTCTTCAATTAAAAATGAGTTATCTCTCTTGCTGATTTTTATTTTTAAATGATTATTTTAAAATGTTTCATATTAGCAGTGTTCTGGGTCGGACTAAGTCATTTTTGACAATAACACGGTACACAAATAACAAATGAAAATTGGTTAGTCAGAAACAAAGGTTTCAGCTTAAATGTTATTTAGATCTGACTTTGAAAATCCGACAAGATAAATTTGTATGTTAGATAATAAGCTAAGAGTCGGAGATGCCAAATCAGCAAGCAGGTCAATATATATAGAGAGAGAGAGAGGAGTGCTGATTATGTGACGAATGGAAGGAAGGGGAAACTGGCCTCGTACTTATTCATAGTCTCTCTCTGTCTCTTTGTTAGTCTATCTGCCAGTCTCTCTTTCTCTTTATCATTTAATACTGAACTTTTTACCTCGCCTCATTTCATTACATTAAATTATTTTTTGTTAGTCTGTCTGTCTGTCTGTCTGTCTGTCTGTCTGTCTCTCTCTCTCTCTCTCTCTCTCTCTCTCTCTCTCTCTCTCTCTCTTTATCATTTAATACTGAACTTTTTACCTCGCCTCATTTCATTACATTAAATTATTTTTTGTTAGTCTGTCTGTCTGTCTGTCTGTCTCTCTCTCTCTCTCTCTCTTTATCATTTAATACTGAACTTTTTACCTCGCCTCATTTCATTACATTAAATTATTTTTTGTAAATAGGATTTTTAAATAGTTTGCTTTAGTACTTTATGCTATTGTATTTTTTCTGGACTCAACCCATTTCCTGATCTTCATCAATGATCTCCCAAATCACATTCTAAGATCATTCGTCGACATTTATGCAGATGACACAACCATCTATGGCAACACTTCGAAGAGCATTAATGATCAAGATCTTTCTGATTCTCTCTCTTCCGACCCGGAGCACGTAGTGCAATGTGTAAAAAGGTAGATGGTTACTTTTAATACGTCTAAAACCAAGCTACTCTCCTTTCACCACCAACACTTTGATCCTCACTTTGCTCTAATTTAAATGAATGACTTTCTCCTTGAACAAGCCTTCTGCTTTGATAAGCTTCAAAATAGAAAGATGATTGGATCATTCTACTAGTCTAGAAAGTATCTCACTTCTGACACAATCCTCTACTTGTTTTGCCACATCTAGGGAGGTGTCACTCAGGGCACCCTTTCCTGCCTTGACAGAGTACAAAACCAACTTCGAAATCTAGTGGGGGATGTCCTCTTCTCTTCCCTACAGCCGCTTTCTCACAGAAGAGAGGTTGCTAGTCTTTCTCTACTCTATCGTTATTTACATGGTAGGTGCTCGACAGAGCTCCAATCTATGGTTCCTCCCTGTAAAACATCTACGACAAAAACTCGTCTAGCTACAACCATTGTAAATAATTTTCCTTTCTTCTTCTCTGTAGCTAAAACTAAACGGAACTTCCATGAGCAAAGTTTCTTTCCAAGAACTAACCATCTGTTGAACACAATACCACCGGACTGCCTTTTCGACTGACTACAACATGGTCGTTTTCAAGTCCAGTGTTAACAAATTCTTCTTGGGCCGTCCTCTTAGATAATCAAATTCTGCCTAGCCTCAACCATTGTTACCAATCTTCATGGTGTTGTCTCACTGTTTACCTGACAAATACATTAACCCTTATCCTCAAGTGGCCTTTAGGCCTTGATAAGCGGTGACTCGTTAGTACAAAGTCAATTAATAGTAAATAAAAACTAATAATGTGTAAGTTTCATAGTCGCGAGAAACGCAGACACATGAGAAGTGGTCACAAAATGTTATTAACATAGAGATTATATAAAGGAAAGTCATATCTCTGTCTGTTCGCATGTGTGTGTAGCTAAAACTCAAAACCACAAAAGATAGACTTACAAACCTTACATAGTCTCATTCAATATGACCTCAAGCTGGTTATGGTAGAAAAATATTGAAATATTCATTCCGTTGTGGTCACCAAGGACCAAACTAGTGCATGGGTGGTTTGAAAAAATTAATTTCTTTCATTCTTACCGGTAGTTGTTTTAAAAACAACACTGAAACTATGTCAAACAATTAGTCAGCTAATGGTGACCTTTTTTCTCTCTCTTTCTATTGTATTGAACTAATTACCAGAGAGAGAGAGAGAGAGAGAGAGAGAGAGAGAGAGAGAGAGAGAGAGAGAGAGAGAGAGCTCCCGGGCAACACCGAGTATCCATGCTAGTCTATTATATAAAGGAAAGCTGCATCTTATATATGCGTGTATCTGGGCTAATCTCGGTAACTAGACAAGATATACTTACAAAACTAACTTATTTCGATTCGACATAACCCCGATCAGGTTCAAATAACATAATAATCACTGTAAAGTGTATATGAGTGAAGAACTTTGAAAATGAAAAATTACGCAATAGAGGCTTTGATGTTATGGCCACGTTCAAGGAATGGATGAGAGTGCTTGAGTTAGTAGATGTAGAACAGTTGAGGCAGCAGGTTCAGTTCACAAGATCAAGGAAAATATGGAAGAAAGTGATAAAAATGGACTTGAGAGAAAAAGGTATAAATAAAGTCCTAACCCGAAATAGGGTAGTTTGGAAGTCAATTCTAAGAGCCGTCCAATACATGCCAGCATATCAAACGGACGTTACACCGAATATGATGATGATGATGATGATTATTTATAATTTTTTTTTTACAACTCCATCAACATTTTACCATCAACGGATTGCCATGGCTGATAGCACCCTTCCCGATAGTCCAATATTAAACTCTTCGGCCTGAAATTCACAGTTAACATGAATTGGAATAAATGCATAGAAGATACTGCCAAGTCTGCTGCAAAGAAGGTGGCTCCCTCTACCGGGCTAATAAACTTCTGACACCTGCCAGTATCCTATATCTCTACAAAGCCACCATTCACCCATGCATCGAGTATTGTTGTCACATCTGGGCTGGTGCACCAACCACTAGCCTCTCCCTCTTAGACAGGGTCCAAAAAAGAGTCTCTAACCTAATAAGTCCCACACTGTCCACCAAGCTCCAGCCCCTGTCCCATCGCTTCAATGTTGCATCCATGTGCTTGTTTTACAAGTACTTCAACAGAATGTTCTCCGACAAACGTTCTGCATTTGTACTCCTCAACGTAAATACCCCCGATCAACCTGACAAGCAGCAAAATCCCACCCCTTCAATGTAGAAATCCCCAGATGCAGGAAGTCTTTTTACTCTTAATAACTTATTTCTTCGAACCGCTTGCCTTTTGAATTCCCTCCCTGTTCCCTGCTTCCCTAACTGTACCAACATGCAGAAATTCAGATGTAATGTGAACAAACATCTCCCTGCACAACTCCCCACTAAGGATGCCCCTATAAATCTGCCCCTAATTCACAGTAACCCGTTCAGACCCCTTACGTCTTTGTGACAGTGTGCCTTGTTCGGAGTGAATTGAACTAAAAATAACTAAATCAGACATGTGAACTGGTAAAAAACATCTCGCCACGTTGGATTTTTTAAAATATGGCCGATGTAAATAGCTGTTACAAGATGGAAGTAAAGTAAGTCTGTTCGTATTATGCCACAAAAGAAATAACCCCAACCCCTAATATGTTTTTAAAGTTAAAGTGCATAAATTATTTTTAAAAATCTTTAAAAAACAAATAATTGAAAAAAGCAATAATGAAAACAAAAAGACTCCCAGGCGACACCGGATAGCTACAGCTAGTTTATTTATGTATTGATTTATGTATTGATTTATGAATTGATTTATTAATTGATTTATGTATTGATTTATGTATTGATTTATGTATTGATTTATGAATTGATTTATTAATTGATTTATGTATTGATTTATGAATTGATTTATGTATTGATTTATAAATTGATTTATTAATTGATTTATTAATTGATTTATGTATTGATTTATGTATTGATTTATGTATTGATTTATGAATTGATTTATGAATTGATTTATTAATTGATTTATGTATTGATTTATGTATTGATTTATGTATTGATTTATGAATTGATTTATGAATTGATTTATGAATTGATTCATGAATTGATTTATGTATTGATTTATAAATTGATTTATTAATTGATTTATTAATTGATTTATGTATTGATTTATGTATTGATTTATGAATTGATTTATGTATTGATTTATGAATTGATTTATGTATTGATTTATGAATTGATTTATGAATTGATTTATGAATTGATTCATGAATTGATTCATGTATTGATTTATGAATTGATTTATGAATTGATTTATGAATTGATTTATGAATTGATTTATTAATTGATTTATGAATTGATTTATGAATTGATTTATTAATTGATTTATTAATTGATTTATGAATTGATTTATTAATTGATTTATTAATTGATTTATTAATTGATTTATTAATTGATTTATGAATTGATTTATTTATTGATTTATGAATTGATTTATGAATTGATTTATGTATTGATTTATGAATTGACTTATGTATTGATTTATGTATTGATTTATGAATTGATTTATGAATTGATTTATGAATTGATTTATGAATTGATTTATGTATTGATTTATAAATTGATTTATGTATTGATTTATGAATTGATTTATGAATTGATTTATGAATTGATTTATGAATTGATTTATGTATTGATTTATGAATTGATTTATTAATTGATTTATGAATTGATTTATGTATTGATTTATGAATTGATTTATGTATTGATTTATGTATTGATTTATGAATTGATTTATGAATTGATTAATGAATTGATTTATGAATTGATTTATGTATTGATTTATAAATTGATTTATGAATTGATTTATGAATTTATTTATGTATTGATTTATGAATTGATTTATGTATTGATTTATGAATTGATTGATGAATTTATTTATGTATTGATTTATGAATTGATTTATGAATTGATTTATGAATTGATTTATGAATTGATTTATGTATTGATTCATGAATTGATTTATGTATTGATTTATGTATTGATTCATGAATTGATTTATGAATTGATTTATGAATTGATTTATGAATTGATTTATGTATTGATTTATGAATTGATTTATGTATTGATTTATGAATTGATTTATGAATTGATTAATGAATTGATTTATGAATTGATTTATGAATTGATTTATGTATTGATTTATGTATTGATTCATGAATTGATTTATGTATTGATTTATGAATTGATTTATGTATTGATTTATGTATTGATTTATGAATTGATTTATGAATTTATTTATGTATTGATTTATTAATTGATTCATGAATTAATTCATGTATTGATTTATGAATTGATTTATGTATTGATTTATGTATTGATTTATGAATTGATTTATGAATTGATTTATGTATTGATTTATGTATTGATTTATGTATTTATTTATGTATTTATTTATGAATTGATTTATGAATTGATTTATGAATTTATGAATTTATTTATTGATTTATGTATTGATTGATGAATTGATTGATGAATTGATTTATGTATTGATTTATGTATTGATTTATGTATTTATTTATGTATTGATTTATGAATTGATTGATGAATTGATTCATGTATTGATTTATTAATTGATTCATGTATTGATTTATGAATTGATTTATGTATTGATTTATGTATTGATTTATGAATTGATTTATGAATTGATTTATGTATTGATTTATTAATTGATTCATGAATTGATTTATGAATTGATTTATGTATTGATTTATGAATTGATTTATGTATTGATTTATGAATTGATTTATGAATTGATTTATGTATTGATTTATGAATTGATTTATGTATTGATTTATGAATTCATTTATGAATTGATTTATGAATTGATTTATGAATTGATTTATGAATTGATTTATGTATTGATTTATTAATTGATTCATGAATTGATTTATTAATTGATTTATGAATTGATTTATGTATTGATTTATGAATTGATTTATGAATTGATTTATGTATTGATTTATTAATTGATTTATTAATTGATTCATGAATTGATTTATGAATTGATTTATGTATTGATTTATGAATTGATTTATGTATTGATTTATGAATTGATTTATGAATTGATTTATGAATTGATTTATGTATTGATTTATGAATTCATTTATGAATTGATTTATGAATTGATTTATGAATTGATTTATGTATTGATTTATGAATTGATTTATGTATTGATTTATGAATTAATTTATGTATTGATTTATGAATTCATTTATGAATTGATTTATGAATTGATTTATGAATTGATTTATGTATTGATTTATGAATTGATTTATGTATTGATTTATGAATTGATTTATGTATTGATTTATTAATTGATTTATGAATTGATTTATGTATTGATTTATGAATTGATTTATGTATTGATTTATGTATTGATTTATTAATTGATTTATGAATTGATTTATGTATTGATTTATGTATTGATTTATGAATTGATTTATGAATTGATTTATGTATTGATTCATGAATTGATTTATGTATTGATTTATGAATTGATTTATGTATTGATTTATGAATTGATTTATGTATTGATTTATGAATTGATTTATGTATTGATTTATGAATTGATTTATGAATTGATTCATGAATTGATTTATGTATTGATTTATGAATTGATTTATGAATTGATTCATGAATTGATTTATGTATTGATTTATGAATTGATTTATGTATTGATTCATGAATTGATTCATGAATTGATTTATGAATTGATTTATGAATTGATTTATGAATTGATTCATGAATTGATTTATGTATTGATTTATGAATTGATTTATGACTTGATTCATGAATTGATTTATGTATTGATTTATGAATTGATTTATGAATTGATTTATGAATTGATTCATGAATTGATTTATGTATTGATTCATGAATTGATTTATGAATTGATTTATGTATTGATTTATGAATTGATTTATGTATTGATTTATGTATTGATTCATGAATTGATTTATGTATTGATTTATGAATTGATTTATGAATTGATTCATGAATTGATTTATGTATTGATTTATGAATTGATTTATGAATTGATTCATGAATTGATTTATGAATTGATTTATGAATTGATTTATGAATTGATTTATGAATTGATTCATGAATTGATTTATGAATTGATTTATG
The DNA here is from genome assembly GCA_963556195.1 of Sepiola atlantica. Classification (NCBI taxonomy): domain Eukaryota; kingdom Metazoa; phylum Mollusca; class Cephalopoda; order Sepiida; family Sepiolidae; genus Sepiola; species Sepiola atlantica. Next base: position 10,710,669 of record OY744516.1, on the reverse strand, counting down.
AATTGATTAATGAATTGATTTATGTATTGATTCATGAATTGATTTATGTATTGATTTATGAATTGATTTATGAATTGATTCATGAATTGATTTATGAATTGATTTATGAATTGATTCATGAATTGATTTATGAATTGATTTATGAATTGATTAATGAATTGATTTATGTATTGATTTATGAATTGATTTATGAATTGATTCATGAATTGATTTATGTATTGATTTATGAATTGATTCATGAATTGATTTATGTATTGATTTATGAATTGATTTATGTATTGATTTATGAATTGATTTATGAATTGATTCATGAATTGATTTATGAATTGATTTATGAATTGATTCATGAATTGATTTATGAATTGATTTATGAATTGATTAATGAATTGATTTATGTATTGATTTATGAATTGATTTATGAATTGATTCATGAATTGATTTATGTATTGATTTATGAATTGATTTATGAATTGATTCATGAATTGATTTATGTATTGATTTATGAATTGATTTATGTATTGATTTATGAATTGATTTATGTATTGATTTATGTATTGATTTATGAATTGATTTATGTATTGATTTATGAATTCATTTATGAATTGATTCATGAATTGATTTATGTATTGATTTATGAATTGATTTATGTATTGATTTATGAATTGATTCATGAATTGATTTATGTATTGATTTATGAATTGATTTATGAATTGATTCATGAATTGATTTATGTATTGATTTATGAATTGATTTATGTATTGATTTATGAATTGATTTATGTATTGATTTATGTATTGATTTATGTATTGATTTATGAATTGATTTATGTATTGATTTATGAATTCATTTATGAATTGATTTATGAATTGATTTATGAATTGATTTATGTATTGATTTATGAATTGATTTATGTATTGATTTATGAATTGATTTATGTATTGATTTATTAATTAATTTATGAATTGATTTATGTATTGATTTATGAATTGATTTATGTATTGATTTATGTATTGATTTATTAATTGATTTATGAATTGATTTATGTATTGATTTATGTATTGATTTATGAATTGATTTATGAATTGATTTATGTATTGATTCATGAATTGATTTATGTATTGATTTATGAATTGATTTATGAATTGATTTATGTATTGATTTATGAATTGATTTATGTATTGATTTATGAATTGATTTATGAATTGATTCATGAATTGATTTATGTATTGATTTATGAATTGATTTATGTATTGATTTATGAATTGATTCATGAATTGATTTATGAATTGATTTATGAATTGATTCATGAATTGATTTATGAATTGATTTATGAATTGATTCATGAATTGATTTATGAATTGATTTATGAATTGATTCATGAATTGATTTATGTATTGATTTATGAATTGATTCATGAATTGATTTATGTATTGATTTATGAATTGATTTATGTATTGATTTATGAATTGATTCATGAATTGATTTATGAATTGATTTATGAATTGATTCATGAATTGATTCATGAATTGATTTATGTATTGATTTATGTATTGATTTATGAATTGATGTATGAATTGATTTATGAATTGATTTATGTATTGATTTATGAATTGATTTATGTATTGATTTATGTATTGATTTATGAATTGATTTATGAATTGATTTATGTATTGATTTATTAATTGATTCATGAATTGATTTATGAATTGATTGATGTATTGATTTATGTATTGATTTATGAATTGATTTATGAATTGATTTATGAATTTATTTATTTATGAATTTATTTATTGATTTATGTATTGATTTATTAATTGATTCATGAATTGATTCATGTATTGATTTATGTATTGATTCATGAATTGATTTATGTATTGATTTATGAATTGATTTATGTATTGATTTATTAATTGATTCATGAATTGATTTATGTATTGATTTATGAATTGATTGATGTATTGATTTATGTATTGATTTATGAATTGATTTATGAATGTATTTATGTATTGATTTATTAATTGATTCATGAATTGATTGATGAATTGATTGATGAATTGATTTATATATTGATTTATGTATTGATTTATTAATTGATTCATGTATTGATTTATGTATTGATTTATGAATTGATTTATGAATTGATTTATGAATTGATTTATGAATTTATTTATTTGTGAATTTATTTATTGATTTATGTATTGATTTATGAATTGATTTATGTATTGATTTATGAATTGATTAATGAATTGATTTATGTATTGATTTATGAATTGATTTATGAATTGATTAATGAATTGATTTATGTATTTATTTATGAATTGATTTATGAATTGATTTATGTATTGATTTATGTATTGATTCATGAATTGATTTATGTATTGATTTATGTATTGATTTATGTATTGATTTATGAATTGATTTATGAATTGATTTATGTATTGATTTATTAATTGATTCATGAATTGATTTATGAATTGATTGATGAATTGATTTATGTATTGATTTATGTATTGATTTATGTATTGATTTATGTATTGATTTATGAATTGATTTATGAATTGATTTATGAATTTATTTATTTATGAATTTATTTATTGATTTATGTATTGATTGATGAATTGATTTATGTATTGATTTATGTATTGATTTATGTATTGATTTATGAATTGATTGATGAATTGATTTATGTATTGATTTATGTATTGATTTATGTATTGATTTGATAATTGATTCATGAATTGATTTATGTATTGATTTATGTATTGATTTATGAATTGATTTATGTATTGATTGATGAATTGATTTATGTATTGATTTATGTATTGATTTATGTATTGATTGATGAATTGATTTATGTATTGATTTATGAATTGATTTATGTATTGATTTATGAATTGATTTATGTATTGATTTATGAATTGATTTATGTATTGATTTATGAATTGATTTATGTATTGATTGATGAATTGATTTATGTATTGATTTATTAATTGATTCATGAATTGATTTATGTATTGATTTATGAATTGATTTATGTATTGATTTATGTATTGATTTATGAATGGATTTATGAATTGATTTATGTATTGATTGATGAATTGATTCATGAATTGATTTATGTATTGATTTATGAATTGATTAATGAATTGATTTATGTATTGATTAATGAATTGATTTATGTATTGATTTTTGAATTGATTTATGAATTGATTAATGAATTTATTTATGTATTGATTTATGTATTGATTTATGTATTGATTTATGAATTGATTTATGAATTGATTTATGTATTGATTTATGAATTGATTTATGAATTGATTTATGAATTGATTTATGTATTGATTTATGAATTGATTTATGAATTGATGTATGTATTGATTTATGTATTGATTTATGTATTGATTCATGAATTGATTTATGTATTGATTTATGAATTGATTTATGTATTGATTTATGTATTGATTTATGAATTGATTTATGAATTGATTTATGTATTGATTTATTAATTGATTCATGAATTGATTTATGAATTGATTGATGTATTGATTTATGTATTGATTTATGAATTGATTTATGAATTTATTTATTTATGAATTTATTTATTGATTTATGTATTGATTTATTAATTGATTCATGAATTGATTCATGTATTGATTTATGTATTGATTCATGAATTGATTTATGTATTGATTTATGAATTGATTTATGTATTGATTTATGAATTGATTTATGAATTGATTTATTAATTGATTTATGAATTGATTGATGTATTGATTTATGTATTGATTTATGAATTGATTTATGAATGTATTTATGTATTGATTTATTAATTGATTCATGAATTGATTGATGAATTGATTGATGAATTGATTTATATATTGATTTATGTATTGATTTATTAATTGATTCATGAATTGATTTATGAATTTATTTATGTATTGATTTATGAATTGATTTATGTATTGATTTATGAATTGATTTATGAATTGATTTATGAATTGATTTATGAATTTATTTATTTGTGAATTTATTTATTGATTTATGTATTGATTTATGAATTGATTTATGTATTGATTTATGAATTGATTAATGAATTGATTTATGTATTGATTTATGAATTGATTTATGAATTGATTTATGAATTGATTTATGTATGGATTTATGAATTGATTTATGAATTGATTTATGTATTGATTTATGTATTGATTCCTGAATTGATTTATGTATTGATTTATGTATTGATTTATGAATTGATTTATGAATTGATTTATGTATTGATTTATTAATTGATTCATGAATTGATTTATGAATTGATTCATGAATTGATTTATGTATTGATTTATGTATTGATTTATGTATTGATTTATGAATTGATTTATGAATTGATTTATGAATTTATTTATTTATGAATTTATTTATTGATTTATGTATTGATTGATGAATTGATTGATGAATTGATTTATGTATTGATTAATGTATTGATTTATGTATTGATTTATGTATTGATTTATGAATTGATTGATGAATTGATTTATGTATTGATTTATGTATTGATTTATGTATTGATTTATTAATTGATTCATGAATTGATTTATGTATTGATTTATGTATTGATTTATGAATTGATTTATGAATTGATTTATGTATTGATTTATGAATTGATTTATGTATTGATTTATGAATTGATTTATGTATTGATTTATGAATTGATTTATGTATTGATTTATTAATTGATTCATGAATTGATTTATGTATTGATTTATGAATTGATTTATGAATTGATTTATGAATTTATTTATTTATGAATTTATTTATTGATTTATGTATTGATTGATGAATTGATTCATGAATTGATTTATGTATTGATTTATGAATTGATTAATGAATTGATTTATGTATTGATTAATGAATTGATTTATGTATTGATTTTTGAATTGATTTATGAATTGATTAATGAATTTATTTATGTATTGATTTATGTATTGATTTATGTATTGATTTATGAATTGATTCATGAATTGATTTATGTATTGATTTATGAATTGATTTATGAATTGATTTATGTATTGATTTATCTATTGATTTATGAATTGATTGATGTATTGATTTATGTATTGATTTATGAATTGATTTATGAATTGATTTATGAATTTATTTATTTATGAATTTATTTATTGATTTATGTATTGATTGATGAATTGATTCATGAATTGATTTATGTATTGATTTATGAATTGATTAATGAATTGATTTATGTATTGATTTTTCAATTGATTTATGAATTGATTAATGAATTTATTTATGTATTGATTTATGAATTGATTTATGAATTTATTTATGTATTGATTTATGAATTGATTTATGAATTGATTAATGTATTGATTTATGAATTGATTTATGAATTTATTTATGTATTGATTTATGAATTGATTTATGAATTGATTAATGAATTGATTAATGTATTGATTTATGAATTGATTTATGAATTGATTAATGTATTGATTTATGAATTGATTTATGAATTGATTTATGAATTGATTTATGAATTGATTTATGTATTGATTTATGTATTGATTTATGAATTGATTGATGTATTGATTTATGAATTGATTTATGAATTGATTGATGAATTGATTTATGTATTGATTTATGAATTGATTTATGAATTGATTGATGTATTGATTTATGAATTGATTAATGAATTTATTTATGTATTGATTTATGAATTGATTAATGAATTTATTTATGTATTGATTTATGTATTGATTTATGAATTGATTGATGTATTGATTTATGAATTGATTAATGAATTGATTTATGTATTGATTTATGTATTGATTTATGAATTGATTGATGTATTGATTTATGAATTGATTTATGAATTGATTAATGAATTTATTTATGTATTGATTTATGTATTGATTAATGAATTGATTTATGTATTGATTTTTCAATTGATTTATGAATTGATTAATGAATTTATTTATGTATTGATTTATGAATTGATTTATGAATTGATTAATGTATTGATTTATGAATTGATTTATGAATTTATTTATGTATTGATTTATGAATTGATTTATGAATTGATTAATGAATTGATTAATGTATTGATTTATGAATTGATTAATGAATTTATTTATGTATTGATTTATGTATTGATTTATGAATTGATTGATGTATTGATTTATGAATTGATTAATGAATTTATTTATGTATTGATTTATGTATTGATTTATGAATTGATTGATGAATTGATTTATGTATTGATTTATGAATTGATTTATGAATTGATTTATGAATTTATTTATTTATGAATTTATTTATTGATTTATGTATTGATTGATGAATTGATTCATGAATTGATTTATGTATTGATTTATGAATTGATTAATGAATTGATTTATGTATTGATTAATGAATTGATTTATGTATTGATTTTTCAATTGATTTATGAATTGATTAATGAATTTATTTATGTATTGATTTATGAATTGATTTATGAATTTATTTATGTATTGATTTATGAATTGATTTATGAATTGATTAATGTATTGATTTATGAATTGATTTATGAATTTATTTATGTATTGATTTATGAATTGATTTATGAATTGATTAATGAATTGATTAATGTATTGATTTATGAATTGATTTATGAATTGATTAATGTATTGATTTATGAATTGATTTATGAATTGATTTATGAATTGATTTATGAATTGATTTATGTATTGATTTATGTATTGATTTATGAATTGATTGATGTATTGATTTATGAATTGATTTATGAATTGATTGATGAATTGATTTATGTATTGATTTATGAATTGATTTATGAATTGATTGATGTATTGATTTATGAATTGATTAATGAATTTATTTATGTATTGATTTATGAATTGATTAATGAATTTATTTATGTATTGATTTATGTATTGATTTATGAATTGATTGATGTATTGATTTATGAATCGATTAATGAATTGATTTATGTATTGATTTATGTATTGATTTATGAATTGATTGATGTATTGATTTATGAATTGATTTATGAATTGATTAATGAATTTATTTATGTATTGATTTATGTATTGATTAATGAATTGATTTATGTATTGATTTTTCAATTGATTTATGAATTGATTAATGAATTTATTTATGTATTGATTTATGAATTGATTTATGAATTGATTAATGTATTGATTTATGAATTGATTTATGAATTTATTTATGTATTGATTTATGAATTGATTTATGAATTGATTAATGAATTGATTAATGTATTGATTTATGAATTGATTAATGAATTTATTTATGTATTGATTTATGTATTGATTTATGAATTGATTGATGTATTGATTTATGAATTGATTAATGAATTTATTTATGTATTGATTTATGTATTGATTTATGAATTGATTGATGAATTGATTTATGTATTGATTTATGAATTGATTTATGAATTGATTTATGAATTTATTTATTTATGAATTTATTTATTGATTTATGTATTGATTGATGAATTGATTGATGAATTGATTTATGTATTGATTAATGTATTGATTTATGTATTGATTAATGTATTGATTAATGAATTGATTTATGAATTGATTTATGAATTGATTTATGTATTGATTTTTGAATTGATTTATGAATTGATTTATGTATTGATTGATGAATTGATTGATGAATTGATTTATGTATTGATTTATGAATTGATTTATGAATTGATTAATGTATTGATTTATGAATTGATTAATGAATTGATTTATGAATTGATTTATGAATTGATTTATGTATTGATTTATGAATTGATTTATGAATTGATTTATGTATTGATTGATGAATTGATTGATGAATTGATTTATGTATTGATTTATGAATTGATTTATGAATTGATTAATGTATTGATTTATGAATTGATTAATGAATTGATTTATGTATAGATTTATGTATTGATTTATGTATTGATTTATTAATTGATTCATGAATTGATTTATGTATTGATTTATGTATTGATTTATGAATTGATTTATGAATTGATTTATGTATTGATTTATGAATTGATTTATGTATTGATTTATGAATTGATTTATGTATTGATTTATTAATTGATTCATGAATTGATTTATGTATTGATTTATGAATTGATTTATGAATTGATTTATGAATTTATTTATTTATGAATTTATTTATTGATTTATGTATTGATTGATGAATTGATTCATGAATTGATTTATGTATTGATTTATGAATTGATTAATGAATTGATTTATGTATTGATTTATGTATTGATTTTTGAATTGATTTATGAATTGATTAATGAATTTATTTATGTATTGATTTATGTATTGATTTATGTATTGATTTATGAATTGATTCATGAATTGATTTATGTATTGATTTATGAATTGATTTATGTATTGATTTATCTATTGATTTATGAATTGATTGATGTATTGATTGATGTATTGATTTATGTATTGATTTATGAATTGATTTATGAATTGATTTATGAATTTATTTATTTATGAATTTATTTATTGATTTATGTATTGATTGATGAATTGATTCATGAATTGATTTATGTATTGATTTATGAATTGATTAATGAATTGATTTATGTATTGATTAATGAATTGATTTATGTATTGATTTTTCAATTGATTTATGAATTGATTAATGAATTTATTTATGTATTGATTTATGAATTGATTTATGAATTTATTTATGTATTGATTTATGAATTGATTTATGAATTGATTAATGTATTGATTTATGAATTGATTTATGAATTTATTTATGTATTGATTTATGAATTGATTTATGAATTGATTAATGAATTGATTAATGTATTGATTTATGAATTGATTTATGAATTGATTAATGTATTGATTTATGAATTGATTTATGAATTGATTAATGTATTGATTTATGAATTGATTAATGAATTTATTTATGTATTGATTTATGTATTGATTTATGAATTGATTGATGTATTGATTTATGAATTGATTAATGAATTGATTTATGTATTGATTTATGTATTGATTTATGAATTGATTGATGTATTGATTTATGAATTGATTTATGAATTGATTGATGAATTGATTTATGTATTGATTTATGAATTGATTTATGAATTGATTTATGAATTGATTAATGTATTGATTTATGAATTGATTAATGAATTTATTTATGTATTGATTTATGTATTGATTTATGAATTGATTGATGTATTGATTTATGAATTGATTTATGAATTGATTAATGAATTTATTTATGTATTGATTTATGTATTGATTTATGTATTGATTAATGAATTGATTTATGTATTGATTTTTCAATTGATTTATGAATTGATTAATGAATTTATTTATGTATTGATTTATGAATTGATTTATGAATTGATTAATGTATTGATTTATGAATTGATTTATGAATTTATTTATGTATTGATTTATGAATTGATTTATGAATTGATTAATGAATTGATTAATGTATTGATTTATGAATTGATTAATGAATTTATTTATGTATTGAATTATGTATTGATTTATGAATTGATTGATGTATTGATTTATGAATTGATTAATGAATTTATTTATGTATTGATTTATGTATTGATTTATGAATTGATTGATGAATTGATTCATGTATTGATTTATGAATTGATTTATGAATTGATTTATGAATTTATTTATTTATGAATTTATTTATTGATTTATGTATTGATTGATTAATTGATTTATGAATTGATTAATGAATTTATTTATGTATTGATTTATGTATTGATTTATGAATTGATTGATGAATTGATTTATGTATTGATTTATGAATTGATTTATGAATTGATTTATGAATTTATTTATTTATGAATTTATTTATTGATTTATGTATTGATTGATGAATTGATTGATGAATTGATTTATGTATTGATTAATGTATTGATTTATGTATTGATTTATGTATTGATTTATGAATTGATTGATGAATTGATTTATGTATTGATTTATGTATTGATTTATGTATTGATTTATTAATTGATTCATGAATTGATTTATGTATTGATTTATGTATTGATTTATGAATTGATTTATGAATTGATTTATGTATTGATTTATGAATTGATTTATGTATTGATTTATGAATTGATTTATGTATTGATTTATGAATTGATTTATGTATTGATTTATTAATTGATTCATGAATTGATTTATGTATTGATTTATGAATTGATTTATGAATTGATTTATGAATTTATTTATTTATGAATTTATTTATTGATTTATGTATTGATTGATGAATTGATTCATGAATTGATTTATGTATTGATTTATGAATTGATTAATGAATTGATTTATGTATTGATTAATGAATTGATTTATGTATTGATTTTTGAATTGATTTATGAATTGATTAATGAATTTATTTATGTATTGATTTATGTATTGATTTATGAATTGATTCATATATTGATTTATGTATTGATTTATGAATTGATTTATGAATTGATTTATGTATTGATTTATCTATTGATTTATGAATTGATTGATGTATTGATTTATGTATTGATTTATGAATTGATTTATGAATTGATTTATGAATTTATTTATTTATGAATTTATTTATTGATTTATGTATTGATTGATGAATTGATTCATGAATTGATTTATGTATTGATTTATGAATTGATTAATGAATTGATTTATGTATTGATTTATGAATTGATTTATGTATTGATTTTTCAATTGATTTATGAATTGATTAATGAATTTATTTATGTATTGATTTATGAATTGATTTATGAATTTATTTATGTATTGATTAATGTATTGATTTATGAATTGATTTATGAATTTATTCATGTATTGATTTATGAATTGATTTATGAATTGATTAATGAATTGATTAATGTATTGATTTATGAATTGATTAATGAATTTATTTATGTATTGATTTATGTATTGATTTATGAATTGATTTATGAATTTATTTATGTATTGATTTATGAATTGATTTATGAATTGATTAATGAATTGATTAATGTATTGATTTATGAATTGATTAATGAATTGATTTATGTATTGATTTATGTATTGATTTATGAATTGATTGATGTATTGATTTATGAATTGATTTATGAATTGATTGATGAATTGATTTATGTATTGATTTATGAATTGATTTATGAATTGATTTATGAATTGATTAATGTATTGATTTATGAATTGATTAATGAATTTATTTATGTATTGATTTATGTATTGATTTATGAATTGATTGATGTATTGATTTATGAATTGATTTATGAATTGATTAATGAATTTATTTATGTATTGATTTATGTATTGATTAATGAATTGATTTATGTATTGATTTTTCAATTGATTTATGAATTGATTAATGAATTTATTTATGTATTGATTTATGAATTGATTTATGAATTGATTAATGTATTGATTTATGAATTGATTTATGAATTTATTTATGTATTGATTTATGAATTGATTTATGAATTGATTAATTAATTGATTAATGTATTGATTTATGAATTGAATAATGAATTTATTTATGTATTGATTTATGTATTGATTTATGAATTGATTGATGTATTGATTTATGAATTGATTAATGAATTTATTCATGTATTGATTTATGTATTGATTTATGAATTGATTGATGAATTGATTTATGTATTGATTTATGAATTGATTTATGAATTGATTGATGAATTGATTTATGTATTGATTTATGTATTGATTTATGAATTGATTGATGTATTGATTTATGAATTGATTAATGAATTTATTTATGTATTGATTTATGTATTGATTTATGAATTGATTGATGAATTGATTTATGTATTGATTTATGAATTGATTTATGAATTGATTTATGAATTTATTTATTTATGAATTTATTTATTGATTTATGTATTGATTGATGAATTGATTCATGAATTGATTCATGAATTGATTTATGTATTGATTTATGTATTGATTTATAAAATTGTAAAATAAATGAATTCCACTCAATTTGCGGGTAATTATGTTTTTCACGTTATGTCATCATTGGGCTTTCATAGTTGGATAAAAAGATTTTTTGTGTACGTAATTATGTGTAAGTATTATTTAAAAACGATGTTGGGAACATAAACTCCACCACCACCCTCCATACACACCTACACACACGAATCCCCTTTTTCTTTCGTTCTTTCTTTGTCCCTCACCCCTCCTCCTCCCGACAACCATTTTGTCTTTCTTTGTGGCTTCCGGCTTCTGGCTCTTCACATTAACGTTTCTAACAAAAGGGTTGATTAAATGGGGTTTCTTTAACTACCATACACTTATCTCTGCAGGTGGAGGAAAGTGGGGGGGCGGGTAGTTGTCGACTGCTGCTGATGTTGCTACCACTACCACCACTACTACTACTACTACGGCTGTTTACCTTTTATTAACAAAGTTAATACTAACACCCACTAACAACTTTCAGCATAATTAGTTATCTGTCTATCTTTTATCATTATACTAAAGCTGAGTTAATCAACGTTTGTTTCCCTAAGACTTTTTTTCTTATATATTTTAATTGTACAAAACACATTATAAAATATTCCTTGGTTTTGGGATTGAGTTATGAATTCTATTTTAATTGGTGTAATTAGCCGTAATTTGTAGTTAACTCACCAAGTGACTCATCTCTTACTAAGTCTCTGTTTTTCGCTATATGTTGTTTGACATTCCCTCTTATCTTATATGGTGTCTATCACTCTCGTTCCCGTCTCTCTCTCTCTCTCTCTCTCTGCGCGCGCGTGTGTGTGTGTGTGTGTTTATTAACCGTCGAAGGTAATAAAGAAAGGAAAGATTGGAATAGTCCGTTATAAACAAAAGGGAATGTCAACGCAGGTAGTAATACTATTTAACACGTAATTAGAGAGATAGTGAGAGGGGGTGTGGAGGGGTAATTTTGGGATTTTGTCTTTTCCCATTTTATTTTTTATATTTAACTGGCTTTGCAAACTCACTTTAACCCTAGCTCAATGGGTGACACAACGGATCACATTTTTTCTGTATATAAAATGTTTGAATTTAAAATGTTTAAAAGTGATATCCGCTGAGTGTGTTGTGGCGTTCTGTACGAACGTAGACTCCACATTATTGTCATTAAACAGAGATCGATTCTGATTCCAAGCGGTCCTCTATTTTTAGGGTTGTTCTTCATTTATTCTATGAAACGTTTTCATTGGAAGCCATGAGAAATAGAGTCGTTGGCCTCACTGTAGCACGAGACACCCTACTTTCTTCTTCTTTGTGCCAAGTTTAGTTGAAATCCATTCAGTAGTTGATGATAAGTCTATGGGATTGACATCCTAATATTTTATCATCGGCATAAACAGAAACAAATACCAAATTCACTTCAACAAAAAAAGCTCACACTGGGGCCATAAAAACCAGCTCCCAGAGACAGTCTAACAAAAAGGCGCAAAAGAAAACAAAAATGTTGATCACGCCGGCCAAACCACTGGTCAAACAATATAAAAGCAGACCGTGCAACAAAATCTGCTTCTTTCCTCTTTTTCTCTCGGACGCTTAACAGAGAATACAAGTTTGGCTATCCCTAGCCCAAAGGCGAGGGGTGCCAGCGCGTCGGCTGACTACTAAACACACACACACACACACACAAAGGCTTACACTCCTATCATTCTTCAACACACGCTACCACACACTGCCGACAAAGACACACACACACACACATACAAATGCCTAAACGACTTATCAACTCTCACGCGCACACATTCGTACAACCACGAACAAAAGGCGACATGCACATTCACACACTTCGACACATGGCTACGTTTTATTCAACCATATGCATGCTTTATCTTTCATTTAACTTTCATATGTTTTTTCATGTTTTATCCGTTTTCTCTGGCTTTTAACCATTTCTTTACACAATTTAAATGTAAGCGTGGATCTTAGCATTTTCTCTAAGACACAATATCTTAACACGTTAAGGTCCACGCTCCTACAAGAGTTAAATTATTTTAACAAGTCTTAACTTTGTAAAATATTCATATCCAGCATGGCCTATATACATATCCAACTGTTCTATCTATCTATCTATCTATCTATCTATCTATCTATCTATCTATGTACGGTTTTAGGATAGAATTAAATGTTTTTGTGTAAGTCACTTTGCATATGTATATTCTAATACTATTACTGAGCTCTACTTATGTATTGAACATTCTGGAATTAATTAATGAACCCAAAAATATATACATAATATATTATCCTGTAATCTAAGTATGTAAATGATAAAATGATACTTATATATATATATATATATATATAATTTTTAGTTAATAACACTAAAATAATAGATTCAGAAACGAGTTTAAAAAAAAAAATTGAAACACTCAAAGCTATCTTTATTAAAACCCAACAACCTACAATCAAAAACATTACGCATGTAACCAGTAACAACATTTTAAAATTCTTAACGTAATACAATTTTATCCTGTGACGCTAATTCTGGCGTCACAGAATTTAAATTGTTAACATGTTTCCTGGAACACTTCGACACATAGCTACACTATGCACATACATACACATTCATAAATCACAGGCATGAACATTTATCGTTTCTCTAACTGGACAATTGAAATGAACACTTAATGCTTTGTATTTTGTAAAAATATAAATATTTTGTGTTTTATTTTTCCTTCAACTTATGCATGCTTTATCTTTCATTCAACTTTCATACAGGTTTTTCCATGTTTATCTGTTTTTACTCTTTTAAACATTTCTTTAGCAATCTAAATGTAAGCGTGGATCTTAGCACATTTCTCTAAGACACAATATCTTACTAAGCTAAGGTCCGCGCTCCCGCAAGTCTGTATTCCTTGGTTTTTGGATTGAGTTATGTTTGAAATAAATCCTATTTTAATTGTTTTACATAAGTAATTTTACATTTACTCATCAAGTCACTCATCTCTTAAGTTTCTATCGATTACTCTCTCTTTCTCTCTCTCTTTCTCTCTCTCTCTCTCTCTCTTTCTCTCTCTCTCAATTCAATATATTGGCAAAAGATTAGCACAGGGCGAGAGCCATGTAAAAGCGAGTGACGAAAGAGGGTTTTCGAAGTAACAGCAGCAGTGAATGTTATTCTTATGAATCGACTATCGATTGGACAAAAGCTCAAATCAGCAGTTTCTTTCAACCAATCACAGTGCAAGAAATATCCATTTTAAAAATCTCGTGCATAGTATAAAAAAAGCCCAAACACACAGCTTTCTTTCTCTTTTTTCTATTCTTCTTTCAGAGACAACACATGTGCGTACATCACAATCCAGCTTTGACCCCCCCCCTCCCGAAAAACTCTCGGAAAGTAGCACACACACTAACTTCTGTATGGCCAGTGAAATACGCACATGCCTCTCACCAAACGCATATACACAATTCGTACGTACACTTTATCACTAACAAAACAAGTATGCTAATATACACACACACACACATACATCACCATGCCTATCCCATTTACAAACACACACACACACACGTAAACATACACGCTCAATTCCTTCTTAACGCACAAGGTGACAGACGAAATAAGCAGGTGTACTTAATTTCTCTTTACAGTCAAAGCAACTCTTTTTCACCAGAACGTTCTCGGATACTTTGAACTCTCATTCTTCATGAACTCTTCATCTTTCGTTGTCTTAACAAAGTTGTCACTAAAAAATAAGTACTTTGTCATTCTTTCTTTTGATAATGCGTTTCTCTCTACAAGGAGAGGGGATTATGTACAGGGATGATCATACAAAGATTGGCGGCCACGATGCGTCCAGTGCCACTTTGGACCATTTGGACGTCTAGGAACTGACCACGACTTTCAGCAGCTTATTTCATGGCTCAGCGACCTGAATCGCAAAAGAAGCCTTCCGACGATTCAATCAAAATCGTCTCAAGTACAGCTTCTATGAGTTTCCACATTTATGAACAGTCAAAGTTAATAAAAGTAACTAGAAAATAGAAGATTGGAATAGTCTATTATAAACTATAGGAAATATCGCCACAAGTATCAATAATAGTTAACCCATAGCTGGAAAGAGAATAAGATATTGTGAACAGAAAGAGACTTATTATGGATGTTGTCTTTTCATATTTTTTAAAACTTAACTGGTTTTGTAAACTCACTTTTTCTAATTCAAACAATCTAACCCGCGTGCAATGGATGACCCAACCAGTCACATTTTTCTCGTGTGTGTGTGTGTGTGTGTGTGTGTGTGTGTGTGTGTGTGTGTGTGTGTGTGTGTGTGTGTGAACATCAGAAGAATTTTAGTGTTTTTCGTCTTTTTTATTATTTTTTTGTTTTTTTCACACTAGCCGAAGGAGGTCTGATATTATTTTCTTGCACGAGTTATTACCAGTGATCGCTCACTTCTGGACAAGGTCGAGTTTCCTTGCTTAACTATCTATATGACTTTGTGTCTCCTTTTTTATCTTCTAACAAAGCTGGTGCTGGCAGGTGGATTTTATTTATTTATTTATTTTTGTGTGTGATGCTGATTCATTTTTTAGTCAGTTAGGTTTTATTTCTCAGTCTTTTTATTATTTTGTTTAAAATCTTAATTTTATATATATATATATATATATATATATATATATATATATATATAAGCGAGATTCTGACCCCATTTGTTGTTGTTGTTGTAGAATCACTTTCAACTGCTTACTATAAGCGCTTGCCGATTTGGCGTTTATAGATTTAAATCCCTCCTAATTGTCATGTGAATTCTCGCCGGCCGAGGGAAACGACATCCGACTGCAAACTAGTCGCGATTTGTAAAAACCGGGTTCAAGCCCTCCGACCGACATGAATTAACATCAATACACTGAAGATTGTGTATGCATGAAACATCGATGTCTGTAGATAAAAATAATTAATATTTACTTTAAAAAATATATATATATATATATATATATATATATATATATATATATATATATATACATGGAAAATGAAATAAGGAAAACCAAAATATTAATTTATTATTAGGTTTCATCATCGGGAGATCGAAGAAAAATAAAAAATAAAGCAACAATTACCAAAGTCTGAAAAATAAATGTAAGGAAGTTAGAACGCTGAGAAATGTGATATATATATATATATATATATATATATATATATATATATATTAGAGAGAGAGAAGGTGGCGGGGAGGCATACAGACCGACCGACAGGTGGACAGGTAGACACACATGCAGACAGCTGTACCCCTTGATCCAGCTTGATCGGATCTTAATAAGCATGACAAAAAGTCTGTTGCATTCTATCTTCTTTTTTCTTATTGTTTAGCCTCTCTCTCTCTCTCTTTCTCTCTCTTTCTCTCTCTTTCTCTTTCACGCTCTCTCTCCACACACATATCTATCTATTATCTTTCTAACATATAAAGTAATCTTGTGTGATTTTCAAATAGCATTTAAGCTGACAAAATCAAACTTGGCTTCTGACTAGCCAATTTACATTTGTTATTGTTGTACCATGTTATTAGCAATATAATAATGTACTTCACTACAATTTATTTAAAAATTACTTAGTCCGGCCCAAACGACTGCTAATGTGAAACATTTTTAAATAATCAGTAAAAATCAAAATCAGCAAGAAAGGGGGATAACTCATTTTAAATTAAAGAATATAATAAGAGTTGTCTACCTTAAGTTTTAAAATGTGCAAACAAATAAAAAATAAAAATAAAATGACTCTACTGCATCCTGGGCAACGCCGCATAAGTACTTAGTTAATCAACGTTTGTTTTCTTTAAGCTTTTTTCCTTTATATTTTAATCACACAGATTCCTTAGTTTTGGGATTCAATTATAGATAGACTCTTCTCTTGGTTGATAGTGATAACGCTCTGCTGGTTAGTAATGGCAGAAGTTCCATGAACTTACTCAACACATTCCTAACTTTTGCAATCACACTAGCACCAGCGCCTTCCTGTACTTCAACGGTATCACCAAGGTAATAAAACTTTTGAACAACCTGAATAGCCTCGCTATCCAAATATACTTTCTTCACGTCTGAGTATTTCATTCTCTTAGACTTCCTGCACACAAACTGGTTATCATCTTTCACCTAGCTGTAATTCAGCTGCACTTCTTGTGTACCAAATGCTTACAAGTGTTGGTAACATTCACTTTACTTTCTATCGCATTTCTTCTAACTCTTTAACGTAACAAGTAGACTTTGTTTCACTAGCCAACACTACATCATTAGAATACAGCTAAAGTACTACATAATCAGTATACAGCTAAAGTACTACATAATCAGTATACAGCTAAAGTACTACATCATCAACATACAGCTAAAGTACTACATCATAAGCATACAGCTAAAGTACTACATCATCAACATACAGCTAAAGTACTACATCATTAACATACAGCTAAAGTACTACATCATAAGCATACAGCTAAAGTACTACATCATCAACATACAGCTAAAGTACTACATCATCAACATACAGCTAAAGTACTACATAATCAGCATACAGTTAAAGTACTACATCATTAACATACAGCTAAAGTACTACATCATCAACATACAGCTAAAGTACTACATCATTAACATACAGCTAAAGTACTACATCATAAGCATACAGCTAAAGTACTACATCATCAACATACAGCTAAAGTACTACATCATTAACATACAGCTAAAGTACTACATCATCAACATACAGCTAAAGTACTACATCATTAACATACAGCTAAAGTACTACATCATCAACATACAGCTAAAGTACTACATCATCAGCATACAGCTTAAGCTGTATGTTAATGATGTAGTACTTAAGTACTACATCATTAACATACAGCTAAAGTACTACATCATTAACATACAGCTAAAGTACTAAATCATCAGCATACAGCTAAAGTACTACATCATTAACATACAGCTAAAGTACTACATAATTAACATACAGCTAAAGTACTACATCATGAGCATACAGCTAAAGTACTACATAATCGGCATGCAAACAAGTACTACATCATGAGAATACAGCCTAAGTACTACATTATCAGCATACAGCTAAAGTACTACATCATGAGCATACAGCTAAAGTACTACATCATCAGCATACAGCTAAAGTGCTACATAATTAACATACAGCCAAAGTACTACACAATCAGAATACAGCTAAAGTACTACATCACAGTAACAGCTAAATTACTACATAATCAGCATACAGCTAAAGTACTACATCATCAGCATACAGCTAAAGTACTACATCATCAGCATACACCTAAAGTACTACATCATCAGCATACAGCTAAAGTACTACCAAATCGGCATACAGCTAAAGTACTACATCATAAGCATACAGCTAAATACTACATCATCAACATACAGCTAAAGTACTACATCATTAACATACAGCTAAAGTACTACATCATAAGCATACAGCAAAATACTACATCATCAACATACAGCTAAAGTACTACATCATTAACATACAGCTAAAGTACTACATCATAAGCATACAGCTAAATACTACATCATCAACATACAGCTAAAGTACTACATCATTAACATACAGCTAAAGTACTACATCATAAGCATACAGCTAAATACTACATCATCAACATACAGCTAAAGTACTACATCATTAACATACAGCTAAAGTACTACATCATAAGCATACAGCAAAATACTACATCATCAACATTCAGCTAAAGTACTACATCATTAACATACAGCTAAAGTACTACATCATAAGCATACAGCTAAATACTACATCATCAACATACAGCTAAAGTACTACATCATTAACATACAGCTAAAGTACTACATCATAAGCATACAGCTAAATACTACATCATCAACATACAGCTAAAGTACTACATCATTAACATACAGCTAAAGTACTACATCATAAGCATACAGCTAAATACTACATCATCAACATACAGCTAAAGTACTACATCATTAACATACAGCTAAAGTACTACATCATAAGCATACAGCTAAATACTACATCATCAACATACAGCTAAAGTACTACATCATTAACATACAGCTAAAGTACTACATCATCAGCATACAGCTAAATACTACATCATCAACATACAGCTAAAGTACTACATCATTAACGTACAGCTAAAGTACTACATCATAAGCATACAGCTAAAATACTACATCATCAACATACAGCTAAAATACTACATCATCAACATACAGCTAAAATACTACATCATCAACATACAGCTAAAATACTACATCATTAACATACAGCTAAAGTACTACATCATCAACATACAGCTAAAATACTACATCATTAACATACAGTTAAAGTACTACATCATTAACATACAGCTAAAATACTACATCATTAACATACAGCTAAAATACTACATCATTAACATACAGCTAAAGTACTACATCATCAACATACAGCTAAAATACTACATCATCAACATACAGCTAAAGTACTACATTATTAGCATACAGCTAAAGTACTACATTATTAGCATACAGCTAAAGTACTACATCATCAACATACAGCTAAAGTACTACATCATTAACATACAGCTAAAGTACTACATCATCAACATACAGCTAAAGTACTACATCATTAACATACAGCTAAAGTACTACATCATTAACATACAGCTAAAGTACTACATCATCAACATACAGCTAAAGTACTACATCATTAACATACAGCTAAAGTACTACATCATTAACATACAGCTAAAATACTACATCATCAACATACAGCTAAAGTACTACATTATTAGCATACAGCTAAAGTACTACATTATTAGCATACAGCTAAAGTACTACATCATCAACATACAGCTAAAGTACTACATCATCAACATACAGCTAAAGTACTACATCATCAACATACAGCTAAAGTACTACATCATTAGCATACAGCTAAAGTACTACATCATTAACATACAGCTAAAGTTCTCCTTTACTTCTCAAACGTTGAGTTAGTAAAGAAGTTAAAAACATTAATTTTCCTCTCCCAAATTTTCCAGTTAACTATGTTATAGTTCATCTTTTTTGTGGTCTCTTGATCTTACCGGATTCCAGGACAAGAATCTATTTAGTCTGGTGGAGTATCCTGCTTAGTCCTGTTATTAGAGGAAACATCACTTGAAGAATGTGCACCATTCTTCGTATGAGACAGTGTGAAGTATCATCATGTCAGGTTTTCATAAGACACTCGAAGATACTGTGTACTAGGTAATTCAATGCGTGTGTATCTGGTCTAAGATATTATGTTGTTTGTAAAAAAATAAATATGTTCCATTTCATTGAATCGGAAATGGTTCTTTGAATCAATTCTCAGAGTTAAAAAAGAAAAAATTTAAATTAAAAATATCTTCAGAATTGATCCACTGGTTCTCTGATGATATATTTGAAGATGCACTCCCAAGTTACAGCAAGATAAACTCCTACTTAAACTCGGCCCTCTGTCATCTTTTTGGCCTCTTGAAGAAGAAAGGGAGAGGAAAAGGGTTTACCACACTGTATGTTTAAAGCCCAATAATTGTCATTGATATACCCGCGTGCCATCAGTAACATCTAGTAACAGCTTGCCATCAGATTCATATACCTCCCCCCCCTCTTCCATACACGCATTTTGCTGTCTATGAGGTTTAACATAACGGTTCGATAAAACTACTGTCCGACCATTGCATGGCTATTATTTATCGTTTTAAAAAAAGAAAGAAAATACACAGATTGTTTAGTAATTTTGCAGTCGTTAACAAAATCCGATAACAAAAAGGGTTAAAAACATAGCTTTAAAAAAACATGGTAAGGGCAAAAGATAAAATAAGAGGTTGGGTTGTGTTAAAATAGAGTTTTATTAACATTAAAATGGGGCTGGCTGCTTTTAATTCCCAAAGCTAGGTTAACTACGTTAACCTGGGTAACCAAGATAAAAAACTTATGACCTGAAAGATCACAAAAGGGGGTAGAGTTCGTTGGCACAACGAACTGGAAAAAAATTAATTCCTTTTTTTTTACATAAAACATATAATAAAGACTGAAGAAGTCGTTCCTCTTTTTACAAAAAATATACAAATAAAAACTAAAGACGTCTTCTTATAAATTTTACAAAGGGGTCGAAAAGGGGGCATAAAACAATAAAATAAAAAATAAAAAAATACAGGATCTTAGCAGCAGATTGGCGAATCGTCTCCTGTCTAGTTTGGACTAGTTTTTCCTTTTCTCTTGAAATGTCCGTTTCAAGGGTCCCTCTTTATTTTTCTTTCAACACTTTTCATTCTAAGGATCTCCAGGTTCTTGAAATTTCTTCCCAAAGGAAATTCTCCTGGAACGTCCTTCCTCCAAGGGGCAGTATTTGGAAATTTTCTTTTAAATTTAAAGACACTTGTCTTTACACCACAAAAAAAACTTTTATCATAAGGTTGATCCCTTCAAGGGAAAATATATTTCTTTAAAAATAGGGTCTCTCTGAGACCCTGAACTTCAAAATAAAACGTTCTTACTCTAAGAACGAGTTGAAAACTTCAAAATGTTTTACGTCCGTGTTGATAACGGACAGAGACCATTGGAACTGAACCGAACTGCTCTAAACCCAAGTCGGCACTGACTTAAAAAGGGCGGCAATAGCAGAGTTTGATCGAATAGGGAACAATCCAGACCGAGGTCACATCGGTACCTTTGGGTGAGTCATTCTTCCTCCATCCTGCCCCCACTCGACCTCCCTCCTCCTGCTAGGCACTGTTGCCATGCCGTCACCTCTAGGCTTCATGACAACGATGATGCCGCTTAAAATAAAAACAGGGAGAACTGACCCGCAACCTGACTACTAACTTTAGACTCACATGGGTACAGTGGCAACATGTTGACCTCCCCCACCCCGACACCCCTCATGGCCAATATAGAAATAAATTTACGAAACTCTCCGGACAAGAAAAAAAAGACAAATTAAAAATTTTTTGTTTTTATTTACATGTGCCTCGTTCATCTCAATAAATAGTCCTCATTCTGATCACTAACCCTCCTAAGGGTTCTAATGGGCCTAGAATCGGAGGTTGGGGCAGACGCTCCATCAAAGGTGTCAGCCGTAATTTCTCCAGGGTCTCCTGAATTGGAACATTCTTTGGAGGGATCCGAGGTTTGATGCGAATGAGTAATCGACAACTCTAAAGAAAAAAGGTGCCTCAATGAATGCTGCTGAGTGGTGCCATCAGCTTTCCTAATCAGGGCAGATCTTATATAGGAATCATCACCAGGAGTAACTTTAATCACTCTGCCCAAGAACCAATATGGGCGAGATTTGGCTGAGTTCTTGACGAGAATCACATCATCCACCGCTATGACATCATCAAAATTAGTCTGATACAAATCTCGATTCAGCTCCCTCAATCCGAGCAGGTATTCTTCATACTACAAACTCTTAAATCTTTGTAAGAGGAGATCCCTGTGGGACAACTTCTCCAGACTAATTTTGATGATGTCATAGCGGTGGATGATGTGATACTCGTCAAGAACCCAGCCAAATCTTGCCCATATTGGTCCTTGGGCAGAGTGATTAAAGTTACTCCTGGTGATGATTCCTATAGATGATCTGCCATGATTAGGAAAGGATTTTTCTTTGGAAAGGAGCAACGACTGCTCCAACCTAATCAAATAAACTCTGGCCACCAGCCCAGGTTCCTCCACAGACTTCCGTAACTTCAGCACAAATCTGAACACGTAGGACAAAACTCTCATGAGTTTTCCCAAAAACGAACATTTTTCGAAATTCATCACCGGAATCACATCCTGAATCACCGGAGAGTCAGTGATGGTATTAGTCAGTACCATCCTCTGACTGTCAGAACTCAGACAGTTCAGATCACTCAAAGGCCAGGAATAATCTTCACCGACCAACCACTCCGGCCCAGACAACCAAAATTGTAATTGGGACCTAAACCTCTCCAAAGTGATTCCCCTCGTGATCAGATCAGCTGGATTGTCAGTAGTATTTACGTATTTAAACATCACTTCGAATCCCTGTTCACTTATTTTGTCAACTCTTTCTCGAATGTCCCTCAAACGATTTCGAGTGAACACGCACTTTGTTTTAATAGTTTCCGACAAAATCCATGACAATACCACCTGAGCATCTACAGCCACTACAATTTTCTTCACCACATCCCGGAAACACCTTCAAAATGTTAGGGATGCACTTTATCGCCAGAAAGACAGACAACAACTCAAGAGAAGGCAAGGGAGTCACCTTAGCCTTAGAAAATATCAGTTTAGCAGCTCCATTCTGAAAGATGTAGGCCGCAAAACCAAAGGCCTGCCGAGAAGCATCGCAAAAGGTTAACAACGATGCAGGTGCAGAGAAGTCCACAACACATCTGGGAACCCTCAAACTGTGCAGACGCACTAGATCTGGGAACAGCTTGTTTCAAACAAGCTGCAACTCCACTGGTATCTTTTGATCCCACGCTACTTGGGTCTTCCAAATCTCACTGAGGAGTATTCTCCCCTTAATAGATACAGATAAACAAAGCCCCAACGGATCAAAAATGGAAGAATTCTGAGACAGTATGCCCCTCTTGGTATCAGCTGCAACCTCCAAGGAATTGACTGCCACATGCAAATCATCCTGTGCAGGATCATACAAATATCCCGGCACCTTCTCCAAGGGAGAATCATGGGTGACAAAACTGTTGTCAGCTCTCATCCGAGTCGTCAAAACTTCACTATTTGAGTTACAGGACCTCAGAGAAAAATTACCTTCCTGCATGATGCTCATAGCATAAAAATTTCCTAGGAGCATATCCTTAAACAAACTAGGGGGGGGGGGGTATTTCTTAACAAGGTGTTTAATAACAAAGTTGAGGATAAATGGGCTGGCAACAAACCCCAAAATTAGTGTTTTATAATGATAACACACAAGCTTATCGTCAAATTTCACAAAAAAGCAAAACCGATTCTTGTCCCTGTCAGTTTCAACCGAATCAGGAGAAAGGCCTTACGGACGTCTGCCAAAAGGACATAACGATCCATCCTGAACTTTAATAATAACTCTCACATATCCGTAAAGAGGTTAATTCCTGGATAAACGGAGTCGTTCAGAGAGGGGTGCCCACCTGTTCGCAAAGAACAGTTGAACACCGGCCTTATCTTGGTGGTACTCAGGCCATCTGCCTTCACAACCGGTCGGTGAGGAATCCATGTGTAATGGGTAAAATCCCCCGGATTCACCTGCACCTTTTCAATGATATCCTCCCTTTCTTGATCCAAGAAAACTTGACAGTAGTCCTCATATAGACCCTGTTTTGTCAAACGGGTGACAACTCTATCAAGCACGTTCAACGCTACTTGATGGTTGGAGGGAACAGAAGGTAATTTGTCCTTGTCCCAGGGCAAATTAACATAATAGCAATTGTCTCGGTACGAGATCGAATTGCGGAAAGAAGCTATCTTATCTCTGTCGTAATCACTAACAGAGTCCTCCGTAACACCTAACGTCTCCAAACTAAAGAGCTTATCTACAGCTTTCTCTACCGAGGAATCAGAAAAGCTATCCAAAGGATCGAAGTATTCAGACTTCGGGTCGAGGACAAAATAAACATGTGTCACATGACACTGAGAATATTCGGAAACAACCTGGCTATAATTAACACCACCAATGATGGCATCCGTCTCTTCCACAACCGGGCACACAAAATCCGACACATCACCAAAGGGCACTATACCTTGAGGGAACTCAAAGGCAGACCAATTCATAAAGGGAGTCAGTTTCATGGGTCCCATGTACTTCAGTAGGTCCACGCCTACCAATCCATGTACCGTAATGCAATCATTATGAATACCTGAAAAGTCAGCAGCCAACTTCCCACCACCAGCAAGAATACCTTCGATAGTGGTAGAAAGACCCTTGACATGAAACTGAAGGTCCAAGCCTTCGTCCACCAGAAAGGGAATCGCACACTCGGAGTTTGGCAATTTGACGTGTAACTTGAGCTCATTCAGACTCCTCCGGGCAGAACCGAGAAAGGTTTTGATAATGAAGTCCCTCCTCTTCATCAGAGCAGAACGACAATTCAAAATATCCAGCACTCCATCCGATAAATAAGAGCGCTGGCTACCCAAATCTAATAGACAATTAAATGTCTTTTCCACTTCACCACTAACTACGCTGATTTCTATTATAGGTAATAGAAGATTCACGTCCCATTTGCAGGCAAGGATTAGTATCCAACCGAGACTTGTCTAAGTTTGGGCACAAGGCACCTGCATGCTCACAACTTTTACACCTCCAACACTGGCGGAGGCGACCTTTTCTACCCGGGCAAGACTCAGCGGTATGAAAAGGGTAACACAACGGGCACACAATTTAGCCACTTTGCATCGTTGCAAACGATCCTTAAGTGTGGGGTACTTCTTACAGTAGTAAGCGATGTGACTATCACCACTGCAGAGGAAGTACTTACGTCGAGCAGGCTTCACAAAAAAATTCTCCAACGTGGAGGGCTTCCTGCCAACATTAGTGGGCTTGAATCTATAAGAACCAGAGGTTCTCTGTTTGGCGACAGGCTTTACTAAATTAACCACCCCAGGTCTTGTAATTTCCAATGTACGCATCACATCGGAATAATGGTCCAGGATCTCTCCCAGAGAGGGGTAGTTATTACCAACTACGTGAATAAGCTCACGCCTCAACGATGTAGGGAGCTTTTCAAAAATGATGCAACTCAACAACTAGTTGCCGGGGGGCATCCTCTTCTAGGAAATCCAATCCAAATGAATTCTTAAGCTCGTATACCTGAGCTTTTACTTTAGTTAAAAACATCTTCACGGAGTCAACTTCAGACTCCCTAAGAGGTTTAGCAGCATTAAGGTCCTTAAAAATGGAATTCACTATGAATTTCCTATCTAAGAACTCCCGGTCCAGGATTTCCACAGCTGCCTCAAAATTGGCATCTGAAATAGAGAGATGGCCTATTATCCTGTGAACATAGCCCCTAAGGTGATTCTTTAAAATTATCAGCCTCGTGGACTTACTCAGAACGCTCAACACACAATTCTCAAACTCCTTAAAGAAGTTGAGGTATGCCAGTTTGTCGCCATCCAAACTTGCAGGGTCAAAAACCGGACATGTAAGCTTGGGGGGTCACATTATAATGTGACATTTTAAACTCCTCCACCACCGCAGTACGAGGAGGGGAGCTCTCATCCTTCCATACGCTCTCAAATTCACTAAAACATTGATCCACATGAATACGATACAATGCCTGGCTCCGACGGTTATTCGAGATTTCTTCGCGAGCCTCACTTTCGATGTAGACCGTTGGAACTGAACTGCTCTGCTCTAAACCCAAGTCGGCACTGACTTAAAAAGGGCGGCAATAGCAGAGTTTGGTCGAATAGGGAACAATCCAGACCGAGGTCACATCGGTACCTTTGGGTGAGTCATTCTTCCTCCATCCTGTCCTCACTCGACCTCTCGCCTCCTGCTAGGGACTGTTGACATGCCGTCACCTCTAGGCTTCATGACAACGATGATGCTGCTGAAATAAAGACAGGGAGAACTGACCCGCAACCTGACTGCTAACTTTTGACTCACATGGGTACAGTGGCAACATGTTGACCTCCCCCACCCTGACACCCCTCATGGCCAATATAGAAATAAAAAAAAATTTTAAATAAAAAAAAATCTTCAGATTTGATCTACTGGTTCTCTTATTGATATATTTGAAGATGCACTCCCAAGTTACAGCAAGATAAACCCCTACTTAAACTCGGCCCTCTGTCATCTTTTTGGCCTCTTGAAGAAGAAAGGGAGAGGAAAAGGGTTTACCACACTGTATGTTTAAAGCCCAATAATTGTCATTGATATACCCGCGTGCCATCAGTAACATCTAGTAACAGCTTGCCATCAGATTCATATACCTCCCCCCCCTCTTCCATACACCCATTTTGCTGTTTATGAGGTTTAACATAACGGTTCGATAAAACTACTGTCCGACCATTGCATGGCTATTATTTATCGTTTTAAAAAAAGAAAGAAAATACACAGATTATTTTTGTTGTTGCTTTCTTTTTCATCGATAAGTATGAAACTACAAGAGTATAAGCATTCTCTTTTCTAATTTCTCGTTGGACGTGGCTAATATTAAGTTGAGCCTTTCATCACTGAAAGGAATTATTAACAGTGTTTTTTTTTTGTTCTTTTCAAATTTAAACCACAACCAAAAGTAATCGATTTTTTTCCTCTAGTTTCCTTATTAGCAAAAATTAGAATTATTTTTCTTGTTAAAAAAAAACGGCTATAATCACATTGGCACACCGGTTCCCATACGATCATCAAAGTTAAGCAACGTTAAGCCTGGCCAGTACTAAATTCGTGACCACTATTTGGGAAGACCGGGTGTTGTATGGAACAAATAACAAGAATCTCTTCAAAAATTCAAATTAATGTACAATCAAGCGAATACACAATCAATCGTACGATTTCGGCATTAAGATGATCCAATGATGGTTGATATGCCGTAAAACACAACAACAACAAATTAAATTCAATTAAAAAGACGTGATTTTTTAATTTAATTTTTGATTGTTTTCCACACACCATATCAGCTACTAACGGAAAATGTTATACTCGAGTTCCATCCTACTTTTGGGGCTTTTCAGTAACGTACATATGATTCAATTGAAGAAATGAAATGAATAACTGAACTTGATTGCTGGATCATTGCATATAAAAAAAAAAAACTGAATTATAAATTCAAATCGCATTTTTTTTGTACAATAATAACAATATTTACTAATTTTTGCATAACATTATAATTTTCTACCTCCTACTTTTATTCAAAATATTAAACTAAGCAGTACGAACGGGCGGAAGGAAAATCTATAAACGACCCAAAATAGCAGTGTTACTGTTTTCGGTCGACACCGTTTATTTCGTTAGGCCGTTGAGAGTTGTCTCCCCTTCGTCTAAGATGGCGACGTACGTGGCAAATTTAAAAACACTCGGTGCCTTATTCATCTTGTTAAGCGGATTGTTATTCTTCTGCGATAGTCACGACCAGTTCGACCAAGACGTTTTTGACCCACCTGGCAAACAAAAGGTGTCTTTTGGGACCGCTAAACCAAATCGGTATCTGCTTTATGATGTCAACGTTGGAGAGGGTTTCAACCTCCGGAGGGACGTGCACATGAGGGTTGCCAATTTGGCGAAAAGTCTGAACAAAGTCGAACCTTGGATCCTGGTGTTGCCCCCATGGGGTTACCTCTACCACTGGCAGACGGAGGGCCTTGAACACGAGCAGTTCCGTATACCGTGGTCGTTGTTCTTCGATATTCCCAGTCTCTCGAAACACGTCCCGGTTATGGAATTCGAAGAATTTCTCGCGACTACTGGTTCCAAGAGGGTTATCGAGCAGGTATACTATCTTCAGCATTACAAAGAAGGTTGGGAAGACGGTCACTTTGAAGAGAAGATTCACGCCCGGGAATGTATCGAAAGGAAGCGTTACGAGGTCGACGACGAAGGTAAGTGGCGAGGATGGTTCTTCGGATATCATGAAGATGTCTATGCACTCCGTTTCGAGTGTCTATCCGTGCAGGGCCATGCCCGTATCATGGAACCCATCTTGTTGCGTAACACCACGGCCACTTCGGTGCTGATCGGCAGGGCCGAAAACCTCCTCCATGATATCTACGGGGAGAAAGACTACTGGGAAGCGAGGAGAAGCATGGTTTTCTCAAAGAATCTTCGAGACCTCGGAGATAAATTCCGGGCCGAATTCCTTAATTCTACCGACGAGGTCGACGGCACGCACTTCAAAGGCGACTGGACGAAAATGGTCCGAAAGGGTCGTCCGGCCGTCGGCGGACCTTATGTTGGGGTCCACTTGCGCCGCAAGGATTACCTGAGAGCCCACAAGGAACACGTACCAACGCTTAAACACGCGGCCAAACAAATTAAACAACTATTAAAAAAATACAAACTCGAGAAAGTCTTCGTCGCGTCTGACGATGTGGCCGGTGTAGACAAGCTGAGGACGAAATTCTTAAAGAATTACCAAGTCTATAACTTTGTGCCAAGCAAAGAGGTCCTGAACAAATATATGGACGGTGGTGTTGCTATCGTTGATCAGTGGATTTGTGCGCACGCTCGCTATTTTATCGGTACTCATTTGTCCACGTTTTCCTTCCGGATCCAGGAAGAAAGGGAAATCCTGGGATTCCCAACCGAGACGACATTTAACAGACTTTGTAAAGAGGAAGAAGGTAAGGACTGTGAGAAACCTTCCAAATGGACAATTGTTTACTGAAATTTTTGAGAAAAATGACGACCGCCTAAAAAATATATTTTTATCACTAAAAATAAGTAAAGACACATTGAACTATTTTTAACATAACAGATGTCGGAATGTGAACTTTTATTATTTATTTTCATCTTTTTATGCATTTATACTTTTTATTTTACCCCATGTATTTGTTGATGGGTCTTAGAAAGGGACCGTTTTTTTTTATTTGATTGTATTTGTATGACGATATTTTATATATCAATACAAAAAAGCATAACACACAGACGAAAACGTAATTTCCTAATGTATGGTCGCTTATTTATAGTGAAATAGGTTTGTTTCCACGGTTTTTTTTCTCCCCAAATTAAGTTTTACTTAAAACCATATTTTTATTTAAATGTACTCTGTAATCATTGTTACCGGCATAAATTATTTAAAAGAAAATACAGTTCGGAAATTAACCAAAAGCAATTTATTTGGGTTTACTTTCTCATTTGTGACCTATGTGCGTTAAATGTAACATTTAATGATAAAAGAATTTTAAGTTGTAAATATGTGTTTTGAACAAAGTAGCCATTTTCTTTAGCTACTTGATTACGTTCTTTTTTTTCTTCTGGAAGATACATTCTGTGCATTTGTCTCCTTCTATTAGGTGTGGATTTACATGGGAAGGGTACAGTTTTTTTTTGGGGGGGGGGGCTTAGCCACAAATTGACCACTAGATTAACACCCTCCACTAAAGCACCCCATCCCGAGGACTTAGGGTTAGGGTTTTTAATTTTAAAAATTTCAGTTATTGACAAATAGTTATTAAAAAAAAAAAAAACCTAAAAAATAAGACATTTAAAGAGAAAAAAAAACTAACCCTAAGCCCGAGTGGCAACACAAAATATTCAGGTATGTAGGTGCCTATTTGTTTTTAATCTTTTTTTTTTTTTTTTTTTTTTACTATTGTAAAAATTCGCCGGTTTTCTTTACTGACAGTGACCGAGGACAAAAAAGATGAAGTGTATCAACAGATACTACGCTTTGCTCTTGGCTAAAAGGCCAAGTATAAGAATTGTATGTTATTTATTTATTTATTTTTTTAAAGAATTTATCTCGAACATTTTCCTGGTCGACATATTTTTTCGCGTAACACGGTTAAATTTGGTAAAGATAACTGTTTTTAATGTTTCATTTTTTTTTTCTTCAAAATGTTTTTTTAGTAAAAATAAGGGCAAACGTGAAGATTAGCTGACACTTCAGTTTTGTAAAAAAAAAAAAAAATGCAGTAGTTCAAAAACTAAAAGTATTTTTCTTAAGATGACATGCTGAACGTATTTGAGTTAAAATCTATGTATTCAAAAAAAAAAAACTGTAAATTAGTACATCAGCTTATTTGCATTATTTTGGAAAAGAAAGTGAAATGGAAACTAGGTGTAATGAAAAGTAAAGTCTTTTTGTGAGTTATATAAAATTGGCGATTTAGTCGATTCGCAGTCAAAATGGCGGACAATGAACCGTCTGCTAATTTCTCATTTTTTCCGACATCACAAATGTGTAAGTAAACCCAAATAAATTGTTTTGAACTATTTTCCCAACTGTATTTCTTTTAAAATAATTGAAGATAAATTTGAAATTAGTCCAAAACCATTTATTTGGGTTAACTTACACATTTGTGATGTCCGAAAAATCAGAAATTAGCAGACGGTTCATTGTCTGCCATTTTGACTGCGAATCGACTAAATCGCCATAAAATTTATTTTTAAAAAAATATTTGTAAAAATATTTGCTTGTGTTTGTAGACTCGGTGGCAATGTTCAAGTACGACTAACTCTAAGCAAAGTTGTCTCCAACCGGAAACGGTGTCCGTTCGAAATTGGTTACGATAATAAAAACTTCCTGTTTTGGTTAGTTTTCTACTGAATTTTATTTTAAATAATTTATTAGACAAAAATAAATAATAACTGTTAAAATTTTATTTTAAATAATTTATTTGACAAAAATAAATAATCACAGTTACTAAAAATAAATAATCACAGTTACTGAAAATAAATAATCACAGAGGGAAAATAATAAAATAGGTTGTTTCAGAAATCATAGTACTGTTATTATATGGCCGAAGTAATTTACTTTTACTTGTCGACGCCAGAGAAACTCCTGCAGGTAGCTATTGAAATGTGCTGCACTTGTACCTCGCATGGACCTGAATTTGTCTTTAGCGTGACTCCATGAGCCTTCAATACGATTAGTGTGGATCGTATTGTCTACGGGAACCACAAAATTATACGTGTGGTTTACCACATCATGGTTAGGTAGGGCATTGTAGGCGCTGCCAACCATTCCAACGTTTTCTTTTCTCCATTTGTGTCCATAAGTAACACTTGCAAGGAGATAGTGCGCAACCGACATTCATCTGCGGTTAGTACGTCTTGTACGATATAATTCATTATCATAAAATACAAAAGAAATAAAACCAGAAAGTTGACTACCAGAAACTAGAGGAAATTAAACTAAAGAATACCGGAAGTTGTTAAGTACGAAGTTTATTATCGGGTACGGATGGCGGCGTAACACCGTAGCAGCGGCGCAGAAACTGCTCTTACAGTTAGTCGTACTTGAACATTGCCGCCAGGCGTCACTGTATGTTTAACAATTTAGTTAAATATACATGAACCGGCAAAATAACGCAGGAATCGTTATTTTGCCGGGACCGGCAATATAGCCTCTTCCTAAATTAAAACACTTATTTGAATCTTCGTTAAAAAAAATATTTTTCAATAACAGGTAAGTATTTCAGATTATTCCTGCTATTTTATTTTTAACTGTCACGGTTCATAACCGAGTCGGCGAGGGCAATGTTCAAGTACGACTAACTGTAAGAGCAGTTGACAGTTACTGTATGTTTAACAATTTAGTTAAATATACATGAACCGGCAAAATAACGCAGGAATCGTTATATTGCCGGTCACGGCAAAATAACGCAGGAATCGTTATTTTGCCGGGACCGGCAATATAGCCTATTCGTTTAATTTAAGTGATTTTTTTTTTTATTAAACAAATAACGGTGATAATAAAAGTGAACAGTTTATCAAGTGTTTTAAATTTTTTTACGAAATTTCTTTTTTAAAATTTCGGTTAGGGCAGGCTCGTTTGTCGAAATCGCGTTTCAATCAGTTTGCAAGTTTAGCTGTCGTCTGTTTATTCGTCTCGCTTCGGGGCTTTCCGGCATTTATCGTAAACCGCCGGAAAGCACCGACGCAGAAGGACTTTTCGCTCGGATCCTACTGTAAAAAAAGTACCGGAAAATATTAGCGTCCACCGAAAATTACGGAAAATAATCAAGTATGAATTAACATCGGCATTGTTAGCTAAGGGAATTAAATCAAACTTTCTTAATTGCCATATTTCATCAGCGCGTCTACATACACAAGCACCAAGTATTTGTTTTACAACATAATTCTTTGTTTTCGCAATTTATTAATGAAAATATTTATAAAAATATTATAATTCTTGTGTTGTCGCAACGCAACTTATGCAAATGAAGGCACACATGAAAAACGCATTTGCAAATAAAAACTGTTTATGCTTACTTGTTTGTGGTTAACGACGCGAACTGAGGACCTGGTTGTGTCGGTTCGAATCCAGTTACCAGACCTTCTGTCAAACCGTCTGGAAAAGAGGTAAATAAAGTACTTACGTATCAGGTAAAAGTGAGTATCCTCAAAAATAGGAAAAATCAATTTTATCGTTTTTTACATAGGGCAAATCGTTCAGAGAAGTTGTGACCTGTGCCTAAATGAGACCAATTCCTCTCCCTTGTTTTATTTTACGTTAGTGTTACCTGCGCTAGGTCCATGGATTCAGAAAAATACGATAAAATTGATTTTTACGTCTACTCGATAATTTTTTCCTATTTATTAAAAAAAAAATTTTAGGATGCTCATTTTTGCCTGCTGTGTAAAACAAGATTTTATTTGGAAATGTGTTTTTCATATGTGCCTTCATCTGTATAAGTTCCAAATGTCTTTAATATCGGCAATGCACTACATAAAATTTATTTAAAAACTTAAAATATTTATTAAAATATCTTTTTCACAACATAATTTCTGTTTTATCAACACAACTCGTTTTCTCACCAGAAAAAATAAGGAAAACATTAAAGTTTTATTAAAAAGTTTTCGCCATTTATAACGACAGCTAACAGAACAAAAAATTTTTTTTAAAAGTAGACAACAAATAAATGTTACGAAAGGCAAGATAAGTTACTCTTCTACTAACCTGAATAAGTTTATTTGCGTTTTAAGTTTTTTTATTTTTTTTAGTTCGATTAGTGTCAAGATGTCACGTGATCAAATGCGTCCATTTTGTGTTTTCAATTTTAACATAACGTCTCGACACTAGTTTTAAATCGAACTAAAAAAAAACGCTTTAAAATAAGTTAAAACGCAAATAAGCTTATCCAGGTAGGTAGAAGAGTAACTTATTTATTTGTTTTTTAACATAGTTCACCCAAACGAGGCAGGCCGCCATTGTAGATGTAAGGGGCTACTGAGAAAAAGGGTGAATGTTGTTTTTTTTTTGGGGGGGGGACCTAAATTAGGAGTTGTGCAGCGAGATGTCTGTTTACATTAGTTTTAAATTTCTGCATGTCAGGAAAACAGGGAGCATGGAGGGAGTTCCAGAGTCCAGCAGCACAAGGAAAGAAGCTTTTGGAGTAGAAAGCTCTTCGGCATCTGGGGACCTCCACAGTGAATGAATGGGATTTGGCAGATTGTCGGGTTGGGCTAGTGAATTTGCATTGTGGGGGACACCAGAGAAGCAAGTTCATCTGAGCACAATCCATTGAAATACTTGTAAAACAGGCACAAGGAAGCAACATTGCGGTGATGGGGCTGGAGCTTGGTGGATAGTGAGGGACCTATTAAGTTGGCGATTCTTATTTTGGAATTTGTCTAAGAGGGAGAAACTAGTGGATGATGCCCCAGCCCAGATCTGGCAACGATACTCCATGCATGGGCGGATGGTGGCTTTGTAGAGATATAGGATAATGTCAGGTGTGAGAAGTTTACTAGCCCACCTTCTTTGCAGCAGCACTGGCAATGTCTTCAATGTATTTATTCTAATTCATGTTATCTGAAAGTTAGGTTGAGGAATTTGAATGATGAACACTCAGGCAGGGTGCTATTTGCCATGACAATCGGTGGTTGAAGAGGTTTCTTGTAGTTATTGAAGGAAAGGAGCTTTGTTTTAGCGGCATTAAAAGTTACCATTCATTTATGACCCCAATCCACTAGACTGGAGGTCATTTTCTAAGTATTCAGCCATTGCCTCAGATATGTACGCGTTGGTGTTGCCCACATGACGAGAGTAGAGCGTGGTGTCGCCAGCAAATATTCCTATTTCAATGACATCAGGAAAGTCTTTCATGAAGATCAGGAACAGTAGAGGTTCAAGAATGGATACCTGGAGTACACCAACATTTATGTCATGTTACTTAGATGAACAGCCATCGAGGACAACCTGGATCTTTCTTTTTGTTAGGAAGGATTTAATTATATTAAATATTTGTCCAGTAATACCATATGAGTGCAGTTTTTGCCTTTCGTAACATTTTATTTGTTGCCTGTTTGTTTTTTTCACCCCTTTTTTGTTCTGTTAAAGTTCATGAACTACTAATCCAGCACATATCGTTAAATGTATTAGCCTTCTCTCTGTCTATCTCTCTCTCTATCACAACCCCTCTCGATCTATCGCTCTACATAAATTCAGCAAGAAAGCAGGGGAAAAGTACATGTTTTTTTTTGTGTTGAAACAAATATTTCTATGAATATTTTAATTTAAATCATTTGTATAAGTTGCTAAAAGACTTCTCAGCGAGTAACTTCGATCTAATCGAACATGTCATCTAAGAAAATAAGTAGTCACTGATGTAAGGGAAGTAACTCCGTTTGACTAAGATTCATTCATTTTTTATTTATTTTATTTATTTATTTTTTTTTTCGGAATTTGGGACGCTGAAACCAACGCAACTTAAAGGAATTGTCCTTTTTTTATCAAAAAGATTGGCCTACAATACTAGCGTATTTACTCATTTAAAGTATTTTCCTTCATAATTTATACGTAGTACTAAATTGTTTTTTTTGTTTTTGTTTTTGTTTTTTAACTCCGAAACGTTCAGCATGCGTATCTTAAAAAAAAAAATACAATTTGGTTAAAGCGATAAAAAAAAAAAAATGGGGTGCTTCTGCATTATGGCAACGAACCAAATTTCCCTCCTTATTTTTAGAAGAGTGAATCGAAAGAGGACATTATTCGATTTTTTTTTCTTCTTACGGGAAACCGTAACACAGATGGAACAAAAGAATTTATAAAATACACTAAAAAACAGTATTTTTGTAATAAAATACATTAAGAAACGGTACTGAAATGGAAATAAAGTAACTTTAACATCACATAAAATATAAAAATATAAATTATTTTTAAAGTTTTACACTGGGTACAATTCAACTATCTGGGAGAGAATACTTCCCATATAAAGTACATATTTATAAAAAGTTTTACACTGGGTACAACTGCAAAAACATCTAACTTTGCCTTTGGCTAAGATCAAAGTGTAGTATTTGTTCCGATGGATACTGCACCCCATAGACTGGTATTGTCTTGGCCTGCGGGGCTTGATTTACGCCTGTCTATGGGTCTGTCCTGTGCAGTTCTAGGAGGTCCACCCTCCCAGGCTTCGCCTCCCCTCTTTGGGGAGGAGTAAGTTTATTGCTTACTGCCTGAGGCGCCACTACCGGGGAATGCCGACGGGGCTGCCCAGGCAATTTTTAATGGCCAGAGTGCTCACCTCTCGGGCGCTGGCTTTTCAAACCCCACTTTCCCGACCTTGGGTCACATCTTACTTGTGGGAGTAAGATAAAAACTGGCCTTGTGCCTAACTCCTGGAGAGGAGTAAATAAATACTCTAGTTTAATAAAGAATGCCTTGAAGATTTAACGCATTGACATCCATTTTCGGAAAATTAAAAAAATCAAGACAATTTGAATTATCTCCTCTTCCGAAAAAAATTCAAATTATCTCCCCTTTCGATTCACTCTTGTAGAAATAAGGAAATTTGCTTCGTTGCCATAATGCTTAAGCAGCAAAAAATTGGGTGCTTCTGCAGAGACGGGGCCCACTGTTTCGATCGATGGCGGTGAAACTGCCGACTCCTCTTCGAGAGAAATCGTGCGAAAACGTGAGTGACGGAAGGAAATTTTATTTTGGGGAAGATAACTGTTGAATTGACAATTGAGGATAAATTAAAATTATGAACATTTATTTATTGAAACAAATTAAACATTATGTACAGCAAATAAATAAAGAAAACTTTGATAAACATTTGAAATTTAACAAAAAACGAATTAAATAAAACTTTGATAAACATTATGTACATCAAATAAATAGCAAACTTTTTATTGAAATAAAAAAAACGTAATAAGTAAAACTTTGATTTGAAAAAAAAAAGAAGTAAACAATTGACTGAACAATAAATGTGGAAAAAACAAGTTTTTTTACAGGGTATTGACTAATGATAAATGTGGGGGGAAAAAGTTTTAAACAGGGTACAATTCTGCGATCAGTTCAAAAATACTTCTAACTTTAATACGTCTGTATTTCTTTTGCAATTATCCCCGAGTAAATGCAAGAACTCTTCAAAGTTTAATCGGTTTACGTCCATTTCGTGAAAAAGTAATTCACCCAATATTAGTTATCTCCCCCAAAATCAAATTTCTTTCCGTCGATCACGATTTCTCCCGAAGAGGAGTCGGCAGTTTCCGCCGCCATCGATCGAAACAGTGGCCCCCGTCTCTGCAGAAGCACCAAAAACTGTGTATAGGCGATAAATATTGTTTACTGTTTTTAATGTGTAAATGTGTAAATAATCGCTGGTAGAAAAATGGAGTCTTCACAGAAATGGTCTTATGAAGACTCCATTTTTTCTACTAGCGATTATTTACACATTTCAAGCGTGTTCTTCATAAGCTTACATGCGTAAACTAAGTAGATTTTAACTCGAAAGTGTTCAACATTTACCAATATTTTTTTTAAAAAACACGACACAATATTTAGCTCGGCACTTCTGCCGTATATATGAAGCAGCAGATTTTCTGTCCTTCTACTGAAAATAAAGGGAGGTAATTCAACCGGAAGTGATTTTTTACAACATAAAAAAAAAAATGCAAGACTGATTTGTTTTTGGGTAACAAGAAACAATTAACAATTTCTTTTTTTTATTATATGAAGTAAAAAAATTTTAAATAAAAAACCCTAAACCCTAAGAAATAAGGCGGTGTGCCTGTAAAAAATCTATTGTTTTTTGCGGCTGGTTCATTAAATTACCAATGTCTCGAAGATTAATCTCATTTAACTCCATTTTCTAAATACTAAATTCAACTTCCGGTGAATTCTGATTGAATGGTACTTGGAGAAAAAAAAAAACGGAACTCTTCAATTTCGATTTCTTAATCGGCAGCTGCTTCATATATACGACAGAAGTGCCTTTATCTCTTTATATTCTCGACTCTAAACTACGCTTTAACTCGCAATTTGATATCGCCTTTTTGAAAAAAAAACTTAAGTGTCACCTAATCTTTGTTTGCTGCAAAATATTTATTTTCACAAACCAAGAACCATTTTTTTTATTTCTGCTGAAAAACATTGACAGCATTTTTTAGGTTTTCAAACTTCATTTCTTATATACGTACGAGCGCGCCAATATTAGAAAAAATAATAATGGTGCTGTATCGCGTGTTACCGAATGATCCGTGTGAATATAGATTTTTACCAAAATAAGTTCTTTTTGAGAACAAAACTCTGAAACTTTTTTCACTATTAATAAGCGACCAAATATAAGGCTGTTATCAACGAAAATTGATTTAATTATCCCAACCCCTACTCCCGGAAATATTTTTTTTAACGCAATTTTGAAGCGCCGCTGAACATGGCATTAAGACATAAGTTTTTTTGTTTTTTTTTACCAGTGCTTCTTGACAATAGAATTATAGTGCCATGAAAATAAATATGAAAAACTGAATAAGCTTCATTATTTTGTCTGTCAACTCTTAGAATCTCGATATTTCGGTAACAATAGTTTTAAGTTTTTGTTATTTTAAATGTCATGTGCAGTCATCTTACTTGCGCAAAGGAACGTCGCTTACCAGTTTGATATTTGGTAGCTTCGTCGTCAGTTTTATTTTCCATTCTTTGTGCAAGCAAGTGCAAAACTACATATGTGCTCGAAAAAAGGATAATTTCCTATTTTAGTCAGTAAATTCGAGTGAAATGTGTTTCAGCGGCAGGTTTCATGGTAAATGAGTTTGAAGGATTAAACAGTTTTCTCATAGGCGCTATATATATATATATATATATATATATATATATATATTATATATAAATTATGACATTAAGAAAGTTTGGGAGTTAAAATCAATTTAGTATTACGTAATAATGGGGGAAAAGACATTTTAATACTTTTTGGGTCTTGAGCGATACAAAAAACATGGCGACATTTTGTAAGACTCCATTTTGTGAAAATCACGCTTCTTGTAGCATATTTACATATTTCAAACGCTTTTTTTTTTTTTTAATTACATGTTGTACTAAATAGATTTTAAGTCGAAATGGTTCCTCATTAAATTTTAAAAAAAAACTAAAACCAGTTTTATCACCTATACATTTTTTTTATCGCATTATGTTACCCCCCTTTGAATTCATCATTTACATGTTTCATTATTCTCAAGTAACTTAGTGTTGCTTGAAATCATGCTTTAACTAACTATAAAAATGGTAATTTATAGCTACTTGACTCGTCTGCGAGACGCGTTAAATTATATATTTTTTTATAGAAAATGGCGTCTGTCAGTTCTAGTTTCAGAAACAGAAAATGTTCATTTGTCTCTTTACCCCTCCGCACCCCCTTCGCGCTTAGTGATTCTTTTTTTTCTTAAAAGTGAGTGGGATGGGTTCGAAAAGGGAAATAACTGAATGACATTTTCTGTTTTTGTAATTTTCTGGAACTGCAACTTTGACACGAACACCATTTTTCTACACTGTAAAACATCTTGCAGACAAATCGATTAGCTTTAAATTACGGTTTAATATCTTTTTTCTTTTTGCTAAAACGTGGTTTTAAGTAACACCGTTTGAAAATAGTGCCGAAATCCATTTCACTCTAAATAATTTATGTGGCTAAAATAAAAATTTGCTGCCCAAAAAGTTACTAGATTTCGTGTTAATGTTCGCTTTTTTTTTTACTCTCAAACCTTAATTCTTATAATGTTTCCGTTTTTATAAATTCATGTACCTTACGCTTTTAGTAGAAACATTGGCACATGTTCGTCTTTTCTCACAGTCCGTTTTTCACAACTTTTTACTGACCAGTTGTTTTTTTTCTTTTTTTGGTGTACACTTACCTATCAGGCTGCTAAAGAATTCCGGGATTTTTGGAAATTTTTTTCAAATATTTTACATTTTAAGAGGGGGGGATCAGTTTCCAATGTTAATTCAACGTAGACTGATCCCCCTCTTTTTGACCATCTCAATTTTTTGAAAAATCTTTTTCGGTGTACAATTACCTATCATGTCAGAATTCCGGGGGTTTTGGAAAGAAATTTCAAAAAATGTAAATTTTAAGACGGGGGATCAGTTTTCAATGTAAATTTAACGTAGACTGATCCCCCTCTTTTTGACCATCTCTAATTTTAAAAATTCTTCTTCTGCTTACAATTACCTATCATGTCGCGAGAAAATTCCGGGGTTTTTGGAAAGAAATTTTTAAAAATTGAGATTTTAAGACGTAAAAAGTTGTGAAAAGACTGATCCCCCGTCTTAAAATCTCAATTTTTAAAAATTTCTTTCCCCAAACCCCGGAATTCTCTCGCGACATGATAAGTAATTGTACACCGAAAAAGATTTTTCAAAAAATTGAGATGGTCAAAAAGAGGGGGATCAGTCTACGTTGAATTAACATTGGAAACTGATCCCCCCTCCTAAAATGTAAAATATTTGAAAAAAATTTCCAAAAATCCCGGAATTCTTTAGTAGCCTGATAGGTAAGTGTACACCGAAAAAAGAAAAAAAAACTGGTCAGTAAAAAGTTGTGAAAAACGGACTGTGAGAAAAGACGAACATGTGCCGAAACATTAGGTGATATGTTTTTGACTTGCATCGGACGGATGAAGGTAGAAAACTCAATCATGCCTCACACTCCTACCCCATAAAATTTAAGTTTTGTTTTTTTATATAAATATTTGATGTAGAGTACTTGATATTAATATGAAAATATTTTTTGGGGGGGGGGGGGGGGGAGAAATTCTGAAAACAGCCGAACGTTTATGGCGCTGGTTGTCGTATCGACATGAGCCGCCAGATTTCAATTAGGATCAATGAACATATTTTCCCAACATTATTTTGCAGGACCTTTCGTCGCATTAGAACATGTCATAATTCTGTGGTTAACAAAATGCGACTTTTGGATAACAGAAAAAGCCATTGACACAATTTAAAAATACAATAGGAGCGACTAAGATTTCAGTAGCAATTCAACCCAGTTAATATTTAACAAAAGAAAATTGGCTAGTTGCTTATATTTCCGTAAGCAAGGGTGATAGTTAGCAATTTAATAAAATAAAAATAGGCTGACTGCATGCAAATGATAGTTTTACAATTATCGATATAAAAAGGTTATTCTGAAAGAAATGAACAAGAACTTGGTTTGTTCATTAATCCAGAATGACGAAAGGTTCACAAAACAAGAAAACTTCAAAGTTCAAAAAAAGGCATTCTATTAAAAGGGTCTTTTTTAAGACAGATGTTTTTTGTTTTTTTTTAAACTCTTGACTTTGTTTTTTTTTCTTCTCTTAAACCTGCTGTTTGGTTCCTTTCTTGAGCCAATCGTGTTTTATTTTCTTCTGAAAGGGGTCTCTTCTTGAGGCCGTATTTTTTTTTAAAACCATTTTATTAAACATAATTTCTTAGACTTCAACATGCTCAAAATAAGGACAGTCTTAGCCATGGCAAACATTCTCTTTTAAGTAAACTGAATGATGAAGCGACTTCCAAGACGTGGCTTTCCAAAATACTAGACCAATTCTAAGCAAATTAATAAACACATAACATTTAGATGTTATGCAGAATGACGTCTGCCAATATTATAATCAAACGGGAATTATTAAAAAAAAAAAAAAAGAAACTCCCCCTCACAGCTGAAAAAGTACATATTAAGTTTAAATTTGGGGTTAAAACCTAATTGGCTTGAGACAATTCAGAGTTAAAAGTCAGACTTAAACTGAATTCAAAATATTACAACTAAGTGTGTGGGGAGGGGTCAATGTCCCACGTAGTGGGTTAAGAAATAATTTAAATACCCAACTGCAAATTGTGGGATTGGAAAGAAAGTAAAATTTTCTATTTGACCTTTTGGCTAAGATCAAAGTGTAGTATCTGTTTCGATGGATGCTACACACTGTAGACCGGTATCGTCTTGGCCGTGAGTCTGAGGTATTGTCCTGTGCAGTTCTAGGAGGTGCATCCTCCCATGCTTTGTCTTCTCACTCTTTGAGAAGGGGGTAGTTTATTGCTAATCGCCTGAGGCATCCCTACTGGGGAATACTGACGGGCTACCCGGGCATTTTTTGTAGGTTCTCTTCCTCTAGATCACTGGCTTTCCAATCCCACTTTCTCGATCTTGTCAAATCTTACCACTGTGAAATAAATTAAAAAAAAAAAAACAGCAGTTAGCAAAACCAGATAGAATTTACCAGTATAAATGACATGCCCTACTTTAACCCGACAACTAACGTTAAGTCCGGGTGGCAATACACAATCCACACCTAAAATTGATTGTATGGTGTAAGAGTAAAATAATACCTAACCACCAACACCCTTTTCTTTTAATATCAACGTTTCTAGGGGGCGCGTGGTGAAAGCCATCTTAACAATTAAAACCTGGCAAATAATTTCCATACAAGAACATGTGCCATAAACATTCGGACGTTTTCCTAATGTCTCCATCCAAAGTGACACTAAGATATTAATCAATCATGGATGATGGTCTATGCAAGTGCCAAAAGTATGTATTTTGATCCACTTAGCAAATATCTACTTATTGTCAAATTCAACCAAAAATAAATTCGGAAAAAAGGAAACCACTTAATTTCTCATTTTAACAAGAAAAAAAAAGCTTTTAATTAATTTTTTTTTTATTTTTGGAACTTCACATTTTTTTCACAAAATAATGCCAACATTTTTTTTTTTTTTTTTTTTTTTTACATTATTTTATTTTTAATTTTTTTTTTGTTGTGCTCATACAGATCAGCCCCACCATGACCACCGATATTAGCTTGGTAAAATCTAACAAGTTATGATAATAGCAGAAAGACGGCCACACAAAATGAAAACAGGGTTCCTGAAATAGAAAATGAAAACAATACATTGTATTTTATTTATTTTTATTTTTTTTATTTATTTATTTATATTTTTTTGCAATTGGTTTCTAGTATTTTTTTGGGGGGGAGGGGGTCACACAAAATTGTCTTGTAAATTGTAAAACATAAAATGTCTAACTGAAAAATTTTGAAAATACTAGAAAACAATTACAAATAAAAATAAATGCCACAATATAAATAAGTCAGTTTTTTCGGGAACCCAAGTTTAATTTTGCTAACTAGTTACTTATTTTACATTGCCAAATACGAGCAATCATGGAGTCAATCTGTATAGCACTTTTTAAAAAATTTTGTTTTAAACTAAGTTTTTTAAGAAAAAAACCCCAAATCCTTCAGTTATAGCTGTTACAATGCCTGTTTCACAATGAACATTTTATAGCCAACTTTTGCCCCACACCCAAATTAAAATTTAGATTTGCACAGTTAAAATCCTTTTGGGTTCCAATGCAGTACCACTTGACTGTAACATGAACGAACAT
Organism: Sepiola atlantica; assembly: GCA_963556195.1. Taxonomy (NCBI): domain Eukaryota; kingdom Metazoa; phylum Mollusca; class Cephalopoda; order Sepiida; family Sepiolidae; genus Sepiola; species Sepiola atlantica. Next base: position 10,666,399 of record OY744516.1, on the reverse strand, counting down.
TTTTGTTTTATAAAAATCATTTTTGTGTTTAAAAGTCAAAAACCAATTTCGAACTCAAAAGAATAATGTAAAAACCTTATAACATTTCTAACAAGCTAAATATTAATTAAAACTTTTTATTCTTTTTTTTTGCATAAATAACAATTTATATTAAATTAATAAAGGCATGAGTTGGAGTTACCATTATTCCCAAGTCCACTTTGACCTGGAGAAGTGGTAATACCTGTCATGAGTTAAATAGAATTTGTCCTGGGCACTTCATCCCCACCTCACCATCTCGAAATCCGTTTTCTTTTTCTGCTTACCCTATTTTCCAACCCTATCGACTACTCAAGCCTCCCCCCTCTCACCGTCCTGTAAAATTATATCCTAGTAGCCTTGCAAGCCGACAGCTGATATACTAATCCACAAGTCCAACTAACATTAGTCCTGAACAATTCAGTATGATCTGGCAAATTCAAGAATGGTTTACATCGACATGCCAAGATTTGGGCCCAATGGACTTTTTAGTTGGCTCTGAAGAGACTATTGAGTCGATATAAGCCATGTCAAATATTATTACTGCTCTACACGTCAGAATATTGAGAACTGTGAGATTCAAGACAAATGATTTACCACCATCAAATTTAATTACATCCTTAACTTGTATAGTAGGTACAGAAATGTAAAATGCAGTCCAATAATATTGGTGAAGTAGCCATTATTGCAGAAAAATGTCAGCCTTTATTACTAAAGACAAATATATTTCAGATTTTAAATTCCACCAAGACATTTTGTCGAGGTAGTCCTCAACAATATGGGGGAGGGAGGGGATCACGGATGAAAACGAAAGTGATTTACACGGCTGATTTATTGAATGGTGAGAATAACATCCTTTTGAAAAGAAAGGAAATCACTTCTAGTCCAAAACACTGTCCGAACATGAATTGTAAAAAAAAAAAAAAAAAAAAAAAAAAAAACAGCATGATATGGCTGACAAGATTTTATGTGACAACTCCTGACTTATGGTGCCAATGGCAGTCTCATAGAAACAGGGCCTTTGTGATGTGAAGGCCAAAATAGTTTTCACCCTTGAACGAGGCAATTTTTTTTTTTTATACATCTTTCAATGGCGTGTAAAGTATAACCATTGGAAAAGAGGATTTCAGCTATTCTTTGAATTTCTGCATCTTGTTCAGAATGAGAGCAGATCAACAAAACCCGATGCACCAACGTTATAAATAGGTTGATTTTTTTCTGATTTGTGGAAGAATGAGTCCCAGCTGATATACTGATCTGTAAACATAGGCTCTTTATATATGCTGGTCAAAAAACAATCCTTCGATCTTTCAACAAATTATTAACCTCCCCCTTCATGGTAAACTTTAATGCAGGATGAAATGGGTTCAACTGTCAATATGATTTTACAACAATCCTACCCATAATGCACAGCTTCTTTTAGGAATGTAATTAATTTTTTTTTTTTTTTTTTTTTTTTTTTGCTTAAGGAGCCAGGCGGTTTCACAGCCGCAGCTCCTGTTGTAAAGTTAGTAATATCTGGTCTTGGAAGTCTTTCACACAGAATAACAATGTTTTTATATGAACTTGTACAAACCTATGAACCATGCAAACTTGTCGGAAACAACAAAAAAACCCAAAAACTATGATCTTGTGGGGTTGGTAGAGGTTAATGAGTACCAGGTCTTTATTCAGTTGCGAAACAGTGCTAAGTTTTGTGACCAACTTGCTCTTTATAATATTCGGTTTAATGTCAATCTTAACATGCTGGCATGTGTTTGACAGCTTTTAGAATCTCTGGCCAGATCTTTATTCATCCCTTTTTGCTCTCAAATTCACGCTTATCACTTCTGTTCTCTCTTGCCCTTGTTACCTCACGTTCTTTGTTGGTGTACGACAAATCATAGATGAATAAGTTTTAGATGCATTTAACACATCTTATAACCAGCTCTATCCATAGGTGGGTCGTATAGTCCCACTTAAGATTGAAAAATAGATTTTATATATATATATATATATATATATATATAATGTGTATGTGAAAAAAGATAGTACTATTTGTAATGTAGGACAGAAAAAATGTTATATTTTGGGGGGAAATTTTTTTTTTCTTTTTCATTTTTTTCTTTTTCTCTTTTTTTTTTTTCTTTCCCATTTTTTTTATAAATTTTATAATTCTGGAGAGCACATAGTAGTAAATGGTGGGGTAGTTAGATTGGAGATGTGGGTGAACTTATAGATATATGTTAATGAAGCAACAATCCCACCATGAAAAGAGTCAATAATGGGACCTGAAGAAACAAAATATGTATAATAGCATAGAGAAAACCAATGTTTCCAAAATCTTTGTAAAACACAAAACAATGTAGACTTAGACACAACATGAAACTAAATTGATTACAAAAGTGGTTAACCGGCCATACTTTGAAATCTTTAAAATACATCCTGTAAATACTTCATGTATATAAGTAAAATTGTATTGACTGACCAGCAATAACCATTGATTCTCGTGATAGTGATAACAAAGTCTAGGAAGGTAGCATGATTACCATGATGTTACATCTTCAGTTCTAGTTTGTTTTGTTTTGGTTTTTTTTTGGGGGGGGGGGGATATATTTCTGGATGTGACGTTAAAAAAATTTTCTTTTTCATATTTCAGCAAATACCTGTATTTCTTCGTTTTACAAAAAAAAACTTATTTTTTCCAAATTTAATACTTTGTACGCATTTCACAACAAAGTCAAAGAAATATAGTTTTTAGTTTAACTTTGCTGATCATAAGTCTTCTCCAAATTGTCAGCCTCGTTTTCGATTGTTTCTGTTTCAGCTTCAGGGTTTTTTTTTTACTGGGACTCATATTCAAAACACATGTCATTTTTCCGAGTCAAAGGACGAAATAAAGACGAATAATTTACATATGTTATAAGGAATAATATATTTTTGTTTATTTACAGAGTTGAAAATGAAAAAGACGAATAATATAGAATTTTTTTTTATGTACATATTTTATAAGGAATAAAAAAATTTTTATTTACATAATTTATAATGAAAAAGATGAATAATATAAGGAATATAAAAATTGTTTTATGTACATAGTTCAAAATGTATAAATTGAGCAGACCTGCTGCCAGAAGTTGAAAAAGTTGGTTTTCAATGCCACGGAACCGTTGGGACCACATAAATTCGGCCAAATAGCTACCTCTCATTTCATTTATGGTTCCGTGCATTGACTTCAGCTTTCCCTTAGCGTTGGCCCACATCGATTCCACAGAATTTGAGCATGCACCGGTCACTGGATCAACAAAATGTTCTTGGTGGTTGACGCGGATGTGGTCGTATCCGTGTCTGTTTAGACCCGTATATCCGCGCCAACAATCACTGACGATAATGCTCCCTGGCCTTATCCATTCTTTGATAAGGCCAAGAAGCGTCTCCGCAGACCGGTTTTCAACTGGCACTAAAAAGCCTACTTTTGCTGCCTTATCGTACCCGCCGAACACCCATTGTTGTCGTATAAGTCGGCCCCGATGGTACTTGCGGTGGGCGAACACAGATTCGTCGACCTCGACGGCTATGCCTGGTCCTCCAATTTTGCAGGAATGCGTTTGAAAATATATCACGCAAATATCCCTGCAAAATTGGAACCAGTCGACTAAAGTTTTGGGTGTAACGACGAGTTCCCGATTTATTTGTTCGTAGGACATGCTTCGATGTGAGCCGACAGTCATACACCATGTGTACACTATGGAAATAATTTTCCACATGGGTAATTTCGAATTGGCAAAGAAGGACCCTACAAACGAAAATGTTGTGTATTAGTCGTCAGAAAATGTACACACGTTGGCAAAAGGAAATATCCAGAATTTTCAAATTACTAAAAATCAAAATTTTGTAAACATACCTTTTCGAATGGTAACTAGACTCCAGCATTTATTTTTTTTTTACAGTACCAGATATATTGGTCGTGAAGTCGCGGGTAATGCACAGTTTTCATTTAACATCTGCACTTCCCGCACTTCAGTTGTTTGGCTATAATGACCATTTTTCGGCAAAACTTTATGGTTTCCGGTATATCATCGCTGAAATGCACTGCAATTGACATAAGGGTCAATTCAGTGATTCCACTGTACAATACTTGTGCTTGAGCCATTTTCAAATTAAGCACGTGTATGTATAGGAAGGAAAGATAACTCTGTTTTAGTACGCAAGTTCTACGACGATTATGAGTGCCAGTAAAAAAAAAACACACACACACGCCGTAACCTTTGACAACGAGAATGAGGCTGAGACGAAAGCGAGGCTGTATCGACGCCATTTTCTTTTTAGTCACGATAGATGTAAAAAAAACAATTTTTTTTTTTACATCTAATAAAAACCCATTTATACTATGTAAAAATATAAACAAATATCATAGCTAAGCAGGAAAATATCTATTCTCGACCTAGGTAGCCTTTACTTGTTGGATATTTATTTTTTTAATCACTTTATCGTTCGTTTTCTTGAACCCGTTCACGACTCTGCTGAGCGTCGTAAAAGATACCCAAAAGTCATATAATTATTTAAAACTTACGAGAAAAGGTTAACACCCCATATTGATCTCATTTCACGCATCTGTTGTATAATATACCTATATAATATTGCTATAATTAAGAAACAATTTTAATGAAACTTATTCTATTGATTATAAATGCTCAAATAAGTATATCTATCATCTAAAAATTGAAATATTTATTCAATACCCCACTTACTTCCCGGGTAATAAAGGCTAGTTGAAGAAATACTCTTTGATATTAGATATGCTAATTATTTAAGGCACCCAATTGGGAGACGACATTGCATAATTATGTATTGTTTCTAAACTTAGTCAGTTGCTTTTGTATTTAAATGCATACAAAAGCAATCTAATATTACTGATTCCACAACTTTTATTTAGGCCTGAAATAAGAATAGCATATACATATTTCTGTGTAAACAATTTTGTAGATTCTCCTGCCTTATACTTAGCAAATTGTTCTTAGAAATTATATTGTATGACTCTAGTGTGCACAAGTTACATTTTTTCCCTTTTGTTTGGTATATATTTATTCGCCTTACCCATTATGGACTACTTCAACTTAAAATGAGTTTTCGTACTAACTAGTTCCCGAACATAGTTGGCTAGTAATGTAGGGAGTTTTTTCAGAATCGGGATCAAGCTTAGTTTTAAAGGAGCATATATGGTTTCTATATCTATCCTTGAAATTTCCTTCAGTGTATCCGACATAAGTATGAGTATTATTATCCGTTATATACCATGCTAAAAACCATGCAGTTCCCCCCCCCCCCAAGGACAATCGTTAGCATTTCTATGATAATTCAATTTGACTCAGATCTGTTGGTAACGATGTTGTTAGTGCAAGCATTGATCCCATGACTTGCCTTTTGTATTTTAGTACTGTAATAACCGATGGTGGCTGAAGTTGAAAAAGATAGTTTTACAGTGTTTTTATTTATGAATTTACCTATTCTACTACCTCTAGGAAAATTTATTCCAATAAAGCTATAAGTGATTTCCAGAATATCAGTGAGAAAATGCTGACTATATGGGAGATGGAATCAAATGGCACCATGTCTCCTATTTTTTTCCTACCATTGGTCTGAGTATCATATGGATGATCGACTGAAAAAGGGTTTTGATCATTCTGTAGTCTATTGCCACTGCTAATTCTAGCAACTCTATTTTTTGCTTTTCCCCATACCCCTATTATATGAAATTAAATTGCCAGTTCTATTATTTTATTAACCTCATTGCATTCAGTCAGATATAACTAATTTATCCCTATACCCAGATGTAGCCAAAGCTTCATTGTAGTATTGTTTATTTTTATTGAATAATTGTTCATTTTTAGATAATTTTGCTATTCTATTAGATATTTATTTTTTTCACATATGGTGGATGATTAGTACAGTGTATGGTAGGGTTTATAGGTATTAACTAAATGTAATGTCCAAAAAAATAAACTTCACAATAGTTGATATCTATAGATAACTTCAGATCCAAATTCTTAAATTCATGCAGCAATTATTTTTCTCTTTAGGTTTCTACCAGTGGAATGAACAAAAAATAGAGCACCGTCTCTATATAGCTCACACACCAATTCCGGTATGTCCCTGTGTATTTCCCTTAAAATATAAAGCCCTACTAAATCAGTCACCTGTACCGAATCGGTATCCCCATAGTGATATCAAAATTTTCCTCCATATTCTTTTTAGTCCATAATTTATCATTGAGATTAATGTCAATTTCCAAGTTGGTTTCATTTTTGGCCATGTTAAGAGCCCTATCCAACAAGGGAGCTGATATTGAAGGGTAGTACGAGTTAATGTCAAACATGATAAATTTACTTCTATTTGTGATCTGTGATTCCTTAAACAAATGATGACCACAATTTGTTGTTTTTGCTTTAATATCTGGTAAAATTCTATCTAATATGTTCTTCCTTATATTACTCATATCCAACACAAGGGGAGATTAATCTAATGGAAGGGTTCAGCTTTGTGGTCCTTTAAGTAAACCTAGGACATTTGGGGGTATATTTTTCTGTTGATTTCCGAACATATTCTAAAAGCAGATAAATTAATATCCTGAAGATCCTTATTGCTGGCAACTATATATTTTATATATGAGAGTAGTATGATGTTCCACATATGCTGAAGATATTTTTTACTGATGTTGGAATTGAAGCATAAAAACAATGTATTTGTTTTTTTTATCATTATTTAATATTTCTAACACCCTCCGTTTGGATATGACATGGGGGTACTGAAATCACATGGTGGTAAAGTGGAAATGAATTTGCCTTGTTGTTGGGTAGTTATGTTAAAATTGGGTTATCATGTCTTCGGTTGGAGGATCGTTTGCTAAGTGTTTAAATGTGTTTAGAGTATGTGTTTAGTATATTTGCTTTTGAAAGTTATGACTATTATTTGATTATTTTGGTAAGTGTACATGTTTAAGTATCTACGAGTCTGTTGATGTTTACTTCCAATTAGTGTTCTGTGTTGTGTTCATCTTATCTTAGGTTGTAAATAAAACTAATACCATTTTAGTTTTGGGGAATTAGGGTTATTATAAATCTGTAAGCTTGTGTGCTTATTTTTTTAAAAGGTTTCCTGGAAAAATATATGAATTTGTAATGTTTTCATTGATCAAGGGGAATACAGTTTATTAGAAGGTAGTGTGTCCTGGTATATTGTAGTTGTCTGCTAGTGATGTATTGGGACATTTTTTTTTTTTTTTTTTTTTTTTTTTTTCAGATGTTTTGTGGTTGAGTCGGAATGGTGTTGATTTTGCCAATGTACCTTCCATTTTCACAAATAATGCAGTATATGTAATATATGTTGGGGCTGTTGCGTGTGAGGTGAGGAGGTTGGAATTGGATGTTGGTGTTTAGTATGTTGAGATGTAATGCTTGTGTGCATACGAGACACCTGGGTTTATTGCATTTGTAGTTACTGTGTTGTAGAGTGCTATGTGAGATTGGGTTGTTGCCTGATTACATTGATTGGAGGTAGATGAAAGATTGGTTTCCTAGTGGGATTTGTTCGTAGGATGAAATCTTTGAGGTTTGTTTGTTATAATATATATATTTATATATATTTAATATATAAACACATTAAATATTGAAACCTAAATTGGGAACTGCACAGTTTAACAAGTTAACTAAAATAATGTCACAGAGCCTAAAAAATAGAATGCAAACTCTAAGATTTTAATAATTCCATGACAGTTTCAGAGTTCGACATACTGCACCTAAAGAAGCTCGGGAGGTTGAAACGTGATAACAACCACCAGAGGGCATACAAGATTTGGACGATGTTTGTTTTCAAGATGATTTTCTAGAAAAAAATAAGTGTCATTTTAATTTTTTTTTTTTATTTTTTTTTTTTAAGATTAATTCATCAAACTTGGGTCAGTTTGTCTAAATGACTTGTCTGTCAATTTCATTTGATGAATCTGCCTTTGGCTTTGATAGCTTCGAAGCGGTCTCAGAACGGTCTCCAAACTTAGGTCCTCAAAGGCTGTCGTGATCTTGGCCTTTAGCTCATCTTTTGTGATACAGCTGGATATGTTTTTATCTCATTTCATTGTGCTCAATGCAAAAAAGCCGAGGGTTTACAATTGGGCAATCTAAGAACCTCAATGTCATGTGTGGCTGACACAGGCAAGCCATGGTCTTCCAGCAGGTATGGTAGGGGGCTGAGTCTTGCTGCCGCATATATGAACTACCTGCAGTTACCTGATCACTCCAAGATTTTAGAACATAAGAAAAATGACTTTTCCTTATCTTGTATGAAATTGAACGAATCCTCGTGTTCCACCAGTCTAATGAGATTTTTCACCTAAGTTTTTCTCTTGCAATAGCATGCATTGACTTGCTGGGTTCGTTGCCAATCTCCTGAACTTTAATAACAACAAACTATAGTGTTCTGACGGTGTCAGATTGTCTATCATGCATTTTTTCTCTCTAATGTCACCTCGTAGTCGAATTCAAAATCTTTCAGTTCTTTTCTGACCGTTTTCACCGTTCTCCTGCTGATGCTTAAGAATTCTGCAATCTCTTTTATTTTTCCTTTGGACGCAAATTCCAAGGCTGATTCCGTGTTTCTTCCACAAATATGGAGGTTCAAAATTGTCCGTCATCAATTATTCTGCAAAAAAATATTAAAAAATGGAAATAGTCGTTGTTTTCATGAAGACAAAATGAAAACAGAAGTGAAAATAGGCATAAAATTGGCAGTTAAAATTTGCGGACGAAGTTATAAAATTAACTAAATCTTCCAACATGTCTGCTGTTTTTGTTTATAGGAGCAATTAAAAACTGCACATTTTAGTGATTGTGTGGTCCATTAGCTTCAGTACGAGTTTATATCTGAATTCCTTATAGATCTATAATCTCCAATGCATTGGAGGAACCGATCTTTCTACTTAGATTCTCTCGTCTCCATGTTGCTAAAAGATTTCCAGATATGGGTTGTAGAGTTTTTCTTCTTAGCCCTTAGCCACTCTCTAGGATTCTAAGAGTAGAGTTATGATTGGAAGCACCACTCTACTTTGGAATTATGATTGGAAGCACCACTCTACTTTGGAATTATGATTGGAAGCATCACTCTACTTTGGAATTATGATTGGAAGCACCACTCTACTTTAGAATTATGATTGGAAGCACCACTCTACTTTGGAATTATGATTGGAAGCACCACTCTACTTTGGAATTATGATTGGAAGCACCACTCTACTTTGGAATTATGATTGGAAGCACCACTCTACTTTGGAATTATGATTGGAAGCACCACTCTACTTTGGAATTATGATTGGAAGCACCACTCTACTTTGGAATTATGATTGGAAGCACCACTCTACTTTGGAATTATGATTGGAAGCACCACTCTACTTTGGAATTATGATTGGAAGCACCACTCTACTTTGGAATTATGATTGTTGGCCTCGTACATGACTAGTTACAGGGTAGCAGCTATCTTCAGGCAATGTTATGCGTGCAGTTAAATCACTTCTTCCACTTTTGAACCACATCTTATTCAGTCTACCATGCTCTCTGATGTCTGGGATATCCAAACACATTATGGAGTTGATGCAATAAGTAACGTGCTGTACATGGCCATACAACACAACAGTTGGACTTATCATAGTGATTGAAGTAGGGGTTTATTGGCGTTGCTGTTCTGGATATCCCTCAATTGACAACTTTAGACATCTAAGATTCCGCCATTCCCATTCTTGGGCTGTGTACCTGCTGTTGTCCCTTTCCGGGAAGGATCATCAATTTGTCAATGGCTGCCACAGCAGCCTACTGCTACCCAGGTGGAAGGAGCTTGTAACCCAGAAAAGGGTGCGTATGTAATCCAATGTGGATAATTGCTCAAGTGGACAATCCCAGCAAATCGAGGTTAAACGTCTTCTAATCTTTGCTGGGAATTTCTTTCTTCAGATTTTTTTGGGAGTCTGAAGAGTGCTCTTCTTGGTTCATCCTCATAGTCTATGATGATAGCGGACGAGTTAGGGGCCAACAAGGTGGCATAATTAATTCCCCCCCCCCTTTTATATTTTATTTTCATGTAGAAAAATGATTCTTTCCTAAGGGATTAATCCTCTTGATGTTGTAAAGGCATCATGATAAATCTAGGAGACTTTTTGGAATGAATTCAGGAATTGAATTCTAGCCATCTTCCATCATCCCTCAATGACGATCAAATTGTTCTGGGAATTATCAGGTCATCTCATAAGTCTTGTTCGGATTTTAATTATCCGAAATTCAAGTACAAATGTCTCTTTTCTTCATCTAGATTTGGTATTTAGGGTTCTGTGAGTATCCAGGATCCAGAGTGGACAACATCAGGCAATCCGGACCAAAGAGTTGACATCAGACAGGTTGCATGCAGTTTTATCGCTTCTTACGTGTACTAACCATCTCTACTATGCTCATGTGCTCACGATATCCAAGCGTGTTATGGAGTTGATGCAACAAGTGACACACTGTATATGACCAAACCACCTGAGACAGTGTAAACTAATAAGTTTCTGATTAAGAAAATTGATGGATGTTTTCTTCCAGTTTGCAGCTGCACGCCCACCTGAGCCTGGCACGATCATTATGCTGAAGCTATTGAAGCTCTAATAGGACTAAGTAATATTTATAGATCGTGTGTATTTTGACACATTTAACTTCATAACTTTTTTTTTCTTTTTTTTTTTACAGGAAAAATTAAATTTCTTCAACAACTTGGAAAGGTTCCTGACTTGGAAAATGGCTGCCTCCTCCTCATAATTGTCTGCAAATCTCAACTCACGATTTACGGTTGCCTTCAGATAATTCATAACTGATGCCATCTTCCAGGTTAAGGAACCTTTCCAAGTTGTTGCTGACGATGGACAGTTGTATGGTTTAAGGAAAGCTTCATTGTCAATTCTTCAGTAGATCCTGCAGGGTTTTCTTTAAGTGATGACACAAGGAGCTCTGCATCAAACTCAACTGGACAGCCTGAAAGGTCTTCATCAAGGAAATTTCTATTTCTGAATGTTGTAAACCATCTTCTGCATTTTCTTTAATTCAGGCATTCTTCTGCATAAGCTGAATGGATATTTTGAGTCACTTCGGCTGCAGATAATCACCCCTTTTTTTTTTTTAACTCATAAAATATTATGCGCCTCACCTACTCCTTGTTTTAAAGGATTTCAACAGTGACATTTTTATTAAATTTTCATGTAAAATAACATTTTCTAAAGTTAAATGTGTCCAAATATATATTAATGCATATTTGACTAAAGACGAAGATTCTGATTATTCAGTTTGTGATGGGGTTTTTTTTTCTGACTGGCAAACCATCAATCTAACGTTCTGCTCCAATATAAACAAGACCTGGCCATAGTTGCTAATGCTTTCAACTCCTGAATCTTCAGGCAGATGATATGATGGTAATAAAAACAAATTAAAATTGGTGAATTCTAGTGTTATAAGCGATGTACAGCTGCAGAAATTTAGTTAGAAAATTTAATGCTGACATTACCTAACCAAGGTAACCTGAAGTATGTCGGACATTTAGGAGGACCAAAGTGAACGATCTTGGCAGCAATATTAGAAGTAAGGGTATCTAGAGTTTAACGGATACTAATAAGAACCTCTTTGATTCTCTGAATCGATCTTTGATTCTGAGGAAGTCATTAAGACATAATAAATAAGATTTATTTTTCTTTGTCTTGTACAAGAATAATCCTAATGACATTAAATTTATTGACATCATCCAAGATCATTAAATTTATTGACATCATCCAAGATCATTAAATTTATTGACATCGTCCAAAATCGATATCATTTTTGCCACGCAATCGGCATAATCTACAATCTCTACTCCTGAACCCTCACCTCGTTTGGTAACAAGGGACGGATTTGACCGAAGAGATTTAATGGCAAGAAAATGTTCATTTTCATTTTTCAATTAAAATTAGAAAAGTCAATGCGAGTGCCTACATAAGCGTACACAGGATCATTAAGTCTTGCCTTAAACACTGCGGCTCCTGGGTATGACCTTAAAAGACATCCAGTGGTGAGGCCTCCATTTGGGAGCTGTGGGCAATGTGGAGTTGCACCTTAATTCTCATTGCTCTCAGGTCCACTCTGCCCCGGAGTGGTAGTACCTGTTAGGGCCCCATCTATAGGTCAAATAGAACCTACTGATGCTACCAAATCAGATTGTCTGAAGTTATTGACTTCCTGACACAAAATGCACCAAACATTGATGTTTTATTGTTTTTTTTTTCTCCTTTGCAAAACTCAATCATGTTCTGCAAAATCCAAAACAAAAAACAATTTCCTTCCCTCCCCTCTTTCTCTCAACCAAACACCATGAATAAATACTTAAATATATAAAGTACTTGAAGCATAAAAACCTTCACCAAAATGACCGGATTCGGCATTGAATGACCTGGAAAGGGTCGATATGCCGTGAAACAAAAACAACCAAACCAAAAACCATGATTAAACATTTGAAGATATAAAGAACTTGAAGCATAAAAACCTTCACCAAAATGACAATAATTCAAAATACCAAAGCTCTTAACTAATGACTATAAATGACCCATTGACTCAAATAAAGTATATTTCCTTCTATATTCATGGCATGAAATGACCCTTAGGGTTGATGTGCCATTAAGCGATATCTACTCTTACTCAACATTGAGGGCTGATCGATTGAAGACAACTGTGAAATTTGTGAGGATAAAACCTAAAATTCAGAAAATACGTCCTCTTTTAATAGATACGGGGGGGGGGGGGGGGAGGGTCTAAAATTCCAAGCCGTGAGACTACAAATTGCTCGGTATCAGTTAATTAATATGAAGAAAGGTTATGGATATTATTAATATTAGTAGAACAACAAAACTTTTTAATAAGAAACTTAAGCTTTCAAAGATGGCTGACATTAGAAAAAGCAAAGCCATGTTGGTCTCATGAAGATAACGAGAGAATTGTAGATGATCAAAGAAAGATAATGGCCTTTGACACAGTTTCTATAGCGAATGAAAATGTAAAGTTTTGCAAATGGAAGTAAATTATAAATTTTATCCTGTAAGCATATTCTTTCAATGTTTTGGCCACAAACAAATTTAGCTTGAGCAATGTGGTAGCCGACATATAAAGAACGAAATTTAACGCTAACTAAATTTAGGAATTTAGCCTTGGAGTGAATTAACAAATCTAACCAATTGATTCAATTTCTTAATGAAACTGGAAGAGTGTGTGTGTAAATATATATATATATATATATATATATATATATGGGAAAGGAAAAAAAAGCAAAAGATACTTGTTTATGTATTCATCAACGTTTTGTCTTTATTGTAAGACTTCCTCAGGATGATAGTTTGAAGAAAAATGTCATGCAAGTACAAAAAAATTTGGGGTTGACATGGTGAGGTGAAGGGATATAGCAGCCATAGCTACTATATATATATATATATATATATATATATATATATATTACACACTAGAAGAATACTTGTCCCAGCACGGGTAAAATTATTTCTCAGAACAGTTTTGCACCAATATTATGTCCTTAAATTTAAGATATGATGCTAAACCTTATGTCTAGAATCCTTATTCCAATCTTGATCAGTCATTACATGATTTTGATACGGGGGGGGGGGGGGGGGAATGTCTAAAATGTAAGCTTAAGAGGTGATAGGAAGAATGTGAAGTATAGGGAATCTTGCTTAATTGATATCTAATGACTATGGGTAAAATTCAATGCAAATCTGAAATATTTTAATTTTCAAATGGGAGGTTGTGCCCATATTATGCGCCCTAAAAACCCTTTAAAATACTCCAACGAAACTGAAATTTAGAGAATATTTATTAATTGATGTTGTTAAAATTTCACAAAAATCGGACATATCTGAATTTTCAGGGCTTCCTCCCCCTTTTTAACCTCTTTACAACCAATCGAGGTCGGGGGGGGGGGGGGGGGTTACAATTAACAACTATCACAGAGAAATCCAGTAAGAACATGGTCGATTATCCAGTCAATCACGTAAGGCTGCTTGACTCCGGATTAAACTTTGAATTCTGAGTCTTCATTATAGAAACAAACTCTCGTGCGCATCAAAGTAATAGGACTTCAAAAGATTGAGTAGTTTCGGGGCCAGTTCATCTGCTTCCCCTACCCCCCCCCCCCCCCCCCAGAAAGATGTTTAATGAATGCCAGTTGATCCCACTTCTGGCGAAAACTGATTCAAGTACAAGTAAGCTACTGTTTCTTTGTTCTCATTGAACACATATTTTCCACATGAGATCCCTTAAAACACCTGTTACACAGGATTGATCCACTGTAGTGCTACATAGAAAGTTACGTGTAGCACTACAGTGGATTAATCCTTTGATCCCCGCAGATTATCATTTAAAGGAATTGATTTAGTTTGTGTGTAGCACGCAGTAAATGTAACAATCTGGCCAGGGTATAACTCAAAACATATTTACCCGTTAATCATAAAAATAAATTTAAAAAAGGAAAAAAAATTATCAGAAAAAAAACAAATAAATACTGTTAGAATAAAATAAAATAACAATAGTATATAATTTAAAAAAAATAAATAAATAGATAATATTAAGAAAAATAATGTATTGAACACCGTTCTTAGCTATTACCCCTATCCCTACTCCCCCTCCACATAAAAAATATATATTTAAATAGTCAATTTTAGTTAAACAAATATAACATTTCATCAGTTCAGTTAAATATGAAATATTGAGGAAGAAAAAGAAAAAAAAGCATTTAGTTATAGTTTTATTCCATTTGTTGCGGATATTATTTACTGCGTTATAAGCAATATTACCATTCCGCACGTGTTTTAGAGATTTGAAACACCCACCATTTTATAAAGAAGTCTTCCTCGAAATATATTATGGAACACGGTCACACACATTACATCAGTGTTGAAGTCTTGCCTAATCAAGTAAGATTTGCTATAAAAACTTTAAAAATTATTTTTTTAAATATATATATATATAAAAAAAATCGCTTGTTTTCATCTTACTTCTCAACGCTGACATATTTCCATTTCTTGCATTGTGATAGCCTTCTAATACTCCTCTATATACGTATTACACACAATGCTTCAAGCAAACTACCTCTCCTTATTATTTTTAATTTAAACCATTTTTTTTTAATTTAAACCATTTTTTTTTAATTTAAACCATTTTTTTTTTAAATTTAAACCATTTTTTTTTTTAATTTAAACCATTTTTTTTTTTAATTTAAACCATTTTTTTTTTAAATTTAAACCATTTTTTTTTTAATTTAAACCATTTTTTTAATTTAAACCATTTTTTTAATTTAAACCATTTTTTTTAATTTAAACCATTTTTTTCTAATTTAAACCATTTTTTTTAATTTAAACCATTTTTTTTTTAAACTTTAAACCATTTTTTTTTTAAACTTTAAACCATTTTTTTTTAAAATTTAAACCATTTTTTTTTTTTTAATTTAAACAATTATTTATTTTTTTTTTTTACATACCAGATTCTTCCTGACTATATATAGGTTGCGTGTCTCATCGACACTGATGTTGTGTCAACGCACGTGAGCGATTTTTAGCTAATATAAGTTATAATAATGAAAAAAATCTAAATGAGCCTCTTACCAGATGCTTGAATATCTTGATCCATAAATCTGTTTTATCGTTGACATACTAATTATGAGGAGACCAGATGCATTTGGATTAGCAAAAGATGAACGCATGTATTGCTCTTTATATTTCAACTATGTACAAGAACTGACTGGTGTCTGCTCAGTGAGTTCCTATCTTATATTAATTAGTTGTCACTGCTTCTCTATCCCCCCCCCCTTCCCCGTGATTGTTGCGCATCTATCTTAAAGAGGTATCATTTAATCCGGCCATGTCCCATAGGGTGATGGAAGAGCCTCGGAAAAGACGTCCGTTCGCTTTGATGTTTAACACCCAAGAGACAGGATCTATTTTGCCTCTTTGCCACGTCACTTCCTGCCAGTATGCAACTTTCTGTACACGTCAGTTAAACCTCTAATGAAAATTTCCTTTTCTTAAACTACTGTACATGACAATTTTTTGAGAAAAAGTTCTAACTTTATCCTCCTGGTCAGATGACATTCTGCAAATGTCTTTCTATTCAAATATTTGGTTTGATGCTTCGCCTATCGCTTTTATGGGATGATCTTCTAGAGGAGTTTCTGGATGAGTTGTTAGTAGTGGGAGGGAGGAGGCGGTATTTGCATTAGAGAATAACATGTGGTGAAGGAGAACATTTCCCTTTTGGGTGTGGCTGTTGTAAGTAAAACCTTATCAGGACACCGCTTGCGCTCTGACTGACACGCGACAGCAAACAGAACCCGCGAAAGGCCAAAGTCCTTTATAGTTTGTTGAAATAGTGAGGAAAACTCTACTGAAACCAGCAACCTCTCTCGGAACAATGTTTCATGAGGGACTCAAAACACACATACACCACACCAAAAAAACTTTCTCACAAACACCAATCTGAAGAGCATCGGGCTCGGAAACCAAATAGTGAATTATGTTTGTTTATATTTAACCCCAAACTACTCGTTTACATAACTGGCCACGATGTTTGTATATCATTGTTCATGCAAAACTAATTCTGTGATCCGATGGCTTGGCCAAGGGTATTTTGCCTCGAAACCAATGTGATCCGACTGTTTGGCGGGGTGGATCTTGGGACAATGTCTATTCTTGGTCGCTTGGACGGCTGGGCGATCTTTGCCGGACTTTAGTCAATGAGATGTGACTACGGGATGATGTGTGACAGCATGTGCACGTATGTGCAATGTCTCGGCTTGTTATTGCCAGTGAGCAATCATCATTTGACTATAGTCACTGTCGTCTGCTTCTGGGACGCGCTGCAAAAGAACCTTATGTAAATAATGGAATAAACCATTTTACTTTTAAATTTAAAAATTCTTCCGAAGCACATTTTTATAACTTGCAAAGAGCACGATAAGACGCGTGCGTCTCTTTCAGAATTCAAAGCCAGTCTCTGAATTTTCAATCTCTTTATCAGAGAGGGGGGGGGGAGAGTGAGAGAGTGAATACTGGTGTCATCATTATACGCCTTGTCAAATGTTTCGTTTTGAGTTTGATAACTGATTTTCTAGAACGACGACAGTCTGATCTCTGATCCCATCACATGCACCTGTCATTGAATTAGTTTGACACCGACCTTCAGTCCTCCAAAATACGATTGAGGCACAGGTGCACACAGTGATCTCAAAACGCAGAGAATTACTGTTTTTGAAATAAGACTGGCATAAGGATTACGAATATAACGGGGTGCACTTAGCTCCCCAAAGGGCCACGCATTGTGCCACAATTATTTGCGTGACTCAACATGGCTTTCTGTCCCAGATGTTTAGACTAGCCAGCATCCTCCTTTCCACCGCAGAGACGGCATACAATTAATAAAGGGGAAGGGCATCGGAGAGACAGGTTTTTGGTTGGGTTTCTTTTTGTGCCTTTGAAGCTTGTGGTCATGTGACAGTTTTTAATTTCTTTACACAGTCCCTTGCATGATTATTGAACTCAAATCTTTTAAGCTGCACTGGTTGGGTAGAAGAGGGCAGAAGCAAGGCATCGCGGGCGTTTTGGATCAGGTAAGTGTGAATATCTATCGTCACTGATTATAATTTATCTAGATATTTTTACTGGCCCTGATACACTTGTTTTGGTGAATTATCAACTAAACTAAATCTTCTTCATGCATATTGCACACTAAATCGACTCCTTAACTATTGTGGACCTGTCAGGGGTCCGGAAAGAAGACACAAACTCAGAATTAAGTGAAACAAAGTATATTGAAGAAAGTATAAATAAAACATAAAAAGAGTGGTTGAACGTCTATCTGACTGCCAGTACAAGATTGGGGTAGTTCCAGGTATTTAATTCCCTCCCACTGC
Source organism: Sepiola atlantica (assembly GCA_963556195.1). Taxonomy (NCBI): domain Eukaryota; kingdom Metazoa; phylum Mollusca; class Cephalopoda; order Sepiida; family Sepiolidae; genus Sepiola; species Sepiola atlantica. The sequence goes on along the minus strand of OY744516.1, from coordinate 10,648,408 downwards.
AGAAATATGTGACACAAGGTCGGAAAGTGGGGGAAGAGTCAAGTCAGCGCCCCTAAAGAAGGAGCACTCTGGCCTAGCAAAAATAGCCTGGGCAGCCCCGTCAGCATTCCCCTGTCAGGGCGCCTCAGGCAATAAACAATAAACTTACTCCTCCCGAAAGAGGGGAGGCAAGGCCTGGGAGGGTGCACCTCCTAGGAAAACCCAGGACAGTATACCTCAGCCCGGCAGATAAAAGGCCGCCGAAATGGCCCAGTTCCTGCCGGACTGATTGTCGAGAACGAATCCTCAACTGGTATTACCCCATCTAGACGTCCTCAATCAACCAAAGTTAATGAGAGACTGAACGGGATGGGGTGGATCCAGCATCGAGAGGCAGGTGTCCCTGGTATTTATAGTGAAGTGGAAGAGTTCATGTAGTTCGTAAGGTGCAATGATGCAAGATACAAATTGGAAGGAATCAGAAATATAGTAGGCGAATAGAAATTGAGTATGGCGTTGATCAACTGGACATTTTACTAGTTCAGGAAACCTAACCCCTATATGTGTGGGTGGAGGAAGGGATTTTTTAAAGTTTCTTTTTTTTACAAAAAGAAATGTACCCTAAATGAAACTTGTGTGCATACTCTAGAGAGCTTCCCCATTAGCTTGAACAAAATTGTACCATTTATCATGATCTTGGCCAATCTTTCAGCTGTCAGGAGCAGCATACCAGTATCAACCTTTTATCTGGTCGGCCCATCTCTTTCATGATCATTCTCTTGATCTTTCTTGAATAAATCTTTATATAATTTCATTACATAGCTGGAGTCTGGTAGCTGGGAAGCATGTTCAAACCACATTCTGCTTTTTTTTGTTGTTAAACGTCGTTGATGGATCTATTTTTATTTTGTTCGTGTAAAAAAATTTATTTGAAACTTTCATTGAACCCCCCCCCCCCCAAAAAAAAGAAAACGCAGCATTTTGAATTTATAGTCTGTCAATCTTCTAAAGTATATTCAAACAAATATTTTCAACTTTTATACCCTACCAGATTTAAAGTCTGTGTTCGTGGCTGCTTACATAACCTGCTCGAAAGTTGTCAACGTGAAGTTGTCGGAAATTGTGCTGGATTTTGTATCCGTACTGTTAAGTTTCCCAATGATATCTTCATTTTTTTTTTTTTTAAATTTTTATTTTGTCTATCTCGTAAAGTTACTCCAATGATAGTTTTTAAACATTCAATTTCTAAGATATTGAACTTCCTCTCATGCTCTGCAAGCATAATTCAAGTTTCACTTGAATATACAACAATAGGAACTATCAATACATTGTAAGGCGTTGATATGTCCTTCCTGCTCCATACCTGTTCTCATATATTTTAACATATCTGGTTAAATAATATGAACAAATTAAGTCTGCATATCTTCTGATCTTTTCAAGTTACTGATGAGTGTTCTAATTTTGGACTAGAAACTGGCTGGTGAATTCACCATAGTTATTGTGGACCCTAATACTTTCAGTTCACTCTAGAACCATCATCAAGGCCTGTGTATTGAGTAAAAACAGGGGCTCTTAAATATTTTTAGTAGAAATGTTGGCGGGACATTAGCATTGTATGAGGTACTTTGAAAATAAATTTTATTGATGGCTGGCTTGTTTTTTTTTATGCCTCGAGCTTAAAGTATTTGTAATTTTAGTTTTTTTCATGTTCTAATCTAGTAGTGTTATCAATGAAAATATTTCCGAATTTATAGGAAGAGCAAGAATGTTTACTTTTTTTTTTTTTTAGCTTTGTTTCGAAACGGTGCATGCTCAGACGTCTTGATAGAGTTGTAATGGTCAAACCTATGTATATATTTTCGTAGTCGGAAACAGTATCTGAAAGGACATTTAAATTCATACACCAGGTTTGTCGTGTCTAAAATTCTAGTTGATGGGGGGGGGGGGGGTTATTAGTGATAAGTTTCCACGTTTTGAACTTGGTATAGTAAACGAGTTTAATCTTTTATTAGGATCGATGGGAGGACATTTTTTTTATCAAGGTTTTTAAAATGTTCTGTAATTATTATGCATTGGATTACGGTAAAATAGTGTTAGGTATAGGTGAAGGATTAGGTTTATTGGCATTTAGGTTAAAACTTAATAGAATGTCTAATTTGTTCATCTATAATGTTCTTAGGAAAACCATTGTTAATGAGTCCGTTTAATATTTGAGTTCCTGATGAAGAATAGTTTTGGAGGAGAAAATTAGTTTGGCACGGGATGTTATTTTTTTAATAATAGCAGTTTTATATTTGTAGGAACATTCACTTTCATAGTTAAGTGTACAGGAGTTTTGGTAGGTTTTTATGTGAAGGTACAGAATTAATCGGTGTCTATCAGGATATATATATATATTATATATAATGAAGAAATATAATGGTGCCATACCGTAATATAAATAATAGATTGTAGGGGAACATATTTAAAGAAGGAAAGAGTTATGTGCCATCTATCAAACACGCGATTAAAACCAAAGTACCCAAGGCGCCTTTCAACCGACTCTCTTCAGGGGAATCGTCGGTAAAAATATATAGTTCACTAAACCATAAATTGGTATAAAGTCGTTCCAAACAAGTGACAGTACGCATATATAAATATGTACGTATAAAATTGAACACACATAATTGCAGATCACCTCACAGAAGCCCATGAATCGCTGAATATCTGCAATGAGTTTTAATTCTCTTTGTCTACAAAGGACGTAGAGAATTAATAATAATGGCTTTGAGGATATCAAGGTGAAAACGATGTCGCGCTCTGTGCACGATAGAGAGGCTATGATCCGAATAATGATCACGACAGCTTCTTTTGTCAAGCAAATGGTCCTCTATGGCGGACTCTTGTGCCTGTAAATACCCGGATGACGGATCCGGTTCATGTCGACTAGATTTAATTTTCTTTTTTGTAATAAAATAATTCTTGTATTGGTACAACAGAAAGGAATGGTAAAAGGACAGGGAAATTCAAGAATTCTTTTATTACAAAAAAGAAAATTAAATCTTAAGTCTGACAGTCTCTAGAAGAACTTTCAGAAAATGATGTAATGCCTAAAATTTAAAATGAATGAGTAGGAAGAAATGGAATGATTTATATAAGAGAGGAGAGTGGGAAAGTAAATGTAAATCTTTATTTGATGAATTCAACAGAAAATCTCTAATTTATGTTTTGATTCTTTGTCCGCACAAGCAAGGTTGATGAAAACGCCTCAAGTATATTGAGGTGAAAGCTCTGTGCAGCATAGAAAAAATCATCGGCATATTTGCTGGAACAAGTATTTATAGTAAGTAAATGATCAGATGCACGCTGACAAAGGAATTTATAAATAACAGAACTCTTTTGTATGGTATGTAGACCCTCTTTTGTATGGTATGTAGACCCTCTTTTGTATGGTATGTAGACCCTCTTTTGTATGGTATGTAGACCCTCTTTTGTATGGTATGTAGACCCTCTTTTGTATGGTATGTAGACCCTCTTGTGTATGGTATGTAGAACCTCTTTATGAAAAGAGAAAAGGTTTGAGTTCTGTTAACTACTACATAGTGGATAGAAAACCAGTCTGAGATTGTATCCACAGTGACTTATTCTTCTGGACCTAGCCACAGAAATGTTAAATATACGGGACGAGATGGGTTGACATATTTAGCACTATTGAAATCGGCAATTTTTTATTCAATAGTCTTTTTTTTCTATAATATTGATAGGATATCCATTTTTCAGAAAAATATCAGTAATTTTACAGTTTGGCATAGTTTATTATTAGAACAAAACTTTCAAAGCTTGATGTGTGAGGGTTTCAATGAGATTAATTTTTGTCATTTTGATAGGATATCCTGTAACAGAGAGTTAAAAAAATAAAGACTGAGTTCAAACGGGACGCTGAATTGTTTTTTTTGGTCTTTTCACTACCAACAGTCCAAACACGCACGAGAACGACGCGACGTTCGCAATCAAAGTTTTCGTCCAGAATTTGATTTCTTTTTTCTTTTCTTTTTCTTTTTCCTCTTTCTTTTTCTCTTTGTACTCGACGTAGTCACAACGTCAACCTTTCTCGCTCTTAATATTTATTTGAATAAATAAAATATAAATACAAAATGAGGCACAAGGCCAACGAAGGGGGAGGGGAAGGATCGATCATCTCTAACTTATAAAAAAACTCAACTTAGCTAGTTTCATTTATGACCATAATTCACCAAAATACCGCATTCATACTATACATCCATCACTACTAACCATAAAAATCCATACCATGAAATCCTACTTAAAACCCATATGAATGATATATAACGGGGGGAGGGGGGGGGGGGCTAAAACATTTTTATATACAAATGAAAAAAATTGCGGTTAGTAAAAAGCCCCCCCCCCCCCCCCGTTAATTGAAATGTTGCAGAGAAGCAAATTGGCCGGTCGAAATCGAAAAGTAGAAACAAAATGGTTGATGCAGGCCCCAACGCTTTATTCATAAACACCTCCTTGTCCAGCTTTTCTTTTAGCTCCTTAGCTTGTAAGTAACTATCCTTCCCCCGGGTCTTTTTTCAGCATTTCATCTTCTCTTATCTGGTCTAATGATAAGCGGCCCGGGGTTTTCTTTCCCGGCACAATGATCCATTCATTGGACTCTTTAGAGTTAGGAAGAGCCGGGAAATCGTCTTTGGAGGTGTCAGGCAATGGTGGTTTAAACGTAGCTGGTGGTTCAAGGTGTGGGCCTGCTTTGGTCGTTTTGTCTTTAAAGTTGCTTTTTTTTCTGAGGGCAATCTAAAGTGAGATGCCCCAGCTGTTCCCAGTACCAGCAGACTGGTTTTCGGCCTGCTAGAATTATAGGCAATTTCTCATCCCCTACTTGTAAGTAGTAGGGGATGGTATCGTATGCTTTTCTATTAATCAGTAATTCAAAATTCCAAGTACCTGGAAATTCGTTGAAGTTGACTGCGGTAATTTTACCGAATTTCAGTAAAAAAACACTGATGTGTTCTCCTTTAACGTAAAATGGTACGTTAAAAATGGAAATTGTTGATCGTCGTTTCCCCATATATTCAGTTCGTAGAACGTACTCATTCGTGATGATCTCAGTTTAAGACAGTTTTGTGCAAACTTCTTCGCTCTGGAAGAGCGTGTTCCATGTGTTAAATCCTTTGCTTCGAATGATTCTTTGGGGTCTAAAACCTGCCGTTGCGAGCAAGTTTGTAATCAGTTCTGGAGATGCTCTAATCGACTTTTTTTTATCTTTTTATCAATGACAAATGAGATGACACTTCTTTTTTGAATCTCCTCCAACTTAGGTAAATCCACGATTAAGTCGTTGTCTGTCACCATGTGGACGCATTTTTTTGCCTCCTCTACAAATTCCTCCACACTATTTAGGAGGTTTAACCCATTCAGAATTTTCTTTAGCTTCACTGTCCATATTAGACGTTGCCATCTAGTTATCAAAAAAAAAAGTAACAAATGGTATAACAAAGTAACAGGTATACACGAAATGAGGCACAAGGCCAACAAAAGGGGCGGGGAAAGGTCGGTCCATACTAACAAAAAACGAACTAACCTAGCTAGTTTCATTTAGGACCATCATTCACCAAAATACCGCATTTAAACTATACATCCTTCTTCACTAATTACCAAAAGAATTCATACTATGAATATCCTACTTAAAACCCATATATGCAATGGGGGGTTTGGGCACTAAAAAATTAATAAACAAAAAGCGGGTGATACATATGTACAATGGGAAGGAGAAAAAAAATAAAATCAAAACTAACCCAAGTTAGTAAAAAAGACCCCCCCCCCACTACTAATCTGTGGCAAATATGCAGATTTACCAGTCAAAAACGAAACGAAAGTTGATGCAGGCCCCAACGCTTTATTAATAAGTCCTCCTTCGAAAATATCGAAGGGTGACCTGCATCTCTGGCAAATCATGCTATCTGTCACCTAAATAGGGAGAGAAAAAAAAAACGGGACCCTAATGAAGCTCATTCATACACTAGCTAAGTTATGGACTTGGCATAACTATAACAGGAAACATATACTAACCTATAAACGGGTCTTCAACAACGTTCGTTTTTGCAAACCAATATTCTATGCCTAAGGCACGTCTAAACACCACTCAATGCCAGCTACTGTCACTCTACAAACACGTGCCACTCTCTCCCATCTATCACCAAATTCTGTTGACGAGAGTTTCACCCTATCAGCCCTAATGCGAATCTTCAGAAAATACTTGAAAATTCGAATAAGGCTGAGAGGAGTGAAGGCCTCACCGTCGTAGACAACTTTCATGCGTGTAGACCATATAGCTCGTCTCGCAATCGCTAGTAAGCTTAAAAAGACAAAACGTCTTTGCCTATCTGTTGTCGGTGCCAAGTTGCTACAGACATTAATTGGTTCTAGGTCAAAGATGCTACGTTCAGGGTGCGAACCATGAGACTAGCAAGAAACTTCATCAGCGACACCACGATGCGGCAATAAAGGAAGGCGTGACTCAAGGTCTCGTCTTCGTCACCGCATCTAGCACAAGTCGATGCATCCGTTAAGCCAGCTGAATGGAGTCTCTTGCGAACCCAGAGTGCATTTCTAATCATCAGCCAGGCCAGGGATGCCTCGTCGTTATCGAAACATCCTAACCAAGGCGCCCACGGCCAAATTGAGCATAGCTCCCCCTTCGTCAAACCGAGCCCCTCAATCTTATCATCACGAACAGAACCCCTCACCATAACCCCTTTTGGGACAACAGCTGGGTGTCAGAGAGACCTTCTTTCACCCGTAAGAGGAACTTCAAAGCACGGCGACACTTGCGGTAAAAGGAGCACTCATCTCGGGGTAACCTGTGTGCCCCCCCCCTCTCATGCAAGTGCACACTTTTCAAGCTGGAAAGGCTTTCTTAGTGTCTTCCTTCCAGAAGCCACCGTTTCCCCCACATTTTGTACACATTCGATCCAAGTAATATAGCCGAAGCGTATGCTGACGAATCTCAACGCTAGGCAGACCCAGACTGCCCTCAGAAGGATGCAGATAACAGATCTCGCGACGGACCTTAGAGGCTTTACCAAGCCATAAAAACTTGAAAAGGGCCTGCTGAATTTCAATCAGTGTATCCGACGGGAGTGAGAGCACTGAAAGACAATATAGGGTAATAGGATAGATGTGTGAAACACACTTCCGCTCTCCCCTTTAACGAAAGATTTCTACGGTTCCACAGACTAGCTGTGCTCCGTATCCCCTTCAGTATTTCTGACCAATTTTTCTCCAGCTGAAGGTCAGGACCAAACTAGACGTCGAGTAGCTTGCAAGGTCCGTCAGTTTAGCTGAAGGGCCCCTGTAGGGATACACCCCTCCAGGCACCAATGCATAAGCCCACCGACTTGTCGCAGTTAATTTTGGCCCCTGTTATCATTTCATACAATCTGATTTCTCTGTCGACGACGCTGATCTCGGCACTGCTCGTTACAAGCACTGTTACATCGTTGGCATAGGCGGAGTACTTTAACGTGGGGCAAGCACCTGTCAAAGTGATACCACGTAAGACTGGATTCACCCTTAGCCTGTGAAGGAAGGGCTCCAACACAAGCACATAGAGCATCAGTGAAAGAGGACAACCCTGACGAATAGATCTGGATAAATCAAAGGGCCTTGATCTCAAACCGTTAATTTCTACCAACGCACCGGGGTTCGCATACAAGAGGCGAATACAGGAGTGAAATTGCGTGTCAAAACCGGCCGCAGACAAAGCCGCCTCCAAATAACGATGGTCAACCCTATCGAATGCTTTGGACTGATCTAAATTGATCAGCGCGGCTTCAGTGTCGACTTTATTTAAGATCAAGCATATCGAGTGCAAATTATCTTGAATCGTCCTGCCCTTTACAGCACAAGTCTGTTCCGGGCTTATAAGACGAGCCAAGACAAGCTGCAGTCGATTGGCTCAGATCTTGGCCAAAATCTTTAACTCTGCATTTAGCATCGTTAAGGGCCGAAAATTATCTAACCCATCCCCACCAGTTTTGCTTTTACGTAACAACTTCACAATACCCATGGTCATTGGTCAAGTGCTTGGGGATAGTCCCATTCCTAAACCACGAGTTAAATAAAGCAGTCAGTAAGGGAACAAAAAAGGGCGACAACCTCAAATACACCTTGTAGGGCAAACCATCGATTCCAGGGGACTTGTTATGGCCGACCCATTTTAAGGCTCCCCGAACTTCATCCTCTGTTATACAACCTTCGCACCTAGCCGCTTCGGTCGCCTCGAGACGGGAAAAGTCGGTTAAATAGGGGTCGAATTGTGTGACAAACCGGGCTCCCTGGTAAAGAGATCCTGGAAATGAGAACGAAACACCTCCAGAATACCTTCGTTTGTAGTCATGATACGCCCATCCGGCAATGAGACACAGGCGATATGTCGATCGGTAGCTTGTCTACGTTCTTCTGCATGCAGTTCAGCGGCCATATTTGATGTTTCCATGGGCAATCTTTTTAACCTAGCCCTAATTACTAATGCTTGGTGTTCTTGAGTAGTCAAGGACGCCAGCTTTGCCTTAATTATAGTAACTTTAACACTATCACCCACCTCCACCGTCCGATCTAATCTAGATTCTAGTGTCACTTTAACTGCGCTAGTTGTTAGATTGAGTCGTCTGCTAAAATCAGCAGTAAAGTACCTAATTAAATCCTTAAGACTATTCCATCTCCTATTCCCAATGATAGCCCCCGTCGCTGTAGGGTTAGTTCTAATTGTTCCTGGTAACCCTTCACCTCGAACAATGAAGTATTGAGCTTCCAGTAACCCACTAATTTAGGCTCAGGTCTATCTAAGTTTACTCGAACCTGAACGAGTCTGTGATCCGAGTAAACTAAATTATGAAAACTTGGACATTGTGATAATTCTATGTCGACTCTCCTAATTAAGAACCGGTCGAGATAACTCGAGAGCTGTCCCGAATCGGAGCCGCGCCTAGCTGTCCAAGTCCATATTCTATCGAGGGGCTTCTCATTCCGGAATTTACTGATAAGATCGAGCCTACCGAGGAATTCGCGAAATACTTTAGCATCCCCATCATCGTTAGTTCCCCTATCAGTGTTACGATCTAAATCAGGGTCCAAGACCGCATTCCAGTCCCCTGCTAAAATAACCATCCGAGATGTATTCATGAATTGATCAATCTGTCGAAAAAAAGGAGCACGCTCAGAGCAGCGATTGGGCGCATAAACCCCGATGAATCGAAATGCCTTATCCTTTATGGTAACATCCAAAACACATATCCTTCCTTCCGGATCCATGAAGCAAGGGTCACACGACGCATCTAATGATTTACTTACCAGCCAGGATACACCTCTTGAGCGAGAATTAAAGTACGCTGAATAGACGTGAAAACGCTTAACCAACGCACCCAAATGGTCGCCTGAAACCAAGTGGGTTTCCTGAATACAACATACATCCCCTCCAAGCTGCTAGAGGTCCAGTGCAATACGAAATTTACGTAAGTGGGCCCTCAACCCCCGGACATTCACACTTGCTAGAAAGAGAGCCATTGAGAATATCCTAGGGTTGGGTTCCAGAAACGAACATTGACGAGGTCAGAATGCCGACGGCTCCCCCAAAAGAATGCATGCCCATTTGTTTGTTAATCTCTCCGGTATGGGAGATGCTGCCAACATCCAAAGGAAATGTTAGTTTGGCTATACGGTAAAGGGATGGGTGCGATTTAACAGGGACCCTCCCAACACAATCTTTACTTAAACAGTTTAAAATTTCGCTTTTAAGTAGTCATAGGTTTTTCCAATTTAAAAGACTCGTTTGCCTCTCCCAGCAACTGCCAAAGTGCCTTGGCCTCCGACTTTTTCCGGATGACTGTGAGCATTCTTACCGCATTAGGGAAATTTCGGGGATCCTCGATAGATTTGCCACCTACTTTTTTGAAATCGAGTAGCTTTTTAATCTTGGGCATTCTATGATTTTTGGCGGCGCTTTTCTGAACTTCAGTTGTTATGCATAGTTCAGTACCATGTAAGAGCGCCGCTCCTCGGTCTTTTTTGAGGAGTAGGGGTTGGTGGAGGTGGCATATCTCCCATTGACGTGTGGGAAGTGGTACTACCACTTTGAGCTGAGGGTGAGGCAGGAGAATAAGTTTTCATAGGGGATGCAGGGGAGTATTTTTAGGGGTGTTCTGTGGCGAGACAAACGGGGAAGGTTTGGGAGATGCCGTAGGTTTTTTAACAGGGCTTAGTGGAATAAGTTTATATGCCCTGTCCTTTAGGGGGCCAGTAACTGAAGGAGGCATTTATTTGGGGTCGGGCGATTTTTTGCTTGAGAGGGAGAGCTAATGGGGTTCTTTTTTGGTTCTTTAGGAGAGGGATGGTGACTTGGACCCGCTTTCGGAGCGGGAGTTTTGGTGGGAGACTGTAGGTTCAAAGGGTTTTTTTCTTGGTCTCGTTTGTTTTTTAGTTCCTTAACCTCAATATATTTATCCCTGCCCGGATCCTTGGATAGCATGGCTTCCTCTCATCTTATCCAAAGATTCACGACCGGGCGTTTTTTTTTCCGGTCACTAAGATCCATTCATTTTCCTCTCTTTCGTCATTTTTTCTCTTTCGTCGAGTTTGGAAAGATCCGGGAATACAGGGTAGTCTCCTGTTGACTTTAAGGTAAACAACCACCCAACTCTTTGGGTCAGAGGAACCCCTAGATGTTGGCCCATTCTAGTTTTTATTACTGTTGGTTTTGTTGGTTTTCTTAGGGGACAGTCGAAGGTGAGGTGCCTTACCTCTTCGCAAGTCTAACAAACCGGCTTCTTACCTGCCACAATTATCAGAAGCTTGTTTTCGCCTATATTAATAAAATGGGGCATGGAGTCAAATCCTGACTTATTATGGTAAATTTCGAAGTTCCAAACCCCGGCATACTCGTCCCAATTAACTGATGTAATTTGTCCAAATTGTAGCAAAAACGCTCCAAGATGTTCCCCATCCACGTGGAATGGCACGTTGAAGATGGTTACAGCTGTTCTTCGTTTCCCCATATATTCGGTTCTTAATATGTAATCTTGAGTTATTATTTCGGTCTGGGATAATTTTTGACAAAGCTCCTCATTGAGAAATAAGGTGGTCCAGGTGTTATAACCTTTAGTGCGAATAATTCTTTGGGGTTTTAACCCGGCTGTTGCCAATAATTTGCAGATTAAATCCGCCGTCGCTCTGATTGTTTTCTTGATTTTTTTTTTGTCAAAGACAAACATAATAACACTTCTCTTTTTAATTTCTTCCAATTTAGGTACATCCACGAGAAGGCCGTCATTTGTCACCAAGTGAGCACACTTGTCGGCTTTTTCAATAAATTGATCAATATCAATCACTATTTTTTGGGGGGGAGGTCTAACCCATTGCGTGTTAACTTCGGTCTCCATTTTATCATTTGGCTTAGAGCTCGTAGCTGCCGCCATGATAAAAACGGGGGGGGGGGGGAAACTAACGTGTAACAATAAAAGTCAATAACAAAAAAAGGAACAAATAACGGGAATTAACAAGTCGAACCAGGGTAAAAAAAAAACGCGAAAAGAGAAAAAGAAAAACACACCCATTCAAACTTGCCAAAAAATCGTAAAGTAAATCCAGAAACAACCGTTGTCGCTCTTTTCCCCAGAGCAAAGTGTCTAAACTTTTTATTACAACAAGAATTAGCCCATGCAAAACAAGGCTCATTTGCATATGTGAGGTTTCGTCGCGTGACAAAAAGCACACGTTTCTATTTGGTGACTAGAACACTCTGGGTTCAATCCCAGATGGACAATGCACGATGCAATCCTCACTCTTTTTCCTTCTGGACCTGCATGATGGCTGCCACATATCCATTTTTATCATTTTGATAAGATATCCATTTTCATCATTTTGGGGCATAGGATAAACAATTTAGTTCCTGTGGTTATCCTCCATAGTGAATTACAACGAAAGATGCAAATGACAAAGTAAAAAAAAATTGTTCTGCCTCCATTTGTGATGGGGAAACATGCAACTGTCATCAATGTAACATCTAAAATACTGGCTTAGATATTTAGAAAATCAATTGTTTTCTAAAATAACCAACAAAAATTAGCTAATGAAGGACTAAGAACTGCCCATTGATATACCGTCAATTTGGCAGAATATAACACTATTGAAAATGAAAAACTTTCTTGCCAGCTTCATAAGTTCACCAAAAATTTTTCAGGAAAAGGTGAGGATTTAAAAGGGCCAAAAAGTCTGGTATAAAAATTATTTTATGAAAATTTTAAATAGATATTTTATTTAAAAAAAAAAATCTCCATTTGATTGGTCTCTTTACCATTTTAAAAATTAGATTTATTTTTCTTTGTTTGGGACAAAAAGAATCCCAGTAGCAATACAAGTTGGATTGCGCTAAACAGATGTAAGAAACAATGAATCAGATTTATGCACTAGTACATCCAGGAAAGGAAGGGTGGAATTGTTTTTCTCAAAGGTGAACTGTAAGGCTGGGTGTAATTAAGTAATACTACGGATATATATATATATATTTATATATATATATATTTATATATATATATATATATAATTAATAAGGAATAGGTAAAATAAATACCTTTTGAAGCATTAAAGATGCGATATCAATTTTTTTAAAAAATAAATCGAAACTGATTTTTTTTGATTTTTTTTATTATAAACTTCCATTTTTTTTGTTAGTTTAAAGTGATACAGATATTTCGCCAAAACTTGGCCTCATCGGTGTGTCATATATCCTGATGTCATCGGATATGTAGTTTTATTTTTTCCTCCCGGTTTCTGTTGTTGCAGCCGGGCCAAAGGGGTTTGTTGTTGTTTCCCACCTTTCAAATATGAGATCGTGAATGCGCACGTGATCGGTATAAAGTGTTTTAAGGTTCATTTTTTTTTTTTTAAGAAGCATCTATTGTTAAATTTAATAAGGATATATATACATATATATATATACATATATATATATATATATATATTGAAAAAATTTATATTTTAAATGTAAAGTTTTAATAACATAAAGTAGTTTTATAGCTCAATAGTGCGAGGCTAGAGCTATTGTATAAAATATTTTTATTTAGTTTTAAACCACAACAAAATGTAATAAAGGACAAATCCACGTCTTTTCAAAAATTGTTTTTATTTTCGGCATACAATTGTTTCGGCTAATATTCTAGTGGACCTATTCCCGGGTATGGCTATCGTCAGTGCCGTATACAAAATAAAGAAAAGTCAATGAAAAACCATGGCATGTAAAACCTTAATTTCAAACCGTACTCAATTATCGTCATCATTTTTTTTTTTTTTTAACATATAATTTTCATACAAATATGTGATGGGTTCTAACCAAATGAATATTTCTATGACACATTGGCAACTGGTTTGTACATCGGTAGTAATAAGAATTACCATCAGTTTTTCCTTTCTTATAGACAGAAAAAAGAAAGAAAAAATAGGAAAGTTTACTTGTTAAACTATCAAAACAAAAATTGATCCCTGGTTGAGGTTAATAAAAAAGAGAAACTAATATATACAGAGTAGACAGTTACCAAATGTGTTGAATAACCACTTTTCAGACGAAAGAAAGGCTAAGCTGGATATTCTTTAGCTCAATGGGCTAGACTTCCAGTGTTTCCGTTAGTCATGACGATACAAAGGGAACTTCTCCATGAAAAAACTCACTTAGAAGAGTTATAGTGAGGGTTAGGTTTGAGAGTTACGGTTAGGGTTGAGAGTTACGGTTAGGGTTGAGAGTTACGGTTAGGGTTGAGAGTTACGGTTAGGGTTGAGAGTTACGGTTAGGGTTGAGAGTTACGGGTAGGTTTGAGAGTTACGGTTAGGGTTGAGAGTTACGGTTAGGGTTGAGAGTTATGGTTAGGGTTGAGAGTTAGGGTTAGGGTTGAGAGTTAGGGTTAAGAGTTAAGGCAAGGTTTGGTAGCTGGATGTTCTTCTGAACGCCAACCCGTTACAGATCAGGGGTCTGCGTGTTTATTCGAGACACAACCTTTAAGTATTTACCTCCCTTCTACCGTGGAGACGTGACATGAGGTCAGAAAGTAGACACAGAAATAATAACGCACAAGAGGCAGTGCACTCTTGCCTCACAAAAAATACCTGAGCAGCCCTGTGTTGGCATATCCCATTAGGATAGTGAACCTCCTAGGACTGCCCAGAATACAGCTTGATGGAGCAGGGAACTCTTTCCATAGCAGCCCATCCTGTTGGATTGATTGTTGACAACATACCCCCAACTGGTATGAAGTGCTAAAAAGATGTTTAGCAAATGAACCAAGTGACCTAAGTGAGTTATCAGCCAAGGTTAAGTCCTCACTCAACAGTCAGTTAGGTTTTCAGGTGCCTAACACCTGTGCAAGTTCATTCTTTTACAAAGGAAATCAGTAAACGAACGCTAACAAAGTTTGCCGAACGGACTGAATGTACTAAGTCATTGTTTTTCTGTTATTTTTTTTTTTTTTTGCAAGAAGAAATGCAATAAAAGAAAATGTTTAGCTTATATTGATAACTGTTTTCTGGAATTGTTTTTAAGTAAAAAGAATTTAGTTTTTCTTTTCTCTCCCCCATCCCCCCCCCCAATGTATGCGATGCAAACTGGTCTAAAAACGTGTGTATCTTGCACGTGTGTTTTCTGTTTTTTTTTACGTAAACTGTCTTGTCAATTGTGTTTTCATCTTTGCTATGACCGTATTTTAGTTTGTAATTTTTCACTCGCATTTTAGTCTGTATTTTTTTTTCATAAGTGCACAGATGAGCCTAAATTTTTACTTTTCCTAACCTCAACCCTAACCCTCCTAACTAACCGTAACCCGAAAGTTTACGGGGGGGAAAAAACGCAAATAAAGCAGCCGGGTTACTGAATGCGAAATTGTTGACTGCAAAAATGAAAGGTTCATCTTGAGAGCAATAAATTACAAAAAGTCAATGGCAAAAAGTATATAAAAAAATAAAAAATACTAACAGAAGTATTAAAACACATTTGTACTAGGACGAGTCCCACACCAGCCGCTAGAATTAACTGACAGTTGGTCCAGGACTGCCCATTGATTATTCTTGAGGGTCGTTCCCCCAATCTGATATCCGGTATTCACAGGAGGGACCAGATGAAAGTGGTGCTATGGATTTGACAGGACTTGAGCATGGCATACTGGTGTACAAATGCCCACTTCCAAATCGGAAAATAATGGGAGCTGTGGTTCATGCATATCCGCCAGAATAATCTTGTAAATAGATCTTTCATTTTTTTTTTTTTTTTTCAAGAAAAACAAAATACAAGTGAATACAACAATCAGCTTTTATACAGAAATGCCACCCATTGAATCGTTAATGGAATTCACAATCCTATCTACAATCCAACCATATTTCTCACAAATAAACTTAACTCTATGCCTGACGTGTGCACAAAGTTTCAGTCATGAATGGTGATCAAACAAAAACTGTTGGACATCTATGATATAGAGGGACACTTTGGTGTTCGTCTTATCTGTAGGTGTGATTTTTAAATGTCATCTAACTTCACCTCATTATAAAGTCGGCCGTTAAGTGAGCGTGTCTGACCAGGACACCTTATAAATTTATAGTTGGGGTCTGGTACTTGTCTTCCGGAAAAGCCACTACACTTTTTTGTGGACTCATAAGACACATAGGCATTGGATCCCACTCCTTTCCGGCAAACAGTACATGGATCTTTCAGTTGTTGTCGTTCCGAGTCACTGAGATCACTTTTGTCTTTGACAAATTCACTCATACCTAAACAAGCTTTATTATCATGACTGGTACAAGGCAAGTTGTTTACAGCACTTTAAATGCTCCTTCATAAGAATTGTGTGTCTTATCATTAAGACTAGTATGTCCTTTCATAGCACAAAAATCTCTGTAAAGGCATCCTCTATGATGTCACCTTCGATGTGGAAAGTCTTTAAGGCAGAACTGTTTTGAGCATTCTTTGTCCAGGGTATTTTCTGTGCATAAACCGTGGAGTTGAACTGTAATCGGTCAAATTTATAGAAGTGCCTTTGTAACCAGTTTTGTGCCATCGATCGCCCTTAAAATAATTTGTTATGATTTTCTTCCATTAGTAATAATTCATGTTATGATTTTCTTAGAATAGGCATGATATTTTACTGTCTGAAATCAGACTGATTTTAAATCCTCTGTTCCACACTGAATAATGGTTCACGCTTAATTTTTTTTTATTGAATATAAATTATATTATTTGTAAAAAAAATTTTTTCTTTTTATTGAATAGAAATTATATTATTTGTAAAAAATATTTTTTCTTTTAATTGAATAGAAATTATATTTGTAAAAATTATTTCTTTTATGTATAAATGTTTTCAAAGGTTGTATTTAAAATTGATATTTACTGCAGAGACAAAGATGGCGTTTAATTGCAAAAGTTCTGACTTTGTAAGAGTCTAAGTACTTTTTTAGTAGGTGAATATTACCACCTACTTCCTGTGTCTTCATATGGAAAAATTAAATGTAGAAGTAGATTAAATATTTATTATGAATATATTTGAAATACATTTTATTAAAACCAGTCGTATGTGTGCCAAATTTTAATAAAATTTCGATAAAAGCGTCTATAATTTCTCTTGATTCACAGAAGCTGCCATTGTTTCATATTAAATTTACGTTTTGATATTGTTTTTCAAAACTCTATTTTTTATGAACAATTTAAACAATTAATTTTTTATGAAGTGCTGGACCGGAGTCAGTAGCCCAAACCCTTGACTCTGGCTCCAATTCCTGAAATTTCAGAAGGTCTGACTTTGATTCCCAGAGCAATGAATTCGCTCTGACTATGACACTGATTCCACAGAGCTGTTTATAACGCCATTGCTGTACTGTTCAGGATTTTATCAAATCAGATTTGGTTTACATGGAATCTATTTCCTTCTCTAGGAAATTATATCTGCAATTAGTATCCATCTGTCAATTTTGGGCATACATTGCACTGTGCTTTCAAATATCTACCCCCATCCCACCCCTGAATGACCTGTCTGCTCAGTACTCCTTATGTTCTCGATGGTGTTGGGGCATAGATGTTGTGCACTTCTTGGGACTAGGGTTAACGATGTGATATGGGCATTTATCTCTGGACATCTGCATAAATGATGACCATTTTTGATCTTAAAACCTGCTTTATTACCTTAACTATGGATTCATTTTCCTTAACTATAAGTTGCTTCTGTCTATCATCTCCACAGGTATCAAAATGCCCCTATCTAGCTGGACCTCACAGAGGTCTATCTTTTACTTTTCCTATACTCAAGTGAAATACTTTTGTTTTGCAGATATTAGAAAAAAAATTGCTTTTCATTTTAAACTTAACTTTGATGAAATTTCTTTGAATGACGCTCATAAACTTTCTGCCAATTTAAATAATCTGGTGTGGACTAGTCACCCATCCGGTGTAATCTCCACCGACTTGGTAACTTCCACTGATTTGGTAACTTTCAACGAACGTGTACCTTTAACAAATGCATAGCCTTCACCAAACGTGAGGTATGTATGCTTTAACCGACTTGGTAACCTTCACCAACGTCTGACATGCTTAGTAATTTCCAGACTGACGCATGGGAACGACTGATTGGTTTGGCGATCAAATCGACATTTGCACAAGTTACTTTGCTAAATTGCACACAGTGATAGAACACAGACTTGACTCGATGTGCATGGACTCTGCAGAGCAGTCACACTCCTCGCTGATCTGTAGATGACACCGTAGTCACTTCCGTCTGCAACTTCCTATTGGACGTGTTCAGCTGACTCCTTAGTTAGTTGTCTCTTTCTCAGCTGCACCAATCTAGAGTGTATCCTCATCAAACAACTCGCTGGCTCATCTATCATCCTGCAGGTTGACTCTACAATTTATTAATAGACTTTAGTTGGAACTGACTGAATTCCCTTAAGACACATTCGCGTCACCAACTGTGGATCCCGAGGAAAATTTACTACATTAAAAATGTATCAGTGTCATGAGAGGGCGTTTATAGTGGTTTCAAAACCACTTAGATAATTGGTTCATCATATGCAGTCTGTCGATGCGACGATAACTGTTTCATGGAGGCCACCTTGCCATGATCACTTTTTTTACTTGGTTTTGTCTTTAGTGTGATCTTGTAAATCACTGGTGCTCATATTCCTTCATTTCACTGAATCTTTTCATTGAATCTTTGAATCTTAGTCGGGACATTCTCTGATTTCTCCTTCCTTGATATTTCTTTTTCCTTTCCTGTTCGTAGTGCCATATTGGATTTAGTAGCAAATGAACTAGAACTGAAAGATCAGAAGCCAGAGAGTTAGTATATAAGCAGGCTGGGATGTTCTATTGTGCTGAGATGGGCAAGTCTATTCTCTGTGTTCTGATTGGTTGCTAGTGGACATTCTAGTATATAAATAATACCTCATTCAAGCAAGATTTTAGCTGTCAACTAAACTCCATACACTATCAAGAATACAGTCCATTTCTTATTCTTCTCTCACCTTTTCTTAATTCTTTTAGGACCACTTGGAAAATTAGTTCGGATGCATAAATCATTTCGTTCAGATGATGCAAATTAAGGAATACTTACGTGGAAGGTTGACATTTGCCCCCCCCCCTTGTCACCACCATTGCCATCCAGTAAATGGTTAATAGTACTTTTATCATTTGTGACGTATACAGACAAAAAGTCCTGACTACACATTTTTAATTGTTCCTTTTTGTTTGGCATTATTAAGCAAACATAAAATAAAAAATGAAATTACTTTTTATGAACATAAATATTCAATATATATATATGTATATACAGTCGCATCCAAAACTAAGGGACAAAATTTTAAAACCTAATATTTGTTAGAAATAATAACCGTAAAAAGCTGAAATTTTGACAACCGGTAGTTGTTGTCATCCATAATAACATACTAAAATTTGAACCCTTTGTATAGAATAGAAAAAGAATTATAACAATTATTCATTTATTTCCAAATTTGGAATGTCCAAAAGTAAGGGACAAAATTGAGAAAAACAATGTAAACAGCCAAAAAAAAACGATAAAAGTACATGTGTAATCAATATTTAGTAAATGAGCCCTTGCTCTCAATGACAGCTGCACATCTTCGACTACAAGAACGGATCAGTTCTTGACAATCCTTGATACTAATTTTAGACCATTCTTCTTGAAGCTTCACCTACAAATCCTCCGTGTTAGTGGGATTTCTTTCCCTAACTTTCACTCCTAAGATCTTCCAAAGATTTTCTATTGGATTTAAGTCAGGACTTTGCGGTGGCCAATCCATAATTTCGAAATCTTGCTCGCTAAGGTAACTCATTACCACCTTTGCCTTGTGACATGGAGCATTATCTTGCATAAACATTGCCCTATCGAATCCTGAATTATGTATGATTGGCACAATATGATCTTGAACAATGTTTTTATACATCTGCGCGTTTACACGAGTTTGTAATCGGACAAGAGGCGTTGTACCTTGGCTAGAAAACATTCCAAATACCATGACGTTTCCGCCCCCAAATTTAACAGTTTTCTTAGTACACTTTGTACTTAATTTTTCACCAATACGTCTCTTTACAAAGTTTTTTCCGTCATTTCCAAATAGATTAAACTTGCTTTCATCACTGAAAAATACTTTTGCCCAATTTTCATATGTCCAAATTACATACCTGTTTGCAAACTCTAATCTCTTCTTCTTATTCTTCGAACTAACAAGTGGTTTCTTCCTTGGCGTTCTATTAAACAGCCCTATTTCTTGCAGTCGTCTAGAAACAGTCTGTCTTGACACATTAACACATGAGGTACTATTCATAACCCTTTTAATTTCTGTGCAAGACTTAAAACGGTCCTTTAATGACATACGCTGCATTATTCGATCTTCTCTTGCTGAAGTTTTGCGGGGTCTGCCGGTTTTAAAAGCACTAGCTATTTTGCCAGTATCATTGTAGGATTTAACAATCCTGCCTACAACACTCTTGGAAAGTTTCACTTTCTCTGAAATCTCTCTAATGGTGTGCTTTTCCTTGTGTAGCTTCACAATAGCTTGTCTCACAGAGTAATCAAGTTTTTGACGTTTCGCCATGGTGTTGACTGATGCAACGTTTACAAATGACTAAATAAGAGTTCTTCAGTAGAGGAAATAAAAAAAGTTGAATGTAGCATGCTATTTACACCGTTTTTCTCAATTATGTCCCTTACTTTTGGACATTCCAAATTTGGAAATAAATGAATAATTGTTATAATTCTTTTTCTATTCTATACAAAGGGTTCAAATTTTAGTATGTTATTATGGATGACAACAACTACCGGTTGTCAAAATTTCAGCTTTTTACGGTTATTATTTCTAACAAATATTAGGTTTTAAAATTTTGTCCCTTAGTTTTGGACGCGACTGTATATATATATATATATATATATATATATATATATATATTTCTAAATATATTTTTTCCATAAGTTATCACCCTTTGATGACGCATATTACAATAATTACAGCCCACACGTAAATTTAAATTTGAATTGAATAAAGAAAAAGAAAAATTAATTAATAAATCGTACAAAATAAAATATAATAAAATTATAATAATTAGTATTTTAATAAGCAAATGTTTATAATATTTTAACTTTAGTTGTATGGTTGCTTAATGGAATTTTGACATTTTCTGCGTTCCTACTTCCAATTGTCTGCTGCCGTATTTCGATGTTTTGACACCGGTTTTTCCCGGTTTTTCGACCCACTCGGTCTTTTATTGTTGTCTTCTGAAAATGAAAGTTTTTCTTTCGAAAATTTAAGATTACCCTTTGCCGAACTGTTACTTACCAGACAGTATTTACTATTTTGGTATTTAATCAGTTTCGTGAAATTATTAATAAATCGTTTTGAGTTTCACTTTCTCTCTTCGTTTATTTCTTTTCACTTTTCCACCTTACGGCAACTACACCGCATTGCTATAGCCTCGGACGATTAATCTGCACTTATATATATATATATATATATATATATATATGTGTTTTAAGGTTCATATATTTTTTTTTTTAAAGCATCTATTGTTAAATTTAAGAACGAATAGGTAAAATAAATACCTTTTGAAGCATTAAGATGCGATATCAATTTTTTTTATATAAAAAAGAAAAATAATAAATCGAAACCGATTTTTTTTTTATAAACTAGCATTTTTTTTTTGTTAGTTAGTTTAAAGTGATACAAATATTTCGCCAAAACCTGGCATCCTCGGTGTGTAATATATCCTGATGTCATCGGATTTGTATTTTTTTCTCTTACCGGCTTGTTATTACAGCCGGGCCAAATGGGTTAGCTGTTGTTTCCCACTATCAAATATGAAGAATGTGAATGCAGCACGTGATTTGTATAAGTGTTTTAAGGTTCATATTTTTTTTTAAAAAGCATCTATTGTTAAATTTAAGAAGGAATAGGTAAAATAAATACTTTTTTGAAGCATTAAGATGCGATATCAATTTCTTTTTTATAAAAAAAAAAAAATTGATATCGCATCTTAATGCTTCAAAAGGTATTTATTTTACCTATTCCTTCTTATGCATATATATATATATATATATATATATATATATATATATATATATATATATAGGCAGCTTTCTCATTTAGACATGTTCGGTTGGAAAGGATCAAAGAAAATTAGTAGACAACATTTGTCTATAATCTACAAATTCCTGATGAGACTTAATTTCAGGCTTGAACTTGTTAATAAAGTAGCCATAATTTTTGCATATTTATAGTTTTTAAAAATGTTATATTCATTAAAAGCATCAATGTTTTTATATATATATATATATATATATATATATATATAAGGCAAGGAATATAGACGTTTGTGACATTTTTTTTGGGGGGGGGGTGGAATGAAATTGAAAAGTGTAAAAACGAGAGGAAAAAAAACAAAACAAAAAATCAATACATGAATATACTAAGCCGGCTTTCGTCCACACTCATCAGAGTAAATATGTGGAAATAATTCAAGCACTACGATTAAAAACTTAAAATAGTGAAATGAAAACCAGTGACAAGTTTCGGGGGGGGGGGGGGGTCACAAGTGGATCACATTATGTCCTAGAAGCCACTCCTTTTGTTTAGAAAGGAAGAGTTTTAATGACTTAATATATATTGCTTCCAGGACTTTAAGGTGGAATATTGCAGGGGGGATGTGTTGTTTTATTCTGGATTCAAACCTTTGCACTGTTCGTGTGAGAGAACATCCTTGTGTATGGGTTTTAACAAAGGTCGAGCAGAAAAAACGACTCCTGGGTTCGAAGCCTGATAACAACGACGTACAGCAACAGAAATTTGGTTAGCAAATTTTATGCTAAATGCTGGCAAATAGAAGATTCAAAAGCCGAAAAATAAATATGGCACAAGGAAGCAGGTCTACCCTGTCTAATTTTGGATGGGATATGCTGGTTTATTCGGGTCTCCAAATGTAATTTCGTCTTCCCAGCATTGCACTTGAATTCATTTACAATATTACTGTTTTTAATGTAAGGCAGACTATCTTTGGAAAAAGACCGAAAAGCAGATCCTGTGCCAAAAACCAAATGTAAGGCAAGAGAAAAAAAGCAACCAGTTACACTTTTGGTGATTTACTTGCCCATCCGGTATCAACAAGGGCTCTTGCCTTTTTCCCATTGATAGTGATCACTATCTGTGGCAGCAAACTCATACCCGCCTTTTCAGAATTAAACTAAAATTATATGTAAAAAATAAAATGATAATATATACATAAAAAAAAAACATTTTTAGGTTAGTAAAAAGCCCCCCGTTATTGAAATGTGGCAGAGGTGCCGATTTGCCAGTCGAAATCGAAAACTCGAAAAAAAAGATTTGATGCGGGCCCCAACGCTTTATTAACTTACACCTCCTTCGAAACTATCAAGCAATCTGTCACCTAATTGGGGAGGGAAGGGGGATTTAATAAGGGGTAGAAAATAAAAAGAGGGAGTGGGAAGAGGACAAAATAAAAGCTAGCGTGTGATTGTTTTCATTACTCCTCCCTAAGTTGTTGAACTAAGAATTCAGCAAAAAATCCGACAAAGAATAAATAAAAATACAGCTTAACCTAACTTAAATAAAATCTACGTTCGTTTTTCCAACTCGATATTCTTGCCTAAGGCACGTCCAAATACCACTCTAATCTAGCCCCAACCACTCTACACAATCGCGCTCCAGTCACCCATCTTTCACCAAAATCTGCCGAAGAGAGTCTCACTCTCTCGGCCCTAATGCGAGCTTTTAGATAATATTTAAAAATCGCAATAAGGTTGAGAGGTGTGTAGGTCTCAGCTCCGTAGACTGTCTTACATCTCGTCTTCCAAATCGTAACTCTCAAAACGGCTAGCAAGCTTAAAAACGTAATACGTTTTTGTCTATCAGTTGTCGGAGCCCAGTTGCTACATACATTAATGGGTTCCAGGTCAAAAGACACCACATTAAGAATACGAACCATGAAGTCTGAAACAAGCCTAATCAGCGGCGCGACAATGCGGCAAGAAAGGAAGGCGTGACTTACGGTCTCGTCCTCGTCGCCGCATCTAACACAAGTTGGAGAATTACTCAAGCCGGCTGAATGAAGCTTCTTACCGACCTAGAGTGCATTTCTAATCGTCAGCCAGGTCAGCGATGCCTCGTCGTTATCAAGACACCTTAACCTAGGCGTTCATGGCCAAATTGAGCGAAGCTCCCCCCTCGTCAAACCGAGCCCCTCAATCCTATCTTCACGGACAGCCCCCCTTACCATCACCCGATATAATGCCTTACGGGCCAACAGCAGGGTGTCAGAGAGGCCATCTGTCACCCTTAAAAGGAACCTCAATGCATGTCTACATTCGCGATAGAAGGAGCACTCGCCTCGGGGGTAACCTATGTGCCTCCCCCTCATCCAAGTGCACACTTCTCAAAGCCGGGAAGGCTTTCTTAGCGTCTTCTTTCCAGAAGCCACCGTTTCCCTCACATTGTGAACTCATTCGGTCTAGAAAAAATAGCCGAAGTGTGTGACATCGAATTTCGATGCTCGGCATACCCAAACCGCCCTCAGAAGGATGAAGGTAACAAATCTCGCGACGGACCATATGGGCCTTTTCAAGCCATAAAAAGTTGAAAAGAACCTGCTGCAACCCGAGCAGTGTATCTGACGGGAGTGGAAGTACTGAAAGATGATACAGGATGATCGGGTAAATGTTAGAAGCGCATACGTCCGATCTCCTCTTCAATGAAGGACTTCTATGGGTCCACAGACCAGCTACAGCCCTTATCGATTTCAAGACTTCCGACCAATTTTTCTCCAGCTGAAGATCAGGACCGAACCAGACGCCGAGTAGCTTGCAAGGTCTGTCCGTCCAGCTAAAGGGTCCCTGCAAGGAAACACCCTTCCAGGTACCGATGCGCAAGCCAACAGACTTAACGCAGTTGATTTTGGCCCCTGTCACCGTTTCATATGTTCTGATTTCTCTGCTGACGACACTAATCTCGGCATTGCTCGTTACAAGCACAGTTACATCATCGGCATAGGCAGAATACTTCTACGTGGAATTACTCTGCCAGGTGCTTGCACCACGTTGGACCGGATTCACCCTGAGCCTGTTAAGGAAGGGTTCCAAAACAAGCACATAAAGCATCGGTGAAAGAGGACACCCTTGACGAAGAGATCTGGACAATTTGAAAGCCTTCGACCTCACCCCATTCACTTCCACCCTAACACTGGGGTTCGCATACAAGAGGCGAATCCAAGAGCGAAATTGCGGGCCAAAACCAGCCGCAGACAAAACAGCCTCCAAATACCGATGGTCCACCCTATCAAATGCTTTGGACTGATCTAAATTGATCAGTGCGGCTTCAGTGTCGACTTTATCAATGATCAAGCGTATCGAATGCAAGTTATCCTGAATGGTCCGACCCTTTACAGCACAAGTCTGTTCAGGGCTAATAAGACCAGGCAAAACAAGTTGCAGACGATTGGCTAAAATCTTGGCCAAAATCTTTAACTCCACATTAAGCATTGTTAAGGGCCGAAAATTATCTAACCCATCCCCACCATTTTTGTTTTTGCGTACCAGCTTCAATAAACCCATGGTCACGTACTTCATAGGGCAAACCATCAATCTCAGGAGATCTGTCAAGACCAACCCGCTTTAACGCCTCCTGTACTTCATCCTCTGTTATGCAACCTTCGCACCTAACCGCTTCGGTCGCCTCAAGGCGAGAAAAGTCAGCCAAATAGGGGTCGAATTGTGCTAAAGACAAACCGGGTTCCCGAGTAAAAAGCTCCTGAAAATGAGAGCAAAAAGCCTCCAGAATACCTTCGTTTGTAGTCACGAACCGCCCATCCGGCAATGAGACACGAGCGATATGTCGATTAGAGTCTAGATTAGATCGGGCGGTGGAGGTGGGGGATAGCTCTAGTGTCACTATAATTAAGGCTAAGCTGAATTCTTTGGATTACCAAGAACATCAGGCTTTAGTAATTAGGGCTAGGTTAAAAAGAATGTCTGACCCGAATAAGTCTATGGTCCGAGTAAACTATATTATGAAGACTTGGACATTCAACTACCCCTACGTCGACTCTCCTAATTAAGAACCGATCAATATAACTCAAGAGTTGTCTCAAATCGGAACCGCGTCTAGATGTCCAAGTCGATACCCTATCACGGGGCTTTTCATTCCGGAACTTGTTGATAAGATCAAACTTATCGAGAAAGTCCCGAAATATTTTAGCATCCCGATCAGTGTCAGTACCCCTAGGCAGATTACGATCTAAATTGGGATCCAGGACCGCGTTCCAGTCTCCCGCTAAAATGACTGTCTGAGTAGTATTCAAGAACTGCTCAATTCACCGAAAGAAAGAACTGAGTTCAGAATGGCTATTGGGAGCATAAACCTCAACGAGTCGAAATGCTTTCCCCTTTATGGTAATATCCAAAACACATAGTCTCCCTTCCGGATCCATGTAGCAAGGGTCACACGACGCATCTGAAGTCTTGCTTACCAGCCAGGAAACTCCCCTTGCGGAAGAATAAAGTATGCTGAATAAACGCGAAAACGCTTAGCCAACGCACCCCAATGGTCCCCTGAATTCAGGTCGGTTTCCTGCAGACAACATATATCCACTCCGAGGCGCTGAAGGTCAATAGCGACCCGAAATTTACTGTTATTCGCCCTCAGGCCCCGCACATTTAAACTTGCTAGATAGAGAGCCATAAGGATGCCTTAGGGTTGGGTTTGAGAAACGAACATAGATGTTGTCAGGATACCAACGGCTCTCCCAAAAGACTGTTTACCCATTTTGTCGTTAATTAGACCATCATGAGAGATGCCGCCAATATCATGAGGATAAGTTAATTTTGCTATTCTATACAGGGATGGGTGAATTTTTATGGGTAGTCTCCCAAAACAATCGTTTCGAAGTTCCATTAACTCACTATTTTTTACAATGGTTAATGGGTGGGGTGAAATCAAAGGCGCTGTTCGCCTCCTCCAACATAGAGCCTTTGCCTCGGTTCTTTTTCTTATTACCGTAAGCACTCTAGTTGCATTGGGGAAGTTTGCCGGGTCTTCGATGGATAATCCTCCAACCTCATCGAATTTTAATAGTCTGATGAGGTTGGTACCACGCAAATTTTTAACAGTCTCAACTTGCGTTTGGGTGCATTTGCAAATATCCCTTCCCGAGAGAAAAGGAGATTTAAAAAATCTGCTTCTCTCTAGGGAAGGACTTCTCTGTCTTTTCTGCGTAGCGGGTGGGAGCGGAGGCATGTAATTCATGGGAGAAGGGGAGGGGGAGCTAGGCTCTATGGGAGAAGCTGGAGAAGGCGCAGGGGAGGGATGCTTTGAGGGGGATGCAGGTGGAGTGTTTCTGGGGGTATTTCAAGGGGAAACAAAAAGGTCTGGGAGATTTGGGATTTTTGGGGACTTTTTGTGGGCTTAGGGAGATAAGTTTGTACGGTTTGTCCGTGATGGGACCAGTTATTGGTGGGGGCATTGATTTGGGGGACTGAGGATTTTGGGGGATTTTCGGTTGGGGACTAGGTTTAGGGATTGGGTCAGGAGTGGTTTTGGGTGTATTACTTTTGTCCAATTTACTTTGTAAAGCCTTCGCTTTTAAGAAAGAGTCTTTACCGGGGTCATTCTTTATCATTTCCCTTTCTCGCATCTCATCCAATGACAAACGTCCCGGGATCTTTTTCCCTGGTATGATAATCCAGCCTTCCTTTTTATCGTCATCGTCAGGTCTTTTGCTTGATGGTAGTGCCGGAAATTCATCTTCCGAATCATCGGTTGCAGAATTAATGATATGGCCAATATTTGGATGCGTGTCGAGGTGAGGTCCAGCTTTCGATTTTTTAGTGATTGGAGTAGTCGTTTTTACAGTTGATTCTTTTTTGGGGGGGGGCAATCCATGGTTAAGTGACCCATTTCTTCACAGAACCAACATATGGGTCTTCTTCCTGTTAAGATAATAGGCAGTTTTTCCTCCCCTATATGAAGGTAATAGGGGATATTTTCATATGACTTTTTGTCAACTAGAATTTCAAAATTCCAGATACCTGGAAACTCGTCATAACTGACGTCAGTAATTTCGCCAAATTTTAAGAGGAAAGCACCAATGTGTCCGCCTCTGACGTGAAATGGCACGTTAAAAATGTAAATGGAGGATCTCCTCCTCCCCATATATTCCGTATGTAGGACATACTCCGGTGTAATGATTTGTGTCAGTGAGAGTCTGCTACATGTTTTCTCATCCCCAAAAAGCGCCGACCAGTTGTTAAATCCTTTTGATTTGATCAATCTTTGTGGTTTAAAACCCGCTGTATGTAGGAGTTTTAAAATTAGCTCGGGAGTGGCTCTAATGGATTTTTTAATCTTTTTATCTACAACAAATAAAGATACAGTTAGCCAATGATAAGTGTTAGATGGATAGATTCCGACCCAGAAAACAGCAATTCTTCCCCCTTTGTAAGAAACATCGCTCATGAAATGTGAGGTCTAAAGGAAAAAAATAAGCGACTCCAAAGTTACGAGGCTGCCGTAAAACAACCAAATCT
This sequence comes from Sepiola atlantica, assembly GCA_963556195.1. Classification (NCBI taxonomy): domain Eukaryota; kingdom Metazoa; phylum Mollusca; class Cephalopoda; order Sepiida; family Sepiolidae; genus Sepiola; species Sepiola atlantica. Next base: position 10,620,308 of record OY744516.1, on the reverse strand, counting down.
TTTCTTGCATGTCATCTATGCAACTTCCTGTTGCCATGCCTCTCTCCCGCTGCATATTGTTTAGTTAGAAAATGCATGTATTTCTGTTTCATGTTAGGGTTAGGTGGGCCTGTTTGTTTTTTGTTTTTGTCGCCACCAAATGTTGTTCTTTTTGTCTTTGTGCAGTAGTAATCCTAGACGAATTGAGCCGGCCTCCTCCTTTGACTATGGGCAGAGATGCCATGCAGTCAAACTTGTGGATTGCTGAGATGGCAAACAAGTCCCTATTTTATCAATGAAGACTAACCACCTGTGGATCTAAGATTTTGCTGAGGTTTTCTTTGATAGTATTAGCCCATATTTTCTGCTGCCCATTTTGTCGAGATCAATTGGATTGTGAGGATGGGAGGAGAATGTCAAGTGGGAAAATTGATCAGAGATGTCACTGCAATAGTGCAGAGGTGGGATACAAAATTCATTGTGATTGGTTGCCAACCCTCTATCAGTGCGACGGCAGTACAGAGTGCTACAAAGACATTGTTGAATATTTCGATCATTGTTCAGCAACCCTCATTTTTTTTTTTTTTTTTTTTTTTTTTTTTTTGGCTAAGAAAGCATACGCACAAGCCATGTAAGATAGGCAGAAATTTAATCAGTGTACAAAAATAAATCAAGTTTTCTCTTGAAAGCACTGATAGTAGGCGCTTGGATGACCTCAGCGGGAAGCCTGTTCCAGGGGTTGACAGAACGAATTGAGAAGGATGCTTGACGCCTCTGAAGCCGAAATTTACGACAGTAGAGCTTCTGGTCATGACCTCGAAGGCCTCTGTCTGGCGCACGAGTAAAGAATTCGTCAGCGGGGAGATTGATGAGCCCATTCATTGAACCATACTCTACAGCTGCAAAACCTGGCCAAACAGTTGCTTGGTAGATACGCCTTTGGCAGCCAATGAGATTTCTTGCGTGTCTCACAGGCATCACTATATTGATACACAACATCTGCTTTTGCACAGCTGTAACGTTCGATCTCAGCCAAAGTAGACAGATCTTTGCATCCTCCAAATTGACACCTTTCAGCATGATCTCTGGCTTACCTGCCCGTGGAATTTGGTTGCGTTCATGTATAACCCACTATATCTGCGCTTAAGAGAATACATTCTGTTGCGGCCACAATCTCATCAGCTCTTGATACTGAGGTTCTTAGTTCATCTGCATAAGCCAGGTCCATTACCTCCATGCCCCTTTCTATAGCAACGCCCTGATAGCTGTAGAACTGTGTGATGAATGTAGTCAATGACGTAGGTATGCAGTGTCAAAGAGACTGTGCATCCTTGCCTCACTCTAGTCTTTTGCTCATATGGGTGGCATCTGTTTTGCTGTAGCCACCTGGATGTAATATCTTTAACTCTCAGTGCGATCAGCAAGGTCCTTCCGCTGACAGAAATTCAACACCATCTCGTCATGTCCCAGACTTTGCTTCCCGTAGCCTCGAAAAATAAAACGACTATTCCACTTACCCCCATCCCTCCCATACGCACATGCTGCTTTTTGTAAATGCATATTCATGCACTTGTTTGCTTAATCAATTAGTCTCCTGAATTCACACATGCATATTCACACTGACAGTTTTAATACCTACTGGGAAGAGTTTCTACATGAATTTGACAAAACTTGCATCGCACGTGTAAGTTATATTTCATGTAAACGAATTCCTCTGACAGCAAATAACTGGCAACTGCAAGAATTTATGTATCAGAGGCATTATTTGGTGAAACCCCATTTAAGCATTCAAGAATTTGTGTGCATTCCGTTCTCTCTCAGTGAAATTCTAAATAGTTTGAAATGTGTTAGCAGAAATTGGCGATATTTTTTCCTCCTCCTGTCATTAGGGTTCTTTAGTCACCAGCTGTTGGAGAGCCGTACGAGATCGTCTCGTGATAAATCTGGCAGTGTAACGATGAAAATAAACGATAAACCAGTTTCCATAAAATTACCAAAGTTAAATAACATTGAGCCTGGCCTAAATGGGTGACCAAGTGATGTAACAAAAATCTCTTCAAATAAAAATTTTATTTAAAAAATCGTACATTTTTTTTGTATATGATTGATTTAAACATAAAATGACCCAATGATGATTAATTGTTGGTTGACATGCCGTAAAATCCAAGTTTATTAAAAAAAAGAATGAACAATTTTTATGGTTTAAACAATAATAAAACGTCTTTATTTCAAAATGTTCAAATACAAAAATAGACAAATGTTACCTTTTAAAATATTCTTCTGCTCAACTCCCTAATTTAATTATTCTTCATAAGTTATATCGTCTTTAAAAAAAAATTTTTTATAAATCCTTTAAATACACAAAACTTTATTTGTATGCTTTTTGTAGTCCACCGACATGGTTGTGCGATTCGTGCTGTGATTAGAATGCAATTGCATGTGTAAGCTGTTTTTTTATGTTTACGTTTTCTCCTGGATTTGACCGTATCCGGTGGTGAGGCCCTAATTAGGGAGCTTTGGGGATTGTGTTGTCACCTCTTGATTATCATTATTCCAAGGTCCACTCTGATCTGAAGTGGTAGTACCTATTAGTGTCCCATATATGGGATCAAGTCTACAATTTAGCTCAAGGAACAAATTCTTGTTGGTGCCAAGAAGTTTGCTTAAACGGCTAAACAAAATTAGACAGAATTTGGATTGGTCAATTTCACTAATTTGTTTAATAATTTAAAAGAGCAATACGCAGAATGGATCAGGTTAGGGTTGAAAAAAAAAAAGAAATGCTTTTTTAGTGGCTCACCCCAACAGGGTCTGGTAACAACTATTGATGAAAAGAACAAATTTCTTTGGAGTATGATCCAACGATCTGGTCTAAAAAAAAACATAGGAGGTTGTTAGATTCTGCCATTCTCTTACTATCATCCTCATTTCTTACCATAAATACCATTGGCTCATGTTGGCCACGCCCCCCCCCTCCCCGAAGGCTGAGCCCACAATCTGTATGTACCACTCTTTGCTTTTCTTATTTTTATTTATTTACAAAAGTGTATTGTTTCCAAAATAGGGACACAAGTAAATAGGTTACTAATATCATAAAAACGCATAAATTATTAGTAAACCTTTGAAATTTGCAAAATAAAATGAATCAACAGTCTATCTTTTAATCAGTATTTACTATAGTGTTCTAATACTGGTTGTAAAATGCCAAAGATCCATTTTGCAACCTTGTGTTGTGATGACCCTACCATAAACAGAATAGGTCTTAATGGGGTATTCGCCTTGTGCGTTTTGGGCAATCAATACAAACGTGGACTAGTAGAGCCGGAGGGTCTAATCTCACTAGCTATATCAGAATGGAGTACACTTTTTATCCATTTAATCAATTTATTTTAGAACTTGGTTTCTAAGGAAGCTGTTGCATCATGGGTGCTGACAGAGCCCAACTTGAATGACATGGAAAAATTCAAGATCATTTGTGTTAAACCATCAAGATTATGGTTGTGTTGACAAACAATCGCTAAGCCTTTGGTAATAACCAGACCGGACAGAGACTTATTTAAACTCTACGACAAAATGACTGAAAAATGTTCCTTTCGCCATTCAAATTCTGAATGGGATACTGGTGTACTCGCATAGCTGTGGTCATTCAATCTAGCCTTAAGGTCCCCTACTTTGGTCTCTGAAAATGAGACTTCCACCTGTTTCTGAGTTTGAATTTCTAAATTCTCAGGCAGCATTTCTTCACGTTTAATACTGGATCATGAATTAGAATTTTGTATTCCACCATCTAGTGTTAAAAGTTCCGCACGAGACAACACCTACCTAAACTTCTGAGAGGATAGGTTGTCTCAATGTTAGTCCGGAGTGTATGCTGAATGTCTAGGTGTTCTTTAGCGATAGAATCACCTCTGCCATCCACAAAGTGTGGTAATTTTAGGAAGCAGATGTTAGAGAGTTTGCTATGGATGTTTTCTAGATGTCCTAGGGTGGTGTCTGGCGTTTATAGGATATCCATTCCGCTCGACCACTTCCAACAAATACTCTTGTACTACGGAAACAGACATTTGCTACGGATGCGGTTTATCTCGTTTAAAGCGTATCCTATTTTGGCTTTAGTAGGGAGGGCTGATTTGTAGTTTACGAAGATATCTCTGCAGGCAGTTTTCTTATAGAAGCTAGTGTGTATGAGCCCTTCCTCAATGATGTAGACTGGTGATACCAGATCAGGCTGCCCTGTGGCTCCCTGAGACGAAATTCACCTACATTGACGTTTTTTGTTTTTTTTTGTTTGTAAAACTTAATTATGTTCTACAAAACCAAAACCAAAAACAAAAACAACAGCCCCTCTCCCTTTCTCCCTCCCCTTTTTTATTTTATTTTTCCTACCCTACTCCCGGTCCTGGATATGACCTTAAACTACATCCGATGGTGAGATCCGGCTTACGGACTTTGGGGAATGTGGAGCCTCCTCTTAATTACCATTGCTCCCAGGTCCACCCTGACCCGGAGTGGTAGTACCTGTTAGGGTCCCAACTATGGGTTAAATAGAAACAGATTTAACAACCAAACCAAACACCATCAATAAATATTTGAACATATAAAGAACTTGAAGCATAAAGACTTTCACCAAAATGACTGCATTCGGCATTAAATAACCTGAAGGGGGTTGATGTGCCGTAAGACAGAGCAACCAAACTAAACGCCATGAATGAATATTTGAAGATATAAACAACTTGAAGCATAAAAACTTTCACCAAAATGACTGCATTCGACATTTAATAACCCGAAAAGGGTTGACATGCCGTAAAACAAAACAACCAAACCAAACCAAAATAAGCTTGTAAAAAAAAAAAAAAACTCCGGCATTAAATGACCACATAGGTTGATATGCCGTAAAACCAACCAATCCAATCAATGATGTAGAAGGTGAAATCTAATAGCGAGAGGGATCCCGATGTCTTAGGGTGCTCGATAGTGAATTGTATTTTGTGCTCTGTATTTTTAAAGCTAATGAAGATTTTGTTGGTTTCTTCACGGGATGATGTGAGGATGAAAATATCGTTCACATATCTCGTGGAGTGGCAGGTGTGTAGTGTGTATTGTTCTAATCTATATATTGTGGTCAATCTGTGAAGACAAATAAAAAAAATCTGGTGGCAAACCACAGTGGTTAATCTCTTTCAACGTCCAATCGGTAATCAATAGTTCAAGAACAATTCTTTGTACTTCAGTCTCTTCTTTCAGCCTCACTCTGCTCTCCCTACTGCTCTTCAAAAACTCAATGAAAAGAGTACAGTTTTTATACTACTTATTGCCCCACCTATGCAAATTGACTGTCAACCAGAGCCATCTAGCTTTCAAATTCTCCAAACAGCCAATTTGCAAAGGGGGACAACTCAAACCACACTTTCTGGATCCATTCTTGGCTGGGGTAACTTTGCTAACCACATATATATAGATATATCTATATATTATTTTCATTCTTAAGTCACTCTTCTATCATCTTAAAATATTAGAAACTAAGTCAATACTGAAATCAGCGGCACAGATATGGCTATTTACTAGGTGTTCTGCAGTTAAGGACCCGTATGTATCATTCAAACCATCTAATTGTAAATAATTTGCCTGTCAAAATTTGTGTACGCACATGTTTAACTCTGATGTCTAATCTTTGCACTACATGAGGAAGAACATTGCAAACTGCAACTACATTTAAATAAACATATAATAGTTCTTTACCCCCCTCCACCATAATAATTTTTTTTCTTTGAATGGACGTCAAGATCGGTTTGGAAAAAAAAACAAAAACGAAGCAAAATAATTGTTTGGTGAATCTATCATTAATATTACCAGGGCAGGCGAAAGTAAATGGGACATATATATTTTTTTTATTTCTGATAAAACTAAACCTGCTTTTATAGATATTTCTGCAATAGATTGCAACAATGGCCATTTATTAGACATAATTCCAATACTATCATCCAGTCTTATAGGGCTTTAATGATTTGCTCTGAGTAAGAATTTTAGAAAGATTAATCTTTCTTTTTCCAAATTGGTATACCGGAAACCAACTTTTACTGGTCTGTTAAAGTTCTTACAGTTTACTTGAGTATACAAACTAGGGCATCAAGAAATGGAAAAGATGATCTTGTCTAACCCTAACCATGACACGTTTCGTGAATGAATTCCAACTTTTCCTATTGGTTGCTATTATGATGTTGATTAGACCTCTTTTGGGAAAAGGTCGGGTAACATATAATAGAAATATATCGAGATTCGTACACAGTCCAAACGGTGACTTAGATAACATCTCTTTTCTTTTATGCCCTTGGAGCATCTCATTAACCAACCTCAGGAAGGGGTACTAGCTTACTCCACATCAGTTGCCATTTCGGTTGTGCCACCTGCCAGGATCATGGAGAGGATCAGTTGATGACGACATGTCTTAAGTGGCCTACCATGTGGCTTTGAGCCATTGCTTCTAAGTGTGTCCCACATTGACGTCATTTTGGATGCCTGACGGCGGGCGATGTGTACATACCAGTTGAGACGTTGTTGAGCGACATACTTTCTCATGGAAGCCGGTAGAGTGAGATCGGCAATTCCTCACGTTTCGCTGTTGAGCATATTTCGATACCGTACAGGTCGGACATGTGTGTTGTATGCTGCCACTCTTGCATACAATGGGATCCCTGCATTTTGTAAAGTTGTTGACAGCTGCCTGAAGACTCTCCATGTGGCAGATATACATCGTCGTGTAGTTGTCAGTTCGCCCAATGGCAGGCGGATTTCAACGGGTACTGCAAATGAAATTAGCTGTATCTGCTACACGCAAAACCGGCAGGTTGGTGCCTCTTTTGTGACATTGCATGTTCTGTATTTTATGATAAGTGGAGTTTGAGCCAGTTCAAAGCTTACAGATACTGTATGGGTATTTTCCTCCTCGGACAGATATCTCTTTAGCATCAGATATATGCTTCGTCTTTGTCACATCAGAGCTTGAAAGGGGTGGCTTCAAGCGCTGATTTCCACCTGTTAAATGCTGTACTCACTTCTGTCGCACTGAGTGCACTGATAACAATATCATTCGCATGCAGAATCTGCCACGCAGAACCATTTCTGCAGGTTTTTGTCAGCCTACTTTTGTTTATAATCGTTCTTGACGAGCTAAGTACCAATCCCTGGTGCACTCTAAACACCTAGAAGTAAGTGTAAGAGAAAACACCAGCAAAGGTCACAACCGTGGTCGATTTGCAGTAGTCTGGAAACTGCATCACTAATTGCTCGGGAGCAAGTTTGTACCTGAGAGCTCAGAGCATAGCCCTTCTTAGCACCTTGTCAGAGTTGCGATAGCAGAAAAAAAGCATCTGGTATTGATTTCAGTGTTCGAAAGCTGTACTGTTGTGAATCGAATCCTCTCGAAATAGATGGACAAGTACTAGATCTACAAGCTATAGAGGACAGACTCCTTGAGCATAACTACCACACTGCAATTTGGACTCATAGCATCACTTTGCCCAGGCAAATGAGACAATTTTTTGAAAAATTGACTGTGTTGATAGATGACAGTACTCTGTTGAAACGCAGAGGAGAGATTGAATCGAATTTGTTGTAATGCCTGACAGGCCTAGAGCCTTGTTTTTGATACCTCCATTGCAGACTCAAACAAACTCGGCCCTCGGCAGGTCCAATGCTGGAAATAACATCACCTCTGAACATGAATATTCCTCTGCAAACTTACCATAAGTAATGTTTTGAAATACCCCTCCCCCTCTTTGATGATGGAAAACTTAAAGCCGATTGAAATTCCCCAAACTTTTGTGACACCATCTGACACACAATGAGATGAGAGCTTATTGGAAATCCTGGTGTGGCTGTGACGTCACAACTGGAGACTTTCAGCCTCACTATGTCTCGCAACTTAGCTGTCCTTCTCCATAAGGCCATCTATTTGTATTTATGGTTTCTTCGTTTTTTTAATTTGTATTCTTTGAACTTCTTTGAAAACGTAAAAGTTAGATTTGATTTCTTCTAGTGGACATAAGAACAGTTCGGAGCTTTTTACGACTCCTACCCTCATAAAAATAAAACCTTGAACTATTCGAAAGGTTTTTAAGTTGTCGAAATGTTTCCATTTTAGGATTTCTTCAGCTTGGTGTTTGTTTTTTAGTTCGATTAGTAGGGTTCCATTATTTAGTTTTTTGACAGTTTTGTATTTTTCGATTTTAAAGGGAGATAGTTGCATCAATCCCATTCCCTCTATTGCTTCCATCACTATGAATGATGGGAAATTTAAAATGTTATCAGTTTTTTGATTTTGCTGCTTGGAGTATGGTTCCCATTCAGCATTGCCCTCCACTTGGTTGTAGGGTCTTTTGGGGGGGATTTGTTTTTGTGTTTCATCCATAATTATATAGTATAGTTTTCATCATCCCTGCTCCCCACCCCATATTGGGCTCCGAGGTGGAAGTGCTAGGGGGGAAACCCATTCGCCCTAGCACAACAGGGCTACAAGGGATGATATACACAACGTTGTTGTAAACATTGAGCACCTATTATCCTTTCATTCTGCTCCGGGACGGTGGAGAAGAATGTCAGGGTTGCGCAACCCTGACATGTTTAGTATCAACTCATTGTTTGACCTTAGCCACCGCTTGTCATTAATGTTGTACATATAATGAAGCTTGATGTGACCAGCTAGTTGATCGGATCGGGCCTTACCGACCGCCCGTCTGGCCCTTACCTGGGCTAAAGTAGAAAAAATGTTGGAGGAAAAAACTGCTATCAGCATACCGTCCTTAGGCGTCACGGGTCGCCACACACGGCCAACAGGTGGCCCCAGAAGGGGAAGGGGGAAATATTGTTTTAAAACTTCTTTGCAAAGTCTTATTTTCGAATCTTTGTTTTCCACCTCTCATCTGCAAATTAAATGTTTGGTGCATTTTTGTCAGGAAGGTGTCTTCAGACAGCTTAGGAAGAGGAGTAGGAGTTTGTTCATATCTCTAACTCTCAAGACCTAGTGCAGAACACTGTTGTCCGAGTTTCACTGTCTAATCTTAAACTGAGAACCATGATGGAGCAGTTGACAAATTCCAACTGGCTTTTGCTATAGGAAGTTCTCGGTTTTGAAAGCTATGCCTTTCATCTTTATAGCTTCATTAGTTGATGTTTTCCGCTTCTTCCGGATATTGTTCTGCAAGTGTCGGTAGCTGCAATTGTGATGCTTGTTACCATTTTTGCTCCAATCATCGGTATTTCTGTTCTCCAGAAGTTCCTCTATTTGGGTTCTGTATTTATGAAACTCAGATTAGAAACTCGGTGACATGTTTTTGTTTTTTTTTCCTCGGAAAGTTTTCTGCTTGACTCTATTGCAGGTAACAGTTGTGTCAGTTAGAATTGGTCTGTGCTGACGAATGCAAGATTCGCCTTGTATAACTTTGATCAGTATGAGGTCAGCGATTCGTAAATTGGCCCTCAGATTGCAATTAATCTGAGTTTCCGCCTCTCCACTCTTGTACGTTACTAGTTTTTCAGGGCTTTTCTTGAAGAGGGTATTGCAGACTGTCTCAACCATGATCTGACACAGTTAGTACATCTAATCCTTGTTTCTCGTGCCGAATTCGTGGGGACTATGATGTTATTTGCGCTGAAATGCGTTTAAGTCTCCTGCTACTGCAAGGTCTCTGTGTGTTGGCATCTTGGAGGTTCTTAGCACCCCCTTTTGCCGGGTACTAGGAGCCTTTTTATGTTGGGTTTTCATTCAGTTTTACGACCGAACAAAATCAAGCACCAGATATCCTTTCTGACGTCAACACACCGATTAACCATGGTGCAGTGGTGAGGACACCTTGTCGCTGTAAGATAGCAGATGTAAAGGGTGTCTCCACCATTGTACCATGTTGCTACCATCATTGTACCATGTTGCTACCATCATTGTACCATGTTGCTACCATCATTGTACCATGTTGCTACCATCATTGTACCATGTTGCTACCATCAAACACACGAGGGATTTTTGTGTGGATGATATTAATTTGGAACTCTCTCTCATGCCCGCCTTGAGTGCCCTTACCAGGAGTGCATGACTCCGGACGGTATAGTACACCAGCTTCTTCTTGTGATCTTGGATGAAACCTCGTTGTGTTGAACACTCAATATCCTTAGTAAACTTAACAAGAGCTGGATCGATGGATTAATTATAACAAGGGATATAAGCAGTATGTTTCGATAAAGAAAACCTTTTGTCTGGTCCTAAGAGGTCAGATGTCAACATAAAGAAAATAAACAGATAACAGATCGTCTTCATAAAAACCTATAAAGATGTTGGCTAATGTCGAACCCATAGAGACCTCGTTAGTTTTGACGACATAATGTCCATAAAATTGATGAAATTTGCCACGATATCAGTCGTATTTTCGTAGAATTAAATTCTTTCAGGAGAGATTGTGCTGATGTTTTATACAGTAGTGAATATTTCTCGTCTCTAAAAAAGGAAGACGGGTAAAAAGGCTTGATATGACAATGGAACACATACAAAATTACTCTCATACTCACACGTTTATAAAATAGGAAAGCTACAGTTTTGTCTTTTCCAAAACTGGTTGTAAAATAGTGGCAAGCGATTTGGCTACCACATGTTGTGAAAATCCTATCATGGACAATATGAGTCATAATGATACCCCAGCTTTATGGATTACCTAAAACCCATAAAGGTGGGTACAAATAGTAATCAAGTGGTGTTCTTCCAACTCTATTATTCTATCTATTGAGGCTAAGTTCCAAAACCGTCTGATTATGTGTATCTACAGGGCTCAGCTGAACAAATTTAAAGGTATCCCCCCCCCCTCCCCCAGGATTGTCATCACTTGATCATCACGATTATGTTGATAAAAAATGATAACCTGATAAAGGCTCAGGGATCAAGTGCTTTAATGGTACAGAAATGTTCACTTCTGACTTTAGAGTTGTGAAAGAATGTTATGTTCAAGTGGGGACAACTGAGTCAGAACGTCCTCAATATTTCTTCCTAATACTTGGGTTCGCTGAAAAAAAAAAAAATTGAATGTTGCAGTTTAATGATAACCTGCAAATTAGAATTTTAAAAAACCCCAAAAACACAGTCTACATTTGGGAATTAGTGCCTATTATTTGGTATATTGCATTTTGTCATTCTTAGACAAACCGTATTTTATAACTCGTGGTATTTTGAGTCGCGCATTGGAGTTTTTCTCCAGGATATAAATTAGAATTTAAAAAGCTAAAAGAATATTATAAAAGGGGGACATGCATATATTTCAGATTAATTCTGGTCTTGAAGTATTAAGTTGTTTTTTTTGTGGTACAAAATTTAAATAAATGGCAATAAAAAATCATAGAATAAAAGAATGTACAGCTCTGTTGAACGAGGTATGAAACCGTTGTAAAGTTCAGAAAAAAAAAAAATTTAGATATTAATTTGGATGAAGTACAGTGTGTGGTAAATGTCAGCTAGTCAATATCTGTTAATTACTTATCAAATAAAATCCATACCTTTTGTTGCAAGCCGTCGCCATCCTGTCTGGGAGAAAGACAGCAATGAAATTTCCGTGACTTGATAATAAAATAAATCAAATGTTCTTAAAATTCGATCACGTAAGAAGTATGCTGTCGGCCTTTTATTACAAATTTAATCATGCAAATTTAACCTCTCTTCCCTTAGTTTTGTGACTGAAAGAAGGTTAATTATGTGTTATGTGTTTGAGAATGGTCTGACGAAATGGTATAATCAAGCAATGCACTTGTTATCAGTTCGGCCGGTTCCTCCAAACCGCCGAAAGTTTTGCTTTCCATTCTGTTATATAAAAGTCGATGTCAGACATGAGTTCTGTTATGATGTCATAATCCCTGGGAGGACGGTCTTATCTCCTCTACTTGGGGGGGGGGGGGGAGATATTTGTTATATCATTCTCTCCTCTCTCATTTTACACTGACCCCCAAAGTAGGAAGTAATATGTTCAATCACTATGATTTCATCCTTCCAGGCGAGCAAAAATATAGGCTCACGCATATTTTCTAGTAGTACATAAAAAGAATTTAACTTTGTGTAATTAAGCTTTGCAAAGAAAACACATTATCTTGTAATTTTATTAATGCACATTAGAAGACAATCCTGAAAGGCTCCAACAGCTAGTGACCTTGTACCATAGAATGATACAGAGTTGACCTCAGGTATAAAACTTTTACCTATGGAATATCTGACAATTCGGTATGGATAGTATGTAACGGGACATCAAAGTGTTTAATTTTCATGTCTGAACTCTGGTTCTTTGTAAAAAAATAGAACGTTCTGGAGAAAGGAAGGTGCTTATATGTACTTGAGACGTTTGTTACAGCTGGTGCCGCATGGGTTACATATGTGAAAATAAGGTAGGCATGAAGATTTGTGTATTAGTGAGTGTATGTACTAACAAAACAGGTATGCTAACTTGTATATGAGAGCATGTGTGTGTGCTTCACTGGGGCGTTGTGTGCTATTTGGTCAGGCTCTCGACAGAGTGTATCGTACACGTTTCTCGAAAGGAAAGGAAAGGAAAAAAGATGCTGTCTGAATTCCAACATATATTCACTCTGAGTTTTTATAGTATTTCTTGTACTGTGATTGGTCGAAGGAATCTCTTGATTTGAGATTTTGTCCCATCAAGAGTCTGTACGTAATATTTGCTGCTGCTGCATTGTCGAACAAATACCCAAATTTTAGCTAATAAAACTACAATTTTACCTTCATTTTTTCATGAGAAAAATAACTAAAAACTGAATTATAAAAATATATTTGGTTTATGTTATGTATTACTTGTAAGCGCAAATAAATCCTAAAAATATGCACATCCGTCCAAATATAAGAGACCTGGACAAACAAACAGTTGGCACTGACCACATAGAATATGTGTCAAACCTGAAGAAAAAAAACATGAACTTCTGATTCATGCTTTTTATATTTGTGGCTAAATCAAGCACTGGTTGATCACTCTGTCGTCACGTAATGTGGGACTGTACACATTAGGAAAAACCAGGCTCAACACTAACAGTCTAACTTAGATCCAGTCTAACTTTTATCCAATGATGACCTGTACTAAACTATGTGATAAATTACTGGACCTACTATTCCAGTAGTCTTGTTGCTTACCAACAACTGTGTGTGGTCGTGGGGGTCTCAATCAACAGCACTAAGACATAGAGACGTCTAGTTGTGCGGAAGTAGATGTTCACGTTGACAAGGAGTGGGTTGGCCAGAGTGTCTGGTGGAGGTGGTTGTTCTGCTGTTCTCTGATCTGTCTCCTCTCCTGCTCTCCACTTTCTGCGCACTGTATCTATAGCACATTCGATTTTTAGACCTCAAATAGTGGCTGGCGGAGACAATGGACAGTGACTTGCTGCTGTCTCGTGAGGGACTGCTCCGCTAATTGGTTCAGCTTCTTTTCATGATCCTCATAGATGCGCCTGACTTAAATTCATGCTTGAATAGGTGGTTGTCACCTGGATGATCACCGCTTTTGCTGCGTCGTCGTGGTGTTTGCCTTCTGATTGACAACCATTTTTTGCTCATGTGTATCTTTCGTCTCTTCTTTGGCCACACTGCAAATCAAGGGCAGCTCCATGAGTGCTTGAAGTTGGAACAAAAGATTTATCCTGGAAAAATCCAAATCAGAAGAAGTTAACAAGGACCCACTTCTCATGCTTGGTAGGTTCCAATGGTTTGTCAATTATTTATTGCAATCTAGCTGAAAAGTAATTATGGGAGATGACAGCGATTTCCATTAAAAAAAAAAAAAATTAAAAAAATTTTTTTTTTAAATACCGCAAAAATGCGGTACTTTTTATACTTTTTCTCAGACCGCATAAAAGAATCGGAGTTGAAAATCACTGCCAGAAGATTAAGTGGAATTTTGCTGCTAATCGGGGGGGGGGGGGTATATCCGTTGTCACCTACCATTAAAATAACGATAGAGAAACTAGCAACATCGCTTCTGTAAAAAAAGAAAAAAGGTCATCTCCCCACTAGATTGTGATGTCAATTTTGTACGAGATCAAGGCAAGAAAGAATGCTCCGAGCAGCACTTCATCTTTGGATGTATCTGACTCTTATACAGGTGGAGGAGTGAAGTAATATTTGGAGTGGTAGAATGATCCAACCATTTTTCCAGCGTCATGATCATTAAAAATCTCTACAATTATGCAGATTATAAGTTTATTACACATGAGACAACATTCTTATAGCACTCAGAGATGTATTTTAAATTTGGTACCTGTTTCGGGCATTAGGTACTTGTTATTTTTCTTAGAAACCGATGGAATAAATTACACCCTGATTGTTAGTGGGGTTTGGCATGGTATGCAGAAGGGTTGGTTTTCCTTCAAGAGAAGTGACCTCTTCTTTTCTGTTAAGTTTGGTGTTTTGTTCGTGCCTTTTTAGATTTGGTATTATTGCGTGTAATGTGTTGTTTGGAAAATTATTCCAGTAGATCAATACATACACAATGGAAAAATGGCAAACCTGTCTATAAAGGTCTAAGTAGGGGATCTTAAAGTTTAGATCAGTTGGCAGCAAAAACGGCACTAAACCTCCCAAATCCGCTAATTCGTTTCCTCTGATACCTATGTGGCTTGGTATCCAGCAGAAAATAATTTATCGAGCAGAATTGCAATTAAAAATAAAAAAGAGCTGATAAATAGATATTAGAGGATTTTCTGTTTATTTCTTTTTGACTGTCTAACGCAACTAGAGAGTCCGAAAAGATTATATACTTGGGATTTTCATTGTTGGAGACAAGATTGAGTGCTAAGGTTAATGCATATATTTCTGCACTGTAGATTGAAGTTTCTTTTGGGAGGTTTGCTTACTTTTTTTATGGATTTGTTGAGTATTGTTGCACTGGCTGTTGCATTATTTTGTTTGGATATGGTTTGGATATATCTTGCTTAAGTCAATTTTGGGCATTATGATTTCCCATCATGGAGTACTTTGCAGCTATACCTATAACTATGGTCTTAGAAAACGCAATCGATCCCCATAGTCAACAAAAGGGCTTATTCTTTCTGTTCAAAGGAGGCTTTGTGTTTGGGATCAGTGATACTGCTGTATGCGGGGTTGTTGGGATTAGCTCTTATTTTAATGTAGTACTTAAGCCTTTGAACCCCCTCCAAAACTCGGCACTTCTGAATATAGGCTTTCCACTGGGGTTGTTTTGTAGGCTCCCAGGGCTAGTCTTAAACCCCATCTATCATACTGGCTTAACATTTTTTGATAGGATTTTCGGGTGGATTGATAGGTCAAAACTAGATAATGGATGCTTTGACTAGGGATCTGTAGAATTTCATAGGGGTGTCTTTATCAGCTCCCCAATCGTTGTGGGCTATGACTCGTAGTAGTTGTAGTGCTTTATAGCCTTTCTCTTTGACAAAAAACTGTAGTTGATGTGTGGGATGAAGTTCAAATTCCTAGGAATAATCTTTGATGTATTCAGTTACGAGTGGGATGTTTTCCCCTTCAAGTTGAAGGTTGGGATCATTATGTAGTTTGTGTTTCTTATAAAACCAAATGCATCCATTTTTGTGTGGATCGATAGCTTATGGTTAGGTCATCGAGGTATAAGGATCCACTTATATCGGGGTGATTTCTTTAATATAAAAATAAATGGCATAGCTAAATAAGGTTGTTGAAGGTGTACCACAAGGCAGCATCCTATCTTCTTGTTCTTTTGTTTCTGATAATGTTGATCCCATTCGTACTCAAAAAGTTAGATACCTTTTTATCCAACAGAACTTATAATCCATCTCTACACAATATCGTACTGAAAGGTAGACTCTCTTGGTTATGAAACAACATAGAATTCCATGTCTCCATCTTTTTTGACCTTGAAAAAGCTTGTTACATGTTGACCTTTTATAAAAGCTTCTCAAATCTAGAAACCTACATTAGTGCATCCACGATTTTTCCGGTAGCCACATTTTGTTTAACTTTGTAATTATTTGGTTCGTCGAACCATATAATTACAATCTATTGTTAATCATTCTCTCAAAGGTTTTACATAGACCAATCTCTTTAACCAGCTGCCTATAATGGAGGGATTTGATGGATCTTTTCCCAATACTCAAAACCGAAAAACTATGGCTTGTTTCCATAAGTTCGGTATGTTGTTATTTTTCCAAATATCTCCCTAACATACATTATGAATTCCTCAATGATATCTGGTATGTCATCTGGACCTGTTGCAGTATTGTGAGATTGGTTAAACTCTTCAATTTGTTTTAGAGAGTTGGGTGAAAACTACTAAATTTCAAAAAAAAAGAAAAACATGTTCGATTTTTCTTCAAATATCTCATGTTCTTATGTTTTTACCGTTTGAGAAAGGAGTTTTTCCCAGAACTCCAAGAACATAAAAACGTTTTTGTATTGGTGTGTTATGTTTAATTATTTGGTCTGTATCTAAAAGTCCTTCCAAGAGGAGCGTTTTGCTTCCTTGATTGTACGTCGTGCTAGTGCTCTGTGCTTTTAAAGGAGTCTAGGTTTTACGGAGGGCGGCTCGGCATAATCTGATCGCTTTTCTACATTCACTATTAAACCAAGGATTTGGGGATACAATAAACACATCAATCATATCATTTTCGTTCTTTGCACATTAGCTAATTTTCTTCTCAGAAACATTTTGTCCATTAAAGTCACCCCCAGTTCAAACTTGATTGGCAGAAAAGTTTGATTTTTTTTTAGGTTCCAGTGGAGAATTTTGTTATTTGGGGTTAAACTTTTGTGGAAGTGACCACTTTCCCATATTCCTAAACCTAAAGTGTCATTATGAACTGACCAAGTAAAGTGATCCTGTCATTGAAGATGTTATCGCAGCACCTTATGGGGCTGTTGTTATCGCAGCACCTTATGGGGCTGTTGAAGTCCCCAAGTAATAAACTACAGGAAACGAATAAAGACAAACAATAGAACAACTCTCTACTCCGAATGAAGAAATAAGGTGGGATGTTTGCTATCAGTAGGAGTAGTTAGTTCCATTACAAACATTAACGAAAAGGAATGAGAGCTGTCGTGGAATATTTAGTTTGGATACAAATCCAAATGTAAGAAAGGGAATCAGAAGTTGAGGTGTTATAATCTTTCCACCTCCATTCCAGAGGGGGATGTGGTTTTATTTTTGGTCTGGCTCCATGCCTCCGGCCGAGAGCTCGATGTTCTCCTGGACCAGAAACAAGGGAAAGAAGATCTGGATCTGGATCTTGGTGTTTCTGGTTTGGGTGGTTTTGATGTGGATCCCGATCTCGCCTGCGATGCGTGTCCGGGCCCATTGAACCAAAACCAGTGGAAAATCTTATTTGTTTCAGGAGTGACGCCTTCAACCTCCATTACCTCAAGGGACCGGAATCTGTTGCTTTGTGTCACCACCGCTCGTTGCGATTCATGTTTAGTAGAGGAAATCTTCGAGTTTTTTCCGTGGGTTTGTTGTTAAAGTTTTTATATATCCTTCCATCAAAATAAGTCACTCAAAAACCAAACCATCTAACCAGAGGCAAGAAAAATAGTTCTGTGATTTCTTTTTGTTTTTTAAAACATGAAAATCACCCAGCATACTCTAAAGGGTTTACGTGGCAATTTGAACATTTTTCTTCGTTTGAACATTCTTCTTCAGTATGATTGGGATTTTTTTCAGCACATTTTCCACATACGTTTTGCCCTCTTCAGGTTTCCCTGTGGTGACCAAATTTGTGGCACTTAAAGCATCTCAAGGGGGCTGGTATGTACTGGTCTACTTTTTCGACTGGATTTCTTCTGGTATCTAATTTTGATATGGTAGGGGTGTTGAAAGTTAGAATATACGTATTGGTGGGTATAGATTAGCCGTTCCGTTCCTTTTTATGTTAATTTGGACGTGTTCTAAACAAGGAGTAATAGACCAATTTTTTTAATTTCCTCGGTTGTTGCCAAGGTTAGCTCATTATGACTTTGCATTCATACTTTTGAGGTATAATTTTCCCATAACTACAAAAATGCCCAAAATCTGTGTGGTCACTTTTAGAATTAAGAAAATGAAAAAAAGTTTTTCATCTACTTTGAAAAAAACTCAATAGAAATTTTGCTCTATTGGTTTGACTGTCTTCTAATCCAACTCTGTTGGAAAGTTTTGAGTTGCAGGAAGCTAAAAGAACTCACTCGAAAAAAAAAACCCATTGTTTTTCAAATTTTGATCCTCATCCTCCTCATCTCCCACCTTTGGGCTCTGTTAGGGGGGAAACCTATTCGCCCTTTCATCCCAAGGATACAACAGGTTTTACCATCAATTATTGATTTCCCAGTTTTTCCAAAACAGACAAGATATCACATTTCCTCATCGAATATCTTTTAAGAAAGCGATGATCAATTCTTACGTGACTTTCCTGTGTTTAAAAGTAAAAACTTAAAGGTGACATAAAAATATTATACTACGTCTTTTCCACACCACCAGTGTGTAAGACGAGTTAGGTCAGAGAGGGCTTGATATGACTAGCCGATTGATTGGATCGGGCCTCTCGTCTACTTTGGCCCTTACTTCGGCTAGAGTGTTGCAAGGCGCGTGACCATTTGTATTACCAGATTACGGCTTGCTCAGCTACCAGGATCTCATCCTAAGACGACACGGGTCGCTACCCACGCCTAACAGGTAGCCCCAATTTGGGGAGGGAGTGTGTAGTTTTTGTAGTTTTTTGGATTGGATTGGTTGGTTTTGCGGCATATCAACCTATGTGGTCATTTAATGCCGGAGTTTTTTTGGGTTTTTTTTTTCTATTTTTTATTGGGGGGGGGGGGGGAGACTTTTTTAGCTTTTCCTCCCTTTTTTATAAAATCGAACTAAGAAATTAAATGTTATACTTAAATTTCCTTAGAAAATTTAAAGTTTAAGAAAAGTAAATTTATATTTGTTTATATTTTAGCATATCTGAGTTGACCTTTTCGAAAAGGTCTTCCATATTGTTTTCTGTATAATATAGTTTTCTAGTTGGGGTGAGGTCATCACACCCAACTAGGATATGTTTTACTGTGAGTGTCTCCTGGCATGGGATGCACTCTGGCGCCGATTCTCCATTAAGTATATAAGAATGAGTAAAGTTGGTGTGTCCTATGCGCAGTCGAGTTAGTATCACATCTTCTCGGCGTGATCTCTTGATGTCCGGACATCGTTCCCTAAGTTTAGGTTTGATTGAGTATAATTTGCTGTCCTCTTGCTGATTCCACCGCAGTTGCCATTTTTCCTGTATGTATGTTTTTATCTGGGGTCTAAGATCAGTATATGGGATCTTAAGATTGTTAGCTGCAAAAAAATCTTCTCACCTTCCAACTAAATCTGCCCTGTCATTGCCTTTGATCCCCACATGGCTGGGGATCCAGACAAGAATAATGTTTTTAGTGGTTAAAAGGATATTGATTTTTTTGTTGTAAGTGGATTTTCTTGTTTTTGATTTTTGATAGATAATAGGACTGATAGAGAATCTGTAAGGATGATAAAGTTTTTGGTGCTTTCCTCTGAAATTATATTGAGTGCTAGATCGATAGCTATAGTCTCTGCAGTGAATATAGATGCTTCGTTTTGAAGATTTCTCTTCATTGGATGTGCAGCAACATACCATAAAACCACAGTGTGGTTGTTGCTTTTAGACCCGTCTGTGTAGATAAAGATGTAGTCTGAATATCGTAATTTTAAATGTTGAAGTTCGTCGTGGTATTCAATAGGGTTTGTGGTAGATTTGGACTTTTTATTTAGGTTCAGTTTTATTTCTACTTGTTTCATGGTCCATGGAGGTGTTTTAGGTAGTATGGAGTTGTGAATGCTGGAGATTGGAATTTTCGATTCTTCAATGCTTTCCTTCATTCAGAGCCCGAAAGTTTTGATAGTTTTTCCTCTCATGTTGAATAGTTCTTCGTATTTAGGATAGAGGGTACATTGATATGCAGGGTTGTTTGGGCAAGACTTCAGTTTGAGTAAATATTGAAGAGCTAACTTTTCTCGCCTTAGATCTAGTGGGGGTTCATGGGGGAGGTTCTGTATGCTCCTAGGGCCAATCTTAAGCCTAGACCCTATTCACCATTCTGGCCTTTCATATATGGATCAACCCGAACATCCTATATAAAACAACCGTAGTCTAGTTTTGAGCGGACTAGTGCTCTGTAAAATTTAAGGAGTGTTTCCCTATCTGCACCCCAATCGGAATGTGCTACCACTCTCAACAGATTTATAGCTTTGTTACATTTTTTTTTAAGATAGTTAAATAAAATCCCTATGTGTGGGATGAATGTTGACAAAAAGTTTAAGAATTTGTACTGGTCAGTAACGGGTATGGGCGTTCCTTCCATGGTTAGGACAGGATCTTTATGCATGTTCTTTAGTTTGCAGAAATGCATGCATTTTGTTTTTCTTTTGGAGAATCTAAATGAGATGGACGGAAGAAAATGGATTAACTTGTTTATAATAGAAAGGAAGCTTCAATTGTGCTTAGACATATATTTAGATCTACAGCATATTAGGAAATCATCCACATATAGGGAGCAATCTACCCCAGGGTTAAGGTTTTTTACAATATTGTTAATTCGGATACTAAACAGGGTCACTGACAGTATACTCCCTTGAGGTACTCCATTCTCCTGTTCCTTCAAGTCCGAGAGAGTTGTGCCAACCTTTATTTTGAACCGTCTATTTTTTTTTTAATTTTCAATAAAAATTGGCATTCTGCCTTTTAGTCCAAGCACCTTCAGATCTCTTGTAACCCCGTACCTCCACACAGTGTTTTTTGACATGGAGAAGGCCTACGATACTGACTTTGCTGTTAAATGTTCCTTCCTTACAGACTTGAAACCTTCATCAGAGAAGCCTATGTGATCTATTGAACTACGGTTTTTTCCTGAATCCTGTTTGGTTCCTGGAAACAATCTTATTACAGAACTTCAGATTAGAGAGTCTTTTATTTATGATCCTTTCCATAGTTTTGCAAATGCAGTTTGTTAGATCCATTGAATTTCAGACCTATAGCTCTGAAATTCAGAGACGTTATTTGATTGGGATTGGATGTTTGGGTTTTCAGATTTGGGGATTGGTATTATTGTGGCCTCTTTCCAGGTCTCAGGTACTTTTCCACTGGACCATATAATAATGAAATACCTACTTGAAATTTTCAATGACGTTTCTGGAAGTTTCTTGAGGATTTGAGTTTTGCAATTGTTCTGCAAAACACAAAAAACTACCTCTTTCTCTTAATCTTGTTGGCTTCCTGACTCAAAAACAGATTTTGTTTGAATATTTGCATTTTGTCTAGTAACACCAGATCAGGTTTGAATGCTTCAAATTAATGCCGAATCCAGTCAAATAGCCTTTGTTAACACATAGGGTTGATAATTATACATTTTGGTGACTAAATAATCACAAAACAACACCCCCCACCTACCCCCTATTGTTCGCTTCGTTTTTATTTATGGCATATCCATACACGAAACATCATTTTTATATCGAAAAACCTTGAATCAAATGTACCTGTTTTGTGAATAATTTGCTTAACGTCGTTGACACTGGTATTACGGGATTCCATGAAAATAATATACAAATTTTTCTTAAACCATAAGGTTGAAATATATTTCCATATCTTTGTCGAGAACATGCATAAACAGTAAGGACCTAAATACATAAGAGCTCTTGGTCCAAATTATTTTGCACTTAAATGCATCCGTAATGAAAAGACGTTGGCCTTATACACATACACAAAAATTGAACACCTAAATAATGTGAGAGTTCATATTTTATTTTACTAATGTATGTAAGCAACACGCACGTCCCAGAATATATAGATGTCAGATGCATTGGCTGACTCCTAGACGTTGTCATTTGAAATTGACTGGAAACACAGAGAAACCGATGGATGATATCAGTCTTGAATTAGATTTTTTCATCTTCCAACCAGTGGAAACCGTGTTTCGCTGAGCAGAGCCGCTGTGCTGGGTTCGACGTTGGAACAAGGATGGTGAGAAAGAGTCGGATTCCACAAAGTGGCATCCAAAATCAGCGGCTTTTCGACTCAGGATGATGGTATTTGCTTTCCGTCTTGCATCAGAGTGACAATCACAGGCCAAACCTGACTAGAAGTGCAGAGACTTTGTAATCGAGGTGTTAAACTGCCTCGCAGGCTACAAAACTGTGAATTGTCTGTAAGTGATTTCTGGTAGCAGTTGTATGGACTCTCGAAAGAATGTTTCCTCTATGTCCGGTCCGTCAGAATGTGCTCTTCTGTCCTAAAAACCAAAAGTTAAGAAAATTCATTCCACACATGTGTGGTATTGTGCAAAAGTTAGGATATCGAACATCTTCTGAACCATGTCAGTATATGGAGTTTTTTCACTCCCCTTCCCCCTCACATCAAACAAAGTGGTCAAAGCTCGATTGTGATTTTAGTTTTAAAGGAAAAAAGCATCATCCATAGAAGTGAGAACACCTACAACTCTAAAACTTGCCCTTGTAAGCTACTACTCGTACCAGTCTCAATCTTTTTTTTTAGATAAAAAAAC
Organism: Sepiola atlantica; assembly: GCA_963556195.1. Classification (NCBI taxonomy): domain Eukaryota; kingdom Metazoa; phylum Mollusca; class Cephalopoda; order Sepiida; family Sepiolidae; genus Sepiola; species Sepiola atlantica. The sequence goes on along the minus strand of OY744516.1, from coordinate 10,597,768 downwards.
AACAACCATAGTCCTTGATGTTGTATTGATCAGCCCGTAAATCTTTTTTTGACCGTATTAATGACCTGTATAATTTTAATAGCTCCGCATGTGGAACTATCAGTTTGTCTGACACACTAAAAACAAGAAGTTGTAGAGCTTTATGATTTCATCATTCCTCGCAACAGAAGTTTGTTCCCAGAGTAATTAAATGCCCCTATAAAATATAAAAACAAACTTGGACTTTTGAAGTTTAGGAAGGAAGATCCAGGTTGTCCTCGATGGCCGTTCATCTAGGAACGAATTTTTGGATAATCAAAAGAATCTTTCATAATTTAATAGAATCTTTCATGTCATGATGCTTAAGGGGCTTCTCCTAAAGGTCTTGGATGTATCAAGGTATGGCATAAGGCAGGTGAAGCTATGGCAGTAGCGCTTATATGCATTCAGACATCATACACCGAGATGACCGTTAAAATTTGCAGTAGATCTTGCTTGTCTAAATGCTGAAAACTTTTTTTCTGACCACCAGTATGAATTAACTAGGTGCCGGACTATCGCTAGATAGTCTGGGGATTGAATCCTTAAAGATTTTACAGATTGGGAGTAGTTCAAGAATTCTGGGCGATAGAACAGATCCTCAGAAAACTGGTACCTTAGCTGGAAAATTGCCTCTATCAGGGAAGCAAGATTAGCTGCAGTTGATGTTGCAGCATATAAAACTTGCTGAAACACTTCCACACAATAAACATAAAAAAAAATCATCCACATACAGGGCACATTCTATTCCAGGATTAATACATTTCAGCAATCGACAGTATACCACTTTAATATTTCAGAGAGTTAAGGGGGAGGCTTCGGGGTTTTCTTTTGAAAGAAAATAACGCCATATGTGAGACAAGCATTTAGATAAATGGCAGTTCAAATCATGACCAAATCAGAAAAACAAACTTCTAAATGCTATTGTCAAATTTAGGGGTGTGTCCATCTAATTCGTCTGGAAACCTTCATTAAGTGTTCTGCGTAAAAAATTCCTAAAAGCCTGCGTTTTGACTTAAAAACTTAGCTAGCTTCATTCAGGATCATGATTCACCAAAATACCGCATTTATACTATACATCCTTCTCCGATCGGCAAAAGAATTTGTACCATGAAAACCCCACTTAAGATCTATATAAGTGCAACAGGGGGGGGGGGGGTATATCATATTTCAAAGTAAAAAGAAAAAGTTTGTACAAAAAAAAAAATCAATATTGTATATAATGAGACCCCCCTTTTTCGATTGCTTATCTGCCACAGTTTAGTAGATTTGCCAATGGGGAGAGGGGGGTTGATGATATAGGCCCCAATGCTTTATTAACACCCTCGAAAATATCGAAGGGTGGTTACCTGCATCTCTGTCAAATCAAGCGCTCTGTCACCTACGTGGGGGTGGGATGGGAGTTACAAAATTTAAAAAAAATGGGGGGTGGGAGTTCATTTTTGCAACCCAAAATCCTGTACCTAAGGTACGTCTAAATACCACACTAATCCAGCTCCAGTCACTCAATACAGTCGTGCAACTCTCACGAAGAGTCGCACCTTCTCGGCCCTAATGCAAGCTTTTAGGTCTCAGCTCCGTAGACTGCCTTTATGAGAGACGCGATATGGAACACTCGTATAATCATACTAGCCGTTAAGAACACAAAACTGGGTTCCGACAACAGATAATCAGAGAGTGATTGTGCTGCTGTTTTTTGACCTGGAACCTATGGTTCACATACTTGATACATGAGACCTGTAACAATGATGCAGCAATAAAAGAAGGTGTGTTAGATGCGGAGAGCGTGAGTCACAAGAAATGCTGTGATGATAAGTCGGTGAACTCACCAGAGATCTTCATCAGCCAGGTTAGCATTCTCTCATCATTACCGAAGCACCATAACCCAGGTGCCCAAGGCCAAATTGAGCGTAGCTCCCCCCTCGCTAAAACGAGCCCCTCAATCCTATCATATCTCAAACAGTCCCTCTCACCATCACCCGATAACGCCTTTTGGGACAACAGCAGGTGGTAGGGAGGCTTTCTGTCATCACAAATGAAATTCTTCTCACGGGTAAAAGGAACAGACACGCTTTGTACTCGCCTTGGGGCAACCTGTGTGCCTCCCCCGCATCCGGCTTTAAAAAGTGTACACTTGGAAAGGCTTTCTTGGTGGTCTCAACTGAGTTTATTTCACTCAGTTCTAAGGACAGAGGAAAACAGCTTGTGAACTCATATTGTTAGTCTCTTCAAGTCTAGGGTTGACGAGAAATTTATCTATATTGCCTCCCTGTTTTTGAGACTCCTATGTTGGAATATGTGAGTTCCTTACTTTACCTCCGTTATCAACGAGTGCAATTTGGATTACACCACTTCGGCTTTTTTTATCTAGATCAAATGACGTCGAATTTCGACGTTTGGCATACCCAGACCGCCCTCAGAAAACAAATCTCACGACGGACCATAGGATCCTTATCAAGTCACAAAAACTTGGATACGCTGCTTGAGATGCAGCGTATCCCATTCCCGTCGAATAGAGCTTGAAGTACTGATAGACGATATATTTATCCGATCATCCTATGAGAGCAACACACCTTCGTTAAAGGATTCAATGGAGAGAGCGAAGGATTTCTCAGACCAGCTGCGGCCCGAATTGCTTTCAATACCTCCGACAAATTTTTCTCTGGCCTTGCAAGCTACTTGGCATCTAGCTGAAGATCAGGACCGAACCAGTCAGTCCAGCTAAAGGGCCCCTGCAGGAATACACCCCTCAAGGCACCAATGCGCAAGCCCACACACTTGGTAACAGGGGCCAAAATTAACTGCAACGTTTTATACATTCTGATTTCTCTGTGCTTGCAACGAGCAGTGCCGAGATTAGTGTCGGCAAATGCAATCAAAATATTCTGCACCGATAACATGTTGACAAGTCAAAGTAATCCCACGTAGGACCGGATTCACCCAAGCACATAGAGCATCGGTGAAAGCAGACATCCCTGACAATGACCACAATCTGAAGGGTTCAGAGATCTGGATAGACAAAACAGCCTCCATTTAGCTCTTGGATTCGACTCTTGTATGTGGGCCAAAACCGGCCACAAAGTAACGATGGTCCACCCTATCGAATGCTTTGGACTGATCTAAATTGATCAGTGCGGCTTCTGTCACGATATCATAGATAAAGTTAAGCGAGTGCAAATTATCCTGAATGGTCCGACCCTTTACAGCACAAGTCTAACGATGCTAATTAGCCCTGAGCAAAGATTTTGGTCAAGATGTTAGCATTTAGGCTTCAGTTGTTTTGGTTGGTCTAATTTTCGGCCCTTAACTAACCCATCCCCACCATTTTTGCAATTGCGTAACCACTAAACCCCAGTACTTAGGACTATGCCCATGGTTAAGTTGCACATTTAACTCGTGGTTTAAGAACGACATCCTCAAATACACGTTGTTTGCCCTACAAGAAGTCTCCTGGGATTGATGAAGGCCGACCCGCCTTAAGGCTTCCTGAACTTCTTTCTCTGTTATGCAACCTTTACACCTAGCCGCTTTAGCTGACTTTTCTTGTCTCCAGGCGACCAAATAGGGGTTGAATTGTGCTAAAGACAGATCGGGTAAAAAGATCCTAGAAATGAGAAACGAAGGTATTCTGGAGGCATTTCGTTGTGGTCACGAGACGCAAATCCAGTAATGAGACACGTGCAATATGTTGACAAGCTACTGATCAACACTCTTCTGCACGCAATTCAGTGGCCATATTTGTTGCTTCCTTACACATTCTCTTTAGTGATTAGGCTAACGGAGTGCGGCCGACTGAACGGCGCCGACAAGTGTCAGCATACCAGATGCTGCCTCTTTGACGTATATGCAGTGTGTGTGTGGGGCGGACCCGAAAACGCTCGCTGACGACAAAAAAGAGGAGTGTGAGGAGAAAGAAAGAAAGTCAAATAAGGTTTTTGATGCCTAAGATCCGGGCAGCGGCGCCGAGAGAGAGATTATGCAAATTAAGTTGGTTTGCATGCGTCGATTGTAGATAGTATCGATTTTAAGCTTTTATCTGGAGAGAATATGTTGACTTCCTTGGCTATCCAAGAACACCAGCTTCGCCTTAATTATAGTAACTTTAGATTAATACTATCCCCCGCCTGATCTAGATTCTAGTGCCACTTTAACTTCCGATTTTAGCCGACGACTCAATTTAGCTGCCCTAGTTGTTAAAGGACCTAATTACTTTCTTAAGTGAATCCACTTCCTATTCCAGCCGCCGTCAATTCCCGCTGTAAGGTTAGTAATCATTGTTCGATATGAAGGGCTACCAGGAACAGCTAAGTGTTGAGCTTCTGATACCCAGCCAATCTAGGCCAGGTCTATCTAAGTTTACTCGGATCATATTAGAATGTCCGATGTAAACTAAGTCAATTCTACATGTACTGAACCGGAACTGTACCTAAATGTTCCGGTTCTTGACTCTCCTAATTTGTTCGGGTCCAAGTCGATAAGTTTGATCAGGATACTAAGGCATTTCGGGACTTTCTCGATAAGATCATTGTTAGATCCCCTAGCCTAATTGGGATCCAGGACTGCGTTCCAGATATAGATCGCGTCTCCCGCTAAGATGACCGTCCAATTTAAAAGATTTCCATGAACTGTTCATGGTAACAGATTGTATTCGTCTTTCAAGATTCATCAATCCGGAAGGAAGGCTGTGCGTTCTGAAACAAGTCTTTTTTTAGATGCGTCGTATGACCCATCTAAAGACTTATGCTGTTTCCTGGCTAGTAAATACTTTGATTCTCGCTCAAGGGGTGAGTAGCCATGAAAACCTCTAGCCAGCACACCCAAATGGTCATCTGGAATTATGTTGTATTCAGGAAACCCACTTATAAATTTCGAGTTGCTACAGGCCTTCAGCACCTTGGAGTGAATATGAGAGTCGGCCCTCAGCCCACGGACATTTATGCTTGCTAGATAGAGAGCCATTGAGAGTTCTTAGGGTTGGGTTCCAGAAACGAACATCGAAGACGGCAGCTCTCCCAAACGAATGTCGGGCAAATCAACATTCATGACAGCATCCTATATGCACATCTGAGAGATGCTGCTGCCAACATCCAAGGGAATGTTAGTTGGCTTCCCTATACAGGATAGCCATTTGGTGAATGCTCTCCATTTTTAGAGGCATTTGGCTTTTTCTCTTTCTTTCTATGGAACAAACGAAAATGACTTTTATCAGCCAAGGGAGGTGGGAGTTCTCACGCTTATCGCGTTAGGGAAGTTAGTGGAAGATTCCCTTGATTTGTCACCCACCTCCCTAAATATGAGCATTTCAGACAGTAGAGGATACAGTCAAGCACCACCTACTGACTACACATAAATCTTAAACTCCAAATCAGCTTTTCTTCCTGGTATTTTCCTACCTCTATCTATGGAGGGGCTCCTTTGCTACTCCCCCACATCAAAGTAAAAAAAAGACAGAAAAGCTCCCTCCCACCTCTCTCTGCCTCTTCTGCAAAATCAGAGGTGAGTACTTGGGGAGTGGGGGTAGGAGAGGAAATGGTCTTGTCTTTTTTTATGGGGCTTAGGGGAATAAGTTTATATTCTCTCTCTCTTTCAAGGGATCGGTGGGGGCATTACTTTCGGGGTAGAATGAGATTTTGTCAGAGAGGGAATGGAGGTGGTTGATTTTGTTTTTGTTTGCTTTAGAGGAGGGCTGAGGGCTTGCTTTTTGAGAGAGGGATTTGACGGGTGACTGCGGACTTGATGTTTGAGGCGGTTATCGATTTATTGGGTCTTTCTCTTTTTGGTCCGAGGTACGAGACCTGAAATGAAATTAGAACAGGAGAGAGGAGATCAAGGCTAGGCGACTGGATTTTGGTTCAGCGAAGAAAACCGCTACTCAGATCAGGGAGAAAATTGAGCAAGCTGGATGACAGGAAGTACTGGGTAATCCTCCTCAGATGACTCCTCACCACAAAGGGTAGGGATGCCCATAAGTATTGGCCCACTCTTGTCTTAGTGGGATTTCTATGTAACAGTGGGCTTGGTCAAAGACGGGCATGTGAGGAAATTGGCATTAGAAAGTGAGGTGCCTAACAAACAGGCCTCCTTCCGGCCACAATTATAGAAATTTGTAGTGTAGAATTTTGTCGACTTTCATGAGAAGAAAAGCTACCTAAAACTATTGGGATGAATATTGAATGCTGCCTTGCACCTAAGTGCTCCCTGTCCACATGGAACAACACATTGAAGATCGACACTGCAGTTCTTCTTTTTCCCACATATTCCATCCTGGGTATGTACTCATTGTAGACATTCATGTCTCAGGTGTGTTCCACATTTTGTCAACAACGTATAATCTGTTGGAAAGGTTGATTAGCCTGCCGTAGCCAAGTTGTGGCCTATAGAGCTTCTACAGACCTTAAAAAAAATGCATATGTCTTATCCCGTAGTTAGTTACTTTTTTTGTGGATAGAGAGAAACTCTGAACCACATTTATTAGAAATTTTCTGTTATTAATGTAGGCATACGGGCTCTTTTAAAGCTGGAACAAGCCTCTTTCGCCTTTTCATTCTGAACCCTCAGCTGGCCCCTTCTTTTGCTCCTTGGTAATTCCCATTGTGTCAGTAGGCATCAGGCTACTAGTATCCATCGCCATAATTGAGGGAAAAAAATGTTGTTGTTGCTAAAAGTTGATTTAAACAACAGCAACAAGTCCAAAAGCAATAAGGTACTCATCAAAAAGGCAAGAAACAAATATTGAGCCAGCGAATTAAGTGGATTCACCTTGACAACATATTATCAGTTTTCGAAGTAACAATCCTCACTAGAAGTCGTGAGTTCAAGGAAAATAAGTTTTTGCCTTTTCCTGGCTTTCAGATAGAAGCCAAGGAGACACTTAATCCCCACAGTAAAAAGGAACCAGAATCGGAGCCACCTCTACCGCCCGACTTCAAGATCATCACTTCGCCACAGTAATGCAAGGGACTGCTGTTTTACTCTGGATGAAGCTTGAAAGATCTTACATTGGGCAGTAAAGAGCCGACAAGGATGAGTACCATACGATGCAACACTGCCATCTGCGAATGCAGAGAAGGCTACAAAACAGGTCGTTGGTTAGGTCAGAGAATGTGAATGAGGCGATCAAAAGTTGTGAGACACTCCATGTCTGACGGCTAGAGAATGGTACCAACCTGCACGTGATCAAGCGACAGGTGTTGATCTCTCAGTCTCCCAAAAACTTGTTTAACGCTAACGCATGCCAAGCATATTCCGACGAGAAATACACACACAGCACATGGCCAAAACAGTACATCTTCAAGTGGGTAGCCACAGCACACACACATAAAAGTTGGCTCCTGGAACATGTTCCTTGAATAAAACTCAATGAGAGGGTGCAGTCCAGGATTACGCTAAGGTAGAGAGGGTTGGGGCTAATCTCAAGTTGGAAACCTAAACATCACGTAGTCTGCTCATTTCATCTTAGTCTTACTCTATGTACTCCTCCACTTGTGATCAGAGTTTTTGCAGACAGAGTCTCAAACAATAAACATCTTGTATTACAAAGACGTTTTGCATTGGGAAAGTTGAGAGGGTATTCTACAGATTTTCCCTCCGCCTCCCTAAAATCAATCAACTTCCTGAGGTCACTTAGTTTATGGCTTTTTGCCCTCTCACACTGGACCTCAGTGACTACACATATTTCTGACCCATAGAAAAAATCCTGGTTTTTACTTTTTCCTCCGGTTTCGATGTCTACTTTCATAGGGGAGATAAGAGGGTAACTTTTGATGAGCTGGGGTTGAGTAGAAGGGAGTTATGGGTTTGTAGTTTTTGTGGAGGTAGCAGGAGGAGTTGACTTAGGGGGTCTTCTTGGAGGGTTGTGGGGATTGGGACTCAGCCCCACTGAGTCCGAGTTTGACCACCTCAATCCCTGAGAGAGAGTATATAGGAGGGGGCATGGTTTTTGGAGCTGGACGATTTAGGAGGAGAATTGGGGGTCGATTTGTTTAGGGTGGGTCTAGGGCTGGTCTTTTTTGTGTAAGTCGATGGTTGCTTGGGGTGGGGGTGTTGGGTCTGGAATTTGATAGAGTTAGAAGAGATGATGGAGGAGGGGGGGGGGGGACTCAACACTTGCCAAAGATCTAGATGTTTTCTCTGGGGAGTAGGCTTCCCTATTGGTTCACCAATTTCTGGAGGCTAAAAACAGGAACATTTAGAGTTAACTTGGGTTTTAGGAGTGTTCCCTTAACTAGGGTTGAGCCTGTGGGGAATGGGACACTTAAGAAACCAAATTGCCTGTAATAGTAGCAGACCAGCTTGTTGGAGGTGGGTGACGCTATGTTAGACGAATTTCCAGGTGCCCATGAATTTGTTCTATGGAGGCTATAGCCTCCATAGAACAAACAGAAAAAGCTCCGTAGTGTTTTAGATAACAACTAAGTACCTCCCCATATACAAGGCAATCTCTGTTTTCGATGTCTCCCCATATATACCATCCTCAAAATATACTCGTTTGTTATTATCTCTGAAGAAATCTTGTTGGATAAGTGTTGAAAACTTTTCACACTTGGACATTTTTGACATTCTAACTGGTCGTGATTCACGCATCAGTTATTCTGATCTTTTTATCGATAATTTTGATATTTTGGCACTAAACAAACGAATAAGGCCTTTATTTAATAACCGAGATTTTTTGCAAAGAGAGGCATTCGAGGCAAAACGAATGTTGTGGTGATAAACGTGGAGTGGGACAAGCCCCCTTAGTAGCCTTGTGTCTGCAATGGACAATGATGACATGAAGCCCGTGTTGTTAGACAATCAGCCATGGCCGAAAAAAAATGTATAGAGTTACCAGAAGGTAACAAAAAAAAAATTTGAAACTTGTTTTGTTCTTCCTGTTAGAAAAAAAAAATTCTTTTGTTTTTTGGAAGAAAAAATCTAACAGAGAATAAAAATTAAATCTGCTATGTTGCTTAATAACCAATGTGAACCAAATTGTTTGTTATTGCGGTGTAATCACCAAATTCACCTGTCGTTCTGTTACTCGTGAGTTTTCCAGTGAGGATTGAAGAAATTTCGATTTTATGGTGGGGACGAAGCAAGTCGGGGGGGGGCCACTTCCAATACTCGATTTTGGCTCAGGATCATCACCTCCGCAACAGTCAAGTTCGAATTCAGTTGGTTCCATAGTGGTTGCCAATATCCCTATATCACTTAATGTGGTCCCCCATGCAAGAATGCCAACACCAGAATCAAGCCTGTCAAGTAAAGCTAACACGCAAATTTATTAAGTCGTTATTACTTCTTTCAAACCCTTATCTTTTTTTTTTTTCGAAGTAAAACTCGCAGAGAATCACATTTTTTGATAAAATCAACAGAACATTTAACTTGTAACAACTCGCCCTACAGATCCCAACATTACACTGGGTTTCATACAACTACTCCATATATCTTATTCTTTATGGAGTAAACTGTAAATTTGCTGTATAACAGTAAATGTCAGGACCAACAAAACTATCCACTCCAAGAACTATTAATAAGATGGCTGAACAGCCCCCGTCTGCTATCTCCCATCGGTACAGAATGTCTATCAGATAAGGTGATGTCTGGAATCATTTGAAGACTCCTTCACAGGATTGTAGTTGATCCGAAGCTGTCATTATAATGGATCTCCATAGAATAAAAAACTGCAATTGAATCATGAATTAGTATTAGAAACTAATTTTACTCTCCTTCTTCTTGGCGTCTCTGAACCTGGTCCGTGCATATATTATGTTCAAAGGCAACATTTGATTGACATGAAGTGGTCGTTTATGTCCTAATATCGTCACATGAACATCTGCTTTATCACCCATACAATATAGTATATTGTATGGGTGATAAAGCAGATTGCCTACCTGACAAGTGGCTGGCTTCTCATCTAGTCCGGATAATGAATCCATTTTTCCTACAAGACATTACAATTCGGGCTCGTCGAATGTGAAGGAGGGGGTAGGTGGCTGTTCATTGTGGAGTTTTAGTTTAACTCTTGTAAATCCCTTAGGTTTTTTGGTAAAGGATGTGAGTAACATTGGAATTCTGACACCATATATGTTTTGTTAGCCTAAAAAAAAAATGGGTAAGATATTTTTTACATGTCTTGTTTCACGATGACTTGAGTTTCATCAGAATATCAAGATGTTTAAAAAAACGCCATGCGCTCGCTGGCGACCTTACCGGCGAGGCAGAAGTGAGAAGAGAAAGAACAACCACACTCTCTCTCCCACTCCCCTATCTTCTTTCCATTTTTTTTGGTCCAGTTTTAGGGTCTAAATTGTTAGAACTTAACTGCTCTAAAAAGAAGAATCTCACCACCACCCTCCCCCCGCCCCCCTTGAAATTATAATTTGGCTAAATTTCCACATTAAAAAAATTAGCTTACAGATTACCCCCCTCCCCCACCAAAAAAAAAAAACTACTTCTGCATTGTTTCTAAACGAAAACTAGATAGACAAAACTTTCTTGTAACTAAGTCTGATAAGTGTCTATCATCGTCTGACCGCCAGCGACAAATACACTGTATCCTCCTTTCTCTGCGGTATTGGCCAGATATCCGGAATTGACGAAATACCAGATACTGGTGCATATATTGTGACTTCATACCTGGTCGCTTCACCCATTCTTTCTGATCGCGATCACTCAAGCATTTCGTAATTACTGAAATTCACACACAAAATCTTTCGTAACGTAAACCCAACGTACTAACACTGTTATAAACCGCCCAAGAATCACTATGTTTCTTTCATTAAACCTGAATCCAGAGACACTTCTTTTTGGGATCCGCTAAGGCGATAACGAATCTCTGTTTTGTTGTTCGGTGGTATCGAGAGGGTAACCACAATTGTACTTTCGACATATAAAAACAACAGAGGCCGCATACCATTGGTGGTGAAGTCGAAATCGACGAAACCCTAATAGAATCCTGGTTCATAAACCAATTCCTTCATGCATCTATTGTTCTGTCTTCTGTAGACCGGCACAAAAAGTCTTCCGCCAAAGGCTCTTTTTTGGATGGTACAAATATTCCACCTTCGTGTTTGATAGAGAAAGTTGCAATTGGTTTTCTTGGGCACGGAAAAAAGTTTTCCAACTTTTTGGTCTCTGTATGTACTCTACTTGTACGTTATCTTGTTAGTTTCCATGTGTGTTTTTATAACCCTTGCAAGAGACTTTGTTTTAGTTATTGGAAAAGGGAAATTAAGTAAACATTTTCTGATCGTTCATCAAAATAGAAACAGTAAACAAATATCCTCAGAAAATGCACTTTCATGTAAACTGTTAAATTCTTTTTTTTTTATCATGGAATTTTTTTATAAAAGTTTTTTTTAGGCGCTAAACTGCGCCGGGTAAATGTCGAGACAAGATGTTTTATTAAAACAATTGAAGTTGACTGCTGGTCTCGGTTGTTTATCCAAGTATAGGGAACAACATAATGAGATTCTCTTCTTCAGGAAAAAAGGCTACTCAGCCTATAACTTGCACCCCATGCCCGGTCTTATGCGATCTACTGAAACTATACGTGGGTGGAACAGTGTATTGCCTACTAAACCAGCACTAGACATTTGTGTCTTTTGCACTTGTGCTTTTTCTTTGAATGTTGAGTCTGCTGAAGTCCAAAAGACACGAGTAGTGAACAATTTGAAATTGTTTCCCCTTGTCCTGGAGTTAGGCAAGGTCAACATCAACCAAGTACCAAGGACAGCTTTGACGTCGGTAAACAGTGGTAAAAGATGTTGGACACTTCTATCATGTCATCACAAGAGATGATGGTTGTCTCACCTCTTTTTAAGCCTCTCTGAAATGTTCTTCAATGTTCTCTGTTAATCAAAAACCTTTCGATTTTGTCGTTATCTTCAGCATATTAGTGGATTCTTGGTACTGTCAGGAGTTTCAGAGGCCAGCAGCATGAGGAAAGAAGCTATTGGAGTAGAAGGCTCTCCGGCATCTGGGGACCTCCACAGTGAATGGATGGGATTTGGCAGATTGTCGAGTTGGTCTAGTGAATAGTGAATTTACGTCGAGGGGGTCACCAGAGTAGCCAGTTCATCCATTGAAGTACTTACAACATTGCGGCGATGAAACAGGCACAAGGATGCAAGACAGGTCCCTCACTGTCAATCAGGCTCCAGCCCCTATTAGGTTGGCGACTCTTACTTGGACCTTGTCAAGAAGGGAGAGACTAGTAGATGATGTTGCCACATCTGGGCTGGTGCAATACTCCATGCATGGGTGGATGGTGGCTTTGTAGAGATACAGGATAATGTCAGGTGTGAGGACTTGGCAGAGGGAACCCACCTTCTTTGCTGCAAAGGCAACTAGCACGGTAATGTTTTCACAGGTAATGCATTGAAGGTTAGTCCAACATTCAAACTCCTCGGAACAAATATTTGCCATGACAGAGTTCAATTTATAACACCCTACCTATCGGTGGTTGGAGAGGTTTCTTGTAGTTATTGAAGGAAACAACTTTTAATGCTGCAAAAATAAAGCTCACCATCCATTTATGACCCCATTTCACTACAGACTAGAAGAAATTTTCTAAGAACGGACACAATCAGGATTCAGCCATTGCCTCTGATATATTCTGCCAACATGTTGCTTTCATCATGATATATTTGCTGACGATGTCATCAGGGAGATCGTTTGAGATATCATCTAAATAACAATGACATAAACGGCCATCGAGGACAACCTAGATCCTTCCTAAACAAAAGAAAGATCCAATTGCCCAGTAATACTGTATAATTACTTAAGAGAGTATTTTCAGGAGAAGCCCTTTATTATGCCAGACCTTGTCAAAGGCCTTGGATATATCGAACGCTACCGCCCTAGCTTCACCTGCCTTGTCGAGTGTATGATACATGCGTTCAGAGATGACCGTTAGGATATCTGCAGTAGATCGTGCTTGTCTAACTCCTTTCTGACCGCCAGTATGAATTTAATCAACTATCACTTGATTAAGTGCCGGAGTAAAGATTTTAGCAGACTAAGGATTCAAGATCGGGACTGATTGGGTGGTAGTCCTGAGGATCGGTTCTATTCCCAGAATTCTTGCAAACTGGTATCACAGAGACTTGCTTCCTCGATAGCTGGAAATTGATTCAGCTAGGCATTTATTGGAGAGTTTGGAGAGGACAGGGGCCAGTTCAGCAGAGCATTTCTTTATTACTATTACAGGTATAAGATCAGGCCCACAAGCTTTGGAGGTGTCAAGGTTTTTTTATGATGTCTCTGACCTGTGATCGGGTGATAACCTGTGATGAGGTGATGACCAGGTCAACCTGGTCATCAAATTCCCATTGCAGACCGAAGCCACACTTGGACTCAGAAAACCACCCTCTCCCCAAAGTAGAGTTTGAGGTGAAACGCTGGGTAAGTAGTTCAGCCTTATCAGTGGGGAAATCGTTGCTGTGCAAACGACAACGATGATTGACCATTGTTCACCACACTAGGTACTCTAGATTTTCCAAAAATCGCGTTTCTGTGACTGAATGCGTTTTTTTTTTGTTAACTCAGTAATTGTTTTTGCAGGCTTTTTGACAGCATGGGCAAAATTGAACTGGAACAAGAATAGCAGCTTTTTGGCCTAGTTTGAAATCCGCACGATGAGACAGCTCATGACATCAATGATGCGTTTGGCCCAGGAACCACTAATGAACGTATGGCACAAAGGTGGTGACGACCATCTTCATTGCGAAATTTCTTGAACCATCTTTGAAGCTCTCAAGGCCGGCCGACTGTGATTGATAACGAAGATCTGAAAGCCTTAATTGAAGCCGATCCTAGCAAAATCACACTGGAAGTTGTTGAACTCAGGGAACGACTGCTGATGAGTGAAGCAAATGAGGTCGACCAAATGGCAAAGTCAAAAAAGCTGGATAAATGGGTGCCACACGAATTGACGATTTTTTTGATTATCATTTGTTTTGAGGTGTCTTCTACGCCCATTTCTCAAGCGAATTGTGACGTGTGATGAGAAGTGGATCCTCTATGACAATCAGCGATGTTCAGCACTGAAATTTAGAGGTTGGATGCCGGCGAAACACTTCCCGAAGCCGACTGTTTGGTGGTCTGCGACCGGTCTCATCCATCACAGCTTCTTGAATCCGAGCGAAACGATTACGGCGGAGAAGTACTGCCAACAAATTGACGAAATGCACCAGAAGCTCCAACGTATGTGCCCGAGATTGGTCAATATGCAGGGATCAATTCTCTTCCATAACAACGCTCACCCGCATGTTGCACAATTGACCCTGCAGAAGCTGAACGAATTGGGCTACAAGACTGCCTCATCCGCCATTTTCAAGCAAGAGGTCCGGTGAATAAGTGATAATCGATGGGCATCTCGACAACTTCCTGCGCGAGAAATGCTTCAAAAGCCAAGATGATGCCGAATCGGCCTTCAATGACTTCATCGCTTCCACAACTCCGGATAAGTAAACTTGATTCTAATATGGTCTTTTGAAGTTGAACGTCAAAAACCGCCATTGTTTTTGCACCAACCTAATATCACGGCCTTACAATTATCTTTTGACTCTATAAATTTCTGCCTATTAGTAGCTGACTTATGGCGGCCGATTTACGGAATGCTTGCTGCCTCTCAGCAATGGCAGCTGCACATTCCTCAATAGTTCACCTCGGAGAGTGCCCCCATGTGGAAATTGTTTAGCAAGCCCCATGGCTCAAAGCAGGCATTGAACTAAGTCTCATTTGAACACTGGTCAGCAGGGAGTGAAAAGGTTTCCCTCCATGGGGCGTCGCAGATGAGATAAAATCTGATTGACTCACTACGAGCAGGCTGAGATCACGTTATCTTGAGCAACGGCTCATCAGCATTCCCATCACCTTAAAACGTCGTCCAAAAGCTGATCACATTGTGCTAATGATTCATGAGTGGGCTATGAGATTTCGTCACACAAGCCTCGGGCATTGAGGTCAAGAAAAGGTCTAGAAGTGAGGCTTGCTGGTCTACTCGATCGGGGATGCAGGTCGGGAAATCTACGTAGAATTGAGAGAGGGAATGAGCTGTCGAATTTCTTGGTTGCGTCAGACTGTCAGTTTGGTTGGGATTCTCCAAACTGTCATGGTTGTCTCTGGGCATTCAATGGACACCATGTATTTGAAAGCATAGATATTCTCAGATACGAGCAATTGACTCAAAATCCACAGAGTTTAGCAGGGTACAGTCCTGGATCGAAGGGGAACGCTATAAGAAATTATGACTATGTCAGTTACTTATGAGAACATGGATGACCGATTATAACCTAAGTAACACCCTCCCCCTGACTAAACATATGCACAGGCTGACAGTCAAACTCTTAGGAGTCTACCTCTCACTCTGTTTCACTCTTTCACCACTCTACGGTAGTCAAACCTTTAATCCTCAAAAACTCCCCGGATATCCTAGCACTCAGGAGATTAAGTCCCCGGATATTTGTGAATGTGAGCCTCAAGGGCGGAGGCGAAAGTGTTTTTTGTTAGGTGTCAGTCCATTAGTCACGATCTGGTCCATGGGGGTTGTTGCCTCGGGAAAGCCCACCGGAGATAATTGAAGGGTCCCTTTCCATGCGTGACATGGCACATAGAACTACCCATGGTATTATGCAACTGATGATGGGTAGCGCTAAAAACGGAAACAAACTCTTGGAGCAGCCGACTGACAGGACAGTAGCCCAGACAGGTTGAGGGTACAGGTTAGCAGCCAGACAAGCTGTTGGAACAAGAGAGACCCAGACTGGTCATGTAAGACTTAGTGATGAAAAAACTTTCTCTTTGGGCAACTTGGACAATGAACGCTGTTTCTCTCCCCTAGTAAGGAAACAAGGCTAGGCACTGAGTGTTTTTGAGGCATCCCAGCGCTGGTACCTCCTTCTTTGCACCTGGCTAATAGACAAGGGCCGGCGATAGGCAGAACCTATCTACTCCTTTGCACTCTAACAAAATTGTCGGTTTGCAAACCGGATGATTTCAACTCTAGGAAGGCTCAAGCAATTGTAGATCAGGACTGAGGAAGCCTCCCTCCCCAATGGTTTGCTGCCACGGCGTAAGTAGTTGGTAGAGAAGGAAATCTCTGACAATAAAACCTTGCTTAGATGGACCTGTAAGACCTTGTCAGGCCATTCAACACACCAAGAGAGGCGTAGGCTATTTTCTTTTCCGACTAGTACACGGGAGTCTTTCTTTTTTACCTGAGAACTTTGTACAAGGACACTAAAAATTTAATCGTGTAAGTACGATTTAACGTGTTTGAGAAAATAGTACGCGAGTGGCCAATATATATATATATCAATGCTTTTCTATATATATATATATATATATATCAATCAATTATATATTGTCCTTCATTGTTTCCATGCCTGAAATGCATTATACTACACTTACTGTTCAATGCATGCAATTGCCACTCTTCCGACCACTTCACTGTCCATCTTTGTATCAACAATCATTTTGCTGCTGTATTGACAGCAAAAATATGCACGTCAGCAGAGTACCAGCCTGAAAACGCTTCTCTGGGAAATCCGTTGTCACCATTTACTTATATGTAGCTTCCTACAGAAACACATCTGATGGCTAAGTGGATTAAGACATCCAATGCCTTAGCTATGGCAAGTTAGTGATGCACAAGCAAAGACAAGAGGCTGGTTTAAAGTCCAAGTAGACGACGCCTACAAGGTCCCCCTCAATCCAGCATGTCGGTCCACCTGTTCATCAGATTATGTATGCCGCAATTGACAACATGAAATGTGTTGGAAGGCGTCATCATCAGGTGCAGAATAAAATTCATCAGGGGCTACTGAGAATTAGGATGACTCCTAAAACTTTCACCCTAAATTGGGAGCGAGATTCTTGTTCACATTAGTTTTTCTGCATGTCTGTACGGTCGGGGGAGCAGGGAGGGAGTTGCCGTAGAGCCATCTACTCCATTTGCATCTGAGGATCTCCGCAGTGAATGGATGGGATTTAGCTGATTGTTGGGTTCGTAGTGTATTTATGTCGAGAGGGCACCAGAGCAAGTTTGAAGCACATTCCATTGTGGATGCATCCACAAAGTACAACATTGCAGCGATGGTAGATAGATTAGCGACTCAGTGAGGGACTTATTAGACAAGGTCCTAAAAAAAGAGGGAGAGACTATAGGATGGTGCACCATCCCAGATGTGACTACAAAGCCACTATCCACCCATGCATGAAGTATTGTTGAGATATAGACAGTGAGCTCCCTCTACCGACCTAGAAAACTTCTCACACCTGTGAGTTAGGCCAGGGAAACAGATGCTTGCCATGGCAAGCATCTAACTATGATTGGATTCTCAAGTAGGGTGTTGTTGAAGGAAAAGCTCGTTTCTTGGTGGTTGAAGAGCTTGTCTTGGATGGCAGCATTAAATGTTACCATTTATGACCCCATTACCCTGCAGACTGGAGGTCACTTTCTAAGGATTTAGCCATTGCCTCGGATATGTGCACATCTGTTTCATTATGTGGGCAAGAGTAGGATATATTTGCTGATGAGCATGGTGTCATCTCAGACTTTTATTGTTCCTCAGACACATTGAAATTAAGGATCGATCCCTGGGGTACACCTGCATTTATGTCATGTTTGGATGAACGGCCATAGGAAGGATCTAAAGATCCAGGTTGTCCTCAAAAGAAATATGGTATTACTAATTTTCTGGTAAATTTATTAGACGAATATGAATGAGAAGACCTTTATGTATGGTATATGCGTTTGGAGATGAAGTTTAGCAATAATCTGGATTTAGGTAAGCACAGTCTAAGGATTCAAACTTCAGTAATCAATCTAGCACCTCATTAATGCTAAAGAGTGGGAGTAGACAGAACTGACCCTCAGAATTATTGCTCCATCAATCTCCAATTTTCCAGCTGTGGTACCATTCTGAAGAATTCTTGCATCTATCAGGGAAGCAAGATTCAGCAAGCCATTTGTTGTTGTAGAGTTTGGAGAGGACAGGGGCCAGTTCAGCAGAGCATTTCTTCTGGTGTAGTGTCAGAGGTTTACAAGACCAGGAATAAACTGCATGATTCTGATAATAAAATCATACAAACATGCAGATTCTGCAAGTGTAAATTGGAAACACTTCTTTGTGCATCCCATCATAGAGAAACTCGTGTCACCTTTATCACACTTGAAAGACACTGATCCCTCCCTGTTTGTTGCAACACATGTGACCCAGTTCACATGCGGGTAGTTGCAGCCAAACACCACAGGCGGGGGGGGGGGGGGGGGGACTACTTTGACTCTGAACGGCTTAATTTTGAAAATTTGACTCTGGTGGAGGATTTAAAAATGGTGTTTCCGTCCTTCCTGGTCCAGACTGATCACCCACCTGTAAACAAAGAATTATTTCAGTGAGCTATGTAGTTTAGATTAACAATTCTAACACGAACAAAGCCAGAGCATAATAGGGTTAAAGGTGTGGAGCGATTTCCATATAAGGCATAAAGTCACTTGATGAAGTAGATGTATGACCTTGTAAGGAGTTTTTATATTATTGTTGGCTAGATTTTGTGACCCAGAAAACAGCAATTCTTCCCTCTTGTCCTTGACTTTAAAGTCAAGGATTGTCCATGTTTCACTTCCCTTTAATCAGTCTGGGCCATTGCTGTCTTGTTCTGCCGGGCTGAGGTATGGTTCTGTGCAGCTTAAGTAGGTCCAGCCTCCCAGGCTTTAACCCCTTCTCAAAGCACGAGAAGGTAGTCTATTGCTAATCGTTTAAGGTGCCCCTACCAGGGAATGCTGCAGGGCTGCCCAGGCATTTTTTGTAGGCTAGTGCTCGACCTCTTCGGTGCTGACTTTCCAATCCAACTTTCCGACCTTGTGTCACCCCCCCCCCCCGGGTGGGAGGGAGGGAGATAAATGAATATTTTAGGTTTTATTCATGGCACCTCCTTATTAGGTTCATAAACATGGCATATTCCTGCAGAAAATTTCTGTTTCATCATTTTGTATCCAGTGTGTGATGTGATTAAACTGAACCAAGAAAGTAGGAAAGGGGAAGAAATTTAGTCCTGGCAACAGCAAAAGTTATTTACTGAATGACATATTCTCTACAGACGTAGTTTTAAATTTCTTGTGTCCCCACAAGGTCGGTTTTTATTGCGGGGAAAATCCAGCTATCCAAAAAGGGACACACACAGTGGAGTTCCGTTTCACAGACGTCCTCTTTTCCTGGTGACGGCACCAAATGTAACAGACGACGCCTCTGGTTCTCTACACATCGATCTTGCCAGACCGTGAACACTCTTTTGGCCGATGATCGTCATAGTGGCAATAAAAAAAAGATGTCGGTCGGATGATGATGTAGATGATGATGCTGGCTCGTTGATTCTCGCCTCTGTGAAGGCAAGGTTATTCAAGCAGAACAAATCAATAGTAGAAATAATGGCAAACAACTCGTACCAAAAGACATCGCAACAGATAGGATTAATTTTAAACTCTCTCTATTTTGTCCTCTCTCTCTCTCTCTCTCTCTCTGTGAATCCAAAGTTCTTAAGTAGTTCAATTTATGACTTAGACAAGTTAATTAAAATGATGGGGAGAATACTTCCCTTTTCCAACCTACTTCTCTGGTCCTTCTTCCTCTCTCGGGGGTGGGTGGTGTACGTGATACGGCAATTGAAATTCCTCACTTAGGCTTTGTTTTCTAGGTAGATAATTATCCCTTTCCTCGCTGGGGGAAGGAGATCTCAGCCAT
The DNA here is from genome assembly GCA_963556195.1 of Sepiola atlantica. NCBI lineage: Eukaryota > Metazoa > Mollusca > Cephalopoda > Sepiida > Sepiolidae > Sepiola > Sepiola atlantica. The sequence continues at coordinate 10,578,023 of OY744516.1, read as the reverse complement.
CTAAGCTGTCACCATTAATTAGGACAATCTCCGGCCCCAAGTTGGCCCACCTGGCCAGTATCTGACCATATGTTTTTTTTGTTGGTGAGAATTAGGTTTGACAACCTAAGCTGCTTTTCCAGACGGACCGACGCCACTTCCAGAGGATCGCCCAGTGCTGATAATATGTACTAGTTCATTGCCATCTTCGTTTCTAAGATGTTGGGCCCTACATAGATCTCCAAAATGCATACCAGTGCGCCCCCGGGTGCACGATCCCCGTTGGCCCCGATCGCTGTGTTATACTGGACTGTCTTCAAAGTGTAGCATCGGAACAGTTAAGGCACGTTTGTTTATTACTGTAACTGCTTGTATGCAAATATTACAATTTTGTTATGTCTTCAGCTTGCATATAGTTGATGATGCAATGTGCTCCCCTAACAACAAAAATGGCACAGAGTTTAATTCTACCCCTGCCTCCTGGTCTTTATATGGAAAGGATAAAATTTCAACAAAACTTATTGTCACTCTTATTTTTTGCGGATAACGAGATTCCCAGTTATAGATATTTTTTTCTGCGCTTGTAGAGAGGCAAATAGTAAAGATATATAGCTAGTTAAAGCCAGCAGGAAGAGGATTTGTTTGTGAGTTTGAATCCGGTTAAATTGTTTGCATTTTCCTGAGCTCTAAAAAAGTGACATAGTAGGTCACAAATTGACTTATGCTTTTTACAAGAAAAAAGTAATTAATAAGGTGAACAAAATGTATGGGAGATAAATTTTTTTACTTATGCACCAAGAGTTTACTTATTTTATAATCTTGGTGCACATTTAAATTAGTGATCCAAGGACGTCCGTCAAAATAAATAAGGATTATATATAAGATTTTGACTGTATACATTGGAAGTAAATTGATAAGATTGTGGTGTGTCGTTTTGTTTGCAAAGTATTCTCTTCTCTTGGAGTGTTCTTGGAATTATTCGAGGGACGACTGCACTGCAAGAAAAGCACCCTTTTTTTCCTTTTTTGTCTGACCGGTGAGGACGAATCTGGTTGGTTAAGCTGCGAGATTAAGCCCATGTGGTTGCGCTCCACAAAGGGTTCAAAACATAAGATCTTTCCGCATGCCACCACATAACAACAGCAACCTGCTGGCAGCCCGAAGGCCATGGCCGCCGCCACCACCATTAGGTCGAGAGTATGTCTAGGCCGTGAACGGCATTGGCACCTCCAATCATTTGCTTTCCCGGATAGAATTGTGACAAACGAGCACCAGATATCCTGAGAGAAAAAAACTTGAGGAACCAGCTACTAGACGGCTGACTCTGGCGAAAGACCAGGTACGACTCGGAATCGACCTGCGAGCTATCTCCAATCGAGTGATGTAGCTGCGCACAGTGCCTATACTCAAAGCTGTGTGATCTCACCGATGGGAATTGCAGGGTTTCTATCCTCCCTAGTAGTCCAGCCTAAAAAATCAGCCAGATTGACTGAACCTCAAAAAGCAAAGTTTCTGCAAGGATAATTTTAGTAAAGGGGTCAACGGGTGCCATCTTTAAAGATTGCCGCCGATTCTAGCCCCATCTCTCATTGGATAAAACCAACAGTTTGAGAAAGTATTTTTGTGAGTTCACTTTGGCCAACCTGAGACAAGGGATAAAAAGTTAAGTACCGATAATTATAGATGCTGACCATTGTTGCAAATAGCACACAGTAATGAAGAAACATTCATCGTCAGCCAGAAGAGCATCGATTCCATTAACATGATCTTCTCTCCATGTTGTGAAGACGTTCAGAAGCTCTAATTCAGATTAGTCAACAAGAAATGCAGACAGCATTGGATCAACCCCAAATACATAGAAATTGACCAGAAAAACAGGTCCACCTATGATTAAATGCTATCCTGTGCAAGCCGCTCATTGTGTGTGTTTAACTTTAAGGAACATTAGATTTTGCTCCAGAACCACAAAAAAGATGACATCAACACCTCTTTTCTTTCTATCAGTTTCTCCCATATAACACAAACTTTTGAGTTTAAGGACAGTTTCTATGTTTTGCACAGAACAAGTTTCAGAAGAAGCACGTAGCTGACCATGTAGCTATCAAACTTTGGTCTACCAAGGTTTTGTTTCTTCAGAATCTTCTCCTTTCTGGAAGTTGCTAAAATATTTGTAACTTATGCCTGATTTCTTTGCAGCAAAATGACGAGGAGCAACTCACCCTTGTCGATCTTGTTAAAAAAATGGAGGAAATTTTCGAGGACACTGAAACAACATTGAAATGTTAGGAGAGACATACATGAAATCTCGATTGTTAATGTCTTTGACAGTCACAAAAATGACATTCTTAAATTAATGGGAAACATAAAGTACAGAGCCGCTCAACAGACAATTCAGAATAAGAGGCCATTAGAACCATAGAGACGGCAGCCAAGCTTGTCTGAACTTATCAAGAATGAATACCTTTTTTAAGCGGGTAATATTATTCATCTAAAACATTCTGAACAGGATGCGATTCTTGAACATCTTCCTGAGAATATGTTCCTTTGCCTGCAAATGATTTGAAACTTGCATCAGTTGGTCAAGCGATAATGCAGGCTGCTAGACCCAGAGTTCTCCTTGCACCTTAAGCCATGCTTATTCATACATTTCCAGAGTTCATCTTACTCAATTCTCTGTCACTTCTAAGTGCTGCTCTTGTTCATGGCGCTGAAAATCAGCTACGAACTGCACAAAATGTAAGTAGTATTGATGGATTCATCATGGTCCACAACACATGCTATGATGCCCATACTGTGGAATTTTTCAAAAGATATAATAAGGCTTTGAAGGTCAGCATCCAGTACCTAGATTCACAGCACACCAACAAACCACCAGTAACATTTAAAGAGCTCCAGCCCAAGAAATTTGTTGACATCCTTTGTCGATTCCACTGCTAATTAGTGAAACCTCCCAATTTTACTGCATGACCATACGGGTCTGGACGGATGTGAGTGATCTCCCAGGATATTTTGTGCAATCACAGTTTTTTTTGCCAATGATCGACATTTACCCTGGTAACCTAACCTGCGTGTATTCAACATTAATGTTGTAACATTACACCAAGAAAAACATAGTGATTTAGCCCATTCTAACATTCGATCAACCACTTTGCTGATAGTCGAGTCATTTGACTCGACTATCATCATTGTACCAATGATAAGCTGACATTGCTTTGTACCAAAGTTCCAGCCCCCTGTGTCTTGTGACTTGGTGGGTTCCATACACAGATGAGCTTTCTGGGGTCAATTGGTCATTTGATGATAAGTTCAAAAAGTTCTTTCAAAGCAGGTTCTGGATTGCATGCTGTGTTTTCAGCATACACAATTGCATGTGCTAGACTAAGCAAGAGCCGTTCGTGCTCACTTCTAAGTTTCACATCCTCAGCGAAAGTGACCCGCATCAGTATTGGCTTGATCATAAGAGTCAGTCCCATCAAGGTCTCATTTTGAGGAAATGAGCTTCCTTCAGGAGACCTTTCAATACCCTCTGATGACAACCATTGACCAGGATTGCCCATTGAGATGATTCTCAGACTCTGAATAATAGAACATGTGAAGGATGCGATGATTGACCAGTGAACAGCAAAATTATCAAGGTATTGAATTCACAAACAATTGCAGGATCTTCACCATATCAAGGCAGAGCGCACCGGGAACTGTGAGAATTACACCTTGACAGCATTTTCCTTAGTGTCAATATTTGCTGCAGCAGGACACATCATTTGCTGCAAGTACAAGTAAGCCGACTTTGCTTTTCGGCAGCCCCTCCCTATATGCAATCCTGAAGTGTACCAGAAATATTCTGAAGGATTCCATGTGATTAGACAGAGTGATCGCTACTGGGCTGGCTTGTCAACGGATCTGGTTATTGAGCAGGTGTTCATGCTTCTCATTAAGACGTCTTGAGGTCTTACTCATGGCAGAGGAATGCCAGCAATTGTTGAATTTCGTTCAGTGATAGCGTCCAAACTGTGCGCTGAAATCAAGTTAACGAATGTCTGCTAGTTCTTGCATTGTAATGGCACTAGTGACCAGCACCAGGAGGCTACTTCTCGCTCTTTTCTTGCTGATGTGAGGGATACATGGAAGCTCCTTGCGTTTCTCCAGACATATCTTCCATGAAAGGGTCATCAGTTACTCCACTTGAAATGCTGTGAATGGACGGGAGACCAAATTCCATAGCTTAAAAAGGAGAGGCATTCACCTATGATTATCGACAGAACAATGGTTGGAGAAAATTTCCACGAGTACACTTTTGACCCAAGTGCCTGATCCTTTCTTTTAAAAGTTTGATCCACATTGTAATTGGAATAGGAGTTGAGACTCGCTCAGCAGAGAACTGCTTCATCTGGAAATGTTCTTGCTGCTGCTTTGTGGTTATCCATCTGCACTTTTTTTTTTGCCTCTCTTGATTCTTTCGGACTACCACAAAGGCTTTGGACCTGATTGGCAGACGCAATATGGGAACTGACTTCCCCTGTACACATACTGTGGACCTAAAGACTCTCTTAGATGGTGGAGCACTACTTCAACGCCTCTCATAGCAAAAAGATCTCATATCTGCAGTATTGGGCATAGGTCACACATTTGACGTCACAACTAGATATAGAAAAACATGCATTGTCTTGGATGGACCACTTTCATACCCATCAATTAAAGACGCGACTCTCCGACACCATTAGAGCCCCCTGCTCAGTGTTCAGTGACACATTAACACCAACAAAGTAGTCAAATTAAAAAAGGATCAACTTGCTGGGAAAGAGGTTGTAAAGTAGTTCAAACTGCTTCCTCCATGTATCTGGAAACGCTGACGTATTGATTTTGAAGACTGCTCTAGAACTGGCACAGACAGCAGATGACACTGACCTATTGGTCCTTCTATCAAAATGGTTTCTCCTATGTTATCATGTCAATAGAGATTATGGTTACAACATTCTTCTTGAGCTATAAAAGTACAGATATTATAAAAAAAAGTAAAAATAAATAAGTATCTCTCTCTCATACTATATATATATATTATATATGTGAGTCACTTCAGTATAGCTGTCTATAATAGTTGTGGCGGAACAAAACAGCTTCTAACCATTCAGTTTCACTCTCAAGCTGTCGACTACAAGGTCAAAGGATTGACTTTTAGAACAGACGAAATCTTTGCAAGAGATGTTCCAATGTTTGCAAAAAGTGATGAGGACATCTCCCACTCTTTTCATCCATGCACTACTGGGTTGTGATTCTACATCCAGTGTTTATGGAATTGGGAAGGCAGCATCCCTTCGAAAGGTGATGAACAACAGAAACTTCCTTAAACTGGCAGAAGTGTTTGGCAAGGATAGCAGTGCAGAAGAGGTTATTGAAGCTGGGGAGAAGGCTTTAGTGTGCCTGTACAATGGTAATGATGGGGAAAACATCAATCATCTCTGACTGAGCTTTTTGCAATCTTTTCCTTAAAGCACCTCAAAGTATGTTGAGGCCAAATCATTGCCACCAACAAGAGCAGCTACAAAATTCCACAGCCTTCGAGTTTTCTAGTCCTAAAATTGGAAGTAACCAGCTAAAACCTGACGAGTGAGGATGATTCAGATGGAAACTTTGGTTGTAATTTACCAAGACTACAGGCAAGTCAAATTTGTTGGCTATAATTAGGTGTAACTGTACTAACTTGTGTGGTAATTGCAATGCCAAGGCATCCACTGCAGCAACTCACCACAACCAGATCTTGATGAAATGTTCATGACAAGATGAACTTACCTTAGAACTAGTTCTTTATGTAAGTTCTTTGATCCGTTCATCATCACCACTGACAAGAGCCTTGCCCCAGCATTCGATCAACTGACCATTCCTTGAATTATATAAGTAGCCTTTTTCAAGGCAACAATTGTACCTGTCAGACTAAGAAATAAAAAATAGGTACAAAATGACTGCCATTGTTTTCATGTTATTTCATTTTCTGGTGTTAGGTAGCTATATGCTTAATAATAAACTATAATTACAATTTAAAACACCAAGAAAATGTCAGGCCCACCCCAAGTCAGTAATTTTAATTTGCATGAAAACCAACACAAGCTGATAAGGTTTTTTTATCAGGAATTATAATTTAAGAAAATCCATTTTCCTAATTATTTCTGACATTTTCTATTATTATTTTTAAAGTTGGATATTGGGTATGAATTACCTCACTTTCAGATGGACATAAAGGTTTTTGACTTGGATTTTCTATTGTTAGCAATTTGTTTGAGGTTCAGCCACATTTGACTTGACTGGACTACAGTCCAAAGTTTGTGCATCAGCAACTCACCCATCTTAAAACACATCATTGAACAGTGAGGTACATGATGGCGAGACCAAGCCAGTTCTCTCCCACTGCTTCTCTAGTGCATGCCCAAGTGGGGTGCCGAAGGAGCAACACAAGGTTGCCCAACGGAATTATACATGGTGAGCTGATTAGTCTGATGCAATCCATTAGATTTTCTCTGCTCCTTCTGCTGGGGACGGTTATGTTCATGGGTCCAACGGCTGGTGTAGAAACAGTAGAAAAACTTTTTTCCTCGTGTGTCGACCTGCATGGAACAATGCATCCAGTGCTTGTTGTATGGATTACGTCGCACCAGCACCATGTATTACCGAGTGGTAAGAAAGAGACAGAGGAAGAGGAAAAAAGAAACGATGACAGGCCGGAAGATGTGTCTGCTGCATCAAAGTGAAAGGGCAAGAGAGGGACAGATATCCTTATCACAGTCGTCACCACGTTTCCCTTCCTGCTATTGACGCGGCTCATCTTCATGGGCAATGTGGGCACAAAAGCTGGCCCGTGGGGAATGACGATGACGTCATCGTCAGTCTATTCAAGAACACATCAGGTTTGCTCAGTGCTTCCCATGTTCGAACCCAGAGTCCCTCACGATCAAGTTCTTTTTCTGATGCCACTCATTGAAGAATTTCAACTTTCCCTCATGATACTTGTCGACTATCAGATTCATCCCGGTATTTAGCTTTGGGCTGCATTCACAACCAAGGGTGATAATCTCCATCCAAATAACCCGACTCTCAGATTGAAGGCCGTTGCTTGCCATTTGCACCGAATGGGCTTGGTACCCGCCATGGGTGGCCCCAATCTAGAACTCTAAAGACATTTCAATCTCTTTTTGAAAGGCCGTGACATGCCACTTTCATCGGTTCCATTCTACTTTGGTTTGCGATTCACCGACAAAGAAACAAATTGATTACTGTTTGATGAACCTTTGCATATTGTCAAAAAATATGTGAAGAATGAGTACGTGGTAGAGTTGTGCTTTTTTGGCACAACAGTGGTGAAAGTTTGAGTGCAGAGATATCAAACTGTGACTTTGTGAATTCGGCAAACAGAATATATCTGACTCTCTTTTAATTTTTAAATTTGATTTCACATGAGATAACAAAATCTCGGCGGTACATAGTCAACAAGACAGATAATATGTATTGATTGCATATGGCAAGTTGAGTTTTGGCGCCTTTTCTGACTTGGACTTATAGAAAGGCAAAGCACCATTTTGTAGAAATGTGTCTGCCCAGCATTTCACATAATGAATCAGATGAAAATATACATGCATTCAAAATGATCGGGTTATTTTATCTAAAGTGAACGTTAAATCCCTCGTGCACACATTCAAGACTCCGAAAAGGTCAACTTAAAGTGAATGTCTGCTTCGGTATCAATTTCGAATGTTAAAATCAAACAGACTATATAAAAATATTATTCCAAAACCCTGACTACAAAAAGCCTGAACTCGATTATCAGCCTACAATAACACTGCTGTTCATTTTCCTAGCACTTTTATAGCTTCGTTTTTTGTATTTAATGACTGTTGAATTTTATTTGTTTTTAACAAAAGTGTAAATACACTTGCATGCAGTTGTGCTGTCTTTGCGTTATTCATTTTTAAAATTCTCTCTTCAATTTTTTAAAAATTGCCATTGAGAAATTGAGAATACTCTTTATGTTTGTAGGAATCATAAAACCCATTAAAATTTCCTAGTCATCGTTGAAAAAGGCAACGGAAAACTCTAAAGCCATAAAAAGGCAACATTTCAAACTCCCTACAACGGAGTACATTTTTGGATATTGGCATTCGTCAACCGAAATTTGAACGTTAACAGGTGGGAGCTTTCTTTGTGCAACACACCTTTTTGAAGATATCACTTCACACCACTGCCCTATGGAAAACTTGGAATACACAGCGGCAGTCAAAGTCATCCTGTGAATTTCTTGTTGTAGTAGAAGGAGCAAGTTTTTGAACGAATCCGATTTATTTAATTTATGTAAGTTACAGCATCATTACGCCAGCTCTACAGAGTGACACGTTATGGTCATTCAACAAACCTCAAATCGAAGCAATAAAAAAAATTAAAAGAAATGATTACTGGTAGATCAGGATCGTAAAATTGTAGCACTGGTTTTCTGGTAAATATAACTACAGATGCTAGTAAGCATGGGCTTGGAGCTTTACTTGCAAACGAAACAGGTAGCCATTTTTGGTTGAGCTGTTGCACAAGATAGCATAATTTTGTTCCACTTGTGTTTCTGCTCGAGATCTTTGCTCTCTATCGGACTTTAATTTCTTGCATGCGAAAACTACTACTAAGATACGATTTTGACAACAAGATATGAAATCGTACATAAACGAGTATAATTTTTTTAAATTTAGTGTCGGTTATGGGATGAAGAAGCATTATGCACAACAAATTTACAAAATGGTGCACCATCTCCTGCCGATCAAATAATGAATAGAACATTTGCCATATGGGAGATTTGTCCGCAAACATACTAAATTGTTCTTAGGCCACACGCAAAAATTTTGTCTTTTTTTTTTTGATAGTGATAGTTGTTCATGGCAAACAACGTCGCCCATTATCTCCCTTGATACAGAGACAATAAGGAACTCTCTCTTTTATTACACTCCTGCCCTAGGAGACATTTTTGGATAGTAAGGAGAGAGACTGGAAGAGACGTTATATAAATGCGTAGTTACTCTATTGTTAACACATCAGGGCAGCCCTTTGAATAACGTACTGGTTGATCGCACAGGCTTTCACGCCCGGCTACGGGTTTTTCAAAGTCTCCAAAGCGCAGCTCTATGAGCCACGCCGCCACCGGGAGATGACAGACCGACACGTCATTCCGTTATCATCACAACCTCGACTGGCTAACAGTACGCAAGGAAATGTGCTAACCAATCGTAACCCTTGTCACATGTATTAGCTCTAGAATTGCCACAGTTATCCATCGCCTTCGAGGGGGAATTTAAGTTCACGCCACACATTAGAACAGGCAAAACTGTGAATTGCTCAGAAACTGAACCTAAAGTTTGAACCATGCAAATTTGATTACTGGCAGGATCAACCAGGTATCGCTGAATATACGGCGGGACAGGGGAGATTTCTACTACATGCCTGACAACGGCTGGCAGCTTGATCACAATGAAGGCGGCGATCAAGATGGTAGGGTCAGGCAGCATCTCGAGGAAACCGAGGAGAGATGATGCACATGTAACGTGTTCTGTTTTCTAGTAAGCAACTTCTTGGTTTGATTTTCTTGATGTGCGCTGCTGTTGCATGTTTGGCAGCAGCAAAGGCGGCAACAGCAGACCCCAGATATGTGAAAGAGAAGAGACACCTATCTGCATAACAGCAACCTTTAGTATGTGGCAGATCGGACAACAACGACTGATCCCCTTTGCCATAACTCTATGCTAAACGAGTTCAATTCGAGCAAGGATTATTGACACGAGTATCAATCACTGATGGGAGCGCTTCACCAGACGGTGATAATAACATGATTCGAACGGCTACCGGACAACAGTATGGGAAAAAGTGAATGGACACCTCAGTTCCCGCCGTCGATTACAATAGTGGTGGTAGACACATCGACAATGACGGCGAAACCTGTCGGCGGGTTCTTGGAGGAAGAATGTCGAACATACATAGAGTCGGTGGGTGGCAATAATTCATTGCGCCGAAAACTCAGCTTTATGCGATGGGCACACATGACTCTGCCGCCACCAGATGAAGCCTTACAGGAAGTAGGAGTATATCAGGGCGATTTGTTGTTCGCTTTCAATCTGGTTAGATATCCGTCTGTACATGCTGGTTCTAGTAAAGCATTTGGTATAACAACCATGATGTTTTATAATCGTCCGACCCGACCACTAACAAAAACTACCCTTTTGGGTCGGCAATTTTTCACCTTTTACCGGATCTGAAACACCTGGTGCAAGTATCCATGCGGAAGGGCATTCGCTGGGAGTAGGACCACCATGACTTTGTTAATTTTTGCTGGTCATGAGAGCTGGTGCCTGTAGGCGTGGCGAAGTGTGTCTTCACTGACCAGACACACTTGTGGCAAGAGACGTCCCTATCTGCTGGCGACGTCTCTTGCCACACTTAGCCATGCATATGGACAGCAGCCTGTGGTGTGCCTATCCGTCAGTGATGTTTCTGCGCACGACTACTCGCACCAGGTGCTTTGGATCATGTAAAAGGCGAAAAATAGCCAACCAAAAAAGGTGATTCAACTTTAAATCAACACTCTTGCATCAACACTCTTGCATGGTTGCCCGACTTCCGCCCCCGCAAACTGTGTGGGCTGATCTCTGGCTCTTGGCCTCACGCTGTCTAGACTACATTAGGTAATGTGTGTTTGCTTCTTGATGAATTGCACCTTACTTTTTTTTATTGTAGTGGCACATGTGCCAACAAGTCCTCATTACATCTTGTATGAAATTTTAACATTCATCTATCTCATGCTCTCGTGTTTATTTGGCAGAAATCTTGTGTACTTTCATTTCCAAAACATAAAGAGCAAAATTTATTCTTTTCATAATTTCTTCGAAAAGAATTTCTCCATCCATTGATTCCTAAGCCATAATTTATGTGGTTCTTTTTTCTTGTAAAAATCCCAGTGAAAATGTTAATGAGGAGGGGAGGTAGAAAACAGACGTTTCATGAAACGTCTGTTTTCTTAATCAAGTGCATTTTAAACGAAAGGAAGACGGAGCGAAGAAAAAGCAAACGAGGAAGAAAGAGGAATGGCGAAAAAGTGGAACGATGCTTTTTCTATGCTTTTTGTAGTCAGTGGAGAGTTCTGAATTACAAGTAGCACATAAGCGAGCAGCGAGAGCACGTTGAATGCTGGTGGTGGTTGCAAACATGTGGTTGAAGCTACCTGGGTAACAAGATCAGATGGGGTGCCGTCTACATCTGCAACAATCGATGGTCGAACTGTGACATGGTTAACTACCAGCCTCCCAGTAAGACCACTACACTTCTTGCAGACTGCACTGGGAGCATTCAATGAAACTATGGAGTTGACAGCACAGAGAAACACACCACGCCTCTGTGGCAGTATCCTGTGGGAAATTAGATAAAGTTTCTTTGGCATATGTCAGCAACCTGGAGTTGCACTCCCCCAGGAAATCTGTATGCAGACGATCTTGTGTGGGAGCATCTGCAATGACAACATCTCTTCACTCCAGCCAACTTCATCAGGGCTCAGTACTCAGAATTCAGAATGATGGACCCCAACGCCCACTCTAAACTCCTGGCTGTAGTGGCTGTTAAACACAACCATGAGCATTTGCAAAGTGCTCTGATAGGAAATGAGACCTCAAATTTGCTACTTGAGATCACTAAATGAGTTTGCATTCGGTACTTTATCTGCAGTTGGTGTGCAATGAAAATAGTATCCTGGGTGCTTCTGCCTGGATAAAAACTGAACTGCATTTTGCTGATGGATGTTCACGATTGCATAGATGTGAGTAAGATAAGCTTACTGACCAGCTAATGAAACTGCTCTTGCAGAGGTAGTATTGATTTACTCCTCTCCAGGAGTTAGGCACAAGGCCAGTTTTTATCTTACTCCCACAAGTAAGATGTAACCCAAGGTCGGGTCGGGAAAGTGGGGTTTAAAAATTGCCTGGGCAGCCCCGTTGGCATTCCCTGGTAGGGGCGCCTCAGGCAGTAAGCAATAAACTTACTCCTCCCCAAAGAGGGGAGGCAAAGCCTGGGAGGGTGGACCTCCTAGAACTGCACAGGACAGACCCATAGACCAGCGTAAATCAAGCCCCGAAGGCCAAGACAATACCAGTCTATGGGGTGTGGTATCCATCGGAACAGATATCACACTTTGATCTTAGCCAAAAAGCCAAGAAGAACACTCCAACTCAGTAGTAGTTACATGACAAGAGAAAATAATTCCTTCGATCTTATATATACATACAATCCCTTGCGTAATAAAAGTTTTGGTTGGCAAAAACAGGCACCTCCAATCACAACTCGCGCTAATCGCATGTATGTCAATGCGCATCACTACACATGGGCAGAACTTTGTATTGCTTTGTGCACTACTAACGTGGCATCAGACTGAATCGATGAGAGTTGAGGGACGATGATGAGAAATTTCCTCTCATCATCATCATCATGGTGATGAGGGACGATCAACTTGAACGATATACATTTCTACTATGATGAGTTGCTTGGTCGGCAGGCAACTTCCAGGTAAATATGTAACATGGGAATACAGAAACATCAAAGAAAAAACAAAGTCTTCTCTACCAATCTTTATTTATGTTTCTGTTCAGATACATGCAGTCATGTCTGTGTCACTCTTATTCAAGTCAGAGTCACTAGTGTCGAGACAGGAGATACCCGTTTTAATCAACAACACTTCCACTCTACATCCTCTTTGAACCAACAGTCTTGCCATTTTACATCGAGATTGCCAGCAGGTTTGAGCAAAGGGTCATCTGCAGGATGGCCCATCCAGCATCAACTCTTTTCCCTTGTGTGTCTGCAGTGCCAGCGACTGGAGATCCCTCAGAGAGCGAGTCACTTGTCAAGTTTGGGTGGTCATTAAGGAGTCTTGCATGGGGATAAGATGAAGGCTTGCATGGAACTCATCAGCAGCATTCAGGATATAGAGATCACCCACTATCCACTAACCCTAACCCTGCTTAGACCCCACTAATATTTCACCTATGGGGTTCATATATTTGTTAGGTGAAACATTAGGTGAAATATTAGCCAGTAATTATCTATCAGTGAGCCAGTCTCCCTCTTGGACCCAGACTTGGCAAGCCAGACAGCATGTTTGGCAGCTCGTTTGCCTTTACCATAAGCAGTTTTTGTTTCTTGGGTCAGGTAACAGTCGAGGCCAGTTTCTCATTGATTGCATCTTCAACCCGATCATTCCACCACCAAGTTGCACTGATGGTTTTTTAGGAACGTGATGATCGAGGTATGCGGCATTGCTAAGAGAGTACATATCTTCCACAGCATTTCAGTCTGCATTGAAGTAGTTTTCTGTAGCAGTAATAGAAAAGAACCAAGGTGACTAGATCTGTTTTACAAAATTTTCAAAGCTATGATGCTGCTAGTTATGCAGGTGCAGATACTTTGGATAAAGTCCAAGTGATGCTGTTATATTTTAAATGTTTGGGACGTGAAATTTTCACGTCCCAAACTTTCTGTCACCTTCCCCACATAAGAACATGATCATCAACCATCCTGACTTGGTAAAGTCTACCTATGGAAGGGAAGATCAATAGAAGACGTTCAACTACAGAAAGGTTGATAGGACCCATGGAATGTCACATAGGAAGCTGCGAAGCCCATCCCAATCTTTGGTATGTCTCCAAATAATTCCAGCAAGAAGCCAGTCGATGCTGCTAAGGAGGTCATTGACACCTTCATTCCTCATCCTGAGTTTCAAAGAGATGAAAACCATGGAGGAGAATGAGGTTTTGTTTGTGCTTCTGCCATTGGCCATCGTAACCATTACTTTAGGATTATTCTGAGAATTCTATACTGCTTAGACAATCCTACAGAAGAGCTAGCAATGCCTGCAAGAGAATCTCTCATCTCAAAGGTTCTGTGGTGAGTCTAGGGTTGGCTCTCTAGATTCTCCAAAAATTACGAATCGTGTTATTAATAGTGGCAAGTCAGCCTTATCTGTAGAAGATGAAATAACCTGGTCTTCTGCCATTCCTCCTCTTTTAATGATCTCTTTGGTCTGACAATTCAGCACCCGAATCATCATTGTCGGCCAAATTCTTCCAGATTTTCCTAGGTCTATGCTTTGCTCAATTCATGTTAAGGCTTCCGGTCCAAAAGAAGTCAAGCTTTTCTGAGACGAGGACTGAGAATGACAGGATAGATGAACTGTCTTCCAACAAGAAGGGAAACTGATAGAGAGAGGAGTCCTCAGTTGAGTCAGACCTAAGTAATGTTCAGTATGGCTTTCGTGGTTTTTGTTCAACTGCTGTCGGTTTATGGATAATTCAGGAGAGGGTAGAGCTTGACATTTCGAATTCGTTCGACTGTGTAGGAGACCACCAATAACATAACCCTGAAGTTAATGTCAGGAAAAGTCACTTGCAAGCTTCGTCCAATCAATGCTGATCGGTGTCTCTGCTCTTGAGCAACACCAGAATGAAGAGCCATCCACAAGAATCTCAGGGTGTGTCTTAACAATCGTAGGAAGAAAAAGGACACATCCTGCGTCTTCCAGTGTTCGGCATATTGTTCAGAAAAAACTGGAAGATCATCGGCCTAGAAAATGATAATCCTGAGAATCTAGATATTTATAAAAGTGGTGCTTCTTACCCATCTAGATCAGCTGCATACTTTGACTGAACCCAGGTCAACTTCTCCCATGGATCAGTTGTGGATTGGGGGTACAAAATAACTGGATTAAATGAAACACGCCAAGACTCAGGGGCACACCTATGATTGAAAGACATGAGCTAAGATTCTCATAGATGGTTCTCTCTATCGCTCTCTCTTCAACAGCCGACTTCACTCAAGTTTCTATCTCAACAGTACTACAATCAGACCATGTATGGAGATTTGTAGTCATATTTGGGCTGGTGAATCTCTGCACCTTATCAAGAACCCTCAAATGGGACAGAAACATATGTGTAATTTGATTGGCCCCACCCTTTCTTCTTCTCTGCTATTATGGCATATCACGTGTTCTTCTAGACTCTGTGAGTCTTTCAAAGAGGGTGCATTTATATCAACATCTTCAGAGTTATGATCTATTCCCCGTTTCCTTTGTTCCAGCTCGTTTGATGGAGACCACTAGACCAGCTAGTCAATTTGCTGTTTTGTTACCTCATAGTCAGCAGGAAGAGAATTCCACAAGTCTTCCAGTAGTTTTTTTTCAAGAACTGCATAGGAAGCTGTATTACAAAGGAGGAAAAGACTACCTTATAGGCTAAGGCCAATAGGCATCTCCTATCTTTGTGATAATCATGCCTTGTCTGGAGTTAACAAGAACGAAATATGAAGCCACTTGATGTAAGGAGCAAAAAGAGGATGAAACCTTGCTTCTAATTCCTCACAGGCCACTAAGAAACAAGTCAGTTAATATTATACATGGGATTCACTTCATGCTTTTGTGTTTACTTGCCCAGATAAAAAAAATTGCGAAGCATTCTAAGATAAATAAATAAATATGAAAATTGGTTGGAAAACGAATTAAACCGTTTTCCCTTTGTATAGGCAAGATACACATGCACTAACCCTAACCCTTCTTATTACTTGAAGTGCTCGCATTCATAAGGCAGAGCCGATTGGATTGGAAATGTGGAAGTAGCAGACTATGCAGGTAATTTACATCTCCATCGCAATTTTCATGCTCACTATGTACAATGAAATTTGTTAGTCAGTTGTTTGCAGGCAAAGCAAAAGTGCAGCTTTGATTCTGTCAAAAAAAGGTGGATCTTGTTCGACGCTTTCCTTTATAGTCGACGAGGATCTTCTCAACAACGTCAGACAGCCAGTTATAAGAAGCCAAGGATGTATGTGCAACTGGTTCTCAAACAAATTCAAGTGTGAATTGTAGGGTGGCCACTTGTTCATGACACACGGGACTTTGTGCAGAAGATCAAGTTTTCTCCAATTGTGATGGTCTTTGGGTACATTTCCAGCGAAGTCATATGTGTGGTAGAAAAATTCAACTCGGGACTGCTGAAGTGGAAGTTTTCAGACAGTAGCTAACTCACTTAATAGTCCATGGGGTTGCAATCGTCTGGTGCAGTTGAGAAAGAAACCAATCAGCTCGTCCTTGGTGTTCCAGGCAGCATGATATGTCTGAACATCAGTATCGTTTAAAAATGAAATTTGAGCATACGGCCATCAGATTGATTCTGGCAACTGTGACACAATGTGTGAGATTTTGAGGAGCTGAGGGCTCCCCACTGCATTCGTGGGCTTTGTGCCAAACTTGCGCTGAAATTTTGGGAAAGCTTGAAAGTTCAACAAAGAGATTAAAATTGAATGGGAAGAGAATCATAAGAAATATAAACAATTCAAAGTCAGGATCAAGTATATCAGTTACAGACGGTTTAATTTGTTTGACATTTATATTTCACCCAATTCAGTAACATGTTTTTAACTCAAATATTATGATCTATGACCCCATCAACACAAAACCTATTACCGAGACGCAAGGAGGCAGGTGTGCTTTGACTGGTTCCGTCTCCCCCTTCCTTTCTCTTTCGCTCTGTCTCTCTTTTCTTTCTCTCTCACTTCCCCCTCCTCTTTCGTTTACAAATCTCTTAACGAGAGAGAGAGAGACAGGGTTTTGAATTCGGAAGATACACAAACTTTTCAGAGACCGCAACAAAATGCGTATTTTCTTGAAGACATATCCGTTTTCTTTAAAGATAAATGTTTCTTTCCTTATTACAAATAAGGTTCTTTTGCAGCACGATGGTCCCTCCCAGCTAGCCGGTTCTAGAAGAGAAAACGACAGAGACGATGATTGCTCACTGGTAAGAACACCGAGAAATTACGTGCACATGCTGCCCCGTCTAAAGGAGCTTTGCCATAGAAACCACAGCCTTATGGCGGGATCAAAAGTTAATAGAGAGAAAATGACAGTATCACCTAATGTAGTTCAGACAACCCTTATGCAGAGTATATGATGCAATCCAATCTGATGTGCTGATTCATTAAGAAAAAAATATGTAGACAATAATTTTTTCCAATGAGAGTTCTTGAATATCCCAATATTGGTTGCATACATCCTGTTCCAATACGGTGTCACATGAACAGGGAACCGGTTCCATTTTTTTTTCTCTGCCCCTCCCCCTCTCAAAACTGTCGAAGGGAGGGGGGGAGCTTATACAATGTAGTTCTCTAAGTTTTTCTATATTTACTTTTCAGACCTATAGAAATATTAGTCACACCTCATATAGCTCTCTTACTATGAAATTAAAACTTATGAGTTAACTTACTCTCTTCTATACAGATCAGATAAAACTTTGAGGAATGTTGGATTGAGACAAACTTTCATAACGACTCACTTTGGTGTGAAAAAACTAATGTTTACGCATTTTGCGATCTGTATTACAGAATTTGAAAAGTAATTCCTCGAGATTCATCGTAGACAAAGACATTTTTCTGTTATTGTAAAACAATTTACTGCAGGGTTTTCACGTTGTAGTTTGATACGGCTTTGTTCTTACATGTCATGTCCACAGTGTAATGCTCCATAAGGGTAAAGCCGGCATTGACAAGTGCATTAGGCAACACAATTCAGCTGACGAGGAATTTAAGACCCAATCTCTCTGATGTGTCCTTTGCAAATTAATATGTTACTTTAAACGTCCAGTACCCTATGCTGCACTTGAGATAAAGAAGAAGTACTACAGCCCACCAATTACTCTGCATGGGCAGCCCCCATTGTTAAAAAAGCGTGAAGGGAAGAGTAATAAATATGCGCTGCTTATTCCACTTAGAAGTAACGGGTACTGATGTGCATCTGTTAAATGAGCAGGCAGGAATTTGACAAAGACATTACAAATGGACTAATCACTCTCTATTACAAACCTGAATAACAAACATGGGAAACACTTCATGTTTCTGCTTTGTTTTGTAATTGACAGATTTGTTATTCAGGTTTACATAGTCCATTTGTCTAAGAGTAATTCATGCTGCTCATTTATGTCTGATTGGTTTACCCGCGTAGACTTCAAAATGTCAGGAATCGGATGCACAGCCCCTAACTGCGAGGTCACCTTCGACAGCACTCTAGCACCCGAGATACTCATCCAGCTGATCGACCTTCATATCAACACAGCCCACCCTCTGCCACCAGCAGCTACGGTAACGTCAGCCAAGGCGGAGAAAGTGAAACAGGCCATGATATCCGCAGCCGGCTCAAGCGAGGAGTTAGACCATCTCTGCTTGAAATAGGCGGAGTACAAAGCCGCCTGCCACCTCCAGGACACCGATCCACTAAGGAACGACCTCACCCGGACCTTCGGTTCACTGCTAGGACAGTTCCCAGTGGAACTTGACAAAGATACGAATCCTTGCAGTACGACAGGAAAACGTTATGGTGGCCAGGGTGCAACTGTAGAGCATGCAACAGGACAAGGACGAACCCGACTGCGGCCAGACGGAAAGGACAGGCTGGTGTATGCCAGTACATTATAAAATGTACAAGTTGTAGCACAGACATCAGCTACAGCAACAACATTATACACGACTCTCTGATACATGGTATCTATGATGAGGCCATCAGGCTGGATGTGCTCGGGCAGCCCAGCCTGGTGGAACAGACTCTAGAGCAGACCATCTTTCTCATTGAAGCAAACGATCAGCCAGCCGCCTTCTCCTGAAGAGTAATGTGCCTGTCACATCTGCAGCAGCCACAAGCTCATACAGGAGACAGGAAAAAGCCGCCCACAAAGCAAGAGCCCACGCATCGCCACTGGCCACAATAGCCACAGTGTAAATCATCTCCAATCCCACCCTAAATCATCCTATAGAAAAGAGAGAATAAAAATGTGGCCTGCATACAACCACACATGTGCCGGCTACGGCATATTACGACATTTTGAAAAAGTGTGCCGGCACAACCAACCGAAGCGCAGTTCCCCTGCTAACAACAAGGCCACTGCTGTCGATGATGCAACCGCTGTATTTGAAACTCCATGTCCAGGACAATGGGGGAGTCTATGGAGCATAATCTCTGAGGCACACTCCCTCATCGTGGAACACCACAAATACAGTGACCTGTGGAAAGTGTGGGAGCGCCGATCCTCTAACCCACAGCCTTTTATAAATGTGAACGTCCAGATCATACCCTCCGATATCGCTGATATCGGCATCAACCCTCACTTTCACAGCCCTACTGCCATTGTAATGAATCCCGCCATGGCAGATACAGGATGTCAATCATGCCTAAGCGGTGTCTCAGGCCCATTTTATTTAATACTAAAAGCTGACCATCTCATCCCCTGCACTATGAAAATGTTAGCAGCCAACGAAAACCCCATTAAAATCTTAGGCGCCCTTTCCCCGCGCATATCTGATGTATTGGAGGGCGAAATCAAATGCAGTACACGCCAGCTTGCATACTTCACCTCATCCACAGAGCGCTTATACCTCTCTAAGCATGCCTGCATCGCTCTGAGCATGATTCCCCCCAGTTTCCCCTCCATTGGCACTGCATCACAACTATTCTCCTGTGATTTCACAGGCCCTGTAAGTCAAGGCAAAAAACGCCCTTGTGATTGCCCAGACCGGGAGCCACCACCTCCCCTTCCTGTCACAATCCCGTTCCCACCAACTGAAGAGAACAGGGAAAAGCTAGAAAAATGAATGTGCTGGAAGCATAATAATCTAGCATCCAACATCTGTCAACACCAACCACTTCCCATGATGTCAGGACCACCCATGCACCTCATGATTGACCCTAACACCACACCTGTCGCTTACCACACCCCGATCCCAGTACCTATCCACTGGCAGGAGGAAGTTAGAGTGGGCCTAAACCGGGATGTCCGTCCGGGAGTCGCAGAACCAGTTCCGGTTGGCGCACCCGTTACTTGGCGCACCCAACCATCCGGTGGCACCAAGAAATCCGACAGAGAGGTTAAAAGTCCACAAGCCGAGACACACTATCACTATGCTACTCGAGAGACGCACCACACCCAATCCCCATTCCACCAGGTCCGCTCTATCCCTCCTCACACAAGGAAGACTGTATTCAACGCCTGGAATGGATACCATAGCATTCCCCTGCATGAGACCGATCGTCAGTACACAACATTTATCACACCGTGGGGTACATACAGATACTGTGTGGCCCCTTAGGGGTATGTAGCCTCAGGTAATGCATACACACAGTAATGGACATACCACACAAGACAATTTCGTCAAACCTCTAAGATAGTCGACGATGCTCTCCTATGGACTCCAATAACGAAAAGCGACAATGGCCTCCAAAGAAGCTTTTTCCAAGCATCCGAATGGCTGGATGTATGCGGCCGCAACGGCATCACTGGCAACCCTCAGATTTTGCTAGCTTCCAAGTCCGACTTGGTAAGATTGAGACCGAAATTTGGAGAAACAACTGTTGGACCATGCAAATCATTCCTGGAGGCAATCAGAAACTTCCCTACCCCTAAGAACACAACGGACATATGCAGCTTCTTTGAACTCATAAACCAGGTTTTGTATACATCTGCATCAACCAACAAGATGAAGCCATTCAGAGAATCCTTAAAACCAAGCGTGACTTTTGAATGGACTGACGATCTGCAGCACGCCTTTGATGATCAGGGCTTTTGCTTCCTCAATGAAATTAAGCATGGCTGTGGATCATAAACCTCTCATTAAGGTATTTGGCGACAGACACCGTGCCAGTGACGCCCTGTCCCGCCACCCCATCAGTTCAGTTGACTATTTACAGCTACCTGACGACGCTGCTGCAGCTCTGTACACTACATCACTGCCTCAGTCGATTCTCAATTCTATCCGCCATGCTGTTTGCTCCTCTGACCTTAGAGTCGATCTCATGGGATGACATCCACACTGCCACCGCCAGTGACCTAGCCATGGTGCGGCTACTTGATACTATAGAAAACGGCTTTTCAGCTGCAAAAACAAACATCCCAGAAGACGTCGGTCCATTCTACCAGTACCGTGATAATCTGAACAGTTTTGATGGTGTTGTACCATGATCGCATAGTAGTACTCTAGACTGAAGAAATTTGGGGATTAGAGTCCTTGCACTCGGCTCACCAAGGTGTCTCTCAGATGTGCTCCAGTATGAACACTTCAATTATGCGTGAGAAATGTTCTGATTGCAACCGAATGGCACCCTCTCAAGCATTCATGCCACCAACCCCGCCCATCCAGCCTGCGTACCCATTTCAGGCCACAGTTGCAGATTATTTCACATACTGAGATCACCATTACCTGGTCATTGTCGACCATTACACCATTGTGAAAGAAACAGCTGATGGATCAAAGGGTCTCATCCAAGCTTTACACATACCATAAGTGACGAAAGTTTTTCTGATAGAACCTTCGTCAGATAATGGCCCAGAGTTTACAGCCTCAGTAACTGAGCGCTTCCTTAAAGCATGGTGGGTAAGTCATAGGCACTCATCAGTGGCTTTTCCCCACAGTAACTGCAGGGCAGAAATCGGGGTGAAAACTGCCAAGCGCATGCTGGTAAATAACACGAATACATCGGGATCTCTAGACACTGACTCATTTCAGAAAGCCATGTTGCAGTACAGAAACACACCGAACCGAGACACTGGCCTATCCCCAGCAATGTGTTTTTTCAGACGACCCATCTGAGACTTCATATAATAATGAAAGCGAGGTGGTCGTTAGGACGAGGCCTGTGCGCTGCTCTCACCTCACTAACAACCGCACTCGATATTAATGACGATAAGGATAATAATATTATCGTCATTATTAACTTGGCTAAAAAAAAAAGCCCCAACAACAACAAACACAACCTGAACAAGTGTTTGTTGGCCAGATACAGGTCTATGGCGAGAGGACAGGACTTATTACCAGTGGGATACAATCGCCGATTACAGGCATCTTTGGTTTGCAAATGGACTAATCAGACAGAAACATGGGATTACTAATAAGGGGCATTAGGTAACACTCCAATAAACTAGAATCCTATATTTGTAAATGGAAAAACGCAAAATTAAAAAAAATTTTCATCAAATAGATTTTTCAGTTGCTATCCTAGAGTTTTTTTTTATTCCTCCTCAGATCTTCTGACAACCTCCATCGTGTGTGTGTGTTGATTCAACCACCTTCCTTTCGCAGTAAAACCATGGATGCAACGTTAACCGGATTGACAAGACTTGCAGCATTCTCAACGCAACATACGATATTGTACACTAATGTCGAAAATCCAAGTTGTCTCTGGGTCTGGATGCAACTACCTCCCTCTACCTATGGTATATATAAGACTCAGATTCCTGTATATATTATCTCCTCCCACATTGGGGTTGATCAGGAAAAGATGAAAACCCAACCGGTGTAGAGCGAATTTTGTCTCTTTTTATCTTTTCAATTTCCGGGGTCCTTATTCTTTATACGGTCCGTTAACTCTCGTCTCCCGGGCTGATACACTCGTACTCTTCTTTAGCGTTGGTTGATGTGAGAGCAACAGTAACTGGTTGTTGCTCACTGGGAGAGTAGGATCACAACTAGCAAATTTATTGTTGTCATATTTGCAAGATGAGTGGGAAGGTTTATCTGGAATTATTAAGAGTTGTATTCCTTTGAAGATGATTAAAAGCTTACCCCAGAGTGATCTCCCTTGCTAGATGTTGTTGGTCAGAAAGATGGAGGTTTATAAAGACGTGTTAGAGTTTTAAAAACAAATGAACAGTATTCTTCTTCAATGTTGATGACTCTTTGCTACCAATATTGATTCTACATTTGCTAGGTGGCATTTCTTTAAAAAAGAAGCTATCTATTTTTCATATAATTCTTCACATTAAAACATGCCTATATCTTGCTATGGTCTATAGATAAATCTGTGAATAAAGCAAAACATTATCATTAATATTTGGCGAAAATATATAAAAATATCCGTTAGAGTCCAGCGATAAACGCATTCCTATATATCGATCGACTCATTTGTTCCAACAACATCAATTTTCCACTTTAATGAAAACACTAAAACTTGTCTGTTGAGGAAGCAAACTTGCATAAAGAAAGGAAGATTTATGCTTCATCTATGAGCACTTTCGGAGATTGTAGAATATCTAAGACTGGTTTTGTGAATATTAGTTACTCATCAAGGCAAACCAAAGTTAAAATCATTTTCCTGGCCAGAGAAACCTTCAGATCTGAATAGCATAGGTGGCATCTGAAAAACTATCGCTTGTTATTAAAAACCACTCTGGAGGATGGATCTTATCTTTGTTTGTGACAAGATGACCAGCATATAGGACTTTTTGTTACACGAACAGAATGGCTCCAAGTTTTTTTTGATGGCCATTAGATTTCCACCTATCTTGTGAGTGACCGGCGTCTGAGAGTTGTTGTGAAGACTTAACAGTTCCACATCAACACCTAGCAAGGGAAATCAATCTAAAAGCTTATCCCCAAAGGAATACCACTTATGTTGTGTGTTCCAGGCTGATAACATCTCAATACGAGAGTGACGATAACTGGTTACTGATCAGGAGGGCAGGGTTAGAACTATAAAATTTGTTGTTACCATATTTTCCAGATGCACTTTCCCTCCCATCTTGCACTGTAAGAATTCATCTTCATAAACAGTAATTAATTCTTCTGAAAGGTAAGAACACTTCTACAATAAAAAAAAAAAAAGATTTATTTTAGGGATTTCAAAAACATTTTTTTTTAATAATTATTTTACATAAAGATGCATAGTCAAACATTTTACACAACCTAAAAACAATTTCGGCAAAACTTTGGAACCAAAATACCACACCCTCTGAAATCTTTGTTAGTGATTCTTTTTGTTTTCTTGGAGCTCTAAAATAATTCTCTGTAATAGACTTGTCTTCTCAATTTTAAGTCAAGTCAATTACAAAGAGGGAGTAGGAGGAAAAGATGTAAAATGATCCTTTCAACTAATTAAATGTTGCATATGAAACCCTAACCTTCCAATAGTAAGAAAGCTTCTTTTTTTTTTTGTCTGACGATCATCGTCTTTAGTGCCTCATCAGTAATAAAATTTAAAATATCTTTTCAAAATTTGGATGCGACTTGAAATAATCATATTTACTGTAGTTACCGAGGATCATTGTTATAACAATTCTAAAGGCTGGACACAAGTAAATTACCAACTCGTATTTCCCCAACAAGATGTGGCACAGGTTAATCAAGAAGAAATATAAGGCCGGAAGGTGAGCAAAACCAGCTTCCTCTGCTTGGTTGCAGAAACAATAAAGTGCTCACTAGAGAATGCCTGGTTGGGTGCCTCAGGCAATTGCCAATAAAACCTCTTCTCCTTCGCAAGGCGGAAATAATGCCTGGGAGATTGCATCTCTTAGCCCCTTTTTTTTGGTCACAAGGTTCTTACTTGGATATCAGCCTTGCAACTTAGGGGTTGATTGTTCAACACTCCTGTGTGTCCAGACTTTACTATTTTATACTTTTTCACAAAAACTTTCTAAATTTTGCTTTGCCTTATCTTCTGCTGCTGATTACATAACGACAACTGGATGAACCCAAACATTGATTTAGTCTCATCCAGTTTTTGTGAAAAGTTTAAAATGATAGATGATAAGCTTAATTTTAATATTTTGTCGTCATCTTTCAGAAAAACAATTATTATCGCGTGATAACTGCATCACATACACTATGTTTCTTCAGGAAATAATCTAACCAACATGTAAGCGGGTGGGTGATTGATCCAAAGTCCTGCCACAATTTCTTTCATTTTATCTTCAAACTAAAATACACGTCTGGATTGGTTTTCTTTCTTTTTCAAGACAAAACTAGGGAATGTCCTTTCATCCACACACTGCCATATTTTGTTAAAAAAAAAAAAAAATTGTGAATGTACACGAGCAGTTTGAGGGCGAGTTCGCTTGTTTTTCTTTTGTAACTAACACCGCCAACAGTTTTGTGATAGTTTATATCAAGAATTAAAGAAACAAAATTTTTTTCATCTAGCACCCCCACCCACCCCTCCCTCCAAACAAAATAAAAAAATTTGTTCTTCTGCTTACTAAATATTTTTAAAATCCATCAAATAAATGGGCACTTGCGTTAAACTGACAGCTTATGAATTTTTTTTTGTAGAGAGAAAGAAAAACCAACACAAAAAAAAAAGAAGTCTGACATCAACTTATAAATGAATGATTTAAAAAAAAAAAATAGATAAAAATTCCAAGGTCATTCTAAAAAAAAAAAAAAGAAACCTAATTACTAGAATTTCTCCCTCTTGATAGAAAATAAAGACACTGGTCATAAGAGAGGAAAAGACGTGGTCGCTAAACTTTTTAAAGGAATAAAATTAATAATATTGGAGGTAATGACAAAAAAAAATTGTTTGTCTGAAAATTGTCCGACAAGGATTTAAAATCCAGAATCTTTTTTTTCACATTACAAGTCTAACAACTTTGGTTGCCATCCTTTCAGCATTTCACCAGCAGGGTCCCCCACCCCCAGGTCACACCCTAAATCTGTTTTGTTTAAAAGAGATAACAAAACCACCCACAAGGTTTGGGAAAGGCGGCAATGGGAGCTCCGTGGTGCAACCACAACAATATATGTATATATGCAAGAGAGTAAGAAATTAATTAATAATTGTAGCAGTGGAGCCTCTGTGTGTATGTGGGTGGGTGGCTGTGTATATAAATACATTATGTACACTTTCTGTTTTTTTTTTGTAACAAAGCTGGGGGGGGGGGTGTCATCATTTAGGGGCGTTGGAGTCAGCTGCCTCTGTTTCCATCCGTCTCTGTTGTTGTCGTCATCATCGTCATCGTCGTCCTATGTTTTAAGCGAGTGGAGTCCACAATGTCCAGTAAAGTTTTCGAGTCGACAGCAAGATTGTGTGCTGCTTTTAGCATTCGCTTCAAGTATTCTGCATCAAGTGTCGCCACGTTGTACTGTTGGGCAAGTCTCATGGATTCAATCAGGGATGCCATGTCGCTGCTTAGCACCTTCTGAGCCGATTCAATCTGCAAATGGAGAGGAAAGAATAAATATTAATGGCAGGAAAATAATTATCTTAGCAATATCTTCTCTTCCTCTTCACAAATATTTTTATTCCGTTACATTTCGGAAACGGAATCTGAAGAAGGGAGAATCCTATTCGATCTATCACTTCAGCCAAAGGGAAACGAAAGTTATATTCTACTTTGGTCAGGTTCGCATTACTTTTACGGATGTTAAATCTTTGATACCTAATTTGGGTAGGGGATTTAAAGGAAATTAAAGCCACACTGGCAGCAAAAACTGCATTATTTTCTGCTGAATGCTTGTTTTTACCATTTCTTTGGAAACTACGAGTGCCAGGATCAGTGCAGAAAAAATGCCCAAAGAAAAATACCCAAACCACATGCGTTATTTTATTTCAAGCTGATCTTGTTTTTTTCGTGTTTACTTAGAATGGTTGTAGGTAAAGGTGGGTTGGAGAACTGGGTTTAAAATTTTTAAATAGGATCTTTGTAATCAGACAAAGCATCCATTGATAGACAGATCTGTAATCAAAGATCCTAATTTTGATCTAATTAGATAGTAAGGGTATCTTTAGCAGCTCCCCAATTGTTGTGGGCTACGACTCAAGCGCAAAAATGAATGCTTTCAAAAACCAAATGCATTTATGCAGTGCTGTAGCTTATTTTTGATGGTCTAACAACTAGGCAACCAAGTGGATGTATGTGGATCGATAGCTTTTTTTCTAAGTGGATCCTATTCGTACTCTACTTTAGAGAAGATGAATAGAGGCAGCTTTCTAGATTGTTTTAAGAAACCAATGCATCACGATTTTTCCGGTAGCCAATTAACTAACATTCTTTTTGATCATTTAACCACATTGTATGAGTAATAACTAACCTATTTAAGGTTTTACAGAGGCAGATTATGTTTTGACAAAAAAATTATTTCAGCAGAAAAATCACAGGATGAAGTTTCTTTTAGATTCCTTTATTATTCGTCCTTTAAACTCCTGCTATGCTCTGTATTTTTTTAACCTACAATTCACTACAAAAAATTTAATTTACGGAAGGCAGATTGCAAAAAAGCGATCAGATCGGTGCAGTCATAATTTTGAAATTCTCAAATTGTGAAAGCTTGAATACTGAAAATGCTAAGCCCATCAGTAAATTCTTTAAAAATAAAAAAATTAAAAAAATTTTCCCAAACGATATAGGGAAGTGGTCGGTCACTGGCACAAGTCTATCTTCATGGATTTTACTTCGTCAGTACATGGATTAGACTTGTTCTTATGTGATCCTTCTATTGTCGAGCAGCTGCCAGAAGGGCATAGATAGGTTGGAGTTTTGTTATTGTAGAGGCATAGGTTAGAATCACTCATTGATAACATCCCATATGACGTGACTGTTGAAATCCCAAGTAGTAAATAAGGAGTGGAGAGTTGTCCCATAGTTTCCTGTAATTTGTCTTTGCATCCAATCGAATGTAAATAGTTTTTAGTTTTTAGACAAATATAGAATAATCTTCTAAACTTGGATTTCGATCTGGATATAGATCACGATGGTGTTTCCGGCCTGGATGGTCCAGATCTGGATGTGGACCTCGACCTTGCTTGTGATGTTGATTTGGGTTCATCTTTAATTGATTTGGTCACGCTGATGTCACTCCTGAGGCAAGTAGGCAGGCCAATTTCATCTTCTGTTGTTTGTTGTGATTCGTGTTTTTAGGTAAGTGAAACACTCCCAAAACCTATAGTTTTATTTGTGGTTTTGGGTGTTTTGTCGAGTTTGCTGAGTTTTCGTTTGGACCAAGAAAACCTAACCTAAAAAAAATGTTTTCGGACACATTTTTTTTGGTCCATGGTAACGTTTTCAGAGTTTTTTTATGAGTTTTTGGTATCTTTTTTCGACAAACAACCTAATCAAAACGACAATAAAAAGGCAAAAAACAACATTGTAGTTTCTGCAGGTATATATTTAAGTGATAATTTCTTTGTTTTTTATTTCTGTAATTTCTCTACTTTTTTGGTAGATCTGCCATTTTTTGGACATTTAATTTCTCCTTTGCAGTGTGGTCAGGGTTTTTTTCTCCCGCATTTTCCGCAGATTCTCTGCCCTCTGGACATCACAGCAACGTCTGCAAATTTTTGATATTTGAAGCACCTTAAGGAAGTTGGAATGTTGGTTACAGCATTGTAAAAGTGGAACCATACTTCGACACCCTAATTTCTTTTAGTGGAATTGAAGGTTAATATGTTGGGATGGATTAACATAAAAAAAACCCAAATACGTACAAAGAAATGAACACTACTTGTGTGGTTGGTTATTCTTTATCTCTGTGGTTAGAGATAGTTCTCAAATTCCTCAAAAGGGGTTATCAAAACTTAAGTATTCGTGAGGAGAAAACTTTCGATGAGTAAATTTCCATTTCTCATCTTGTTGAAACAAAGTAAACCTGTAAACGTTAAATATGGGAGGAAATCCCTTTCTCATTGAGAAAGTGAGATTTCAGTCATTTTTTGTCACTCTCCTACAAACACTCCCCCAGCAAGACGAGGACCCAGTTCGAGAGAGCGATCCGCCAGCTCAGAGTAGGCTCTTAAATACTCTTCACAAAAAATAAAATGTATTAAAAACACAGTATCCATATAAAAAAGTTAAATTCCATAATTTTCATCACCTTTGTGCCTCACTCACCTCAAAACCTTATATGGGATGT
Organism: Sepiola atlantica; assembly: GCA_963556195.1. NCBI lineage: Eukaryota > Metazoa > Mollusca > Cephalopoda > Sepiida > Sepiolidae > Sepiola > Sepiola atlantica. The sequence continues at coordinate 10,549,334 of OY744516.1, read as the reverse complement.
GCTGGGGGGGGGGGGAAACGCATTCGCTCTAGCAGCACCAGGGATACAGGGGTGGTATACACGATTTTAGTGTCGGTCCTGAGTACTTGTTCCATTGTTCATAGATAAATGCCAGATCTTTGTAGCCATGTCAAGGCCTATTCTCAGCTCGTCGTGCGACCCTTGGTCACCGCTTTCCACACAAATGGTAGGGCTTGACGTAATCAGCCGATTGATTGGATCAGGCCTCTCCAACCGCCCGTCTGGCCCATACTTAACCTGGAAAAGTAGTGGCTATGTACACTACAACACTCCACTTTAGCTTATGAACTGCTCAGCCACCAGGATCCCACCCTTGAACATCACGGGTTGCCACCCATGGCAAACTGGTGGCTCCATTAGGGGTAAAAAAAAAAAAAAAGGAAGAAAGAGAAAAAAACAAATACAAGGGAGAGAAACAAAAAATTTCAGACAGTCTGATCTGGTAGCACCAAACATTGAAGTTACCAGCTTCCTGACCAAAAATACACCTGAGGTTCGCAATTGAACCAAACTGTCATATGTGTCTTTCTCGAGACGCTGTTGTTGCATGATATTATCGACAGATTTAAATTCTTTTGTTATTTTTTGAGTGGCGGAAGGTGGTTATGGTGGTGAAATGGCTACCAACATCGACTGCGATGGAATCCAAAGTTTCCTTCGGGTGACTGGTGGGATTGCGTCTCACAGAGCAGCTCTTACAAAGGATGAGCATCGTGAAAGTTAGAGTGTGAAACCTGTTAAAGTTAAACTGTCTTATGCCAATTCTTTGCCTCTGAAAAAACGAATATCCAAATCAACTGTACCTGTTGATGTTCTTCGGGTTTAAGTCCAGATGACAGGGCATCAACATTCGATAATAAACCGCGCAAGGCTCCTCCAATTTTCTACAAAAAATGAAATATAAAATTTTTTATAAAATTTTGATTGAAAATATAATTTACTCCTACAGTGCTCAATAAATTTCAGTAGAGACTAGTAGTAATATGAAAATATACTTACGGTAAGCAAGCTACACAGAAAGCCTGATGATATTTTGCTTATGAAAAGGATAGTAAAGATGTTTATCATGATAGTGTTATCTGTTTGGTTCTCTCCTTAAGTGCCCGCTAGTTTTTATTGCAATTTAGTTCTCTTATCTCCCTCTCAATTCACTTCCATCAGCTAAGCAACTTTTTGGAACTAAAAATAACTTCAAAAAGTAAACTTTGTGTTCCTCATTAAATTCCGGGTTTTCTTGCACAATGTCCTTTGCACGATGCTCATAACATTTCTTTTTTTTTTACTTGGACATAATAATTAAATATTAGGACATGTATATATAATTAAACTAGCAGGATTACTCAGTGTAGCCCAGGTTAGTGTGGGATAATATGATGTTACAATGATGCTAAGAAGAGTTTATCTACTTGAACAGCAACCTTGATGTTGTCAGCTATTTCTAATAGAACTCTTCAGATAATAATAACTAACAGAAATGTTCCAAAAGTGTCATTAAGGGACAGCAAGAGATGCAGAACGACTCCCAAATGCAAATTCTACATGTGAATACACTGTTTTGGGACACTACCTGTGTGCCTGTCTTTCCCTACTATAAAAGACATATTTAAGGTATTCTTCTTTGAGATCTAGGTATATAAAGATGCCATAAATTATATATTATAAAGAGTGTGTTTGTTTTATGTTTGTCGTTGTGACAAATAAGATCTATAAAGAGGAATTACAGGAATTTGAATATATATGAATGAAAGGAAAAAGATTGAAACTACTGAGGTAAATTTATTTCATGTGATCTTACATGATCACAACCAATCAATCCATAACCATGCATTCCAAAGGTGTCTATATATATATTATAGATTAGAAAAAATATATGACCGCAGGGAGTATATATATTTTTGCTAGGCTGACGCGTCTCTTCCACTGTCACAGTAGGAACTCTTCAGTCAACTAATTCACTGAACCCGCTCGATTGTTTGAAAGACTTTCGTCCAACTGACTGACTTAATTTGAAGTTATGATTGTGCAGTATACTTGCTGACTGAGCTTGAAATATCTATTTTAAAATGAACATTTTTGAGTCAGGTCTACTGGCGCCTCCGGCGGATATAAAAAGTGCTGTCCATAACAACAGAACGAAAAACGAGTCAAAAAACATTTAGTTGTTGCCTGGTATCCACCTGTTCAGAGTTTCGATAATTGGTCAAAAAATTAAAAAGCAAAATACTGGTATGTAAATGTAAACAAAATGGTATGTAAATGTAAACAAAAGTCACCAAAGATCCTCGTGCTGTCGTGCTGGGCACATGAACAGCCATTTTTCTTCGTGCTGGGCACATGAACAGCCATTTTTCTTCGTGCTGGGCACATGAACAGCCATTTTTCTTCATTCTAACTGCACAGGTCGACACCAGGTTTGTTTTTGTTCCAAAACTCTTTAAATTGTGTTAGCTTAACTTTCATTTATCTTGCCTTGCGTAACATTTGTTTGTTGCCACTTTGTTTTTTGACCCCTTTTTTGTTCTGTTAGTCGGGCATTTATAACGACATCTATCAACTATGGTTAGATTTCTTTCTAAATCTCGTCACGGCACAAAACGAGATCTCAGTAACATATTCGTTAAGATCATTTCTTCTATGTGAATCAGAAATCCTTCGGCAGGTTGACTCAGTCTGCAGCTCTAACGACTAAAATATTCCACTTTGACTTAAGATGTCCAGGTTGCGAGTTCAAATACATTGTATTATTTAAACACAATAATTTATTAGGGCACATCTTAACATTTACAAAAATTTTCGAAATCGGACAGACAGACATAATATACCGAAGAAGTTCTGCGAACAATTTTGGTATAAAGATGGGGATGGGGTAGAATTGAAACCGCACACTCAATGTTTTCAGTCTTAACATACTTTCCCAACTAAACGAATGTCTGAATTGTTAATTCGCCTTTTAAGGGGGTTCTGTCGATATGGCTAACTTAGGAGGAAGACAATGGACATCTTTATATGTTACCCCACGTCTAATTTACCCCACCTCTAATTTTACACTTTTAGCTTTTATGGATTCTTCTAGAAAGGAGGATTGAAAGTATTCTCAAGTAAACCCTGAGCAAATATTTAGGCATTGAATGTTATTTTGAATACTATAAGATCCCCTCGATGTGGCTACAGACTGGCTCATACGAGGAATGGTGCACCTTGTCCAAGTAATGTTACCTCAAGTAACAGCACTTAAACCATAACCACAAGAAATCTAGTTTGGTGAGTATCATACTATGAAATCTTTCTTGTCCTGGAATACAGTAACATAACTGGTCAATTGCGGAGAGGAAAATTTAGCTATGTTCTTAGATCAAATTCTTTACCTGTATATATGTATCTCAAGTGTCAGTCCGAGGAAGAGGCACCTTGATTTCTGAAAACTTTGACTGCACCTTATTCAGGTTGTAGACTTAAGAGAAATCAAACAAATCTATATATGCTTGAATCCTGCTATTTTCAGATTCAGCACAATATGATCTGAGTCTAAAGGCCCCATTGAACTATTGATTTTCTACATTTATTTCAATGAAAATGTCAGTGAAATGTTATAGATGTAAGATTTTGTTCTTGATTCTTTTGAAATAGGTAATTAATATTAAGATTCGAAGTCTAGTGGTTGGTTAATTAACTTTCAATTAGTAATATGTATACAAACATTTTGTCTGCTGAACAGAACAAGGAACTGCTGAGGGCTTAGCTTAAGCAATTTTCATTTCAACTCATCAAGTTGTAACCTGACTTATTTTTAGTACAGAGTTCATTATATGTAATGGACTCTCTTTGCTGTGTGAATGGATGTCGTCCAACACACTTTCAAATGATGTGGGCTAAGATAGTTCTAAAAAGTTCACAATTTTTATTTTCGCAAATGAGGATGCAACAGGCACTACACCCCCCCCACCTTTCCATGGTCTAATTTGTAATCTTTTAAAGCCACCGTTTTAATTGGGTTGAGTGTGTACATAAATATTTAACTTTTTCCTGCACTCAACGCGTCACATTTTTCTTTAGTTACCTGTATAAATGGTTCAGAGTTAGATATAGGTTGAGTATACTTTTCACCTATAATCTATATGTAGATTCTCTATAGGGAACACAAAAACATAGACATTTAGAAAGAAGACAAAGACTATGTGTGTCTATTGTCATTGTGTGATATGTACAATTTACGGGGGAAGTGGTCCGCAATACCTATGTTACCCTCTATGGGTCACATAGGTATTCGGCACATAGAGACAGAATCACGTTAAAACTTTGGGTATACATATGGTTTAAATTGAATTATACGTTTTTGATTTTAAAAGACACTGAGGACTCATGGTTTAAATTGAATTATGGTTTAAATTGAATTATACGTTTTTGATTTTAAAAGACACTAGGTTTTCCTCAGATTCATGATAAGATTCCCTGCCAACTTATAAGTCCTCAATGTATCTTTTATTAAGCTAGGCTTTTCAAAGCGTGTTTAGTTGTATGTAAGGAAAGAAAAAATAAAGTGTATTTAAGTTTGCAAAGATGAAATGTATATGCTTTGAACATGTGGTGGTAAGTCAGTTATAGATTTTATAATGCTTACAACTATCGTATATTTGAACAATTCTTTGAAGAACTAATAAGGTTTACGGTAGACAGACTTACCTGTACAAATTCTACATAGTCATCTGACCGGATGATATAAGCCACCCGGGTCAGTTCCATCACAGCTCGTACAACATTTGTGGTGCTTTCATACACATGGTCATTAGTTCGATCCAAATCCGCAGTAGGTTGAATCTGAAGAAAATATTTATTTATAAAATCTTTACTTTTTAATCAATTAAAAAAATAGAAGGGATTTAAATGCAAAAAATTTTGTAATTTAGAGGGGGGGGGTGCAAATTGCAGACGTTCATTCTCTATTTATCTTATTATCTCCACGCACCTGCTTATGGCTAGATAGAGGAGGATACTGGTTTTTAATGTCTGTAGGTTGGTTTAGGAAACACATAAGATGGTCCGACAATTTACGGGCATTTAAAAACAGTTTTATAATGAGAGATTGATGGGTTACCCTTGTATTGTTTGAAGTGGCGTGATTATCATTCTCACTTAGACTGCTGCTTGTACTGCCATCTGAAAAGAAAGGAATAATCGGATCAGCATTTTACTTGCATTAATCTTTGACCCTTTCAAAACTAGATAAGACAAAAAAGGCAAAACTAGATAAGTAGTTGGGTTTGCTGAAAAGAAATTTAAAAACGCTTTATTGATAAATAATTTTATTTTAGATCATGGTACGTCTCTGAAACCGACACAACTGGAAAACTTCCACACCGATGGTTTGTGCTGATAAAGGACCCCCAAACGCCATCACACATATAAGGCGATCATCGGGCTACACGTCTTTCCCAAATAATTTTTTTTTTGCTCTTTATACCAAGGGTAGCATTTCTGTGCAAGTCAAGTCTTACACCAACGGGAGGCGAACAGACAAAAAGGTGTTGTTTCCTTACAATGACAACATGTATAAAAGGCTACTGCGATAGGGGTGGGGATTTGCGCAGCAAGATGTTTGTTTACGTTACATTTAAATTTCTAAATGTTGGTACGGTCGAGGGAGCAAAGAACTTCTACACTTGTCTTTGAGGAAAGAAAATCATCCCTTCACTGTAGAGGTCCCTAGATGCTGAGAAATGATTTTGCTGCTGGTTGGATGGGTCGGGGGTATTTACATAGTGCATTTGTACCCCCACCCCCCTCACAAAGTTCAGCAGAGCACAGACTGTGGAAGTACTTGTAAAACAAGCACGATGAGCCAATACTGTGGTGATGCGACAGAGGCTGGAGCTTGGCAGACAGTGCGGGACCTATTAGGTTAGAATTTATTTTCTGCCCCCTGTCCAAGAGGGAGAGGCTAGTGGTTGGTACATCAGCCAGATGTAGAAACAATACTCCACGTTCGGGTGAATGCTGGCTTTCTATATATATAGGATACTGCCAAGTGTGAGAACTTTTCTAGCTCAGTAGAGGGAGCCTGCCTTCTTGGCAGCATCTTCTATGTACTTAAACAACACGAAGTGGAATGAGAACGTCAGGCAGAGGAGTTAAACGTTGAACTTTTGGTAAGGATGCTATCGGCCATGACAATCGAAAGGTTTCTTATAGTTGTCAAAGGAAAGGAGCTTTGTCTTGGATTGTCACATTTAATGCTACCATTTTTTACCTCATTCTACTAACTCTAACCTCATTCTACTAACCCCAACCTCATTCTACTAACCCTAACCTTATTCTATTACAGACTGGCTGAATTCTTGAAAAATGCCCACCATTGTCTTTCTTGTGGGTAAATCGAATGCTAACACATGTTGGGTATATTTGCTGATGACACCATGCTCTATTCTCATCTCGGAAGTGATTGCATCAAGAAGGACCTACATTATTCCTTCATAAATGACCAAGTATCATCAATGTGGATGTGTCCCAGGGTCGTGATGTTGTTTGGATGTATGAACATTGAGAACAATATGACAAGGTCTGGCATGGTCTTCTTCAAGGCCTTTAAACAGCATTAGATATCTTCTGATTATATCAAAGATGAACGTTAGGATATCCGCAGTAGAACGGGATGGTATAAATCCAGACTGTTGGTAAGAGATAATTTAGAATTCTTGAGGTGGTGAACTATTGCTAAACTTGATTAACGATTCAAAGATTTTAGATAGGGGCGATAGTTTTGCGGGTCAGTTCTTTCGCCACACTTCTTAAAAGCTGAGTACGTATACGATATACTCTTAGACAAAAACTTAGGCACCAAGCATTTCGCTGTTTCAATCACCTATGCAGCTGTACAGGTCGAAATGAACCATTGGGGAGAGTGAGGCGTACTATGGAATTTCCACATAGAAGCATTTGTCCCCATGTCTGCTTTGCACACTGTTCAGCGGGGAGAGCAGGTAACTCAAATGTGCACCTTGGAGGAAAACTTTTTGTCTGGGAATCTCTCAATGGGTCAATCAAATGGAATGAGTATCAGTAGAAATCTCATCAAAGTGATAACACTAAAAATATACTGTAATATCTACAGCATTTTATCTTATACTGGCTAATACATCTATTTTATTGATTGCTGACCTTTCGATCTACAGCACGAGTTCAAACCTTTGATCCTGCCTGTTATAACCTATAGTCATGGGTAAAGGAAGTCGATATTTAGGCAGAAATGATGGCAGAGTAGTGGTTGAAGTATGGTCAATGAGACAACACATATTACTGTTTCATTCTCTAAGGGCATGGGTTATTCATACCGTTTCATTAAAATACAATAGCCCCCCCCCCCCCCTTACAAACACACACACACACTTTGAATAAATGCGATCTAATTACACATGTTTTGTTCCTTCAAAAGCAGCCTTAGTCTTCTTAATTGAAATATTATACATAATAATAGTTAAAGTCGACAACATTTCTATTTACATAGTTAAGAAAAAGAAAAAACTTAATAACAAAATTTCTTATAAACTACAATAATTATACAAGTTTTATTGCCTAATGTATACGTTTAGCACCCTTAACAAGTCATGAATTACATAATCAGTTGTTAACAATTATAACATACCAACAACAACATTTTAAAGAATCACCTCAGGCTCTCAAATTCTATATAGTTTGAAAGTCTTTCGGGACTGCCAGGGTCAATGATACTTACTTGATACTTGACTAGATAACCTGGTTGTTCGGCCTGGTTGTGCTGGAGGTCCAGTCGGAGCCGGTGAGGGAGGCGCATGAAGTTGAATGTGGTTCATACATCGGTTATCGTTCAGCTGAGAAAAAAGAACAAACATTTAAATAAGGGTTTAGAGGTTTAATGACAACATCTTTGAGAAATTATTGTTTTCTTTTTTTTAATGTACAGCATAAAAATGAGAAAGTTTGTCTTATGGGATAAAGTTTGCATCAGAGAGAAATCAACCCTTTTGCCATTGAATAACCCCAAAACACATGTTCCAGCCACAATTGTGGCTGGAAAGGCCCCCAAAATAAAACTATTTTTATACTATTCCTAAGTTTGAAAAATGCAATGAAAAAAACTTAACATCTTAGTGAAATAAAGGGAAAATCAAGACAACTTTTATAATAGTTATATATTTGACGTTAATTTAAGCAAGTCATACCTAGTCACATGTACTCCCATTCTCCCTATGTACACCGTGAACAAAATCTAATAAGATAAAACTTGTTTTGATCGCAAGGATGCAAAGATGGCTGATTGATGACAAAGGAAGAGTTCATAAACAGGTGAGAGGGAGAGAAGTTCACAAAGTTAACACGTTTCTATTTTAACACAAGCATCTTTCCTCTTTTAAGTAATCATCAGCATGAATATGGATAACTTATCTATTGTTTCACTGACCTTCCATAGCATTCTGACCTTCCATAGCATTCCTCCAAGTCGTCAAATTCACTCTCTGGTCTTAGTAAGTGGTTAGACCTTTATACTTAGGAAAGTTTCCGTGCTCAAACACTCTTTTGGAGATGTTTCGGTTTGTGGAAAAGGGGGTCTGGTACAATTCACTCTCCACATCTGAGTTCTCACACAAAAGAAAGTATATTTGGATGGCGAAGCTATTGATGTTATCTTGGTGATAATATTGGAGCACAGGGAGGAGCAGATGTTAGTGTGATTACAAGAGTTAGGAATGACAGGTGTGGATGGAGTATGTTCAGGGAAGTTCTAACCAGTGGAGTGTTACCACTGTCAACCAAGGGCATGTGTACGCAGTGTGATGATGTATGGAAGTGAAACCTGGTCAGTGAGGGTTGAGGACATGCGTTGCATGGAGAAAAATGATATGAGAATAAGACTCGCATTACACATCCATCGTATCAAAGATAATCTTCCTTTGAGGTCATCAGATCTAAGCCTAAGAGGACAGTATAGAGAGGTGTACAGAAGAGGAGACTTTGCCATACCAACAATGTTGAAAAGATGGATGAAAGTTCTTGGGTTAGATGTAGAACAGTTGAGGTAGCAGGGTCAGTTGGCAAGGGAAAACAGGAGGAAGTGATAAAGATTGATTGTTCCTATGTTCCATGATTTCTGTTCTTGGATTTGAGAGAAAGAATCCAAGATATTCAAAATAAATTAATCTTTGTCAGTTGAACAATATCATGAGAGGATTGTTCAAGATTCATCAGTTGCAAAATTGTGACATTGGATTTGAAGACGACCATGTTGTAGTCTGCAGGGAAGCAGTGTTGTGGAAATGTGTTCCACAGATAAGAAGTTTTTGGAGGAAGAAAGGAAACTCAGGCATACGGAATTTCCAGAAACTGACATTAAAGAGAAAGGAAAGTGTGGTAGAAGGATAAGTTCTTGCTGTGAATGTCTTACTCCTCAACCTTCCTAACCCACTGTTCATTTTGGATTATCACTCAATTTTTATAATCATCTACTCCTGCAAGGAAAAACATTAGTGACATGTATCCCCCCCCCCTCAAAAGAAAATGACACAGAGTAGTAACACCTGATCAATAAAAAAAATTACCAGAAACCGTACACTTCCTTTCAAAATAACACTTCAGAGAGCAGTAACCTGACACACTCTTCAATAAACAACAAACAAAATATACAGTGAGTGACATCAACACCTCCAAAATTAAATATACAATACTTCATATACCATATCCACAAATGCACCCCATCAAAAACTATATTCTATATATAAATATTTATGTACCCCTTTGGAACTGCAACATTATAAGGGGGTACAACATTAACAAGCCACGCATGCGTGATCCCCCTCTGTATGTGACTCGATGTGGCGAGTGTAAAATGCAATAAATTTGGGCAATTTGGGGCATTTTTGACCCCCCTTTGACCCCCTGGGGGCACGAACCAGAATTTTTCTGAGGTCAAGGATGCTCCTTTTATATCCAGAACAATTGCCTCTAAATTTTGGCCAAGTTTCAGAAAAATTGAATGGATGGATCAAACGTTATGGGAGAAAAGGGTAATTTTTTTGCCATTTTGGGGGCTTTTGACCCCCTGGGGGTGCGAACCAGATTTTTTCCAAGGTCAGCGATACTTATTTTCTATTAGGAACAATTGCTTCCATATTTTGGCCAAATTTCAGAGAAATTGAATGGATGGATGAAAAGTTATGGGGCAAAAATTGTCATTTTTTGCCATTTTGGGACCTTTTGACCCCCTGGGGGGCTAACCAGATTTTTTTTCAAAAATCGGAGAATGTCACTTTCTAACCTGACATAAGTTACAACTTCATGCAAAATTTCAGAGAAATTCAATGGATGGTTGCAGAGAAAAATCCGGACGGATGGACGGACGGACGGAAATGCCTCAAAACATAGGTCTCCCGATTTTATAAATCGGGGGACCAATAAAAGAAACCGCAGGATAGTGATGAAGATCCATAAATGAAAACATTGTAAATAAAAAAAGTTGAAAGCTAAAAAAAAAAAAAAGAAATACAAAGTGCTTACAGAATCCTTCTTCTGAACCCCATAGAAACTCCAAGGCCAACACGTCAAGTGTGTTAAGAAGGGTAAATTTACCGTTCTTAACAAAGATGATTTTGATGTTACTTTACTTACACTCTACCACCCTGAGTTCATCCTTGGGTCCCACCCGAAAAATGTATCCCGATGCATTGATGGGAAAATTGTGATTCCTGGTTAAATCAACCTCAGAATTAAATTGACCGGAAAGGATCAGAAAACCCTTTATCCACGATTAAAAGAGTAAAAAAAATATTTTTTATATTTTGAGTCTATAAATAAGAGGAGGGGGACTTGCTTGGCCACAATGTATGCATGTTATTTTGTGCGGGGGAGGGGGGACTTTGTTTTTAATTTACCATGTAGATCACACACACACACACACCTCCCAAGAAATTAAAGAGTGTTATTGATATCCATAAGTTTCATGACTGTCAAGACCCCAAAAATTAAAATTTGATCACAAAATTTTAAGATTGTGGTAACTCTTAAGTAAGTGGTGTGCATCTTCCACAGAATAATTACTCGCTGTTATTTTGTTAGCAAAAACTGTAAAGTTGTATTATTTGGACTACTGTTCTCGCCTTGGAGGTTATTATCACAACTTTTCGGCCGATGTAATCTCCAATCTGTATCTTGGATGTTATTATTCAACAAGGTGAGAACAGTAGTCCAAATAATAAAAATGATCAATCCTCATCTCAAAAATGGCAAACCACAAAAACTGTAAAATTTGAATTCCTTACCAATTTGCTTTCTCTGCCTTGTAGCCATTTGGCATCTTCTTCAGATTCTTGTTGTTGTCTCCGAAGTTGGTCCTCCAGCATCTGTTGTTCCATTTCTTCTGACGTCGCTTGGACGTGTTGGGCCAGGGATATTTCACTGTTGGTCAAATTTGGATGATCCTGGGGTATCATTGGTGAGTAGATGGTGGAGAAAAAAAAATAGTGGATGAAAATTAAAAAAAAATAATGTATCTCAGACACTTTTAAAAGATGGACATCAGGCGAACCGGGAAGAATCTATGCAATTCGATAGATGATGGTAATTTCTCCGTACAAATGGTGGTGGTGGGGGGGAGGGGAGGATATTTTTCTTCTTTTTTAAAAAAAAGTTAAATGATAAAGATGGTAATCCAAACTTGATTTCAAAACCTGTACACGACTATGTCTAGAGCTATCAAAGGACTGCAGTGTATGGAAATGTGAACGAGAACTTAACGTCTCGTCTGATGACTTTTATTACACAGGAACTAGAAATGCTTGCTGGGAGTTACAGCAGGGGATAGACATTATATGATAAATTCTGAAATATTATTAATACTCAAAAAGTTTTATTTTATACACATAAAAGATCTATATCAATGCCAGAAGGTGTATGAGAAAGGAGGAGGGAAGGGTTTGTAGCCTCCAGATATGGCTCTTTCTCAAATACTGAATGGGCCAACTGTTTAACGAGACACTCCTACCCTCAGGAGTGTTGGTCGTCATCATTTTCTTAGAGGAAAGATTTGGTTATCTTGATATTCTTTTTCTCCATCATGCTCCCCACTCCCGCACACATTTGCTTGAAGGAGGAGGAGGAGGAGCTGCCATCTTTTTTATGCCCCCCCCCCCCATCTTCTTTCTTGGCTCATCACAAGAGTTCACAAGATTTCAGACAGTCTGTACAGAAATAGAAACTTCTCTCTCTTTCCTTCTCCCCCTTATCTGAAAGAAGAGGAAATTCCCACAAAGAAGTTTTTATTTCCTTCTTTTCCAGAAAAATATGACAAAAACAAAATACGTTTTAAGAACCAAAATGACTAATTTTACTTATCCACTGATCTTTCTCAAAACCTTGAAAAGTGCAACTCCTAACACACATATGCCCCTTATTTATAGGTTGAGCTCTCTGGTAGAGGAAATAATGGTTTCCACTTAGCATAAAGCAATAATCGTCTGTAAAACAAAGAAGATTTCTCCCGGTTACTTGTAGTGTTATTCATTGTACTAACACATAAAAAATATGTAAACAATAAGGTATTTGGCTGCGGATCACATTTGGATGTGACCGTCCGTTCGGATTTCGAATCTCAGCAAGTGTGTCCACGCCATGTTAAGCCACACTATAGATGACGAAACAGCTGTCTGTGGATGACATACAATGCATATATATTTTTGTGTGTTCAAACTTATTCACTATATATACATATGCTGTTGACTGATCTGAAGAACCCATTGGGAGAAATTTCTAGTTGCCACACACTGTGAACTCGACATCTTCAAACAGATATCGACATAAGCTCTACCACCAATATTGAGTACTCATATAAATATAGCAACTAATCTCTCTCTCTCTCTCTCTCTCTGATATTATAATAAATATTAATGCCATCCATAGAAAGACTGTTTCGCTGTATCACAGCTCTTCAGTGTGGCTAGGAAGGCAAGTGCTACAAGCTGAGATTGAAACTCTGTCGACAAAACGAATCGATTTTCCTTGCTTGTGCTGATAGCTATTGAAGATTCCCACTTCTATCCACTGTGCTGATACTGTTTGTATGAATAATAAGAGTTCCTAAAAGCGAATAGTTTTGCATTACCGCAGACGAATGCGTGCCTATTATTATTATTACCTATTATTATACCAAATGTGAGTTAATTAACGTTTTTTCCATAAGGCCGTTTTCCTATAAACTTTAATGCATATATTTTGTGTTATTAGTTCTGGGATTGAGTCACGTTTTAAAATAGATTTTTTTTACATTGCGCTAATAAGCCATAATCTGATGAACTTACTGCATTTTTACCCTCTAAACGTAAATACCCCCAAATCTAGCAACAAAATCCTACCCCTTCCCTGTAGCGGTCCCTAGATACCGGGAGATTTTCTACTCTGAGAGCTTCTTTTCTCGGGCCGATTGCCTTTGGAATTCCATCCCTGCTCCCTGGTTCACCAACTGTACTAACATGCAGAAATTTAAATGTAATGTGAACAAACATTATGTTGCTCAACTTCTTTTCAGCCCCCCCCCCCCCCCGCCCCCAATAATCTGGCTTCTATTACAGTAGCCCCTTATGCATCAGTGGCAATATGCCATGTTATGTTAATTTATTTGTTGTTGTTCACCCCAAACAAGTCACTCATCTCTCACTTAGGAGGCAAAAACAAATATATTAGAGTGGTTGAATCAACATAGCTATATTTCTAGTTTCAGTGCTTCACAGTAAGGTCATGTATGTATTTCCTCCATAATATAATGGAAACAAAATAAGATTGGATAAAATTTGTAACCCAAGCACTATTCAACTTTGATCGGTCGTATCTTTGGTTCTAGTGGTGCTAAAAACTTGCATCACATGACACGAGAACTCGTCATCTGGGTTTAAATAACCTGTGAAATCTCAAGAATATCCAATCAACTTGATTATTGATATACTTCTCAAATCTCCAAGGTTAATAAAATTACTCAGTAAGTTTATTATCATTTTTTTAGTCACAACTCTTGCAATAAAAAATTAAAAAAAAATCAAAAAAATCACTTCGTCTTTATTCTCCGTCTCAACACCAACACATTTCCATTTCTTACATTGTGATTGTATATAGAAGAGTCATAGAAAGCATATTTTAAGCAATGCTTCAAACACACAAAATTACTGCAATCTGTTTAAAAATTTAATTTAGAATTTATTTAGTGATTATCCATTCAAGAATATTCTTAAGTGAGAAGTGAAGATAACTTTGTGAGCTAACATCATGACAATTTTTCAAATTTTCAGACAACAAAGTTATCTAACGTTGAAATTCGATTTTGGCTTATATTTGTTTGAGGTTTCATTCAAATGTATACGCGGGATAAGAATACACTTCTGATGATTGAATTTACCATGAAACTGCAGTAAAGTGTTTTATTTAAATAAAATATTGTATAATGTATAATATTTTAATCAGCCTCTTTATATATACATATCTGTTGGGGATACCTCAGTTTCATCTGGGCATCCTGGATTTAGGGTAAAATCAAGCTGGTCATCGCAGAAAAATATCTAAGGTTCCAAGAGGGACTGACGAATCTTTCTGTGATGATCAGCCAGATTTTATCCTAACTCCAAGATGATCAGATTGATGAAACCCGGGTATTCCCAATAGACACTATTTTATTTAAACATTATATTAGCTCTTGTCGAATCTACGATCAGGCACTTTAGTGTATAAATTGTAATTTTTTTTTCCAACTAACTTGTGATACATACTACATTATTATATATAATAAATATAATAAATATTTAGATGGACACACAAGGGTAGAGAAATTCATGGAACAACCCTAACCCTTCTTTAATGAGATAAACTTTTAGATAGTCAAAAACCTTTAGAAATAGAAATGTATATTTTGCTTGACGATAGAAAACAAAGACATCATTTTGTATGAGAGAAACATAAATAGAAAGTGTTTTGACCCCCTTTTGTGAAATGAAGCACTGTACCCAAAACCTCAACCACCCACTCCACACAAAAAAACAACAACCCAAAAAATGTTTAATACGAAAATAGTTCCATTCATATGAAACCAAGCAAAATTCGGCCAATCATCTAAAATTATCACTGAATGTATTTTTTGTGAGTATAACGTCTGGAGAATAAATTTTTTTATCTGAATTTTATTTCCAAATTTGGAAGAGAAACAAAAATTAAAAAAGAAAAAAGAAACGACTTTGGTAATTTTGTCTCAACATGGGAAAATGGAAAAATACATGCTTTTTTATGCTTTCTAACCTACCCCTCCACTACAAAATCAATCTTTCCCAGTTCTTTCTACCTTTTATTTTCTGCTTACTCTATTTTCCAACTATATCAACTACACAACACCCATCCCCTCCAGTGGTGAGGCCTCAATTGGGGAGCTTCGGGGAATAAGGGGGCAACTCTTAGTTATCACACTCCCGGGTTGGAGTGGTAGTTTAAATGGTTGATATGCCGTAAACCAAACCATAGGTTATTTAATGCTGAATAAAGTTGTCAAATATAATTCTATAGGTAGGATAATTATTTATATTCCTAGAATACATTGCCTGTAGAAGGAAATTCCACAGTGAATGTATTCTCAGAGCAAAGTAAAAGAAAGAGGCATTACTTCTAGAAGGGAACTTTGTTTGATTGACCCTCAGCCACAACCTTCTAGTATCTATTTGGGGAGAAAAATAAAAAGGAGAAATTCTATCTCATTCTTCAAAAAATCAAAATCTTATAATACAGTTGGGGATGAACTTATCAATAATAGGGTATGACGCGACCAGCCGATTGATCGGATCACGACTCTCCGGCCCTTACTTTGGCTAGACGTGAGGTTGAAGTGGACAAATGCCTAGTCCTAAGACGTCATGGATTATCCCCCATGGCCTACTGGTGGCCCTGTTCTTTTGTTTTTTTACCCCTCTGCATGGGTTTGTAGTCGGTGAATTTGCGTCCCCGCCAACAGGGCGATGGAATGGTAGTACTATGGGTTAAATATAAACTACCGTTTACAGACTACTTGTTTACAAAATGTATGCCTACAAAACATTTTTTGGATAAATTTATTTATGGTTTTGGCATGAAACGGCCTAACGATGATTGCCATGCCGTAAAAGTTTTGACATAACAACCAACAAAAAACCTTACTTATATCAACCCTTTACACAATTCAGTTGTTTGAGGATATTAGGAACTTGACGTCATAAAGGCTTTCTACCCAAACATTTACATTGTGAATAAATGTTTGGGTGAACCAGCAGATGTTGTTTCCTATCATACCTACGACAGTTTCTTTTTATCTCATGAGACCCTGACAAGTACTACCACTCCATAAATAATGCTCAAATATTAAAGAAAGAAAAGAAAATCGAAAACTGTGTCTCACCGATAAGGAATAATGCCGCTGTACATTTCCACCATTAAATGAATCGTGTCGATGAATCTGCAACTCTCCTGCGGTAACGCTAGATGACGATGACAATAAGTGTTCAATTGGAAAAGTCTGTTGATTTTCAGGTGGGTATCTTTCCTGCAGTTCCAGAATAGAGAAAAAAAGTCTTTGAATAATTTTGGTAAATGACACACATCAGCAGCAGCCATGTCGACCATCATTAATGGATCAGAGGGAACTTTTTTGTAAATTGATTTGCCAGTAAAAAGTTCCAAGTTTTAAATTATAAAAAAATTTTAAACAAAAATATAAATGTTATTTTAAAACAAAGGTTATATGTTTATGATATTTTATAAAAAATTTTTTTTAATAAAAGTCATTAAAATACGCTTTCTTCCGTCTAGAACTTTGAAATTTTGATGCTTTCTAAATTCATAGATGCACTTTATATACAAAGTGTAGATGATATTTATTTGTAATTTTCAACTGCTAATTTTATGCACATTTTTCTTGATTTTTTTATTGTCACTATTTTTATGAAGACTGACACCGAAAAAAGTGATGAAAATGTTTTATAATTTTGCAGAATAATTGATTATGGACAATTTTGAATCTACATATTTCCGAGTTCTCCTTGGAATCTACGCCGAAAGAAACGAATACACAGATTTCAGATTCCCTCAGCATCAGCAGAAGGATGGTAAGAAAAAGTTGAATCGTCGACGTTTCAATTCCGTTCTCACTATGAGGCGAGTGAGGAAAACGCATGATAGATGATTTGCTACCAGCAAAATGGTGTCGTCATGCCATTCAATTTCTTCCAGGAGGCATTCAGGTTGAACACGATGGCTACATCCACATTGTAAGCGAGGTACTGAAACCCTGGATCGACTAAGTAGCTGCAGGTAGGCTGTGGCAGTAAGACTCAGCGCGCCCTGCTACACCAGCTGGAAGACCCACGCCTGGCTGTCAGAGCACTTAGTCAACTATACTTCACCTGACATCTAGCCTCCCAGCTTGCCCGACTCGAACTCTCTTGACTTCTTTGTATAAGGCGTGGTCGAATGAGACACCGACAGACCCAGCTGCATCATGAAGAACAAGCCCCCAAAGGACCTGGTGATCGTGATCCTTTATCATTGTCTCTCAACTTAGGTTAAAGGCCTGCGGCTAGTTCTGAAGTGGCCTTGGGGCTATTACCAAAGCTAAAGGCGGAGTCATCGAGTGAAATCGACAGAACAATGAAACTACTCTGTCTTAGAATTTTGATAAGTAATTAACTAATGTGTTATTTTTAATCTGTTACATTTCCTAAGACAATAATCTTGCAAACAAATATCATCCACAACTTGTAGGTTTTCTTCTTATTTTGATATCTACATGGTGTTACTTTTCGGTTGGGTTAACAAGACTTTGGTGATTCAGATCAACAAAAGATGAACAAAGCATATCTCCGTAAAATATCACACGCCGTCCCATCGTTTTGTGCTGCCACAAAAATAATGGTGTTCATACAGACTTTCTTGATGTGTGATATCAATGAAAGTGAATAAATTGAAGGCCGTTAGTTCAATTCCTGTACGAGACAGTACATTTTCATTTTATTTTCGATCACATCCCAAAATAAATTTCACTAATCAATATCGAAGAAGAAACTGAATGTCTTACATCACCAAATTTTGATGAACTGAATAAAATTATATTTGTTGATAAAATGGTACATTGAAAAAAATCAGCAATGAATCTGTAGTGTTGTGTGAACAGTGAATATCCCAACAACAATATTCATTCAATTACCGACAGACTGTTTTTTCTCTGTGTATCCATTTAGTTTAGTTCCACACAACAACACAAATTACACTGGTTGAAATGTCTTGTTCATTTGTTCAAAACACACATTTTGGACACATTTAAAATTAATATAATTATTGATTCCCATAGAAACGTGTGAGAAAAATAATGCAAACAGAAAAGAGCTCCTTTCATTTTTGGCAGCAGTCTGGAGAAGGATTTACTGCAAAGTTAACAGGTTTTTTTTCTTCCTTCCACTATGTTATTCAGACGGATATTTTTTGCCACATGAGTTTTTTCTGAAAATACTTATTCCGGCTAAGAGAACTTTTAGAGTGTAGATATTTTCCCTTCCTCACCGAAACAGATTAAAGAGAAGTTATTGTGTGCAATTATAGTGAGTTCTCTGCCTTAGATGAATTCTGCAAGTAAATATGTGCTTGTGTTTCTCGCCCAAACAGTAAAGGATAATAATGTATTATTACTGTCAACTACTAAAAAAAAATTTTTTAAATCCATATTTAACAAATTAATTTTCGTGACTTTATGAAGCAACAAATTTGCAAAATTAAAGAAGTTAAAGTCATTTTTTTCTTTTATACCCGGCATATAAATAGCTATTTATTTGCATGTAACACTAAGGGAGATAATTCAGTATATATCCAAGTGAATGTTAGCATTAGCAGCAGCTAACTTGAATTGAAGTATTAGTATTGTTTGTAATCTTGTTTACAAGCAATACTAATACTTCAAGTTTCTTGGAAAAATGCAGTTTCAAAAGTTGTGAAGTAATGAAAAGAGTATACCGTCATTTTTGATGGGCACACACTAGTATAAATATGTTAAAAACATGAAGCATAATGTTAATTATTTGTATTGTTCATCCAGAGTGAAGAAGGCTGGAGAGCTCATCGGCAGAAACATAGTCAAAAAATAAATAGGAACAATAAAGTCATTCGTATTGTTTTTCTTCTACACTATTGCCTTCAAACACTTTTTTTGTTAACCGTTGTCTGCGGGTTAGGGTTAGGGTTAAATGTTAGTTAAAATACAGAAACGAAACAGGTTAATATTCACATCATCGTCTGGCATGTTAACAACCGGTTAATTTTTAACAACAAAACCACTCTGCATCTAGAAAATGTCTGTGGTTCTCTTGTACAAGTGAAAAGACACATGCAACAACAACAACAACAACAACAAAAGAGTGTAGCATAACGGGACGGGTAGCCACATCCGTTATTTATGTGAAATAATTTGAGGTCTCAAAATTATGTACAAAAAAGAAAAAGTCAAAAGATTAAAACAGAATTTGGGAGGTGATGGTGGCTAAGTGGTCAACGACACGGACTGACAACATGAGAGTGCAAAGTTCGAATCCAGCTTGTTCCACAGAAACACTTCCATTTCTGATGTTGGCAACCATCACGTGGTCCCTCCTGTAAGTACCTAATATCTTTATAGTTTGGTTTCCCCAATGTCTTTCTAACCCTATGCCAACAATAGAATCATCTGATTCATTCATTTTGTATTGTGTAAAATTCCTAATTCAAACTTAGAGTTCAGCTTTTGTTTGTTCTTTGTGACAGAACAATGGAAAACAAATTATCGAATTGAAATTGTTTTAATTTGATGGATATAATTTTGAAAATATCAGATCTGAAAACCTAAACAAAAAACGTGTTTTAACTGACATATAAATGAGATGTTCTCTTGCTGTTCTGTCTCTCTGTCACAATTGCGCTTTGTCATCCCATGACTTCTCGTTGACGTAAGATGGACAAGTTTACGCATAAGCCAGATACAGAGAGCAGATGGTAGAGCGTAAGTCTCACAAATAATGTATGAATGAGGTGTCAACGGGAAATTATTTGAGAAACACCAGAGATTAATCTTTTAATTGTTTTTTCTGTCAACCAAACAATTAAATCTGCCAACAAACAATGAATAATGGCTGACCACTCACAACAACAATGACGACGATCAACACAGACAACAGTAAACATAAAAAAAGACACTGTTCAACAAACTGTATTTTCGTCACTCCACCATGCTAGATATCCTTTTTTCCCTTACTTTTTTTTTCACTCCAAACAAAACATATTGCCACCGAGATGCAGTGGCTACTATGATTAAGGCCAGATTTATAGGGGCATCCTAAGTGGCGAGTTGTGTAGCCAGATATTTGTTCATATTAAATTGTTTCCCTGACTGTAGCAACAGGCAGAAATTTAAAAGAGAGAATTCCAAAGGCATGCAGTCTGATAAAAGAGACTATTAGAGTAGAAAGTTTTCCGGCATCTGGGGACCTCTAGCAGCAAAATCACACCCCTTCACTGTAGTCTGGTTGATCAGGGGTATTTACGTTGAGGTGGCACAAGAAGTTCATTCGAGAACACTCTGTGAAAGTATTTGTAAAACAGGAACAGGGATGCCACATTGCGGCAATGGTACAAAGATTGGAGCTTTACAGACTGTGCTGGGCCTATTAGGTTAGAGACTTTTTTCGACCTTGTCCAAGAGGGAGAGACGGGAGGTTGGTGCCGCAGCCCAGATGTGGAAACAATACTCCATGCATGGACGAATGGTGGCTTTATAGAGATATAGAATACTAGCAGGCGTAAGAAGTTTTCTAACCCAGTAAAGGGATCCCACCTTCTTTACATAGAAGATACTGCTAACTCTTCTGCATGTATTCCAATTCATGTTGTCTGTGAATGTTAGGCCGAGGAGTTTGAATGCCAGGTTCTCGGGAAGGGTGCTATCAGCCGTGGCAATTGGTGTTTAACAATTATAAAGCTTTTCAAAGAAAATAAGCTTTGTCTTGGTAGTATTAAATGCGACCACTCTTATAGCTCCTACCAATAAGGTGAAACTATTGTATCAAAGTTACCCTTTCACTTACGAGAACTAATGAACTATAATACTGACTTTAAACTTTAGGTAAAATTGTACCCTTTTCCCTCACACTGTCAATGGAAAAATTAAATCTCATCTTTAATTTTTATCGTTCGATTACATGTCAAATGTTGTTACACAGGGTGTTGTTTTAAGTTGTGATGAGTGCTGTAAAGTTAATGAATGGGAGTCACGTGGCTGAGAAATGAATAGTGACGTAGTGAACAGGAAGTTTATTTCCGGAAGTGATGGAGAATAATGAAACATGCCAAAGACGAGTGACTCACTTTGGTTCTTTTTCTGTGAGATGAGGCAGATGTGTTTAGAAGGACTTCTTATCTCCCCCTTATGGTGGAAGACTCAGAAAGTTACACATTATAAGAGGAATTTAAAGATTAATAACAAACCAAACCAAAAGGATGATGCAGTAGTCAGTCAGCAATGTTAAATATTAACAACGCAAGAGAAAGTAGTAGATATAGCAGAGATACTATGCTATATCTACTACTGCAAACAAACACCAGATGTAACTGACAATGCTACATGACATGTGTCAACCAAATTTGTTTAAATGGCTAAAATTTTTCTGCCGTGTTCCTGTTATGGTACCTTACTTATAACGGACTTTAGACTCTTCCATAAATGAGGAGCAGGTGCTTCCAGTAATGTTGAATCAACCCCAGTCCGACAGGCCACCGAAATGGCCCAGTTCCTTTTATCCGTCAGCTGAGGTCTACCCTCCCCTCTTTGGGGTGGAGTAAGTTTATTGCTTACTGCCTGAGGCGCCCTGACCGGAGAATACCGACGGGGCTTGCCAGGTAATTTTTTATAGGTCAGGGGCGATGGTTTGACTCTCCCCCCACCTTTTGGCCTTGTGCCACATATTCCTGCAGTGGGAAGGAATTAAATACCTGAATCAACCCCAGTCTATACTGGCAGTCAAGACTGACGTACCACCACTCTGGTTTCTTTGTATTATATTTTCTTCAACAAACTCGGGGTTTAGAGAAAACAAGTATATTGTGTTTTTATTCCAGCCTGTTTACAGGGCCACAACAGTTCCAGATGAATTCTAGGAGCTGTGATCCCCATAAAATACCTGGAAAAATTTTAGGCCTTAGATGAAAAGAATCCCTTCAACCGTGCTTCATCAGACGCTTGGTATTGTTGGAATTTTGGATGCCTTTCATGCTCGGCATCTCAGGTGGTTTGGTCATGTACAGCGTGCCACCTCTTTCACCAATTCCATAACATGGTTAGATATGATGGCCACTAGAGTTTGTGGTAGACCAACAAAGACTTGGCTTGAGTGCATAAAAAGTGATATGACTGATATTCTCCATGTGGTCCGATCCAAAGGGTTAACAAGTGTGAGACATTGCCCAGCCTGGAGTCCAGAACACTTGCAGCACTTTAAATATCAAAACATTATGATGATGAATGATGATGATGAAACAAAATTAAATGAATATCCAGTGCGTTGATAAACACTTATTTAAAAATAATGCAGCCAACCATTTTATACGTTTAACAATGAAAATATGGAGTGAAATGAAGAAATGAATGAAGGCGGCAACCATCTTGTCTTTCAATTCAAACTTTCATTTCTTTTAAAAGACAACAGCAGAAACTAAACTTTGGATACGAGAACTACGAGAGGGGGGGGGGGAATAGAAAGGAAGATATTAAGAGAAGGAAAAAGATAAAGTAGACAAAGAGAGGGGGGGGGGGATGAAGTGTTATGAGAAAGAGAGGAAGAGAGGATGAGTGATTAAAATGTAAAACAAAAATGAGAGAAAGAAAAAAAAACAGCATGAAATTGTGACGCGCGTGTTGATTCTTCCACTCACATTTGTCCCATACGGAGGTTGCGGAGATGGCGAAGACGAAAATACTTGAGAATCCCTGGGAGAGGGCACTTGGTAATGACCCGTGGCAGTCAGAGTAGCCAGCTCCTGGTTCCGTCTCCCATGTAGCGCATCCTGGCCAGGGACAAAAGGTGGACCCATTGTGGCAGCATCCATACCAGTGCCCACAGACATAGCCGCCGGGTGCATCTTGGGTGGAAGCTCACTGTAGCCACTCACAGCTGAGAAATAACCCCGTCGGATCCCATCAAACCTGTTACCGATCGGAAGAGAGTTGGCATGGAGATCCTGGGTTCCGTAATTGGTTGGAAGATTCGTGGTGCTGTTCCTGTGATGCTGGACTTGAAAATCAGTGCTGTCAAAGGACAAGTTGGGGGTAGAACCAGTGGGGGACATAGGGTGGCTGGGGCGAGCAGGCTGAAAACAAAACAGGGACTGGTATTAGACAAAACAACATGCACAAAATTGTCAGGGAGCTCAAACTTAGCAACACGACTTGTAAAATTAGCAACGTGCTGCTCGTCCTGATAGGCATCGTAAAATCCCTGACAATTTTTTAAAGGAATTGAAGGTCATTTATTTGGAGATTTATTTTGCTTTATTTTAAATAAAAGCAAAAAATAAAATAAGGTTAAAAAAATTGCAAGCAGAAAGAATGGTTAGGTTGTTTTGTTTTACGGCAAATCAACCCTTTTCATTTGGTATTAACAAAATGACTTCAGGTTATTTAAAAGTTTTTATACTTCAAATACTTATTGATGGTGTACATTCTGCATAATTTAAAAACTTGAAGATTTTGTTTCATAGAGTAATTGGCAGGAAAAAAATAAACTTAAATTTGTTGTTTTATGCAATATTTTTTAAATAGTAAGTTTTTAATGTTTTAATAAGTTGCTTTGAAATAGTGCCGAGCCACATTTTTAGGATTCTCCTAAAGTTAATGTGACTTATATTAAAATAATAACATGTTATTATACTTTATCCATGTAAATATCTCTCTATTCGTTGACCCCAGCAACACATGTCTTTCAATTATATTGGAACATTAATATATTCTTTCCTTTAGTAATTACGTCTGCGTTTGATCGCCCCTTAATGTATCATATTTCGTATATTCCTTGTACGTTTGTCTTCGACAAATTATCTATGTGAGAATAATTATCGTCCGTTTTTCTTATTTATTTCCAATTGTGTGTACTCAACAGAACACAATATACAAAATGGCGTCTGGGTAACTCTCCCAGACATACAAACACGTGCGTCACTAAAAACATTAAACTAATATTTTGATTATTCTCGGATATTAGATCAATCTCAGAACTTTTATCCATTGCACGATGGGTTCATGTGTAATAATCAGTTCTAAGTGACATAGACGTGCATCTTGTCCAATCTTCTGGAAGTTGAAGGTTTTAATTTGAAAATTATATTCTTAATATTGCCAAGAATTACTTTTCTACTTGGCTGACAGAACCATTGCAATCTATCCCCGTGGATTAAATAAAAGGTTTGGTTTGAAATTCTGTATAGATTTCTGAGTTCAATAAGATGTACCTAAAGAAGGTTGGAGGTTACATCAGCCAAAACTTTGTTCTCATCTTGAACGTTATTCTCACAATAGTCTAAAGAATATAAATTATTTATTACCTCCATCGCAAAAATTCAGAAACAAAATATGGAATATTCTAGCATTAACTTTGGCGTGTTAACATTTTTTATGGATAATTTTCTATATCAACTGAAAGAGTTGTAAAAAAGGGGGGGGCGGAGACTTTAAATTAATACAATTAACTTCTAACCTCTTTTTTCCCATAATTCTCTTATTTTAGCCATTTTTATTCTTATAGTCATAAAATTTAAACAAAATAAAAAGTATAAATCAAAGATATTTCCTTTCGATGTGAACATAGACCACCAAAATATTATTGTACACCTTTTGGTCAAAATTAAAATACTTATCCAAGTATTCTGAGTAATGTAGTTTGAGAATATATATATAAATATTCTTTTCTTTTTCTTTTTTCTCTGATTATTCTCGATGAAAAATGCAGGGCATTTGAAATATAACAATAAAAAATTATTAAAACAACATCGTTTTATGCTTCAAACACCACTCATCATACATATGTATATATCGTTTGGTATTCCATGTTTGAAAAAAAAATATATATAAATGTAATATATCTCTAAACTATAATATATGACATACATCAACAACAGTTAAGTGTATGATGGAGGACTATCTTCAAAACTCTAGGAGTTTGCATCCGTTTGATCGTAAAGTACAACTTATATATATACTAGCAGGGCTACCCGGCATTGCCTGGGGCGATAAAAAAACAAAGTAGTAGAAATTAAAGAGTGTGTTTAACATCTTTATATAAAAACTTCAATCTCTCTTCTTTCTCTAGCCGTCTCTCTTTCCCTGGTCCCCATTATTTCCCTCCCTCCTTCAACCCTCTATTTCCCTTTTTCCCATATTATTCTTCTCTTGTTTAAATATGTTAAAAACTAATAATAATGTCATTCATTTCCCCCCGGAGCCATCTGCTTTAAATGTAATAGTGTAATCTTACATTTATTGCTTCGCGACATAAAAAAAAATAGAAGTTAAATAATATGTGTAACATTTTGATGTTAAAACTTCTATCCCCCCCTCTCTCTCCCCCTAACCGTCTCTTTATCTTTATCTCTTTATAATTTAATACTGTAATGTTAGTAAGGAGGTCTTCACAGAACTGCCAAAAGTATCGGTAAAATCAAAGTATTAAGAAAAATAATGTTAATAATGATTATTGATCTCGAACAATGCCGAGTAGAACAAATAGCCCGGTCTATACCTATGTTCTGCCCCCCCCCCTATTTCAGAATATGATGAAGATAAATAATCTTACTCTGTGAATTTTACATGAGAATACACTTTTATAGGTTATCTATATTCTCTAACCTTTTTTAAACAAACCTAAATTGTGTTTTTAAACGTGAATTATCATTCTTCCTTAGCTATCCTCTAACAAATAAATTTCATTAAAAACCATTAATTGTTTTATGTACTTGAGGTATAATTTGCCGGACAACGCCGAATACTTTTCTTATATAAGATATTATAAAATGTCTATGTACATGTATTTTTGTACGTACAGAGTGGCGGACCTTCGCATAGTTTCTTACCCCCTATTATAGAATTGACGCTAAGAAACTTTAAATAAAATTAAAAGTTATCTCAAAGTATTACGTAATTAAAGCAAAATATGACTCAGCATTTTCTAATTACTATAAAATAGAATGAAAAATAACTGAAAAAGACCCCCCCCCCCCCGATGAAATATGCCCCATGGACCCCTAAGGGGTGGGTTTATAGATTTGGGAATACGCCCATCAACTTACTCTGTGAATTTTACATAAGAATATACTTTTATATTGTATCTATATTCTTTAACATTTTTTTTCGATAGGGCACACACACACACACATACAGACATTCAATTTTATATAGAAGATATATTACTAGAAAAGATGTGATCTGTTGAGTCAGCCATTGAGCTCAGATTGTTTGAATAAAAAAAAACATGAGTTTGCAAAGGCAGTTTAATTTTGGAGTTTGTTTCTTTATTTTTCTAAAATTTGTCTCTTTCTGCTTGATATACATTCTCCCTTTTTTCTCTTTTCCTCCCTTAACAATGGGTTAAATAGTATTACTGATTGTGGTGATACTTCAAATTTAGTGTGACTGACATAATCATTCGGACAGAAACAAAAATTAGACCCAATCCAATGTGGGATCTTCATGGCTGTACCTTTCTCATTGTACAAAACAGAACGAACAAACAATCTGACAGACAGACACACTTTTCTCATAACTAGCAGGAAGACTCAGGGTTCCTTATTCAATCCCGGACAACTCTATGTTCTGTCCCCCCAGCCCATAACACCATTTTTCATAATATTCAATTTTGGGGATTCATCCCAAGGATGTACTTGTTGATTGGTATCGACAGCTTGTCAGTAAATTTAGCAAAAATGATTTCAATAAATGTCATTTGATAGTCTTTAAGCCCTTTGAGGTACACCCAGTGTGTTTTGGAATTAATGAGAACCTCTGTGCACTCATGCTCCAACCCCTGAACCCCTTACTAGCATTTCTATTCTTATGTTTTTTATTTCTATATTTTATTTTTAGCTTGGAAATACGTTTTGCTTTAATTTTCTTTTCATGGATGTCAAGTGCGAACGCAGACTCCACGTTAATGGATAAGTACATTTCATTTTCATCAGACGGAGTACACGAAGTAATCTGGGTAATGTAGTTTCAGAATAATGTATATGGTAATGTGGCTCTATCTCCAAAACGCTAGGAAGAGTTTGTGAACAAGAACTACAACTTTTTATAAATATGTTGGTACGCCTAACAAAACTGGATGTTTATACTAAAGCTTAATTAATCAACAATTGCTTCCCTAAGGCTTTTTTTCTTCAGATTTTAATCACAGAAAATACATGCTAAAATATTCTTCAATTTGGGGATTGAGTTATATTTGAGAAAACTTCCATTCTAATTGTTCTAATTAGGTGTAATTTGCAATTAACCCACCAAGTAGACCATCTTTTCCTACTCTTCTATCTATCACTTTCAGTTATTGTATGTTGCTTGAACCCCCCCCCCCACTTCCTCCTTAATTTATATAGTGTCTATCACTCTCGCTTTTTTCACTCTCTCCCTCTGACTATTAATAAACAGAGAAAGTAACAAAATCGTCCTCCTCCACCCATCTCTTTCTATCTTGACAATGAGAGACAGTGAAAAAATTAGAGGCTGGTGACAGCGAAGGAGTTGACTACTGCTACTCTTCCTGTCAATATAGAAACGACGAAAGGAAAGTGAGCAAAATCTTGACAAAGAGAAACACAGATTAAATAGTATTACTATGATATTCTCTTTACGGGAGGACGGGAGTGAGGAGATATAGTAAGCAGAAAGAGACCAATTTGCAAACTCACCTTTTCCTTATTCAAACTATCTAACCCGAGCTTAATGGGTGATCCAAAAGGTCATATTTATTCTAATATATATATATATATATATATATATATATATATATATTTAAATTTATTGGTGATTGCAGTGTTTGTTGTTTTTTTGCTTACTATTATTTCGATTGTCTCACTATAGTAAGCAAAAAAAAACAACGAATGCTGCAATTACCAATAAAAATAATTGCATAAAAATACATTAAATATTTAGGTGATAAAAATCGTACATATTTCTAGACAGGACGTCTTGGTCAAATGGTAAAGACGCTGGACTATAGACATCAATATCGAAGGTTCAATCCTTGTGTAAGTTAGCCAGAAACACGTGTCCATGGATTACTTTATATATTTTATATGTACATAAAGGATATATCTGAGAGAGAGAGAACAAGTGTAGTTATGGTCTTCTTCAGATGGCCTTCCATGGACGGCATCAGTACAAGAGCTCGTGTTAAATCTCGTCACACTAGACAGTGAAAGAAGAATAAGGAGACTGTTAAGTGAAGAGCAGATGGAGACAAGTCTCATTGTCTGCGATTCTAAAAATAACTACGAAGGTTAAGAAATGGTTCTCTTTATTTTGGCATCAGAATGTTGCAAACAAGACAGCACACAGAAAGCCGAGATGATATCAGATCTACATATCATGGATTAGAAATGGATTAGAAGAGAGATCCGGCGTTGCCCGGGTGTAAAATACGCGGAAAGATTTTGCTTAAATGCATGTGTACGTCTCATGTTGATGTATTTACTTAATTGCTCTTTTGTATGATTTTACGAAATTGAGAAATTTTATTAACTTCAAAATTCCAATTTAATTACTGCTACTTTCATGAATTTTTCAAGATAATTGGAAAGATTTAACATTTATTTTATACGGAACTAATTGTTCGTACCAATTGTTGCCCTCTAATCATTTTGCTTTCATTTTTGTTCTTTTGTTTTTTTAAATCTCTATTTCGAAGTTTTTATAATTAAATGAGGATTTACTAAAAGATTAAGATTTTTAAAGCCAGTTTAAATGACTTTCTATTCAACAGTTCAAAGGTTTCCAAATTCTGTTCAAATTTCGAAGAGTCTTTTCTTCTTTTTTGTTCAACTATTAATAAAGGATTAAAATGACTGTTTTGTTTACAAAGAAATCGAAATGCATTCTAATGGATTTAATGTTGTAATTAAATTAACTTTGTAAAACCTTATTTAAAAAAATACATTTTTGACTTTACTGTATTGCATTTTTTAAATTTCATTCGATTATTTGATTAATAGAAAATAAAAAAATATCATGCAAGTTACGCAAAGGTGAGAAACGCAGACACACGAGAAGTGGTCACACAATTTTTTTTTATTATAGAGATAATACCCATCCCAAACAATACTCGTCATTGATTTGGTACATTAAAAAAATGTAAAATTGTATTTTCGTTTATTGTGTCACAATCAGAAATATTATCATTTATTTTGTTTTCTTTTGTCAGCAAAAATAACATATCGGGTGACACTCCGAATCAATTCTAGGATGAGTAACATGTCAGGAGAAATTACCAGAACTCAATGCGGCTGATGATATTAACTTCCCTCCTTGCTTTCTTTTTTTTTTTCTAATGGGTCACTACTTATCAAGATCCGGGGGTCACTCGATGATAAGGGGTTGAGAGATTTTCAGTTGGACGATAAACGCCACCACGAGAGGATTGGAATCAAATGGGTGAAATGGGCATTAAATTACTTAAAAGTAATTGTTGAGTATCCAAGAGAACGGCTCAAGTATTTGTTTACATTAGACTTGAAGACGATCATTTTGTAGTCAGTTGAGATATTATAGGAATGAAACTTTGTTCATGGAAGTTCCGTTTGTTTTTTTTTTGTACAGAGAGGGAGAAATGAAAGTTAATTTGTAGCTAGGCGAGTTCTTGATGTGAATGTTTTTCTGTATGTGTGTGGGGGGGGGGCAGGGTTTGGAGCCCTTACTATGAATATAACGATACAGTAGGGAGAAGTTAGCAACATCTCTTCTGTGTGAAAGGGGCTGTAGGTACGAGAAGAGATCATCCCCCACTTGATTGCGAAGTCGCCTTTATACTCTGTCAAAGCAAGAAAGAGTGCTCCGAGCAATACCTCCCCATATACGACAACAATACTCCATCTTAGGACGTATCTGGCTCTTATACAGGTAGAGGATTACTTCACCCCTGACACACTTTCTGGAGCGGTAGAATGATCCAACAATTTTTCCAGCAATCTTAATAACAGATTTGATGAAAGACTTCCATTCCAGACTTGAAACGGAAGTTAGTCCTAGGAGCTTATCAAAAAGGGAGCAGGCTGAATGAGAAAGTCATTCATTTCAATTTGGGAAGAATCAGAATGCAAGTGTTGGTGGTGAAAGGAGAGAGGCTTGGTTTTGGACATTAAAAGTAACTAGCCACTTTTTCCCTCCACTGTACCATGTGCTCCAAGTTAGAGGAGAGAGAATCAGAAAGATCTTGATCATCAACGCTCTTCGAAGTGCTGCTATAGACAGTTGTGTCGTCTGAATAGATGTCAACGAATTATTTGAGAATACGATTTGGGAGATCATTTATGAAGAGGGTTGGGCACGTTGGGATTGATGCAGTGTGCTTCGTACTTCTACCCATCAACAATAGGTTTATAAAAGTTATCGGAGAGAAAAGATTTGATGGTTGAGAGGACATTTCCAGATATTCCAGAGCTAACAAGCTTGTAAAGCAAACCTTTATGCGAAACCCTAGCGAAGACCTTTGATATATCAAGAGCTATCGCCCTAGAGACAAAGCTTTCATCGATAGATTCACTGATCCTATGCAATATCACAGTCAGCACGTCAGCTGTTGATCTTGCAGGACGAAATCCATATTGCTTGTCACTAAGTAGTTTGTTTTTGCTAAGGTTGTTGACAACTTCTTTATTAATTACAGATTCAAGCAACAGAATACTGATAGGTCTGTACTAAAATGCAGAGGACCGATCTCCAATACTTTTAAATACTGGGTAGACCAATGAAGTCTTCCAAGGCGATGGGAAACATTTTTCCTTTAGGCACTGATTGAACAGCTCTGTAAGGATAGGAGCTATTTCAGGTTGCAGTTTCTATGACCGCAATGTTGTCGAGACCCGCTGCCTTGTTGGCATCGAGGTTTTTGATAAGTTTGGCAACATCCCAAATAGTTATTCGGATGTCGCCTGACTGTAAAGAGTGGAAAAAAATGAGTAACTTTCGGTAAACACAAGTCATCTCCCAATACCACTCACACTAAACAACTGCCGACCCAGGGAACAGCATTTTCTTCCACCTTTGTCAGAAACATCGTTCATGGAGAATGAGGACTGAGGGACAAAATAGGAGTTAGTAAACACGTTTTTTTGTTTTTGCTGATAGAATATTGTCCTGAACTTTGGTGTTTGTCTTTCTTTCAGGTTTATCTATCGCTTGACACAAGATAGATAGCGGATTAGTCAATTTAATCATGTAGAAAAGAAGGATTAAACAGTTTCAAATCAGAAACGAAACACGCGTAATGCAAAATCGAACTAAATAGAGGAATTAGACAATTTTGTACTAACAAATATCACAATTTTGTAGTAACAACTATCACAATTTTGTAGTAACAACTGTCACAATTTTGTAGTAACAACTATCACAATTTTGTAGTAACAACTATCACAATTTTGTAGTAACTATCACAATTTTGTAGTAACAACTATCACAATTTTGTAGTAACAAATGTCACAATTTTGTAGTAACAACTATCACAATTTTGTAGTAACAACTATCACAATTTTGTAGTAACAACTATCACAATTTTGTAGTAACAAATGTCACAATTTTGTAGTAACAAATGTCACAATTTTGTAGTAACAACTATCACAATTTTGTAGTAACAAATGTCACAATTTTGTAGTAACAACTATCACAATTTTGTAGTAACAACTATCACAATTTTGTAGTAACAACTATCACAATTTTGTAGTAACAACTATCACAATTTTGTAGTAACAACTATCACAATTTTGTAGTAACAAATGTCACAATTTTGTAGTAACAAATGTCACAATTTTGTAGTAACAACTATCACAATTTTGTAGTAACAAATGTCACAATTTTGTAGTAACAACTATCACAATTTTGTAGTAACAACTATCACAATTTTGTAGTAACAACTATCACAATTTTGTAGTAACAACTATCACAATTTTGTAGTAACAACTATCACAATTTTGTAGTAACAACTATCACAATTTTGTAGTAACAACTATCACAATTTTGTAGTAACAACTATCACAATTTTGTAGTAACAACTATCACAATTTTGTAGTAACAACTATCACAATTTTGTAGTAACAACTATCACAATTTTGTAGTAACAAATGTCACAATTTTGTAGTAACAACTGTCACAATTTTGTAGTAACAACTATCACAATTTTGTAGTAACAACTATCACAATTTTGTAGTAACAACTATCACAATTTTGTAGTAACAACTATCACAATTTTGTAGTAACAACTATCACAATTTTGTAGTAACAACTATCACAATTTTGTAGTAACAAATGTCACAATTTTGTAGTAACAACTATCACAATTTTGTAGTAACAACTATCACAATTTTGTAGTAACAACTATCACAATTTTGTAGTAACAACTATCACAATTTTGTAGTAACAACTATCACAATTTTGTAGTAACAACTATCACAATTTTGTAGTAACAACTATCACAATTTTGTAGTAACAAATGTCACAATTTTGTAGTAACAACTATCACAATTTTGTAGTAACAACTATCACAATTTTGTAGTAACAAATGTCACAATTTTGTAGTAACAACTATCACAATTTTGTAGTAACAAATGTCACAATTTTGTAGTAACAACTATCACAATTTTGTAGTAACAACTATCACAATTTTGTAGTAACAACTATCACAATTTTGTAGTAACAACTATCACAATTTTGTAGTAACAAATGTCACAATTTTGTAGTAACAACTATCACAATTTTGTAGTAACAAATGTCACAATTTTGTAGTAACAACTATCACAATTTTGTAGTAACAACTATCACAATTTTGTAGTAACAACTATCACAATTTTGTAGTAACAACTATCACAATTTTGTAGTAACAACTATCACAATTTTGTAGTAACAACTATCACAATTTTGTAGTAACAACTATCACAATTTTGTAGTAACAACTATCACAATTTTGTAGTAACAACTATCACAATTTTGTAGTAACAACTATCACAATTTTGTAGTAACAAATGTCACAATTTTGTAGTAACAACTATCACAATTTTGTAGTAACAAATGTCACAATTTTGTAGTAACAACTATCACAATTTTGTAGTAACAACTATCACAATTTTGTAGTAACAACTATCACAATTTTGTAGTAACAACTATCACAATTTTGTAGTAACAACTATCACAATTTTGTAGTAACAAATGTCACAATTTTGTAGTAACAAATATCACAATTTTGTAGTAACAACTATCACAATTTTGTAGTAACAACTATCACAATTTTGTAGTAACAACTATCACAATTTTGTAGTAACAAATGTCACAATTTTGTAGTAACAACTATCACAATTTTGTAGTAACAACTATCACAATTTTGTAGTAACAACTATCACAATTTTGTAGTAACAACTATCACAATTTTGTAGTAACAAATATCACAATTTTGTAGTAACAACTATCACAATTTTGTAGTAACAACTATCACAATTTTGTAGTAACAACTATCACAATTTTGTAGTAACAACTATCACAATTTTGTAGTAACAACTATCACAATTTTGTAGTAACAAATATCACAATTTTGTAGTAACAACTATCACAATTTTGTAGTAACAACTATCACAATTTTGTAGTAACAACTATCACAATTTTGTAGTAACAACTATCACAATTTAGAAATAAGGTAATCAAGATTTTTCCGTAAAACAAAAAACAACCAAAAACAAAAAACAGTTTAAATCATCCAATCCTAAAATTGGTGTTTATATTTTTGCCCTCAAAAAACAAAAATGAGATTGTGGTAGAATATTAGTGATTTGATTTGTTAAGTGCTAAACAAAAAATGAATTCCACATGCATAAAAATGGTTGCATTTCGTTAGTAGCAATGCAAACTTAGATCAGAAAAATATCTTCAAAGAAATTTTGGTTTACATAAAATAAAATCACAAAATTAAATCACACAATTAACAGATAAGATTCGTAACATTTGAAAATTAAATATTTGACGCAAAACTTTCTACTTTTGCTTCATTTAGTCTTAACGCTGACAAATATTTAATTTGCAATGTGTATGCTGTAAAAAAAAAAAGGAAAAAAAGAATATCGATTTTTAAAATTGATATTATTTAAAGAAAATTATTTTAAGAGAGTGTAGCATTTTAGTTTGAAACATTATGCATAGTATATTAATAGATTTTATATTTTGGAAGGCTGTGATAATGCACAACTTACATATCTGACTATACAAACATTTCCCAGTCACTTTTGATGAGGCTGCAATGCCTCAAAATATTAGAACTGCGTTGATCAACACACTATTTCTTCCTCAATTTATAGAAAGTGCTAAAAGACAATTATTACCTACAAGTGTCATATAACATCTTACTGTTTTTTTTTTGTCTTTTCCTTCTTTTCTTCAGTTTTCCTTTTATGTCCACACCTTTCCCGCATTGTCATAATTTTAATAGACCTTAATATTTTAGGTTGTTTTAATTTTACGAACGAGTCAATTTGTGATTTTGTAAAATGTTACGATGGTTATAAAATCAGTAGCAATTTTACAATAAAGATATAATATTGAACAAAACTTTCCTTTTTTAAAATTTTTTATTTGATGTTAATAAATTATTTTTTTAATAAAGTCAACAAATTATTTAAACTACTTATGAAATTTAATTTTCTTGAAAATGCTTAAAAAAATGTTAGAAATCAATTGTTAGCCTGTGTCAGTATCTGTGATATCATTCCCGCTATAAGCCTCCCCTGCCCCAATCAAATGCTAATTCATTGCATCTGACAAAGTCATATTCTTTTTAATAAATGCTGATATTGCTGAGATGAAACATTTGAATATAGGTGGAAGATGTTTCCAGACATATTGAAAGTTAAAAAAAATTAGAAAACACCCCACAAATTTTGATGAGCAGAACAAAAGTTGGAGTGATACTACCCCCCCCCCCCCCCAACCGCCATTCCACAAAAATAACCCAAGTAAATGTAAGTATTTCAAGATGCTACTTACCTTCGGTGGTGGTTCATCTTCAACTTCATTGGATTCTGAAAAAATAAAAAATAAAGAAAAATGAAAAACTGTTAGATATGTACACACATTCAGGTGTTAAGACCAGAGTTACTTCACGTTGAGAAGAAATTGTTTTCAAGGTCAGAGTTATGCTTCTTGGTACCCTCCCCCCTCCATACACACACTTTGTGGAAAAAATAAACCTCAAATCTTGTGTTGAACATGAGGTCTTGTGGAAACTCTCATACCAACATGTAGTGAAGAATTAAGACGACATTTCATTCTCATTTGCTGGCCAGACGCCCTACCGACAACATCAGCTTTAGAACACTTTTAACAGAAAAAACGTCACAAGAAAATGTAAGTCTTCACATTATCTTTCTTACAGATTTGGTTTGGTTGTTTTTTTTTACGGCATATCAACCCTTTTTTGGTTATTTAATGTCGAATCCGATCATTTTGATAAAAGTTTTTATGCTTCAAGTTCTTTTTGGTTGTTTTGTAGAGGAAAAATGTTTTTGTTTTTAGCTTTTCAGAACATGATTGAGTTTTGCAAAGGGAAAGGAAAAAAAACAATAACATTAATATATGGTGCATTTTTCGTCAGGAAGCAGGTATCTTCAGACAGCCTGATCTGGTAGCACTAGCTTTCTTACAGGAATAACGTGTGCATTTTGTATTGTATGGGAACAATGTATTTTTATATGTACTCTTAGGCTTTACTTACTTCTTGCATTTTACTGTTTTTATAGTTTGCTGTAGGAAAATAAATGAAATGTCTTTGAAAAACTGTTTAAAAACCTGTGGTGGACACTTTCTACGTGTGTACATAGCCAACGTAAAACATTGTAAATACTAGCAACACCCCACATGCTCAGAGTAGTAATTTAAATTCCTTACCTGTACATTAGTATTAAATTGCATGGCCCCTAGATCAAGTTGATTTTTCATTAAAGCACCCCCCCCCCAAAAAAAAAACACACACACATACACAAAAAAAACAAATTCAGGGCGATTAAAATATTTTTTCATCTTCTACTTCCGATTGAGAGCACTCTCATTAGGTTGATCCTGTTTGATGTGGTTTATGGGAGATAACTCCCAAATATTCATAGCCATTTTATCTCTCCTTAATTATATTAGCCAACAAGGGAATGCACTCTTTACTTTTGGAAACAAAAAATATAATTCCACAACAAATGGGGGATTTAGATATTGGATTCAGCCTCTTCCTTTGCTGGTTTTTAAGCGGGTCGACTAATACCTGACTGGCTCTCAATCTTAGCAAAGTTTTCATAACTCTGATGCTGTTTCCCCGCCAGATGCTTTTCTCATTATGGTAACAGTCATCTTGAGACTCCCTTTACTAGTCGGAGCTATACGTTCCCAGTTATCATCAATATCATTTATATTTATTTACACATTGCCCACGCATTATCTCTCTTTGTTTACCCTGACAATATATGCTCTTTCAATTGTGTTTGGGACAATTTAACATAGTTACTAATGGAAAGGCTATGTTAGAAGACTATGTCTGTGAATTTTCCCCCTTTCATGTATCATGTTTTGTATGTTTCTCTTATGTTTGTCTTTGACAAACCGTTTCTGGAGAATATATATATATATATATATATATATATATAATGTAAATGTAACAGTTTCTTCATCATTGTCTTTTTTCTCTTTTCATTCTGACCTCGTGTGTATTCCAGAAAATACTATACACAAAATGGGGGCCACATGTTTGGAAAGAAACTCAAACATGTGGCCATTACAAAACCATAAAAATAGGATATCGAATACCCACTGAGAAGGAGTTTAAAAATAGGAGTTTGCTCAAGAGCAATTGTGGTTTATGCAGAAAAGAGAAACATTTTTAAGGTTCACGTGAATTAGCATCTTATTCCTCCCTCCTCATTCATGTATTGGCTGCTGCTGCTGATGCTGATTCGACAACGACTCATTTCAGTTACTTGAGGGGTTTCTTTTTACCTCGACCACTAGCTGATTTAGCCATGCAGAAACGAGCCTTCTCCGAGTCTGGTACATGGTCACCAAGATGGAGCACTCCCCTTCTCATATTCCATATGATGGACAAATATCTTTTTCTACATCAAAAATTATCTTTTACAATAAGATACATTTTTCTAGAAACTTGTCTCCATATGCAAGTGACTCCCCTCTCTCGTTCTCTCCATACCCATCACTCCTTCAAAATAAAATAATCCCTAATCATAAAGCACCCATTCTTTTGTAAACATTCTAGAAATTAAAAACATTTATACAACTAAAAAGAAAAAAATCTTTGTATGTCTCCACAAATACACCACACACGTGTACACGCGATTCTTATTTCCACTTACCCCACGAAATGGTGTGCACTCTTCTGTTGTCTCTTTTCAATTCTTCCTCTTGACGATGTCGCTCCTCTTGCAAAATAGACCTGCAACAAAGAATGGACTTCAATTCACAAAACAAACAAAAAATATAATTAAATAATAAGTAAAAACTAGAGGTTTATTCTAAGTTAAAGATCAAAGGAAGAATACGCAAAACAAAATAATCTCAAAGAGAAATGAAACCTTTGATTTAGCTGAAATGTTATTTCCAGTTGAATTTCAAGAAAAAAAAAAAACAATGCGTAAAAAAGAATATCACAAAGAAATCATTGTGTAGAGTGTTTAGGTGCAACACATCAAAAATACATGTATAGTGCATAGAATTAAAAAAAAAAATGTTTTCTTTTGCTGTGCTGTCTGGAAAAAAAGTGATTCTGGGTAACTTCAAGCTACTGAATTCAAATATAAAGTGAGTTTTTCCCAATCACATCAAGGTTTCTTCATTTTGAAATTGATAGATTTTATGCATTGGCTTGTTGTATGATACTTGATTTGTTTAAGAGGACTGTATAATATGCTTTTAAGCAAATTTTCCAATAAAATTGATATTATTCATATAAAAGCTAAGTTACATTGCATAGTTTGCATGATTCCGGTAGATATTTTCATTAGGGTATTAGGAGACTAAACAGGAAGTACCATGAGTTATTTGCCCCTTATTATTATATAAGAAACTGTGAAGGCAGCCATTTGCTTTTTAGATCTTTTCATTAGGAGATTGTATTAGCATGAACAGTTCTTTAGCACTTGAGGCACATTTTTCATGTGATTCCTCTGCTGTTATGTAAGGAAAAGATATCTAGTTAATCTAGTTTTTTTTTTAGCTTGATGTACATTTCCTTTGAGATCTCAATTGGTAAAGTTATTTATTCTATAAAGTTCTTTAATTCGTTAATTGTAGGTGACCAGA
Source organism: Sepiola atlantica (assembly GCA_963556195.1). NCBI lineage: Eukaryota > Metazoa > Mollusca > Cephalopoda > Sepiida > Sepiolidae > Sepiola > Sepiola atlantica. The sequence continues at coordinate 10,510,702 of OY744516.1, read as the reverse complement.
GCAATTATTATCCCTGAAAAAAGTTATACTACGAATATGGAAACATCCAACCGGAAATGCTTGAATAATAATGTTCCAACTCGTTTGACTCGTTGGTCTAATAATGGTCTATCAATTTTCTGTTTTGCTACCTCATTGTAATACAGCTTCCTATTCCAGTAGCTTCTTTCCAAGAACTGCAGGTTTGTAGAACTTTCTTCCTGCAAACAGTTAAATAGTACACTTGTCAGGGAAATGAATAGTGGATGAGTTATGATATGCCTGTGGGTATGTGTATAGAATTGGGTGATCACGTGTAGTTTTGGGTTAGGGTTTCAGGAAAGCTAAAGGTTTTTAAAGGAAACTGCCATTTTAATAATAATGATAACCCCATAAACTGACCGCCTAAAAAATGTGGTGGCACTTGTGCATCTGCATGGAGAGGGGACATCAGTTTTAGTTTTGGCAAATTTCGGGAAGCATGAGAATTTTAAAGAACGCAGTGTCGCATCAGTCAACAACTAATGCAGGCAGTTTGTGCATTGTTTCAACAATTCTGATCATGAATGAATAAAATGGCAGGTAGAGTAATTGTTTCAACTGCAGTTAAATTATTGTCTTCAGAAATCAAAGGACACACAACATGACCGAAAATTAATCTAACCGTCATAATGGCAGATGGATAAATAGAAAGCTATTGAAATTGTCAAATGATTCAAAAGCTTAATGATCGATGTTATGAGTATGTATTCTGGTTATCTGAATCAACAGGATTAAACGTCTCAGACCCTACAGGACTTTTTGGTAAATTCTGCCCGGTATTTATTAGGCTAACCACACCCAACTACTCTCAGTGATAGGCTAACTAATCAACTCATTTGCATAGCCAGCGACACAACTCATTTGCATAGCCAGCGACACAACTCATTTGCATAGCCAGCGACACAACTCATTTGCATAGCCAGCGGCACAACTCATTTGCATAGCCAGCGGCACAACTCATTTGCATAGCCAGCGGCACAACTCATTTGCATAGCCAGCGACACAACTCATTTGCATAGCCAGCGACACAACTCATTTGCATAGCCAGCGACAACTCATTTGCATAGTTGGTGACAAGGATTACTTAGCTATTTGTTCACATTTTGTCCATCGGCTTCACTACAATTATTCTTTGAAACATTAAAAATAAAGTTTACAAAACATCCAAATAGTGAGTTTTTCGTGTTGTAGTCTCAGATAGAGACAGGCAAAATGGCTACACCCATAAGTAAAATTTCAAATTATAAAAAAATAATTCGAAATACACTGAGGTTTTAAAAATTACTATTGGAGGACCCAATCCCCCCCCCCCCACCACACACACAAAATAAAATGCCTATTTTAAGTTAATAAGTTGTAGTTTTTTCTTTTGTTTTGTTGTTTTTTTTTTCATGACAGAGTTATTCTGAATGAGCATCATATTGTTTTTCTCTTATTTTGTAAGCCGTTTTTTTAGTAAGGGAAATAACTCTTATAACACTTTTAAATTTGTACATTTAAAAGACAAATAAAAAAAAATTCAAAATTATTAATTTGATAGGAAAATAATTTCAGTTTTAATATGAAAATTGTTGGATCATAGCAAGAATACGCACAACATTTTAACTGAATCAAAAGTTCAATTTTGCTTTAACAGCGTCTTTATTTTTGTCTATGTTGTAAACAAAATTAACACCACGTGTTAAACAAAAGAATTCATCACTTATCAAAACTAAGAACCCCTCCGAGGACAAGGGTCAGACCTATGATGCGGGTTTATGACAAGTCTTTATTGACATTAGATTTGAAAAGGACCATGTTGTATTCCTTAAGAAAGCAATATTGTGGCCACGTGTGCCACAAATGGAACGTTCTTGGAAATTAACTCTGTTCATGAAAATTCCATTTCATGTTAGGCACACGGAGAAGGAAGGGAGGAAAGTTTTTGCAGTGGTGGTAAAAAGACTCATTCTTCCTTGTAAAACTTTCACAGCAAGAACTCGAGATTGAAGCTGAGTCGGGCACTTTCTATGGAAATAATGAGAGTAGAGAAAGACTAGCAACGTCTCTTCTGTGAGAAAGGGGCTGTAAGGAACAGAAGAGACCCCCCCCCCCAACAGAGTCAATTTTGTAATTTATTTTAATAATAATTAAACCAAAGAAAAATAACACATCTTTTTTACCAATAATATTACACAGCGAATATTGGTGGCGCACACGTGTAGAGAATAATTCTAGTTTCTCCACACGTGATAAAATAGAATATCAAATATTTGTTTTATTGCTTACCCTAGCCATGTTTTGAGGTTAGCAAATGAAGGCCGCTTGGATGGTTCATAAGCCCAGCAGCTACACATCAAGTAATAGAGGGAAGGGGGACAGTCGGTCGGCAGGGGCAGTCGCTCTCCACCTTCAATTTTTCCAATCACATCATTGTTCTTTACACCTTGGAATGGCTTCACTCCGTACATCAGAATCTCCCAAATACACACGCCTGCGAAGTAAATACACAATCCAAATGTAAAAACACATTATTTTTATTTCTTTTAATAATTAAAAAAAAATGATTAAAATATAGTTTTTTAAAAATCGGGAAATGCAAAGAGCCAGCACATATGCGAGGCTGCAGTGACCTCTTAAATTGGTCATGTATAAGTATGAATACAATATGGGAACCGGAAGCTGGCCGTGGTGAAGCGGATACCAATGTGGACTTTCACCTATGGGTGTTGGCAACCTTCACGTGGTCCTCCTCTAAATACCTGATTAAAGAAAGAACCGGGTAAACCAATGCCAACAATACAATCAAAAAGTCATAAAATGCTGGTTCATACAAATTCACGTTTGATATGGGAATTGATAATCTACTCCATAAAAGAAAGTCATACTTTGTGTGTGTGTATCCGGCTAGAAGTCAGAAACTACACAAGATACACGTACGTACAAACCTTTATATTATCAGATTCCGACATAGTTATGGTCAGATAAAATATTGTAATATAAAAATAAAATGACATTTTTCACTCTTTCTGGTAGCTGTTTTTATATAATAAAAAAACACAAAAAAGCATTGAAAATAGGTCAAACAGTCAGTCAGCTTCTTTTTTTTCTATCAGGTTGGAAAGAAAGTAATGTCGTATTTTTTACTTCATCACTTTGCAGCCTCCTAAATTGTACACAGCTCTAGATTTTTTGGTGAATTGGTGTCTTAATATCTTGCTTTGCTATTCAGATATAGTAATTAGTTGGAAAATATTTAGTTTAACGGTCTCAGCCGTCAAAAAATGGATATTAGTGAGGAGCATCTGAGACATTGCATGCTCTATGAATTCAAAAAAAAAAAAGAAAACTCAGCTGCAGAAGCTACAAGGAATATTGGAACTGTCTATGGGATAAATGTTCTGAATGATCGAAAATATCAACAATGGTTTGCAAAGTTTCTTTCGGGAGAGTTTAACCTGTCAGATCGGCGACATTCAGGAAGGCCAAAATCAATTGATAAAGACGCCATTAAAGACACTGTGGAGGCCAATCCAAAGTTAACCAGCAGAGAATTAGCTCAATAATTCAATATAACCCATACCACAATTATTTCTGCCTTCACAAGTTAAGAAAAGTTTAAAAACTTTGACTCTGGGTTCCCTACGATTTGACCGACACTCAACGAAATCAAAGATTGACTGTTTGCACATCTTTGCTTTTCAGGAATCATCGAGAACCATCTTTGCAAAGAATTGTGACTCGAGATGAAAAATGGGTTTTTTACAAGAATACCCAACACAAAAGACAATGGTTAGACCGAAACCAAAGTCCACAGCCTGTCCCAAAAGAAGGACTACACCTAAAGAAGGTTATTCTCTCTTTATGGTGGGACATGAGAGGACTGATTCATTATGAGTTACTAGAGCCTAATCAAATAATCACAGCAGTAAAATATTGTTCGCAGATGGATGATCTAAGAATTGCTCTATCAAAAAAACGACCAGCATTACTCAATAGGAAGGATGTAGTGCTTCAAAATGATAACGCGAAACCTGAAACAGCAAAACTACCCCAGGAAAAGATCATAGGTTTCAATTGGGAAGTTTTGCTTCATCCGCCTTATTCACCTCACATTGCTCCATCTGACTACCATCTTTTCCGGTCGTTACAACATTACTTAAACAATAAAATTTATGAAAATGACGACAAACACAAAAATGACCTAAATTTGTTTTTCTCTAAAAAATCAGAGAAATTTTTTGAAGAAGCTAATTGATCGTCGGACAGAAGTCAACGAAAATGAGAGAAATTATTGTAAAGATTAAAAATGCCCCAATCTGAATGTTTCAGATGAAATAAATGCATTGGACAAAAACGACATTACTTTCTTTTTAACCTGATATTATATTAAACCAGTTGTCGGAGAGAGAAAGACCAAGGGAGAGGGGGGGGGGCAGTCGGAGGAGAGGTAGAAAAAAAGAATTTTTTTTAAACAAAAATGTTACACATTAATTTCCATGACAATTCGAGCAAATTTATGAATTTGTCTTTGACAAAACTTTACCAAAATGAATCAAACGTTAAAAAAAAGAAATTGATGAAATCTGATTTTTTAATCAGTTCTCTTTAAAATATCACATTTTAAAATATCACATTTTACTTCATCATTTATCACAGACGTGAATGATTGGTGGCAAAAAAGCTAAAATCACTGTGGGTTCCCAAACTTGGGAACCACGCCACATCCCGAAGAGGACAAAAACACAACATAAAAAACCCAAAGAGCAAAATCAGGTTAGATTATTTGCCACATCTCACTAAAGACTTCCTGTGATGTCACTTCTTCTGAACATGTTAACTTAATTTCTATTGGAAATTTCCCTTTTCTACGTAATTGAATTTTGACTTGTTAAAAAGAAGAAAAGAAATTTCCATGTCTACATATCATATTATTATACATATTCAACAACAATTAACTCTTTAAGAATTCATTTTTAATAAAATAAAAAAACTCTTGCAGGAATCAATAACTCGTGCAGGGGTCGACAGTCGGTAACTTTCACAGTAGTCGGTAACTCAATAATTTTTTAAGGAGTTGATAGTAACTTTTGCAGGGAGTTACTTCATTACTTACTCTAGAGATTTGCTGATCATTCCAGATAGTTTCATCATAGGTTTAATTTGATAGGTTTAATTTGATAGGTTTAATTTAATTTCCTGTCTAACATCCCTACAACTTTTTTCAATGTGGTTTTCTTCCTCCATACACCAGTTTAATGAGCAAAATCATAAAAATACAAGCGAATGTCAATTAAATTTTGGTCGGACATAAAGGGTGTATATAATTAATTAGAATTGTACATAAACACTTACCGAACATCCACACGTCACTGGCTGTGGTGAAACGGCGAAAGTTGATTGATTCGGGGGCCATCCACTTGATTGGCAGTTTGCCCTTTGATGCTGAAAGTAAAAATCAAAGTATGAAAGGATCAAAGATGGAGATGTCATATCTTTTCATATGTTACCCCATTCTCCCCTCTCCCCCTTTACACGACTTGGCTTCACACTATCAAAAAAACAAAACAAAGACAAAAAAAACTCTTAGCCGAATGCAGCGTTTCTCAACCTTTTTACCCTTGCGTAACCCTTAAAATAAATTACATGTGAAAAGTGCATTAGATTGCATCTCACTTGTTCTTATGAAACCCTTACTTGAAAAATACTGACTTAATTAGTAACTAGCCCCCACAGACTCACCCTAACCCCCCCCCACACCCAACTAAACCTACCCCCCACCCAACTAACTCATTCCTTCTTCCCAACTTTTACTGCCTTTCACATTCTCCGTATACTTAAGTCAATTTCAAGTTAATAAAATTCATTCCATGAATAAGAACCATTATGGTGTCGAAATATTGGAAAAAGTGAATTTGTATTTGTTGCTCGCTTATCACCTCATTCCATAGACGCACAAATTCAATTCTGTCAGAAATTCACGTTCCTTTAAAATCCCTCATCCATTGTAGATATTTATTTATCAGTTGTTCGGCTCACATTAGTATGCCACGGTTTCCACCCAACCCAAATTGGAATTTAATTGCAAACTCAGTATTTTTGAATTGGAATATTGCAATGTTCCAATTAAAAAATACTGAGTTTACAAACTCATTAGCCAAGACATTTAATTGCAAACTCAGTATTTTTTAATTGGAATATTGCAATGTTCCAATTAAAAAATACTGAGTTTGCAAACTCAGTATTTTTGAATTGGAATATTGCAATGTTCCAATTAAAAATACTGAGTTTTCAAACTCATTAGCCAAGACATTTGACAGATAGTTATTCTACTGAATTTATGACCCCCAAAAATCCGACATATTTTCAAATTAACGACTTTCAACAGGGTAGAAAGGGAGGATAAGGAATGACACTCACGATATTCAACCGGAAATATCCCATTACAATTATAAGTTAAAAATAATGTAAATCATTGTGTACAGAGCGTGGGTGCACTACAACTCATCAAAAGTGTATGTGGATCGTACATAGGATAATGGACAATTGTAATCCATACGATAATGGACAATTGTAATCCATACGATAATGGACAATTGTAATCCATACGATAATGGACAATTGTATGCGTTATGATATGGAGGGGTGCCTCAGGTGTAGTTTTGAAAAATTTCGGGAAGCATGAAAGTTTTAAAGGATGCAGTGTCTCGGCAGCCAACAACTGATGCAGGCAGTTTGTTCCATACCTCAGCAATTTTGAGCAACAAAAAAAAAATGTTCTCCAGTCATGGGAACTGTGCTGCCTTCTGATTTTTTTTTTTTTAAACACATGGAGATCAGATTGTTGTTGGCATGATGATTAATGACTTGGTTGGTGTTTAGCAAGTCAGCTGTTTGATGTCAGAACTTTAATGAATCCAAGCTGAGGGAAATATCTGCCATACTCTGAATGCATTATCTGATGGAGGGTATTTAATTGGTTACAAATATTTAAACGGTTTCCAGGCAGTCAATATTGTGAGCAAGAGAGTGATTTCAGACTAAGTGTGGTCACATCATAATGGAAGGCCGTCAACAGCAGAAATACATATTCACAGCAATCAAAAATGCTAATTCAGACACAAATTTGAAAACCAGGCCAAATGAAGACAATAGAGGTTATACATTGTTATATGAAACAGACTCCATATAGAGAAAAATAGTATTTAGAGAGGAGTAACTCTTTGCCTTTGTTATCTCCCTTGGTCAAAACAGCATTTTAGGAAAACAGAGTTATCTGCCCTTACATTCATCAGCCGAGAATGGGGAAAAACATTTTCAATTGACTTTTGCTCAGCAACTACAATTAAATACGTCCCAATTTCATAGTAATTTCTTTTCAGTTGTATTTGTTTCTTACAAAAGACCACCATACATATTCCATAATTAATAATGATCAATTTATTAGTTTAGTAGTGAATCCTATACATAGAAATATAGATATGTATATAAACATATACCTAGCTTTATATAGAGATGTCATTTATTTGTTTATTTTGTTACAAATAAACAGACATCTATAAATTGGTGAAGGGAAAAATTTTTCCCAACTAGCATTAACTTAAAATACTCTTCCGTATAAATAATTGAATTTGTTCAAAAGTATCGCCAACGAAATAAACAAATAAATGACGACATGTATAAAACAGCAATATATTCCAGCACTAGTGGGGATTGGCTCAGTGGTAGAGCTTCAGGGTTCAGACTCTGGGGTCCTGGTTTTGAATCGCGCTAGGTTCAGCTAGGCTGATAAGTCGTAAATGACGAAACACGTGTCCATGGATAATTAAATTTGATATATATATATATATATGTCGCTCCTCATCTGGGGGCATCACATTGATAAAGAGAAAATTATTCCCAGCTAGCATAAAGGCAAAATGCTCTTCTATATAAATAATTGAATCCGTTCAAAAGTATTGCAAACAAAATAAACAAATAAATTACATCAATATTCCAGCACTAGAGGGGATTGGTTCAATGGTAAAGCTTCAGGGTTCAGACTCTGAAGTCGTAACTTTATATACATATATATATATACACATATATATATATATATATATATATATATATATATATATATATTAAGACAGGCTTCATTAAAATCCACGGAGTTCTGCTTTTTTGAGATTTTCTTGGTTAGTCGTTCGACTCTTCGAGCGATTTTACGATCGTGTGGTAGTAGCTGGTGCAGTATAGCACCCATCGTTATGGTTTGGGTCAAATCTCGAGCGCTTTCGGACGTCTCGTCCATCTTCAGGAGGTTGATTTTAGCTAATATGGGTCTTTTTCCGCTTCCATTTTTATAGCTTTTTTCCTTCTTCATTCTTACCAAGAAAATCTCAAAAAAGCAGAACTCCGTGGATTTTAATGAAGCCTGTCTTAATAACAATTTGCTGCCAAACTATACGTGTGTGTGTGTATATATATATATATATATATATATATATATATATATATATATATATATATATATATAAGTGTTTTAAGGTTCATATTTTTTTTTTTTAAATGCATCTATTGTTAAATTTAAGAAGGAATAGGTAAAATAAATACCTTTTGCAGCATAAAGATGCGATATCAATTTTTTTTTTATAAAAAAGAAAAATAATAAATCGAAACCGATTTTTTTTTTCCTTTTTTTTTATTATAAACTAGCATTTTTTTTTTGTTAGTTTAAAGTGATACAGATATTTCGCCAAAATCTTGGCATCATCGGTGTGTAATATATCCTGATGTCATCGGATTTGTATTTTTTTCCTACCGGCTTTTGTTGTTACAGCCGGGCCAAATGGGTTAGCTGTTGTTTCCCACTATCAAATATGAGAACGTGAATGCAGCACGTGATTTGTATAAGTGTTTTAAGGTTCATATTTTTTATTGAAAGAAACCTGGCTTACCTTTATAATAACTTTGTTCTTCTACCCATCTTGAAAGGCCAAAGTCGCCAAGTTTGACACAATCATTAGACGACACTAACACATTTCGAGCAGCAATATCTCTGAAAAAAGGTTTTTAAAAGTTCGTCGTGAAATCATGCAGACATAATACCAGTAATGAAAAGATTCTAAAGTAGACTAATAAATATTTAATTACAAAGAGCAATTAAAATACTAAAACAAAAAGTAAAAAAGCAAGAAACCAATTATTGCTTGCTTATCAGTTAATACACATTACGCATCGACGAGTTACCAAGAAGTACTAACTGTACTGAATTCTCCTGGAACAGGTGGCACTTGATTTTTTTTACACAATAGTCAAAACCATAAATACTTACCCAAATCCCCACCAATTCGAGATGTAATACAAGGTCAGAGATTAATGTGGGAAGTTCAGCTATTCCAAAAAGAGGCCACTCTGGATGAGAGCAAACATAACCTTGGTCTGACTCGACATTCTTTGGTAGAGACGCCTCAACAGATCAGGCATACCCCTCCTTCTAAGGGAGGAGACGAGAAGGGGAGATAACACTTTCGCCACTTTTCAAGGAGAAGGTAATGCTTGGGATAATGGCCTCCTGAGACTGATCAGGCAATCACTTCTAGGCCAGCATGAAGACTGTATCACCCAGTCATGGGCCAGGAGCGAAGTGAATGATGCCCGTAATGAACACACCCAGTCAGTAGCCCGATATCTCTATTCACAGTAAATGGTGGTCATCCATTTCAAGTTCGAACTTCAGTATCAACAGTAACGGTTTTCGTTCATATATAACGTAAGTAAACATTGATTAGTTAATCCGAAACTGTCAATATGCTGCACAATGGAGATATTATGTTTTGGAATTTTTGAGATGAGGATTGACAGTTTGTATTATTTGGACATTTGAGTTTGCACGGAATAGCCAGGGATACAGACAGAAAAAAACATGGGCATACATAACTATTGTGGCTGACTGTCGGTTGGAGGCATTGAATGAATTGTCAGCGGGGGGGAAAAAAAGCAAACTATTTTGTGTTTTATGAAATGATAAATAAACGGAAGCCTAAGAGGATGATATCATGACAGCAGAACAGATAGTACACCCCCCCCCCCGAAACAGAGAAGATAATCATGGAAGGATGGTATCATGAGGAACGAACATCTACTATACTGCCTCCCAAAAGGGAAGTAATACCTGGTCGGATATCCCCATAAGAGAAGGTAATGCCTGTGAGTATGATATCATGGCAACAAAACAGATACTTCACTACCCTCACCCACATTCCCGAAAAGGAGAAGGTAGTCCCCTGGGAAGATGGACAACAGAACAGATATTATATTACCCTACCTTAAAAAAGGAGGTAATTCCTGGGAGGACGATCTGATGACAACAGAACCGATACTAAACTATCCAGCCTCATTAAAAGATAATACAATAATAGATTAAATCAGTTTTTTTTTTCATTCATTTCAAAATGTCTAGCCATAAAAACATTATTTTTATGGTTCCTTGGCCTTTTGGCTATGATCAAAGTATAGTATCTGTTCTCGGTATCCCAGCGATATCAGATGTTTTACTGTCGACGAAAATATTGAATATATATAAGAAAATATGCCAATGGAAAATTACAACTGTATGTTACAGAATATTAATTTATTAAAAGCTGTTTATAAAATAAATATGCAAATTAAGAAGACCTAAAGGTTTTTGTGGGTGTTTACAATTTCCTGTATATACGATATCACAAAATATTATATTGTATCACAGAATTAAATAAGCACAACCTGTTTTGATGTTAATATAGTTAAGATGGACGAAAAAATCTTTTGCATTTATTCATTTAGATCATTTTCAGATCCCCAAGAAAATTCATAAAAAAAAAATACAGTTTTTTAGTCATTATTTTCCTGCGTGTCTTGTGATAAGCAACAACAGAGAAGCGCTCAAAAGGGAAATGATTCTTCAAACACTAAAGACTGTCTGGATTATTTCACCGTTTTTTAAAATTTATTTATTGAAGACGATCATAATCTTCTCATCAACATGCTACACTCTGAATTATTTTGGAGTCCGATCTCTTGTACATATTAAAGGTTCTGAATGTGGTTTGTTGTTCTGAATGTGTACTGAGATGGGAAATAAAACTTGCTGTCAATAAACTAAAAATAAAACGAACAAATTTGGCATTTCAGAGGTCAAGAGGTCAACTATAGTAAGAAAAGCTACGCACCGGTGAACAAACTTTTTACTCTCCAAATAGGAGAGCGCAGTACTTAATTGATACGCATACATAATCAGCGTGACTTGGTCCAACCGTTGTTTGTTGTTCTGGAGATAAGCCCTCATCTGGAATGAAAAAAAAAAAAAAATTAGAAAAAAAAGATAAAAACAATTTATTACTCCTCAAAAATGTGATATTTTTGCTCGTGCTTCCGTCTTACAAGAATTGGTTTACATATTCGATTAGCAAGTATTTTTCACATTAGATGTGGGTTGCACGTTGCCCATTGTGGTACAAAGTGAATCTGCTCATAAATTTCTCATTTAATCTTATCTAGATGTGAAGTATTGCTACTATGTACATAAATACACATACATAAAATATTCAATAAAAATAGCTTAAAACTGTCCTAGAGTTGCTATGAAAAGTTAGAAATGATAATCAAAGCACACAATAACAAAATATTAAATGTTAAGTAAAGAAAAAGAAAAGAAAAAGTGTGTAGAATAAGTTATAAATATAACAATAATAAGAACAATAAAAATATAATCACAAGAAATAGCAATAACTCAAACAGTAATAGCAATTATTAAAATAAAAATAAGTTAATAATGGAGAGAAACCGCAGAATTTGTGCACATTGTCCATGACAAAATAACTGCTTAACCAAAGGCATCATTTACCAAACCACAATGTGTACATATTTGTAACAAAAAATACTACATAGGAGAAACCTTCAATGAACTTACAACTAGGTATAATAATCACAAAAGCACATACAATCAAAGAAAAAAACAGATTTAGAACATAATTATTGAACCATACACGCAGAATAAATTTTCTTTAGAATAACTATATATATAAAACTATACTAAAAACTAAATCTAAAATGCTGACAGGTAACAAAATATATAGAACAGATAAATTATTTTAGTTCCCACGTGTGAGAGTAAGATCACCATTTTAATTTGACTCACTTAAAAGTGAGGCGTGCCAAAAAGCCCTTTGTTGGAAAGGGGCTTGGCCATTAGCCAATGGAAATAATAGTCTGAGAGGCGGAAATAAAGTTAACGAATTCGGTTGGTTAATTAACTGTAGTGTCGTCCTTTCGTGCATTTGGAAACGATAACAATGTTTACACCACAGATATGCAAATCCTAATTACTTCCCTCACATTAGTCATTCTGTAATTATCTCCCTTGTATATTTCTCATGCTATATAAATAAATGCTGACGTGTCGATTGACCTCTTACGAAGGAAGCGATCGGAGTGCACGCATCAACTGTTTGTCTCTCTTATTTATTTTTGTGTTCCTATCTGAATTGTTATGTACATGAATCCGTCACTACCGCGAGCCGGACACTAATGGAAACACAATAACAACCGACAAAGCAGCAACGCTACATTAACTAGAGCAAACATTACTTTGATATAAAAGCAATCACAAAGATGCATCCACGCATTCAGCCTGATGATTTAATTCAAGAATGAAACATGAACGTTTCTGTATAGCTTACTTGCCTAAATATATTTTTATACTACTATATATATAGTTTTCTTAATGGTGTTTTAATCTATCATTTACAATTATTAGTTCCCATCTTATATTAAATTCTATACTATTATCCAATTCTGTACTACATCTACTTATGAGGCCATTGTTGTCCAACATATGCCTTAGTTCTTCTCTATCTACAATGTTCACTTTGTCTCACAAGAGCAGATGGTTTCTTCATACTAGAATTGTCCACATGGACCTGCGATACCTCAAAGTATTTTGAAACAAAAATAATATTGCTAGTAAACATTTGACACCGAAAATTGGACTAATTAAAAAAAAAAAACTTATGTCAAAAATATCAATAAAAGAATTAATAAATCTTTCAAAAAAGAAGATATTGACCTCTCCGTGTTTGGCCAGTTCCATGACGATCCAGACTGGCCTTGAATTTGAACAGATCCCGATCAACTTGATAATATGGGGATGATCAAACTGTTGCATAATGTCTAACAACAAAAAAAAAAGGAAAAAGAAAAAACAAGAGAATTCAATGTACAGAAAACAAAAACAAACAAAAAAATAACAGTCCAAGACATTAAAAATAAGGTTGAACAGGTTAGCCTCCTTTCAGTTTTGAGAGACAATGGATATCCTCTGTAAGGAGACCATAGCGAAGCAAGGGTTACCCAACCCCAACCACCCCTCTCCTGAATCGGAAGTCCAGGGCGACTGGAAACAATGCCAGGATCAACAGTGAAATATTGGAGTTGTTTTGGAGTTTTCTTTCTCCTAAACTAGTTACTCAACCAAGGCTTCAAAGTCTAGTCAACCCTACTATTTAATTCATAGGTGAAGGTATGCAAATTTTATTGTAAGAAAATTTAAAACTGAAATAAGACCTCATCTTTATATTAATAAAATTTTGAGGCAACTTCATGCGTGTTTTTCTCGTGCCTACGTAACTTACACAATGAAATATTCCTTTTTTATTTATTTATTTGATTACGTTGCTGATAAACTGCTTCAGTATCTGATCGAGGGGAGCTAATTCTATAGTTATCTTCCTTTTAACAGATCGATTTATCTTATAATTAAATTTGAATTTTGGATTTTTATTATTATTTTTAATGTTAATGTTCATTTTATTTATTTTTTAATCTGTTAAAAGTGATATAACTATGAAATAACTTGCCTCCCTGGGGATCAGATACCGAATCATTTTATTGTCAACACACAAAGCAGTGTTTCTGCGTCCTATTGGTGGACTTGAGAACTGGAGACGATGGACGACCGGAAAGCACCAGAATATTAGAAGAAAGTGACCTGCATCATGATGATTTGTGCTGGATCAAAAAATTTGGGAGTCTTAACTGCAGCTTAATGTGCCATGAATACCTTAAAGGCCATGGAATGTGAGCTGTAGAACTGCGATGGAGATCTGGAAGCAGTGGCTAGCAGGAAAGGTCATTGCAGGTGTTTTGTATCTTCACAAAAAAAAATTAATCGAAAAGCTAAAAAAAAAAAGGTGCAACAAGATCCAGCAAGGCAGTACGGACCTTGACAAGTGTCGGAGTGGCAGCTATGAAGAAAGTACTGAATTAGAATCTTCGCTCCTCCTCATACAAAAGTCATAAGAGAGTCGCCTTCTGAAAGCCAAGAAACCCCTCAACAAGGTCAAACGTTCAGTCAGGTCGGGAATGCTCTGGTTCTTCGCAGGACCAGTTGAACAACGCACAGAACAACAGGTGACGAGGCTACACTCTGAACCAAGTCGTGTGCGTCATGAAGACCAAATTCTATCAAACTGTGATGGTTTCCAGAGAAGGTCACGTTATGCCACCCATATCTTAGAACAGAGACTCAGCCTCAATTCAGATGGCTGTAATGAGTTGCTGTACACTGTTGTCAAGTGCTGGGTAGAGAGGGTGGCTGTGAAAAGACCATACATGTGGCAGCAGGGATCAACTCTGTGGCACATCTCAAAGAAAATCTAGAAGTTATTGTCAGAGAACTTCCATGACTTCACCAGTCCAAACATAGCCCCCCCCCCCTCCCTTCCAACTCGCTTGATTGCAATCTCCTGAACTATTATATGTGGGATACAGTTGAGAAAGAAACTGATAATACCGACTGTAACACCGACCGTAACACTGGTGTTGAGGCGTCTCTCGAAGGACACCGTGAAGGCTGCGTGCTCCAGGTTCAGGTCCTGCCTGGAGGCTCACGGCAGATTCTTCAAGTGAGCTGTATTCAGCAAAGGGTCCTCTAAGAGATGAACTTTGAATTTAGAGAATACATCAATTATTGGCCAAGATTTTTCTTTCCATTCCAAAAAGTGTCAAATTGGTCCCAATCACCCTGTATTTATACGTGCAAAGACCGAGACGAATAAACAAAATAGTGAACCACATATTTCGGTATTCTATTGTTTTTTTTGTTTATTATACATCTATATATTATATAAATTAAATTTTAAAAAAAGGTGGATAATAAATTATCGAAATAAATTATGGAATTATACTCACAAGCCTCTTCCAAAAACTTCTCCGTCATAGAATCTTCATTATCCTCTTTGCACGTTTTGACAGCAACAGGAATTTCTTTTACATCCTGGACAAAACAAAAGGTCAAATAATAAGTCGTTGAGGGTCCAATAATAAGTCGTTGAGGGTCCAATAATAAGTCGTTGAGGGGCAGTGAATCTGCTTAGAAGAATCCCTGCAGCAGATAATTTTATCAAGCAATCAACATTTGCAAAACGTGACAATCTTAACAACTTTTAAAATAATTACATTTTTAAAGAATATTTTATCATCAAATGTTTGATACAAAATTTCCAAATATAATACGAAAAATCTTGCTTGCTTGCACATTGTATGTTTTAGATGGTGGGAGGAAGGGAAAATTTTATTTTAACATTTCTGAATAAATTCCAATTAATTCCATCTTAAAATGATTTACGCTATTGTTGCGATGTTTTCTTTGTGTATATAGTCATTATATACGTAGTGATGACCTTTTACTTATAGTGTGTGTGTATGGGGGGGGGGGCTCATAGTATTGGGGTGGGGACTCATAGTATAATTCTTTGCTGAGGAACTTAAAGAAAACTAAACTTACGAAAAATATTAAAACCAAAAGGATAACATGTTATCGTTATTATATAATTACTTTGGAGGGAGACGCTATGCCACTCACTCCTACGGCCATTAACATCCAGATGTTGCATAAAATGGCAGTTGACACACACCAGCCAACAAATATGGCTGGTGCATCTCAACTAGGTAAAAATTAATTTGCTGTGTTACAGACAACTTCTCGGAGCCGTGATCCCTCTTAAGGGGTGCTGTTACACTTGGATTTATATGCACATATAAATATTTGTGAAGTTGTAGAATTTGACATTTATAATCTATAACACAGCCAACCGAAAAACCAAAGAAAAAAGGTTTTTAAGGAAAAATAAAATTTTAAAAAATGTATTTCTTTTTTCTTTTATTTCATTAAATTTGATTTAAAATTTATTTAATAAAATCTAAATTTTAAATTCCCTTATTTATTTTGTTTTGTTGTTAGTGAGAAAATTATTAGTTTTTAGAATAACGGTAGACTTTTAAAATAATATTTTTGTATTGCTGATGTTTTATTTTGATAAGAATAAACAAAATAAAAAGACAAAGAAAAAAATGGAAAAATTAAATGTGTCATTAAAAGAAATTATTAACATTTTTTTTCTATGAAACTTATTTTTATAGAAAATTTTTTTTCTTTCAAAAAACTTTTTATAAAAAGTTTATTCCCTCATAAAATAATTTTCTTTCTTTACCTTGTCATAAAAGAGACCCCGATAAACATCACCAAACTGTCCTTCTCCAAGAATCTCTTCAAGACGAATCGATTCCCGTGAAATTTCATAATCCTTAGCTGAAATCAAGATATATTTTCAAGATTAGACATTTTTCTTTGTTTAACAAAACAATACAATGAAAAACAAAAACAAAAATAAGACCAAATAATTGATAATACCATTATAATTAAGACTGTTTTTTTTTTTACAATCACTCCAGGTTTTTATTATTATTATTATTATTATTATTATTATTTTTTTTTTTTAAAACAAGCAAATTTTTTGTGTGGGTACTTTTTAGAATTGTTTGTCATTGAAATGTACTAAGATTCTTTTTCTTTGAATTTAAAATTTTGATCAATATTGATTTTGGCCATTTTTTATTTTACATCTGTTGTTGTTGATTTTTATGGCATATCAACAATCGTTGGGTCATTTTATGCCGAAATCAACATGTTATTGTATATGATTGATTTGTAGATTAATTTGAAGAGATTTTTGTTACATAGAGCACCTGGTCATCACAAATAGTCACCCATTTAATATTGGTCAGGCTCAATATTGCTTAACTTTGATGATCTTGCAGGAACCAGTTTTTTTTTTTGTTTTTTTTAACTTAGTTCACCCCAAACAAGGCAAGTTGCCACCGTACACGTAAAGGGGCTACTGAGAATTAGGATGAAAGTTTAGAAATTAAATTATAAGCTGTGCAGCGAGATGCTTGTTCACATTAGTTTTAAATTTCTGCATGTCGGTACAGTCGAGGAAACAGGGAGAGAGTTCCAAAGGCCGGCAGCTTGAGGAAAGAAGCTATTTGAGTAGAAGCCTCTCTGGCATCTGGGGACCTCCACAGTAAATGGATGGGATCTAGCTGATGTGTCGGGTTGGTCTAGTGTATTTACGTAGAGGGGGCACCAGAGCAGCAAGTTCATCGGAGCACATTCCATTGAAGAACTTGTAAAACAAGCACAAGGATACAACATTGCGGTGATGGGACAGGGGCTGGCACCTGGTGAATAGTTAGAGACCTATTAGATTAGAGACTCTTTTTTAGACCTTGTTTAAGAGGGAGAGACATAGGATACTGTCAGGTGTAAGAAATTTTCTAGCTCAGTAGAGGGAGCCTACTTTCTTTGCAGCAGCCTTGGTAATGTCTTCTATGTATTTGTTCCAATTCATGTTACATGTGAATGTTAGGCCGACGAGTATGAACGTTGGACTCTAAAGTAGGGTGTTATTTGCCATGGCAATCAGTGGTTGAAGAGGTTTCTTGTAGTTGTTGAAGGAAAGGAGCTATGTCTTAGCAGCATTAAATGTCACCATCCATTAATGACCCCATAACAGACTGGAGGTCACTTCCTAAGGATTCAGCCATTGCA
Source organism: Sepiola atlantica (assembly GCA_963556195.1). Lineage (NCBI taxonomy): Eukaryota > Metazoa > Mollusca > Cephalopoda > Sepiida > Sepiolidae > Sepiola > Sepiola atlantica. The sequence goes on along the minus strand of OY744516.1, from coordinate 10,492,791 downwards.
TAAGATTACAGAAGCTGAAAAACGTTCACTATGTTGGCGTTTTCAAGTCTTCATTTAGTGCATATTCTAAAGAGCATCACCACAAACTTGAGAACAAAATTCTGCACCGGGGTTGATTGTTCTGTTGCATGTGGTTTAGCAGGTTATACTAAAGTACTTGCTAAAAGCAGATTCAGAGCTGAATAAGTATATGACTCGCTAAATCTGTACACTTTTATAATTCTCTGCTCATCGTAACAATACACCTTCCCATTGTCAAAAAGCTGCAACGTTCTTTCTGCCAAAACATCCGTTTCTCGAGGAACTACAATTACTCTTAAAGAATAGCGCAATTTTTGTTCAAGGTTTACTCCTCTAGATCTGCCGTGTTCTGTCTACGCCCATGCATATTAACTGGATAACTAAACGTCAAAATAGTGAATAATTTTTTTTAGCTACTGTAGTCTTATATAGAGGCAAACAATATGGTGGAAACCCGTAATGCTATCACGTATTATCAAGCAAAATGTATAAGAAACAATACCTGTTTGTTAGTGAAATTTTACATACTGACATGTGTTGGACGGCTTTTAGAAATTGACTTCCGAAGTAACCAATCATGGCCAGGTCTTTATTCATTCCTCTTTCTCTCAAGTCTATTTTCATCACTTCCTATGTTTTTCTTGGCCTTCCCTTGTGAACTGACCCTGCTACTTCAACTGTTCTACATATACTAACTTTCATCCATCCTTTCAATGTGACCATACCAATAAAGTCTCCTCTTCTGCAAATATCTCCCTATATTGTTCAGATTTAATCATCACACCTAAGCCTATCTTTAAGACTCACATCATACATCCATCGTATCATTCTCATTATTTCTCACCATGCAACGCATGTCCTCAACCCTCACTGGCCACGTTTCACTTTATACATCATCACACTTCTTCTGGTTGACAGTGGTAATATTCTACTGGTTAGTAATGGAAGAAAGTTCCCTGAACTTACTCCATCGACTCCTCTTGCACCATCTCCTCCCTGTGCTCCAATGGTATCACCATGGTAACAAAACTTTTGAATAATCGTCAATATACTTTCTCCACATCTGAGTTCTCATCCGTCTCCATTGTCTTACACTTCTTGCACACAAATTGGTTATCCTCTCTCAATCTGCAATGCGCTTCTTGTGTACACAATGCTTACAAGTACAAAAAAAATGGGGTTGCACCCGACTCCCTTTCCACAAAGTGAGCCAGGGAAATTTATGATGATTTGAGAACCCACACAAAAAATTGGATTATTTAAAAATAAATAAATAAATAAAATAACATAATGAGGGTGTAAAGAAGTGACAAAATAAGAATTTCAATTCAAGACCGTTTTTTCGTGTTTTTTTTTTTAAATATCAAAGTCATACAAATAAGGTTTAATAGCTAATAGATCATTTAGGAAAATATGCAAAATATTTTGAGTCAACGCATTATTTCACATAGAACTGCCAACCTAGATAAAAATATGTATGGAAAATTAGACGATCTAAAGATGGAAAAGTGCAATCTATAATAAAATAATAAAAATAAATAATAAAATAAATAACACAATAATAAATGATAAAACAAAACAAAAAACAACAAAAAAGTGTACACAAAGAGAATAACAAAAATAGGAGACCACTAAAGTATCAAAGTACTTTTGTAAGAAATCATACAAGGTTTGCTGCATATTCCTCTCTCTTTCCCAATCATATATATATATATAACAATATTAATTTTAAGTAAATAATATTAAATTATTTTTGCCTAAATATATATATATCAATATAAATTTTAAGTAAATAATATTAAATTATTTTTGCCTAAATATATATATATATATATCAATATTAATTTTAAGTAAATAATATTAAATTATTTTTGCCTAAATATATATATATATATATATCAATATTAATTTTAAGTAAATAATATTAAATTATTTTTGCCTAAATATATATATATCAATATTAATTTTTTTGCCTAAATATATATATATATATATATATATATATATATATGCACCAAACTATATGTCTGCCAGGGGCTATAATCTAGCTCTAAGTATTTCTTTTTACATTACATCTTTATTCATTTTTTAAATTACAATGAATTTTTATTAGTTTTCATTTAAATTACCTCCTTTGTAAATTCATGAAATTAATATTTTCAATGTTTTGGTACTTTATCCTTTTTTACTAAATCACTTCAATTCATTACTGTTAATATTAACGAAACTAACCCCCCCCCCCCATTTTTTTATTTTTTTTATTTACTTATTTTTTTATTTATTAATTTTCCAACGAATGTTAAGTCTGCAATATCTTGGATTTAGTTCGTTTCTCTGGAAATTTAAACTGCATTTTACTTTCTTTTTTTTTTTTTTTTAAAATGACTCAAAGCTTCTTTAGACTATATATATTAATAAAATGATGCGACAACTTCAGCTTATCACAGTCGAAATTCCAGGTCCTGTACATTGTGCTTCAAATGCAAATTTTAATAATCTTTATTCTTGTTTGTTTTTGAAACAACATTTTTTTTGTCAACTTCATGTGTTTATTTTTCGTGTCAATATAACTTTGATAAATTAATTATTAGTTTATTCATCGAATACTTATTGAAATGAAAAATGTAATAGAGTAAAAATAAATTTTTAAAATCCTACTTAAAAATATAATTAAATTACAAAATTAAATCCATTAGAATGCATTTTGCTTTCTCCTTCATGGTTAAAAAAATTACTTTGTGACTCTTCGAAGTTATCATCTGTCTGGCAATTCATTTAAAACGTAACTTTTTGAATGCTATAATTTTAAACATTTTTATTCATTAATGTAATGACCACAAGATATCATAATTCAATTAAACTTCACAAAAAAGGAAAAAAGACCAGCATGCAACTGTTTAAAAAATATATTTTATGCCGCGTCTATTTTGTACTTTAAATCAAAAACTCGAAAGTGCTTATGGGATTTAAATTTTAACATTTTATAAGATGTTCTATTGATTTTATTGCAAAACCGAATTTTTAAATTACATATTCTTTCATTGAATTATCTTTACAAAAATGTTAATATTTTCTTAAATAAAAATTAAGGAAAATTACGGGGGGAGGGGGGTAGTGAGGGCAAAAATTTGAAGTAAAAATCTCTGACAACGCTAGATAGATACGGATAGAAAATAAATAAAACTTACAGAGAATTTCGAATTTAAAAAAAAAATTATGTACTTCTTTCTTCCAACCGAATGTCATTCTTCCTTAATGAGGTTTAATTTAACTATATATATATTTATATATATAAACATACAAGGTCCCCTATGGGTAGAACATTCTGGTGGAGAAAATTATGGTTTCCACTTGGTGTAACACAATATTCTTCCATAAAAACAATTGAGCTCTCTCATCAGTATCGTAAAATGTAAACAAATGAATAATTTCATTTAAAAACGATATATTTTTTCCACTCCTAATAGCAGTTTTGTTAGCCCAGATGGTAGAGCATCAAACACCAGTTGGTCACGGCTGGTACTGACTCGCATCCAGGTTTCAAATCTTGGGATTAATGCGCAACACTGGTGAATCATGAAACGATGTGGACGAACACAAATAATTCCCAAGTTTTGTTTCTTCCACTTAACAGTCACGTGATTTACAAATAGAGATTGAAATATCACATTTTTTATCGATGATATAATAAATATCGAAACAAAACGGAAGAGAATAACTTTTTAAATGGGACCTGGATGAAAAATTTACTGAAAATCCGGCTAAAATGAAAACTTGTAACAAGAATGAAGCTTTCCTTAATCCATGGAACTTTTGTGTGTTTCACTCCAAATCGGAAAATTCTCTGTACGTCTCATGAATACGTTGGATTATTTACTTTTTTTTCATCCATCGGTCAGTCGGTCACGCTTAAGTTTGAAAATAGTATTTTCATGCCTAGACTGACCGGCTGGCTATACCGTAAGAATAATATCCACTTTTGTGAAATATGAACAAAAATTGTGAAACCCAAGTGAAAATGATTTGGGGAAGGGTGAGGGGGGGGGGTGAGGGGGGGATTTAAGATTAAGGCCTTGCATATCAGTCACATCGGAATATGTGCAAAAGCCTGATAAGATGCGAACGGAAGCTGTTGATGGTTCTTGTAGGCCTTGAACCATATTGCGATGATAATAATAATAATACTAATAGTAGTCGTACTAGTAGCAATTTCCCACCATCATTAACATCATCATCATCATTAACATCATCATCAACATCATAATCTGTTTCACACTATTTTCATACCAGCTGAGATTGGCCTCAGCAATTATTCTGACAACCTAAGGGTTGACTTGACATCACCAGGCTCTTCTTGTAGGGATGAGGTATGGTCCAGCTCTGTCCTAGGAGGTGCACCCTACCAGGTATTACCTCCTCCCTTTGAGGAAGGGTTTGTTTATTGTCGATCGACTGAGATGAACTTAACAGGGAATACCGATGGGTTCGTTCATAGCTATTGAACCTGACAACTGACTTGATAGCAACATGAGGTATAATCCGGTTCAGTCCTAAAGTTGCAAATTCTCCTAGGCATTACCTCCTCATTTGAGAGTGGGGGTTAGTTTACTAATCGCCTGAGGTGTCCCTACTGGAGAATGCTGACGGTTCTATTCACGGCTAGTGTCACTCCCTTCCTTCAGAGGATCTACCCCCTCCTCTTTCAGCCTTGTGTCACATCTTGCTACAGTGGAAGGCAAGTAGACCCAATCAGAATATTTTCGCCATCTTAGTTTGTGCATTTTATATCACATCAGGTCATTTTGGGTTATCTCATACCAAAGCACAACACCACCCACTGAAAACGATTTATTGTAAACGTTTAATTGAACACAAGTTGCTTTTTTTAAAACCAGAGTACAGATACAGGGTGACCCCCGCCCCCTCCCCCAAAAAAATTGGATCGTTAATAAAATTCACAATCCTTTCTGCAATCCAACCATATTTGGTACAAAAAAACTTCAGTCTATGTCTGAGTTGTCCACCAAGTTTCAGTCATGAATGTCCAACAGTCTTTATTTTATTATCGTTCAATAAACACATCTGCATACGATGTGCAAAATTGTCAATAACTCTGACACACTCATCTTTGGCACGACCCTGATTTTGGCTATGAAGGTTCTCTTCAGTTCGAGAATAGTCTGAGGATTGTTTTGATATAACCTCACCGATAAAAATCTAGGGGGGTTAGGGTTCGGTAAGTATAAAGCGCATAAAAAATCACACCTCCTACCGATAAAATGATCATCGACCCCCCCCCTTCCCCCACATATAATTGAACAGTGATAAAACAAAGACTGTTGGACATTCATGACTGAAACTTGGTGGACAAGTCAGGCATAAGCTGAAGTTTACTTGTCTCAAATATGGTTGGATTGCAGAAAGGATTGTGAATTTTATTAACGATTCCATGGGTGGCACTTTTTGTGAGTCACCTTGTAGAAATCCTTACTATAATGGAGAGTTTGTATCTGTAAAGAACATGGTCTTAAAAATCGTATGTCTGCACCAATAGAGTTAAATATAATGACGAGTATTATTTAACACCAAGTACCTTTTAAATAACATTCTGAACTTTAGTTACCAATATACAGATGCAGAATATCTATTTTAGTAAGTATTACTTTCCAAATTTTAATTTTAAATTTCTTTTCTCCCCATTTCATTTTTTCCAAATGATCTAAGGTTAAGATCGGATTTCAACTCTGCCTGATGAGATCTCAGTTTATAACAGCTGTTGATCGATAACATCTACATGCCAGTGTCGCAGATTTTGTACATGTCTGTGTAAATAAAAATAATCATATATAAAAGCTCTATTTGATATTGAGCACTTTCTATAAGCCCGGTTGAAATTCTTTGTATTACTATCCCGTGGATGTTTACCTTGCCTGGATTATTTTTTATATATATATATATATATATATATAACCACCTATAATACGAACACATGGTCGTTACCTGATTCACCTTATTTCCATGAAGATGGACCCAGATGGGCCTGAAAGTACATAGGACACAAATAAAAACTTTGGCAGATCCATCGGCCAATTCCCCTCTGAAATTAAGATTCTGATTCAGACAATGGAAAAGATCTACGAAAAGATATCCAGACATAAGTTGTTGGTTATATTTAACAACACTTGCCTTCAAGAAAAGATGCTGCCTTGATTATATATATATATATATATATATATATATATATATATATATATGGCTGTCTATTCGATTACGAGTATGACCACTTTTTGCGTATTGAAGTGATATTAGAGTAAAACCTTCTAGTGAACGGTGCGGATATGGTTCTTTAAGCCTGCTAGACTTTTACAGGCCATAATTGAAGCCACCTCTTGTCCATGCTTGATTTTGCAGCATATGCACTCGTTGGTGATTCAACAAACCGGCACGTGACATAGTTAGCAAACTGCATGTTTGGCATGTTCGCTGTTCCATATTTCCTCCATGTGCTGGAGGTGTCCCGTCCCGTCCCGTCTCTTCTTTGCTGCTCTCTTCAGCTGCTGGTGTTTCATCCTATTCTGTTCAATAAGAATGTTGCCTTCAAAAATCACTTTTCTCCACCTTGACCTATCAACAGCCCCCCCCCATCCCATCTTCCACCCCCAATTCCAAAGCAATCTTTTGAATCACTTACGCAGTTTGTGCTGTGGGCGAGTATTCCGAATTGTTCCTCATAAATCACCTGCTTGGCCAGTCTGGCATCAGTAAGAGGAACAAGATAACCAGCCCAACGAATTCTGCGTTTTCTTATACTCCATGTTTGGAACAGCAGCTCGCTCAAACACTTCGGTGTCAGAGGTAAAGCTATCCCAACAGATGTTAAGCAAGTGCCTACGGCAATTCTGATGTAAAAGTTCTGAAAGTGGTCCATGTCTCACAAGCATATAACAAAGTTGATACAACACAGGCCTCATACACAGAGATCTTAGTTTCCAGCCTGATCTCACGTGGTGTCCACACCCGCTTTTCAAACTGACCAAAAGACACACCAGCCTGTTCAATACGTCTACTTATCTCAGCATCCAACGACACACTCCTCGAAATAACACTACACAGATACATAAATAGATCCACTACAGACAGTATGTGGCCTACAACAAATATATCCGGTTCCTGATACAGGTCGGCCGGGGCAAACATAGCCTTTGTCTTACCCAGGCTTATTGTGAGACCCATTATTCTACACGCCCATGCAAAACTATCCATGACATTCTGCATATCATTCTACGAGTGAGTAATGAGATCCACGTCGTCTGCATAAATCAAATCTCAAAGAACAGCGGAAAATATCCTTGACAAAGTCTTAAAACACTGTAAGTTATACAGCCGACACGATGTGCGAAATCGAAGATACACACCTTTGTTACAGTTATTTAAAGCCAATGGCAGAGTTACAGCAAAATAGATGGAAAACAACTTAGGTGCAGGTATATCACCCTGTTTAACACCATTGTCAACTGGTTCAGGGAGGCAACTGTTGCAGTTGACACATGCTTTCATATTGTCGTGCAACTCACAAAGGAGTCTAATAAAGTTAGGAGAACATCCAAACTTACCCAATACCTTCTACAGCACATCCCGATTAAAAATAACATAGTATTCGAAGCCCAAATAAAATCCTCTCAATACGGCTATACACTGGCTTGTGCAAGGAAATGTGTACCTTCTCCTAGTGATGTTACCTCAAGTGACAGCACTTAACTGGATACTGCACCAGACCAGAAGAATTCTTGTCCTGGAATCCGGTAAGACCAAGAGACCACAAGAAAGAGATACTGTGACATAGTTAAGTGGTCAATTGGGGAGAGGAAAATTAAAATGTTCTTAACTTCTTTACTAACTCAACGTTTGAGAGATGAAGAAAACTTTAATCGAACACATGGATATCTATGTATCTAATATAGAGATCAAGTGTTAGCCCCAGGAAGGGGCCTCTAGATTTCTGAGAACTTCGACTGAAGTAAAATGAAATAAAAAAGTATATATATATATATATATATATATAGATAGATTGTTGAATATAAGAGACAACTCATGTCTAGATATCCTTTGGTAGATCTTTTCAATAGTCCGTATCAGGATCTTAGTTTCGGAGGGTAATTAGCTGATGAGTTTGCCATAGTTTAGATTTGTCTCCCAAGTACTTTCAGACCCATCCGGGTCCATCTTCAAGGGAATGAGGATAATCTGGTACAGACCATATGTTAGTATTCCTCTCCGAAACTAAGATCCTGATTCAAACTATTGAAAGGATATCTAGACATGAGTTGTATGTTATATTCAACAATACTTGCCTACAAGAGATGATGCTGCTTATATATATATATATATATATATATATATATCAATAAATGAATAAATAAATAAATAAAAGATGAGTTTCTCAAGGAAGAATGGCCCCTCTTACTTATATTTTTATTTAGCCTTAATGAAACTTAAACCATAATTCAAATCCCCAAGATTATCTTGATTTTGAACAAATATCAATCATGTTAAGACCTTCTAATGGGGCCTGAACACTACTAAATTAGCATTTAACTCAGTTCCCAAATTCAATTGTGTAAGTCCTTCTTTCACTTAATTATGGTTGAATTTATTTGAAATTTGGTACACAAATGAAAAGCAACATTTGTTTCAGTTCTAGTTGTTGGGAATTATAACATACAGCATAAAAAATAAATACGTTCCAAGAATGACTCTTGCCAAAACGAAGAAAAAAAAAAAAAGCGGGAGACGAGAAAGCAAGAGAGACACAAGGACAATTAATCTGGTAGCAGTTGTATTTTATTCGGAGTGAACATCTAACTCGAAAACCTAATTACTATCAGTGAAATAAAAAAAAAACAGTTTTCCTTTTCATAAGGCTGTCGTCTTTTAATAACAATATTTTATTTCAGTACACCACAGAGCCATCAACAATAAGAATAGATCCGTATTCTCTTATGCGTGTGAATGTCTCAATTTTTATGTGTTAATTTATTTGAAATACTGCTACACAGATGAGGGTTTAACAACAAACACGAACATCATAAGTCAGTTGTGAGAATGCATATCTCCATCTGACACTATAAGTTGAAATTCCATCAAAATGTTAAACTTGACCTAATTTTTCAAGGTCATGGTCAATGTCATATAAGATGGCGACAATATAGGTCAAGCTACGAGTCTATGATTAACAGAACTGAAGTTATCGCCAAAAAGTGCCACTTTTACCTTTTCCATAACCATGACCTAGATATCCCAAAATTAAACAAGTTCAACCAAGTTTGGTGATGATTGGTCAAGTGATGTACATAAACATAGTGAAAATTCAGCAGAATACACAACCTCCTTGACAATTAATTACAAACGCGACACTTTTCTCAGTTCTATTTTGACTTAATTTTCCTTTTCTTTTTTAATGGCATTAAAATATTTGCCCGTCTGAACTCTTACAAATTATTAAAGTGTCCAAAGGTATTATCAACCCAAAGTATGGTTATTTTTTTTTTTAGACATTTTTAAAGATACATGTTAAAAACCTATAAAAGTGGCAATAATTTAAGATTTTTCAGTAATTAAAACATTATTAATAATTGTGAGGAATTTAACTTACTCCGTAGATTCTGTAGTAGACTAAACAATTAAAATGAGACTTGTATTAAATTTAAACAAAATGGTTCGACATATTTTATACCCGGGCAACGCCGGTTTATCTGCTAGTATACATTAATTACTTCTTTGAATAAATAAAGAAGAAAACATTATACAACAAATCAAACAAGACAAATATATTTGTGTTCATGCTTTTTCATGAATTACTAAATAAAAATAAAAAAAAACAAAATCATGCAGAACTCGTACAGGTTTTAAAAAAAACAAGAACAGTGAAATAAAACCAGAAATCTTCTACGAAGTGCGCAAAATGGAAAAAAAAAAAATGCATTCCAAAGAACCAGACAGGCAGACATTTTCTACGAACTACAGAAAGAACAAACAAAGATTTACAGCTACGAACAAAAGAGAAATGCATGTCTAATAACGGTGGTGCTTATATCAAGAAATATGGCAATGCGCTTAAAAATAGACTGAAGCATATTTACCAAATTAAGATGATTAAAAATAGAATACACATATAAAAAGTCACGACTCAAAAACGGTGTATCTTCTTATAAATACAATAGAGTCAGTTGTTTCGCCTATTTCTTTGCCCATTATAGTTTTTTTAACAAAAGGGTACATACTTAAAACTGTTCAGTTTAGGCAAATATTGGTCAGTGTTTTAAAAAAAAAGTTCATTTGCAATTGATTTCGTATTTAATCCGATCAAAAGCCATTTAAACAACAAGATCGTCTGGCCACCAAAAATGAAATGCAAAAACCTAATTGAGAAATATCTGGTGTTGATGTAGACAAAAAAAATCACGATTTTACCCATTTCAAAATGAATTATTCCAAAATCGAATAATACATCATAATTCTGTCATTGTCGACTAAAAATGAGATTTGTTTCATTCATTTAAAGGATATTTTGCTGACGATTATTTTTACGGTAAGAGAAAAAAATTTTATTTTTAAAGATTTAAATTGTAACAAGTAAAATGTTTTAATTCATTTTTTATTTTAAAAAAATATGTCTGAAAAGTATTTTCACAGTAAGAAGAAAGAGAAGACAGTATGTAAGCCACCGTGGAATTTCCACAGGTCCTGCTAATAGCTTGATAATATAATAATAAAAAAAATTAATTACTGGGGATGTGGCAATGCTTAAAATTTATTCATTTTGTACAACCTTTGGGAGTCAATTCTGAATTTCTTTCAGATAACTTAAATTTATTATGAAGTTGCAATAACTTCCATCGTGCACGATAGGTGCATTTATGATGCACAGGATACGTTACATGTGCATCCAGCGTTCATCTTTTCGATAACTTGCTGGCAAAAAATGTTTTATCCTGAGCGAGTTCAGATGTGTATTACTGAAGAGGCTACAGTATGGCGAAACTCGAGTCTAAGACTTTCTATATGTGGCTGTGGTGTTTTATGTCTAATTGTGAAAAAATAATTATATCTCGTATTCAATTATATACATATATATGAACTAAAAATTGCTGAAAAATTATCTTTATAATTTTTAGTTTATTTAAATCATTTTTTTAAAATTTATTTACATTTAGTTATATATAACGTATTTTAATTACATTTTTTTTTTACATTTATATAATAATGTTTATATCTTTATTGGATCTCCATAATATTTATTAACATTTATCTTTTAATTTTTTATAATATAAAATTTCAGTTTAAAATACATATTATATGCAATGACCTAATTAATTTTAGATAATGATATTTATTAATTCTTTCAATTTTAAACTATTTTTAAAGCTATTCTTTAATTTAAAAATAATATTTCTTAGTTCATTTAAACGTATTGCAATTTAAACGTACTGTAATTTAAACGTACTGTAATTTAAACGTACTGTAATTTAAACGTATTGTAATTTAAACGCATTGTAATTTATCTGTTTTAATTTGTACATCTACTTATTGTTTTACTTTTCCATTCACAACCGTTTTTGTCGCCAGGCTAGCACAGTGTTCCACGACGCTATTAGGCCGCCGGCTGAAAAGCGGACTGCACATAGTATTGTTTAGTCTAACGAGCAATATTTTTCATGCCTAAGTGAAACCACAGGTATTTATAGCTGATTGAATTATCATATGGTAATATATGTATACTTCACCTAAGATAAAAGTCGATATGTAGGGAAATGACTGTGGGCTTGGCATGGACTGTGTTCTAGTTCCACCAAGGGTGTTATGTCATTTGCACTAACACTCAAGAGTAAGGGGTAAGGTATGAACCTTAATTAAATTTTATCCAATCTTTTAGTGTAATAAGATGGTGTCTCAACATTGCCCATCTATTAATTATTCAATCTCGGTGAGTAATAAAATTTATCTAAGACATGTCCTTTAGATTTCAATAAAAATTAGTATTCACTTTATATTTCAATAAAAATTAGTATTCACTTTATATTTCAATAAAAATCAGTATTCACTTTATATTTCAATAAAAATCAGTATTCACTTTATATTTCAATAAAAATTAGTATTCACTTTATATTTCAATAAAAATTAGTATTCACTTTATATTTCAATAAAAATTAGTATTCACTTTATATTTCAATAAAAATTAGTATTCACTTTATATTTCAATAAAAATTAGTATTCACTTTATATTTCAATAAAAATTAGTATTCACTTTATATTTCAATAAAAATTAGGATTCACTTTATATTTCAATAAAAATTAGTATTCACTTTATATTTCAATAAAAATTAGTATTCACTTTATATTTCAATAAAAATTAGTATTCACTTTATATTTCAATAAAAATCAGTATTCACTTTATATTTCAATAAAAATCAGTATTCACTTTATATTTCAATAAAAATTAGTATTCACTTTATATTTCAATAAAAATTAGTATTCACTTTATATTTCAATAAAAATTAGGATTCACTTTATATTTCAATAAAAATTAGGATTCACTTTATATTTCAATAAAAATTAGTATTCACTTTATATTTCAATAAAAATTAGTATTCACTTTATATTTCAATAAAAATTAGTATTCACTTTATATTTCAATAAAAATTAGTATTCACTTTATATTTCAATAAAAATTAGGATTCACTTTATATTTCAATAAAAATTAGGATTCACTACTAATTTCATTCAAAATTAGTCTTTTACAGCTTGAAGAAGAAACAAAAAGAACAGTTTTTAAATTAAAAAAAAAAGTTCAGAAATTAAATGGCGGACAAATAATGTGAATTGTTTTCCTGGAAAATCTTTTACTAAGGGAAGACAACTCGATTCTTGGGAGTTGGGGAATAAAACTTCAATGACAACAAAAATATACAACCAAGCACAAAAGAGACAATATATGTTTCTGCTTCATTTCTTTTTACATTCAAAACATCTTGGTTTAAATTAAAAGAAGAAAAATAAACACTTTCTAGAAGTAATAGTTGTTAAAATAATGACTTAATGAAATTAACAATTCTGATATCAAATGCAATAATCTTAAAAATAAGTCAAGAAAGAAGATACAATGGTCAATAATTATAGTTATATGAATAATTATGTTAAAAAACAATAGTTCTATAATAAGAACAAATATGGCTAAAAAAGTGTGTAAACGTTAATGAGTTAAAATCAAGGCAATACCCACAACAGGCCTGTCAGCCATGCAGCTAGAGTCAATGCCTTTGAGGGGGGGGGCATGTGGAAGATTATTAATAACAATTACAGAGAACATCTTTGATAATCACACCTGGATACGACGTGCAAAATCGCTAATAACTGACACAATTCTCCTTTGGCACTGCCCTCATTTTGGCTGTAATGACCCTTTAAAGTCCAGGGGATTGTTTTGATGGGCATTATCTTTGAGATAACTCCACAGATAAAAATAAGCTCAGTCAGGATGATACCTCCTACTGAGGAGATAATCACAAAGTGCCCCCCATATCATTGAAGGTTGAACTTGATTTGTACCAAAAATCATTGAATGCGGTAAAAGAAAAAAAATATTTTGTTGGTACTGATTAATATTTAAGAATTCTGGTTTTAATATATTTTCCATTCATTTTATTTAATACAAAAAATATCAATTTGATCTGGATTTATTATTGAAATAGTAAAATTTTTAAGTCAGTTTATCAGCAAAAATCCTGCGGAAATTAGACATTTCTATATATTTTTTTAATACGATATTTAAAGCTAAATGCAAAATTATCTTTTAAAGTTAAGAATTTAAATGTTTGTATCAGTTTTTATAATGCAAAACACCAGCTTTCGCAACTGAAATTGTCGATTTTCTAAAAAACAAAAAAAAAAAAAAAAAGCGACAAATCAACCTGCCGTATTGTATCTTTCTCTACATTCATTTTGCATCACATTCCCTTGTTCAGGGGTCAGATGTTTTAGGGCAAGCTCATTCTCCACAAGACCATTGGTACTTTTGTCAACGGTCCCCTACTGATTACTTGTTGTCTTTTATATGTCCTTCCTATCGCCAACCACAGTTGCAAATGGTGAGCCTAACCTTTGTCATCACACAGACAAAACCGACAAGGCAGCAGGTATTTTTCATGAGGTTTAATCCACCAACTGAAACGTTTTACCAGTGCTTGGAGCCACACGTGAAAGATTTAGGGACTGCATGACGACCAGGTATGGCCACCTATTCTGATACCCTCAGGATACAGTTATGTAAGGTGCTACCTCGACTAATAATACAATCTGATAGTTCGACATTTTACAAAATTGTGTATCATCAAATACCGAAAATACTTCACATAAGAAAGATATTTAATCTGAATAAACAAACAAACTATAACTGATAATCTTTGCTTTTTTTCAAATGAGATTTTTGTCAAAAATACATTTGTATTTGTTCCATAGAGAAGGGAGAAAATATCTACTTCGCTATGACACGATAATCATGCTTGATCCTAGATATGGACACTAGTTGCGTGGTTTACAGGCCTCTTATAGGTATCACCTTGCATTTGAACCACAAAATATTCAAATACACACAAAAGAAAAATGGCTGCAAAAAAAAAAAACACCTAGAAGAAAAGAAAGAAAATTAAAAGAATGGAGGGGGGGTTTAATTGTGAAATTAGTAATGCCCATTAGTGCGTGTTATTTTCATGCATTTTATTATTAATTTTATTATTTTATCATCATTATTATTATAATTGCATGAATTTCGTGTGGATTGTCATTCCATACGACAGCAAGTCATTCCAGTAGATTATTGATGATAATCTAGGCTACACCACAAAAAAAAAAAAACTAAACAAAAAAAAAACAATTAACTAATCTAGATACAGATTTATTCTTAGGAAGCCTTGGATTCAGAAAAAAAATATGGGTTAATATTTATATATTCAGAATATCCTGAAAGTCTAGACACATAGGTAAAAAAAAAGATATCAGTTGGGATACTTGCTTTCGACAGCGGCAAAATGTAGGCTGGAGAGCCAGAAGTAAATTTTCAACGTTGAACTTTCAATATAATTCTGGCAACCTAGGGGTTTACCTTTAACCATCCGACTCTTTTTTGTCGGAATGAGGTATGGTAGGGCACGGTTCTAGGAAGGGCATCTTCACTATCATAACCATTTCCTTCGGGAAGGGGTTTGGTTTAATGCCGATCGCCTGTGGCGCCTCGGCTATTTTTGTACCCGACTAGAAAGGGATTCATGTACCTTGGGTCAACTATTGTTTCGTCAGGGTAGGGCGCAGCGAAGTTCAATCGCCGAGTGGGAGCTGCTCGATTCGCTTTTGTATACCTCCAGCGGTCCTTATTGGGGCGTAGCACATTGCACCCAGAATGCTAAAAATGGGAAACAATTCAATAACTTTCTCATAACTTAAAGTGAGAAAAGTGTTGATACCTCGTAGGAAGCATATTAGCAAGACGCTTCTGATGGAATAACCTTTTTTTTTTTTTAAATTGAAATTTCAGGGGACTAGGCCCTAATTACCATATTTGGGCATATTCTCAAAAAAACGCCTTTTTGGACATAACGTGGCCATAACTTAAAATGAGAAAGTGGTTGAGGCTTTGTTGGAAGCGTATTACGTAGGCGCTTCTGATGAAATAGCGTTTTTAGAAAAGATATGAAATTTCAGGGGACTGAGCCCTAATTACAATATTTGGACATATTCGCAAAAAACGCCCTTTTTTGGTATAACATAGCCATAACATAAAATGAGGAAGTGGTTTATACCTTGTTGAAAGCGTGTTAGCAAGACACTGCTAATGAAATAACTATTTTTTAAAAGCCGCAATTTCAGAGGACTGGGCCTTTATTACTAAGGTGTGCCTAGACGGTCCAGGTAAGATATAATATGTAATTTATGTATGTTGTAATTTTGTGAATCTGGTTCTGTGTGGAATGGTAAAAGAATATAACCTTATTTCATTGCAGGTTGTTTGTGAGTAATAGAGTAGATAATGGAGTGGTCCTACAAAACAGAATTTGAAGAATTCCATATTATGCCCCATAATGCCAAGATTTAGAAGAAGAATAATGAGGCAGCAACACGATTTCTGCAGAAATATGCTGCCATCACTACAATTGATCATGATACATTGAGAAGGGAATTTCAGAGGATGGTTGATTCGCAACCATGTACCAAGTCATCGGAAGAAGATTTGCATGCATGGGAAGACAAGCCGTTCTTATCAGAAATTTCTCCACCTTCTGATGAGAAGAAACCAAGAGACCGCCCTAGTTTAACCCGCAGCGATGCCCCCTGTCTCAAGAAGACCTGGTCAATTTTGAAAGACGCTGTGTCCTCTATTGAATTGTTTGCAGAGGAGCAGAAATTGACGAAAGAGAAAAATGGTTGTCCATGAATGTAACCGAACATGGTACACAGATGTTATTCCTTGTAAAAGCATTATTATTCCTGTCGATGATGCAGTTGCAATGATTCATAATTTTGATCTGTCAATGAACCAATGAACTCAGGACTTTGTGTCTCCCTCATTATATGATCTTTCCAACGAGGAACACTGATTTTAGCAGCATCAACAAATTCCATCCACCTATTACAACTGAAGTCAGAAGTAAACATTAAAGATCTTGTGAACGAAACTGTTGATATTTCGGGAGCAGGTGCAAACTTTGTACAAACGCCTTTTCAGCTCACCGGAAAATTTGTTGTCGATGGATCCGGCTCGCATAAGATACGCCAACAACTTATTGATACTTCTTAAGCATCTTAAGAAATG
Organism: Sepiola atlantica; assembly: GCA_963556195.1. Classification (NCBI taxonomy): domain Eukaryota; kingdom Metazoa; phylum Mollusca; class Cephalopoda; order Sepiida; family Sepiolidae; genus Sepiola; species Sepiola atlantica. Next base: position 10,475,909 of record OY744516.1, on the reverse strand, counting down.
TCACATTTGGATCCTGAAAAAAAAAATTCCTTCTTGTTGTCCTGCTATTGTCCTCTGGAACTTCAATCTGAAGACACCACCTTGCTCTGGGTCAATCCTGTTCCAAATAGCACGGGTTTTGCACATCCGGTCATGCTTACCAGAGCTGCTGAATTAGAAAATTGAATTGGCAGTTAGATTAGAAAACCTCCTTTGATGTTATTAGGGATATTCATCGGTGTGAAGTGTCAATCGGTGGTAAGACAGTTCTTGTTGACTGCAATACAGAATGGTCGGTGATTGATGGAAAGATGGATGGACTTCACCAGGGTGATAGTGGAACCTGTGTCACGCTTCAAGAGAGGAGGCGAACGATGCAGAAATTATTGCAGACGGGTTTGACATTACAAAAAATTATGCAATGCGTAAAGCTGTATGGAAGATGTGTGAAAGTGAAATTGCCCTTACAAGTAGGGATCGACAGGGACAATGTCATGAAATTATTGTTATTTATTGTCCCCCACTTCAAACTGAGATCGCTTGACTTTGCACAGAAAATTTTGTACCAGTTGGTTGGCGGTCAAAAAATCTGGAGCGAAACATTAAACCTGCGTGTGGCAAGTTTTATTTTGCATGCAAAGAAAAGGTGCATCGATGTGATTAGAGAGAAGACAGGAATGCTTATGGAATCTCCGTCTGTAACAGGAGGCAACGCAAACACTGGTCCACTTGCTGATCGATTCTTCAGTAGAAAGAACAGAAAAGAGATTTGCTCCCTCATTTTGAACACCGAGGATCAAATAAACTATGAACAATTCTTGTCTTCGACAAACATCGTTCTACGTGTTGCACAATCGGTTGATGTCAAAAAATGCATTTGTGTGGATGCATTCAAGACCATTGGTATCAAATTGATGCTTCATTTGAAAAACTCGTTCCTCAATGAGAAAGGTTAGGGTAATGATCATACCAACATTCCATCAGCTTTGCTTGCATAGTTGGCAATGATCATCAATTGCAAAATTAAGTGAGTCCGATGAACAGTTGGAACAAACATGTCAGATCGTTCCAGAGTGGACCAGTTTCAAGATCTTGACAGCTGTTAATTAAAGACAGCATCCATGACATTCTTTGCAGGATGTTGATCATGTCGCACCCAGTAATTGCTTCGATATGTCCCCGTCCAAGTTGCTCAATATGTAGGGAAGTTGGTCACACCGCCAGATCGTTGAGACAATGTAATGTGGACACAGCTATAGATGAATTAGAAGCTATTATTGAACGAATTCATATGTTCTGTGTTGATATAAACAATATCATATCTTCACTGATTCCTTTTTAGTCTGTTGAAAATTGGTAACAGTTTAATGTTTCAGGCAAAAAATTCGCATAGACTTGAAATTTTACGTGTCCCTGATAAAATTATAAATTTGTGGGATTTTAGTGTAAAATTGCTGTTTAGATGTTATCAAACCTTGAAAGACAATTTAAAATAGTACATTTTAGGTGGAAAAAGTAAGTTAAAACCTTTTGCCAGTCAAATTTTATGCCGATTTGCCAATGAGCTAAATTTCTCAAAATTTGGAGATATTTGCCGGAAAATTGACATATTAATAAATTACATCAACTTTAAAGGCTTGTAAAAATTCAACCATACATTATTTTGACCTGCAGTTTTTTGCATTGAAAGCCCAAAGTAATAGAGTGTACAGATATCAATAAATTAAGAGATAATGAAGACACTTAAAGAAAAATAATTTATCACTCTGGGCACAATGTGCAAAGGGAGATCTGAATATCAACAAAGAGGCGTATCTACCAATCTGTCATCTGGTCGATCCCCCTGCATGGCTGCAAGGGTTAGGGTTGATCGGCAGAAAATGGAAGTTTTTGACAAGGACTGCCTCTGCTGCATCTTGAATTGCTGGCGGGTTAACTGTGATGTCCCAACTGCTATTCTCCGCCAACACCTCAATCTTAAGTCTCTGCCATCTGTCATGGTGCAGTGACGTCTTCAATGGTTTGGGCATGCAGCTCGTAACCTGGAGGGAGAGCAAATTCATGAAGCACATCGGTGGACAGCTGAGTATCTGGACAACACCAATCAAGGAGGACCATACTGAACGTTCAGTTGCACAGGTGGTCGGCTCTTGACGGTGGAATCGCAATCGGTTAGCCATCTCATGCGACCTTGCTCAGGACCACCATGCATGTGGCACCATGATTTGGGATGTAGTGCAGGGAAGAAGCCGGCTCAACCCGACCAGGATGAACACCATTGAAACAACAGCATATATACACACACACGTGTATGTGTGTGCAAATTAGGGGTTCACAAGAAGTGGTCTTACTGGGAGGCTGGTAGTTGACCCGGATTATATTTGTCACAGATGTGAAAGTGTTGCTCATCCAATTGATGGTCAAGCTGTGAATGTAAATGCTGCTCGACTTAATGTTGAAGCTACCTCCTGATACTTGGGTGACATCTTGAATGTTGGTGGTGGTTGTGAACATGCTATCACTGCTCACTTCCTCATCCATGTTGTACCCCTAACAACATCTCAGGAAGAGACCAGACTACAGCTGTGGACCAGACGGCTAGAGAATGCCCCCCCTCCTACTGACATGAGAATCCCCCTCTTCTGAGGCTCTCCCTCCCAGATCAGGGGCACCCTGACTCTGGTGGAAAACACTCAACCTCCTGAGAACGGGAATATGGTGATCAGAAGTTCAGTAAGCTGCTGCCAATGTTTACATTTAGGCAGATTTCCTTCAAGATTAGGGGTAAAGTCTTTTCAAGTCTCAATGAGATATGGCCCCAAACACTTCTGATCTTCAACGGCTTCAGCGTAATGATCTTGCCATGATCAGGTGGATATGTGGCTGAAAACTTCAACAGTGCTTCATCAGAAACTTGGCATTGGTAGGATTATGGATGCCTTATGTGTTTGGCATCTCGTGTGGTTCGGCCATGTACAGCATGCTACTTCTTGCATCAACTCCATAATATGACTAGACATCCCAGGTACTAGTGTGGTAGACCGAGGAAGACCTGGTTTGATTGCATAAGAGGTGATATGATTACATGCAATCTAACTAATATCAGCCCTTTGAATCAGACTACATAGAGAGCAGAGATGAGACATTGCCTCATGTTGTCACCCCTGAAAGCCCGGCAAACTTGCGGCACCCTAAATATCAAAACCAGATGATTACTATGGTGATGATAATACATGACAAAATAGCAGCTAATTTAGGGGCCAATAAAAAAAAATTAAATTATTGAGGAACAAACTTTATAATAATTTGGTCATATGTTGCATAATTTTCATCAAACTTGTTTTATTCAGTTTCTGTTATCATTTAGGACATTTTGATAATAATAACACATCATTTGATGCTTCCTTGCTAAACCCTTAGCATTATAAGGTGAGGATCAATGGAAAATGAAGCAATCCAAGGAAAGAAATGGCACCCTCCCCTACATCTCTGTGTAGTAACCAATGAAAAGGGAGCCTTTGGGTTGCTTTCGACTACGGTCGACCTACTTATGCTGCATAAAAATGTTTTAACATGATATTGAACGATATTAAAGTAACTAGTTTCAAAGTGTGGACTATAAGTTCGGCATCACTGTCATGTCGGCAGCTGAAAGGGACTGGCTCAGCCATATTTGACATCAAAACAAACAAAATATAGAATATATATTCAGACTATGTTGTGTTTATGTTTGTAAATGTGCAATGTTTTCCTCTGACAATTAGATATGGTGTTAAGCTAAACCAGTTCCTTTCAACTGATGAATTGATACCAAAGTCTGAGATATTTAGCATTTTTGGATTGAATCCATGTATAGACCTGCCGACTAGAAAACTCCACATAATATTTTGGTTACATTTAGTAGACAAGAAAAATAATTTAATAAATTATAAAAATTATTTGTGAACCAAGAGGAAAATATATTATACCTAATAAATTGACATTAAAAATAATTTAAACTAAACTGATCATTTTGCTAATTTAATATGATAAATAAAAAAAATAAAAAAAGATGAAAAAAAATGGACCATGCAAAATGCTGAAATACAAAAATAACTAAATAAATAATGTAAATAAAAAAATGGAAAAAATTAAAAATATGAAATGAAAACTAAATTATATAAAAATTAAATTATGTAAAAAAATAAATAAAAAATAAAATAAATTGAAAAACAATTAGATATAAAAATTAAATTAAGTGAAATATAAAATAAAAAAAATTAAATAATTAAACAATAAATAAAAAATAAATTAAAAAATTAAAAATAATAAAATATGGGAAAAAATTACATTATATAAAAAGTAAATTATGTAAAATATTAAATAATAAAAAAATTAAATAATAAAAATAATTAAATAAAAAATAATTTAAAAAATAAATAAAAAAAAATTTTGATAAAAAAAAAATAAAAAATATTATTAGTCAATAAGTCAGTGTTTGGTGTTGTATTAGTCAATTTCTCTGCAGGACACTCTGCATCCATGCTTTTTGTCCGTGTGACAAATCGTGGCGGGTGTTTGTGGGTGGGGGTGGAGGGTGTCTGAGCATAAAATGAGTGACAACAGCAATGGTTGAATTACCGGCATCATCAACATTGCTGTCATCATTAATTTGTCTATCAACATCATCATATGCAATACGAGCAGCAGCAGCAGCGTCAATCGGCAGGGGAGGGACGGGGATCGGGACAGGGTCAAGACCATGCCGTTTAATCAACTCACGCTTCATATTTTTCTTCCGTCGAGAAGCACGTAGATTTTCACCTGAGATATCAAGGTAGGAGGAATTTGGTGAACATTTTGTCTTTTTTTGATTATGTAACGGGCAGACAAAAAAGAAACGACCGACATAATGCAACGCACAAACACACGCACGTGTTTTCTCGTAACAGGAGCTAATTTATATAGAAATACATACAAACTCACACCCATTTATTCAAGAACGCATCTTTTTCTTTATTGAAAATATATAAAGATAATTATGGAAATAATATTCCAATGTCACAAACGCACCACATATTTTAAAATATTGTATTTCTATGTTATTTCTTCAAATCAGTCATCTTGAGAAAGTCTTGAAATAAAGAGGAAACTTTGATAAATTTATAAAGAATTTTGGTTTTTTCTTTTTCATATATATATATATATATATAAATATATATATATATATATATAATTGAATAAAGTATGTATCTTTTAATAGGTTATAGACATAGGTTTCACGCAATGAGCAAGTCGTCAAATGACTAACACATTTTTGGTGTTTTGTTTATTTCTGATTCTACATAACCGTTCTGCACAGAAGTGCTGCTGGTCATTTGCATCATCCGATTTTGCAGTAAAATTTTTTAATTTTTTTCTGTTCATTCTTAAAAGCATCTTTTTCTTTCGGATTTTATATTCTTGTTTTTATTCTGTTTGTGCATTTAAATAATTGATTATTGTTACTTTAGTTTGTGGGTAGATAACTCGTTTTTTTCTTGGCTTATTTCCCTTTGCATTGGTAAATTTACATTTTTTTATTGGGGGGAGGGGCTAACTTTTATTGTTTTTAAAAAATTTTTTTTTAGATAGCACCAAAAATGTGTTAGATTTATCTGATGAAGCACTCACACCATGAAACATATGGCCAGGGTTAATAAAAAACTTAACATTATTCAATTATTATAATGCACTGCCTAAGAAGCTATCGAGCACTGTATGAAAGTGTAAATCTGAAATTATGAGCTGGTTATAAAAGCCGATACTCATCAACTATCAGTATATATATATATATATATATACGTATATATATATATATATATATATATGTGTGTGTGTGTGTGTGTGTTTTATTTGCATACAATTAAGACTCCACTGAATAGTACCTAAGTTTCGCATAGCTAACCCCCTGTTAATTTAAATACCTAAGCAGATTGATGGGCTAAAATGTTGTTTGTCAGACATCAACATGGATAATGGTTTGGTTGTTTTGTTTTACGGCATATTTAATGCCGAATCCGGTCATTTTGGTAAAAGATTTTTTGCTTCAAGTTCTTTATATGTTCAAGTATTTATTCATGGTGTTTGGTTTGATTGTTTTGTAGAGAAAAAATGTTTATGGTTTTGGAATTGCAGAACATGATTAAGTTGTGCAAAGGGAAAGGAAAACAACTATAACATCAATGTTTGGTGCATTTTAAAACAGGAATCCAGTATCTTCAGACAGCCTGATCTGGTAGCACTAGACAACATGGAGAAGAACTAAGATCTGGAAGTCACTTTCAAGGGGAGACAAAACAGTGCCTGTGTTTGGTAAACCTAGAAGACAGTTCCTTTTTCTTGCCAGAATGATGCCAAGAACATATCCTCAACTGGTATGACTGACCCCTCATTCTGAATGAATGTTGGTAAAACTAGTTAGGGCTCATGAACAGAGATTATTTTTCCTTATGTTGATGGTCGGCAAACGTTCTAGTTCATCAATCTGCTTAGTTTATTAAACTAAGAGAGTATTAGTTACTCGAAACCTGGGTACCACTCAATAGATTCTCAATTGCATAATATGTAAATAAAACATGTTCTGCTCTTGTTTTACAATTGAGCATTTTGGTTTATTTTTTCTACTGACACGGGCTACAGGCGCTATAAATATAAATAAAATTCAAAATTATACCATTCTATGATATAACAATTTCGGGAAAAAACATTTTTTTAAACATGTTGTTAAGAGTTGCATATTTCAAACAACAATCCCCCATCATCAGAAAACAAGACATATCCAAAGTCAATCTGGATTACTTTCAGATATGTCTTTTGTTAATTTTTCTGATGATAGGGGATTGTTGTTTGAAGTAAGCAGCCTGGATTACGTGTGTTTACTTTCAACTCTTCTAGAAACATGTGTAAAACAATTGTTTTGTTTAGAAATTGTTCTTAAATCATAGAATGTATATTTTTGAATTTAATACTTTATTCTAAGCTCTATTGAATATTCTACATATTGAGCTTCATTTTTGCATTTGGAAACTAATTCCTATTCGAATCAATCTGAACTGTATAAAATTCATTTTTATATTATTACCTCCTATATATGTGTATGTATGTTTGAAAAGTTTCGGAATAAAATCAACACCACATACATGGTGGCTGTCAGTTTTTTGTCTTCTGTTTATCAAAGTAATTTTGCCTGAGACAATAACAGTCACTATATGTTGTTTGTTCTATATCCGAACATAGATTCATAATGATCATACCAGTAGTAGTAGCAGTTATAATCAGATTATTATTATTATTAGTAGTAATAGTAGTAGTAGCAGCAGCAGCTAGAAATGAAATTAATTTTTCAAACATTTTCTGACTTTTTTTTGTTTGTTTATTTTAAGATTTTCACCATTTTTGTAGAATTAACCATTCTTATTAAATGCTGGTCATTTTTTGTTTTTTCAAGGAAAAACATGCTGGGTTTGTTTGTTTTTTCAGACAAAGATTGGGCGGAGAAAATGATTTCGGAAAAGGTCACAGTGCACATAAAGACAAAGAAAATATTTTGATACGATGAGAGAGAAGGAAAAAAAATGAACCATGCTTGAAGGAGAAGAATGAAAAAATAAAATGAATGAATGAATGAAATGCGGAAGCAGAAAATATATTGGTACAATTCTTAGAAAAATATACTAAAAAAAAGCGAGAGAAAAAACAAAATTGAAGTCAATATTCGAATGTTACCATACTGCGGAAAATTTTGTCATTTTGCTGAAGTAAAAAGATTTAATGTTAAACACACTCTTAAATATGTAATCCTTTGTATTCTATGTCCTGAACCCCAATTGACCCCCCCTCTCCCCCAAACAGATTTTTGTCAAGAATTGGTCTTTTGAAGACACTGGATGTTACATATGTCTCACCACCTGTTAAAAAGTGAAAGTCAACAATGACCATATATATATATATATATATTAGGAAAAGTTTTTTTTTTAAATTTTGATTACTAATATAATAGTGGGAGTAGAAGGAGCTAACACTCTCACAGTCCTAAGTTCTCTTCCTGCCACCAATGACACCATGAAGAAATCTGGAAAAAATCTAATTAGAGTAAATAATAACACTCTCCCTTTTTGATAAGCGATTTCCCTTCAATTGAATATTATTTGACCTATGTACACAATAATGTTTCCATAGCATGGTTTGTAATCTGCATATTAATAAATTGATAAGAACCCGGCCTGCTAAGCCGTAATTTCGAGTTTGATTCCCATCTGAGGATACAAACTCTTTTTTTACATTTATTTTTAATTTTTTTAAAAGAATAATGGAAAAAAAACTTTTTTCAATATGGTAACATTTGAAGGATTTATGTTCTTGTGGTTGTTGTTGAAAATAGAAAAATGGAGGTGACCATTAAAGTGAGAAAAAATGCGCAAATGAGATGAGAAAATGAAGATGAAGAAATGACAAACACGGAAATTGATGCAGCAGTTCTTTTAAACAAGAAATTTTGAGAGAAAAAACATTTGTGAAAAATAAGATGAAAAAAATAATGATATTTCATGATGAAATATCGTTAAAGTTTGAATGAAAAAGAACGAAGAATGACATCAGATTTTACATCAGAAAACAAAAAAAACCTCACAAAAATTGAAAAGGGACGAAATTTTATGATCCATATTTTTTAAGGAATGGTATGAAAACGAAAAATAAATTCTTTTATTTTGATAAACAGAAGTGAAAAATTTTAAATAAATATTTAAAATATAAATATAGTATTATTCCAGACACCACAATTCCATTTACACAAATACTAATAAGTGTGTGTACGTGTATATATATATATATATATATATATATATATATATACACACACACACATACTTACATACATACATACACACAGTGATTGGAAAGTAACTCACTATTATTAAGTTCTTGTAATTTATTATTGAAATATTATTCTTACAAGAAATGAATATGATCAGAAAGTGAGGTTTTATTTAGAATTTAATATGGACGCCAACATTCATCACAAAGTTCTCAAGCTATCTGGGAACTGCATCAACTGATTTCACATGGAAATCTTTTCAAATTTTTTTACTGGTTGAACCATGATGAATACTATGAGAGGATTGAAAATCTCCACATACTACCCATTCAAAACAGCAAGTCCTGACAAAGGGAGAAGAATCGCTGTCAATATATCAATCTCTTTAACACTTATCCTCGAGTGGGTTTTTTTTTTGCCTTGAGAAATGGTGACTCAATAGTTGAAAAAAGTGAGTTACTTGCGAAGTCAGTTGATGTGGTTTCCAGGCGGCTTGAGAAAATGGTGGCGAATTCTAGCACACATGGAGAATTCTCAGTAAAACCCTATGCTATACACTTTTTTTTTATCATATTAATTTGTTGTAAAAATTATATTTCAACAATAAATTATGAGCACTTAATAACATGGAGTTAGTTTCTACACACCCTGTAGGTTGAGTCAGAAGTAACTGGGCATAACAATAAAAAATGAAAGATTATTTTTTCATGAGTAGGAAACAGGAATATTACATCACTTCCTAACACTGACAGTCCGGTTACTTCTGACTCATCCTGTATATATGGTTGGATGCTCTACTAAAACGATAATAACAGAATCTGAAGATTATTTACGTTAGGAATTACAAAATCTCTTCTTCTGCATAGAGAAAGAGTTTCATTTAGCTCTTAATTGGATTTCTCTGCAATCATTTATATATATATATATATATATATATATATATATATATATATATATATATAATGGTACCTAACCTGATAACGACAGTTGCACATCAACTTACCATCTGGAACACTATAATCTCCTTCTTCTTCAACAATCTCTGCATAGTCGGAAATTCCTGTGTAAGATAAAAGATTAAAAACATATATGTGTGACGAACAGGTAAAAATTTATGAAATTCAAACATTTTTTGTTTAGTTAAGAGAGGCCTAATAACCTATGATCTTTTTCTTCATCTTTTCTAAAAAATAGCCCAATCTAATAATATTAAACCAGCAGTGATAACGGCATATAAAATATACTCTCAATGTCCTCTCAGTTTTTTTCACTTGTGACCATACAGCAGATTCTTGATTGCTTTTAAGTTTTTTATTGTTTTTTTCACTAATGAGTCATCACTCATCCATGTGTTTGAAATTGTGGTTTCTGTGAGCAATGGCAGGAATGTGCCATGGCTGGCTATTTGGTATCCGTCGGAACTTCTTAGAGGGTATAAAACTCGCAATACCAACAATTAACCAATCAGATACATTGGTGGTGACATGGGGCCGATTTTTCTGAAAATAAAATGCCGAGGAATTTCAGAAATAAAAGATCTAAAGCTATCTCAATCAGCCCTTGAGTATCGATTCATAATGAAGACAACTGAATGATCAGAAGACCTTTGAGGAGATAGAACAGTATTGTGCACTGTTCACGGCAATTATCAGAAAAAGATCCAGAAAACTTGCAAAATGTTTGTCAGCATCAGGTACGCGAGTGGGTTTATCAACAACCCGAATCAGCTCATACGGAAAAAGTTATGATAAAACCTTTCTTCATAATCAGTCGTGTTGGAGTAAACGAGCCATTCTACATTGTGAATATTAAAAGCATCATAGATATAAATGTTAGCAGAAGGATAAACAGACAGGATCTTGTCATTTTTTTCAGAGATTTGCCCAATAACAATAACTGCATCATCGTGGGGGACAATAAAGGACAAAGATGAAAGATTGTGTCATCTAGTGTAACACGGAAACCCATAAAGGGCAACTCAGGGTTCTCATTTGAGATGTCCTTACCATATGGAAAACCGTTCTGGACATAATCACCACAAATTCCATGGCCATGAAGATCTTGTAGTTGTGTTCAGAAGACATGTTAGAATCCCATGGAATCTTGTTAAATGCATTGGCAGAAATTAATGTCAATTTTTTCAGTATGATGGCGCCGGGTGTTTTGCTGTTATTAAAGGTTCCAAATGTGTCACGTTATTATGAACCCAGCATGTTATTACTTAAAAAGTCTGTTGTATTACAAGCAATGGTGCAATACTGTTGTCTCGTCTCTTTGGCGTCCACCATCTTCTTTTATATCTCACATGCAAATAGATTTATATCTCACATGTAAATGGATTTATATCTCACATGCAAATGGATTTATATCTCACATGTAAATGGATTTATATCTCACATGTAAATGGATTTATATCTCACATGTAAATGGATTTATATCTCACATGTAAATGGATTTATATCTCACATGTAAATGGATTTATATCTCACATGCAAATGGATTTATATCTCACATGCAAATAGATTTATATCTCACATGCAAATGGATTTATATCTCACATGCAAATGGATTTATATCTCACATGTAAATGGATTTATATCTCACATGTAAATGGATTTATATCTCACATGTAAATGGATTTATATCTCACATGTAAATGGATTTATATCTCACATGTAAATGGATTTATATCTCACATGCAAATGGATTTATATCTCACATGCAAATGGATTGGTTGAAATAACCACACCAACAAGTTAAATGGTTCTGAATCTCTTTTATTGTTTTTCTGAACAGAGAAAACATCACATGAACCATGGTATTATTGTCCCATTTGAATGTAAACCATCCCCTCCTACACTGATAATGACATATACAAATACTCTCAATGTCCTATACTAGTCTTTTTTATGCGTCCCATTTTGCACTGATGCTGGCTTCGTCTTAACAGATATTTCTTTTTCTGTTTTTCTATAGGATGCCCCCCCCCCCATCAATGGAATAGTTAATAAAATTCACAATCCTACCATATAAAAATAAACTTCAATCGATACCTGACTTGTCCACCATATTTCAGTCATGACTGTTCAACAGTCTTTGTTTTATCATCGTTCTGCGTTAAAAGGACACCTGGATATGATGTGCAAATTTTTTGATAACTCTGGCACATTCGTCTCTTGTGTCATCCTGTTGAAACCACTATTCATTCACCACAATACGTCTTTGTCTGCCTAAAACCTCTTAACCACAACTAGGTAGTGGTCAGTATTAATCATGATTGACCATTCATTCTCATCTTCAAACCAATAATAATGACCAATGATCTCATGTTTTGATGTTGCAACACATGCAGTGCACTTGATAGAGTGCAGCGGTCAGTTAGACAATCTTCTGGTGGAGTTGCACCTGTCAATATTTCAAATGACTTCTTGTTGGAAAGGCTGCGAGGACACTTTGGTGATTGTCCCATCAGTGGGGGGGGGGGGGGGGGGGAATCCTGAGTTTCATGCTGACCAAACCTTACACCCCCTTTTTATCTGTGGGAGTTATTTCAAAGATAATGTCTATCAAAACAATCTCCAGACTATTTCTGAATTGAAGAAAATGGCCATTGCAGCCAAGATCAGGGCAGCGACAAGAGAGACAGTGGGTGTCAGATTTATTGACAATTTTGCACGTTGTTATTGAACGGTGATAAACCAAAGACTGTTGGACATTCATGACTGAAACTTGGTGGACAAGTCAGGGATAGACTGAAGTTTATTTGCACCAAATATAATTGGATTATTGCAGAAAGGATTGTGAATTTTATTAATGACTATGTGGTATTATTTTTGGGGGAGGGGGGGGGTTAATCCTATAGAAAAAAAAAACAATGACTTAAGATGAAGCCATCATCAGAGCAAAATAGGATGCATAAAAAAGTATGGATGGCATTTGTTTTTTTCTTTCTATACCACCAAGTTTCAGCCACTCTGTATTTCACATCCATGGATGATCGTCTCAAAATTATTTATTTAATGAAATCTCGATTTCATATTCTCTTTGGTCCGTCTGTAACTATAAAAATGGTGTAGGATCAAAATTGCGATAATACTTACGTTCCGACGGACTCACTGGTTCATTTGATTTACTGTAATTGCTGCTTGTTGATTGTTGAATGCTGGAATGACAAAGAAAAACAATGAAAACAAAAATCTTGTGAAGCAATTTTCTTTCTTCTCTAAAAAGCTTATACATATTAAAAACGCAGACATCTAAGTTCAGCAATTTGTGTGTGTTTAGTTTTTAAATGCATTTCGATTCTTTTTGTTTGCGTGCATTTGTGAACAGGAATTTGGTGTCAAAATGCATTTGGTGTTATCTAGTGTATGTTCTGCTTGGTTGAAATGTTTGGCTATTTGAGAGTAGGGTGTGTTTTGTCCGATAGTAAGATTGTGGTTATTAAATCTAACTCTAAAAGCTAATTCTGTCTCACCTATGTATCAACTATTTGGAGATTTTGTGCAGAAGATGTAATGCATGACATCACAGGTAACGAGGTGTGGCGGTTGTATTTGGATGCGTGTATTTGGGACTGAAGAAGGAATCTGTAGCTATATGTTGATAAACTAAACATCGCGATTTATTGCAAATATAGTTATCTAGTTGTATGGTGTAAGTTTTTCTGGGGGGGGGGGAATGTGGTAAGCACAGTTAATAAATTTGGTGGTTGTCTTAACACATACACACCAGACATGAGACAAGTAAATAGACCCCCCCCCCCCAAAAAAAAAATTTTTTTTGATGCTTATTTTTTAAATTTAAAATATTACAATAATGTACAAATACTTATTTACTATTACTTAGTTGACATCCCCTTTGCGTTTTGTAATGCAAGGGCTATTTTAGGCCTGCTGGTGATCACTTCATGAGCATTTTATCAAAGGATTCCTTGTATGTTTCACGCGGTAATTCAGAGATGTGAGTGGCTAATACCAAAATAATCTGAAATCAACAATTCTGCTTTACAAAAAAAAGGTGAATTCTGCTAAAAAGCAGAGATCTCACATCTTTAAAGTTCTGCTTTTGAAGATGTTTCGGATTCTTTTTTTTTAAAGATCACAGGTTTAGTATACTACTTGCTTGTTTGTCATTATCCATAAACACACACCCACACATATGTGTATGTGTGTGCCTATATATATATATATATATATAATATAATATAGATACTTGAAAATTGATGATACTACAATGTGACAATGAAGAATGAGGTGCTTCGCATGTTGTGTCTGCAGGACAGTGAAGCGTATTGCTGCACGAAAGAGATGCCCTGTTATGGAGGCTGTGTATTGGTACAACGTTACCCCCATCAGCACCTGCCAATTTGTTGTACTCATACCAGATCAGAGTGAAAGGGGTCAATGTTGTGCCCCATCCGAATCACCATAGGATCTCTACACTTTATAAAAAGGGGGACACAGTTTGGATGAAAAATCCACAAGGACGTTGCACATCGAAGTTCGGACCAGGTTGTGTTATAGGAGTGATAAGTCCACAGTCGGTGGTCGTCAATGGCACGCCTCGACATGTAGGAGACATGCATCCATGTCTCAGTTTAGCACCGGTAGTGGATGACAATGATGACACATCATCAGAGAGTACTGAATGGAGAAACCCAGATTCCGATACAAGTAGTAGTAGTTCTGGGTCTGAAAATGAGGAAGACGGACGTTTCTTGGTTGAGCTGCCTCATTGCATTGCCAATTCAACTTCTGGTACATCTGATGTAAGAAATAACTGTCCCACTACGGAGAAGTACTAGGATAAAGCGACCAGCCACCACCTGTCACTTGTGTGATCATACGATCAGGGGGGAGTGTGACAATGAAGAGGAACACTTGCCAGCAGGAAAGAGGATGAGGTGCTTCACATGTTGTGGCTGCAGTGTAAAGAAGAGCTTCTCTTCATGAGTGCAAATTTTTATAGTTAAGTCTGATTTGCATATGGAGATCAGCTGATATGAATGAAGAGGACAACTGGGAAGCAACAAAAGCGATTTGGATCGCAGAGAGAAAGGCAGAGAAAAAGTGGTGGTATTGAAAATCGGTGAAGTTGAATTACCATCAAAACGTTTTTGTTTTATTTTTCTGGTACAGTTAGGTAACAAGCTATCTCGGCATAAAATGGACAGCCATTTCAAACTAAAGATAATTCCTGAGTTTATGGGACTGGAGCAGTTGTTGAATGGAATCAGAAGATGATGGTAACTACATTGACTGGCGCTACGCAGGTCTGCTGCGGAAATGGCACTATTAGGATTCATACAGAGACTAATAACGTTGCCACAATCAACGTGCTGATTATGTAAGGGAAACCTCTTGGTTTCGATATGTTACTTGGCATTGACGTCATTAAGGCACTCGGTGGCGTTCGCATCACACAATCTGGAAGTGTGGAGTTTGGGGAGACACAACTCATCTGTGCAGCGCTCTATCAGGGAGCCCGCCTACTCTCTGCTTACCCACTATCTAACACTCTGCCTGTAATGTTAACACTAGTAACTTAGTGGTGAATTGGTGTTAATGAATTTAAGAAGCAACCCTTCAATTTGTACCCCAAATAAAATAAACATCGACTAAGCAGTTTTTCTATTTTTACATTACATATTGAAGATGCGACAATATCGAGAGTTTGTGTTTTGATAAAATAGGAAACAAGTAAAAAGGGAAACAACTCACCTGGAACGCGGTGTCCGGGGTATTGTGTCTGCTGGAAGAGAGAAGAGCACAAATAGTAAGAAACATTTTATGAAATAACAAAATGAGTTTATTTTTCTTATATTGCCAATCAGGTGAGATTGGAGAGAGTAAAGTTTGAATAAATGAATAACGCGTTTGGATTTCGGATAAATAGATTGATACATTAACTAAGTCTTTTTGCAAATCATCTCATAATTTTAATCAATAATTCCATTTCAACTTTTAATGAAAACCAATGAATACACACACACACACATATTTATATATAAGAAAAAGGAAAAGGAAAATAAAGATATGATGTATACCTTTAAAGTAAAACCTATCATGAAGAGTTGATGCTCGATATACGAGATAGAGCAATTATATACTCAAGTAAATAATGAGAATAAAAATTGTGCAAAATGCAATATATATTAAGTCATCAGTTGTTCAAAACAAGAGCTTTTAAATAAGAGAAGTGTTTATATATATATATATATATATATATATATATATGACACTAAGAATGCACTGGTCACACACATGTTAACTTTAAACCACAAATTAAACAGCCAAAAATGTGCAATAATCAAACACGCATGACACTAAACTAAACTGACTTCTCATTGAAACCAGCCTTATACCCTCTGTAAATAATCACATAGATCAGAGGCCAGGCTTCTTTCAAATAGCAACGCACAGCAAAAAAGTAATAAACTTACAAAGAATAACTAACTTTGAATTTGGATAAAATCCAATGACCCATTTACACACTGACTTTCATCTACTGTCAATTTCCCCCAAAACTACTTTATCCCACCTACACTTATTCCCATCTCTCACTACTGGCAAATACTGCCCCCCCCCCACCCTTTATATTCCTTGTCCCCCCCACCCCTTGATTGCCCGCTACGCCTTCAACCAACTATGTCCAGCAACCCCAGCATAACTCTTACAATCATACCCAACGTTTCCTACGAACTAACATATTTCCTTTCATTCACTTCCCACAAAGTCTCCCCTCCGCATCACTACTACTCCTCTCAATCTTTGTATATTTAAACTGATTTCTGAAAAATAAATATTTCGTAATTGAAACAAAATATTGAATCAATATAAGCGTATTTTTGTGTTAATTTTTCCTCTTCCAATTAGTATGATTATTTCCTTATTCCTACATCCACCAACTCACATATCTATATGTTAATTGCTCCCACTTTCACAGAAACATTCATCAATAGATTCAAAATTTAATAATATCAAATTACATTTGACCCAGTCTAGTAGGTCATCAGAAATAAATGTATCCTCCTTACACTACCTTTTAATTATTAAATTACATTTGACCCAGTCTAGTAGGTCATCAGAAATAAATTTATCCTCCTTACACTACTTTTTAATTATTAAATTACATTTGACCAAGTCTAGTAGGCCATCAGAAATAAATTAATCCTCTTTACACTACCTTTTAATTATTAAATTACATTTGACCCAGTCTAGTAGGTCATCAGAAATAAATGTATCCTCCTTACACTACTTTTTAATTATTAAATTACATTTGACCAAGTCTAGTAGGCCATCAGAAATAAATTAATCCTCTTTACACTACCTTTTAATTATTAAATTACATTTGACCAAGTCCAGTAGGTCATCAGAAATAAATTTATCCTCCTTACACTACTTTTTAATTATTAAATTACATTTGACCAAGTCTAGTAGGTCATCAGAAATAAATTAATCCTCTTTACACTACCTTTTAATTATTAAATTACATTTGACCCAGTCTAGTAGGTCATCAGAAATAAATGTATGCTCCTTACACTACTTTTTAATTATTAAATTACATTTGACCAAGTCTAGTAGGCCATCAGAAATAAATTAATCCTCTTTACACTACCTTTTAATTATTAAATTACATTTGACCCAGTCTAGTAGGTCATCAGAAATAAATGTATCCTCCTTACACTACTTTTTAATTATTAAATTACATTTGACCAAGTCTAGTAGGCCATCAGAAATAAATTAATCCTCTTTACACTACCTTTTAATTATTAAATTACATTTGACCAAGTCCAGTAGGTCATCAGAAATAAATTAATCCTCTTTACACTACCTTTTAATTATTAAATTACATTTGACCAAGTCTAGTAGGTCATCAGAAATAAATTAATCCACTTTAAACTACCTTTTAATTATTAAATTACATTTGACCAAGTCTAGTAGGTCATCAGAAATAAATTAATCCTCTTTACACTACCTTTTAATTATTAAATTACATTTGACCAAGTCCAGTAGGTCATCAGAAATAAATTTATCCTCCTTACACTACTTTTTAATTATTAAATTACATTTGACCAAGTCTAGTAGGTCATCAGAAATAAATTAATCCTCTTTACACTACCTTTTAATTATTAAATTACATTTGACTAAGTCCAGTAGGTCATCAGAAATAAATTAATCCTCTTTACACTACCTTTTAATTATTAAATTACATTTGACCAAGTCTAGTAGGTCATCAGAAATAAATTAATCCTCTTTACACTACCTTTTAATTATTAAATTACATTTGACCCAGTCCAGTAGGTCATCAGAAATAAATTAATCCTCTTTACACTACCTTTTAATTATTAAATTACATTTGACTAAGTCCAGTAGGTCATCAGAAATAAATTAATCCTCTTTACACTACCTTTTAATTATTAAATTACATTTGACCAAGTCTAGTAGGTCATCAGAAATAAATTAATCCTCTTTACACTACCTTTTAATTATTAAATTACATTTGACCCAGTCCAGTAGGTCATCAGAAATAAATTAATCCTCTTTACACTACCTTTTAATTATTAAATTACATTTGACCAAGTCTAGTAGGTCATCAGAAATAAATTAATCCACTTTAAACTACCTTTTAATTATTAAATTACATTTGACCAAGTCTAGTAGGTCATCAGAAATAAATTAATCCTCTTTACACTACCTTTTAATTATTAAATTACATTTGACCCAGTCTAGTAGGTCATCAGAAATAAATTAATCCTCTTTTCACTACCTTTTAATTATTAAATTACATTTGACCCAGTCTAGTAGGTCATCAGAAATAAATTAATCCTCTTTACACTACTTTTTAATTATTAAATTACATTTGACCAAGTCTAGTAGGTCATCAGAAATAAATTTATCTTCCTTACACTACTTTTTAATTATTAAATTACATTTGACCCAGTCTAGTAGGTCATCAGAAATAAATTAATCCTCTTTACACTACCTTTTAATTATTAAATTACATTTGACCCAGTCTAGTAGGTCATCAGAAATAAATTTATCTTCCTTACACTACTTTTTAATTATTAAATTACATTTGACCAAGTCCAGTAGGTCATCAGAAATAAATTTATCTTCCTTACACTACCTTTTAATTATTAAATTACATTTGACCAAGTCCAGTAGGTCATCAGAAATAAATTTATCTTCCTTACACTACCTTTTAATTATTAAATTACATTTGACCCAGTCCAGTAGGTCATCAGAAATAAATTTATCTTCCTTACACTACCTTTTAATTATTAAATTACATTTGACCAAGTCCAGTAGGTCATCAGAAATAAATTTATCTTCCTTACACTACCTTTTAATTATTAAATTACATTTGACCAAGTCCAGTAGGTCATCAGAAATAAATTTATCCTCCTTACACTACTTTTTAATTATTAAATTACATTTGACCAAGTCTAGTAGGCCATCAGAAATAAATTAATCCTCTTTACACTACCTTTTCAATTATTAAAAATTTCACATCTTACTTTATTATCATAGATAAAGTGAAAATGTGCAAACATTTTTATAATTATTAGACGATCGTGAGTGTGTGTCTACATACAATTGCTTCCCTTTATTTTTCACTCCTTAAAATCCCGCCTTAATATTAAACTATTTATATATAAGGAAATGTAGAAATGTATTAGGCAATGAAATGGATCAGTAACATCTTAAGAAATCGGCCAAGAAAATGAATCATTTTGTAGCATTTTAGTGTAACAAACAATGTATATCTGTTTCATCACATATCGCGTACCTCTGGGTAGTGGTTGTACCTTTTAAGTTCGGCAAGCTGCATTTTATCTGCTAGGGTGGACGTCATCACTGGTCCTCACTCATCTTATAACTCTCTCACATGTTGGCTCCAAGCGCCACGCCCTGGGAAACCACTTCAGCTAGCGGGCTAAACCATTTGAGGGTGTGGTGTGTTTACACGACACCACTGGGCGTATGAATCACTTAGACGCAGATCACTGGCCATGGCAGATGAGTTTCAATAAAAACTTCAATGACAACGTGAAACCCAGCCATTAGATTATGGCCCCCACTACTTTGCGTATATCTCCGGAAGGAGAAAAGGCTATGGGAGTAAATCCAGAAACTAAATCCGGAGTGGAGCCCTAAGGCGCAATTACTTCTTTCCGGCAGCTGCTGCAGCCAAGCGGGTGCCAAATGTATTGCTCAGCTCTCCTTGTGACCACATTAGCGAGGCCGAGAGAGGAATCCTGATGTCTGGCCAGCTCAGGATCGCCATACAAATTGCCCAGGCTTGCACCCTGGAGAGGCCACTTCAGTGCCGTTGTTTGTAGCATCAGAAACAACTGGGAGACAGCAGTTACGAGTAATAAGCTAGGAATGATTGGCATAACTCCGACAGTGGGAGGAATCAGCACGGTCCCACTGGTCATCTACCGCCTGCCACAAACTGGGCAGCCTCCAGCCAGAACGGTGCTAACCCGCCACAGTCTGACTGCTTCAATGGGTGCTTGGAGCTAGGGAAAAGATCAAAAAGCAGACTAAAAACCCTGCACCAAACAGACAAAGAAAAACAAAACCACAAATCTTGCGATTAGCAAGCTGGAATGTCAGGACAATGTGCCTTGGCCGCTCTGATGATTTACAACAGGTCAGTGACTCCAGAAAAACAGCTATCATCGACCGGAAGCTCACAAGGCTCAACATCAACATAGCTGCACTACAAGAACCAAGACTGCATGGCTTGGATTCAGTGAAGAATTCTCTACTCACCACTGTGGTGGCACAGTCAGAATCTTCTCTCTTCGCTTATTAGTCGCCTCAGACTCAGTGAACATCCTGAACATTTACGCTCCCACTCTATGCTCTCCAGCCGAGACCAAAGACCAATTCTATGAAGATCTTGACACCCCGATCAAAGACATCCCTGTCATGGATAAATTGTATCTGCTCGGTGACTTCGATGCACGAGTGGGTTCTGACCATGACTCTTGGCCCAACTGCATCAGTCATTTTGGTGTCTGCAGGCTGAACGTGAATGGACAGAGATTCCTTGAGTTGTGCTCCTCCCACAACCTCTGCATAACTAACACATTCTTCGTCACCAAGCCACATCATCCAGTATCCTGGTGACACCCAAGGTCCCATCACTGGCACTAGCTGGACCTTGTTATCACAGAGACCCTCACTGAACTCCATCGTTGGCAGTAAAGTCCGTCTCCAGTCCAAGTGGATCGATCGAACCAAGCAGAAAAACCCCTCTCCCATTAACCCCAAAAGGACGGCAATTCCAGACCTACATGAGTGCTTCGCTAACACCACTGAAAACGCCCTTAAAGACTGTCCTACTGGCAATGCTGTAGATAGGTGGGCTCACATCCGTGATGCCACCTACAACTTCACGATGACCACCTTTGGCAGGAAAGAGAGAAAAAACCCGGACTGGTTCGAAGCTGGCATTACTGAATTAGAGCCAGTAATCAATACGAAAAGAGAAGCCCTCGTTAACTACAAGAGGAGACCTTCTGAGAAGACAGTCATTGCACTCAGGAAGGCCAGAAACGATGCTCAACGGATTGCTCGGCACTGTGCCAATGACAATTGGCTAAACCTCTGTGAGAGTATCCAGCTCTCTGCGGCGACATTTGTGGCATGTACGATGGCTTGAAGAAGGCCTTTGGCCCAACCATAAATAAGATCGTACTCCTGAGATCGACTGCAGTGACAAAATATTAGACCACAGCAGATGGAGAAGTGGGCTGAGTGCTATCAGGAACTTTACGCGGTAGAAAATGTTGTCACGGATGCAATCACCGAGAACACCATCAGTTTACCTATTTAAGAAGAGCTAGACGCCCCCCCCCCTCTGTAACAAAACTAAATATGGTCATTGACTCCCTAACCTGTGGCAAAGCTCCAGGAAAAGATGGCATCCCACCTGAATTCATCAAAGAAGACAGCCCTGTTCAATCAACTGCTGCAGCAATGCTGGGAACAAGAAACAGTGCTCCGGGAGATGCGTGACGCAAGCATCATCACCGTGGAATTTCCCTCCTCAGTGTTGTTGGGAAAGTTTTCACCCGGGGCGTCCTCAACAGTGTGGGTTTAGAGAAGGAAGATTGACATTTTTCTCTACGACAGCTCCAGGAAAAATGCCACAACAGAGACAATTACTGTACATCACTTTCATCGACTGCGTAAGGAGGGGGAGAGACCAGCAATAGTTTTTACGATGTCAATACCAGAGTTTTGATATCACATAAGTCAAATGTCTTTTTTTAAAACTGGATACTTATTTTATAAATCTAATGAAATTAACAACGTAATATAAAAAAAAAATTACATAAATATTTTTTAAAACTAAATTACCATTTTTTTATAAAATTAGAGATATAAGGTATTTGGCATTAGTTCAAGCAAATTATTTTTGCTTGAAAACATAATTTCTTATATCTTTTGCCAATAAACACAATATGTAAATACATTTGTCATAGTTACTTACTCTCTCATGCAAATACTCAGTCGTGTACTTTTGTCCACAAAATTTCAAATTTTTCCTTCGTACTAGCTCTAAAGCAGTAGACGCTACTGTACTAACGCAAGAAGTGGGAAAAAACTGGTTTAAAAAAAAGAAAATGATACAAACCTTCACTTTCTGAAGTTGAAGAACATCTAAAACTGTCAGCTTCAGGGAAGAAAACAAATAGAAGAAAGAAAAATGATTAACAAAACTTATAATAGATGTGATGTCTGTCTGTAACAGAAGCTATGTCAAATTGCTTAAAAATATTAAATTATACTTTCAAAGACCTAAAATAAATTCATAGGGTGACCCGCTCCAAATGCTAACCATGGAATTGTTAATAAAATTCACAATCCCTTCTGCAATCCAACTATATTTGCTACAAATTTATGCCTGTCTTGTCCACCAAGTTTCAGTCATGAAAATCTAACAGTCTTTGTTTTATTGCCGTTCAATGATATGCTCCAAATGTGTTTAGCCCATTCAGGATCACATTTCTTACTGATGAGACGATCATCAAAGTGTCCCCACAGGCATTCCACCAGAAGATTGCCTGCAAAGGCCACTGTACTCCATCAAGTGACCTGCACAGTTTACAACATCAAAACATCAGATCATTGGCCTTTACTGATTTGAAGATGAGAATGAACGGACAGTCCTGATCAATAGTGAGCGCTACCTAGTGGTCAGAGGTGTTGTGAGAGATGGATAGTAGTTTCAACAGTATCGGTTCAGAGTAGAGAGTGTCAGAGTTATTGCCAATTTTGCACGTTGTATCTAGGTGCGCTCGCAATGCAGAGGTGCACATTTTGAGCATATCATTGAACGGTGATAAAACAAAGTCTGTTGGACATTCATAACTTAAACTTAGTGGACAATTCATTTGATAATGAAGTCAGTGTTTTAATGCCATAGTGCTATCCAAACTAGATGTATGAAGTTGAGAGATGGGGGGGGGGGTGAATGAGAACTCAAGTTGACTCCTAACTCTTGCAATCACACTAGCACCTGCTTCAATCTGTGCTTCAATGGTATCATTAAGATAACAAAACTCCTGAACAACCTCAACAGCCTTGCCATCCAGATATACTTTCTCCACATCTGAGCTCTCATCCATCTCCATTGTACTACACTTTTTGCACACAAACTGGTTATCATCTCTTAACCTAACTGTAATTCCACTGCATTTCTTGTGTACCAAATGCTTACAAGTAACACAGATTATTAATTTGCACTCGACTCCCTTTCTACAAACTGAGCCAGGGGAACTTTCTTCTTTCGGGGTCTTTCCAACACTACAACCATTGATCATCACTTTGATCTTGGTGACATTCCCTCGCAGACCTTTACTTTCCATAGAATTCCTCCAAGTAGACCTTCCATTGTTTCACCGGCAAGTACGAAATCATCAGCATTCCCAGCAACAAATTAGATTGAGTTTGTGTTTTGATTCCATATTCACTATTCAAACTACTTCCTGCTATGTATTAATTTAGGGGATTGGGGATAAGAACTCAAGTTCACATGAAGGAGCCATAAGGAACTCACATTGGATTGAAGGGGCCAATGCCGAGAATAAAATTGAAAAACACTGATCATCAAGTTGGAACAAAAGTCCTGTCCATTTTTAAGGCTCAAATAAAACACAATATCAGGTTTATTTAATCTGAAATGTTGTTCCCATTCTGCTCTCTGGTCTATTTCCATCCGTCAATATTCATAAAATCCTTTGCGTTTTGAATGGAAAAAGGAAAGAAACTCATTTTTGAATTCTTCTCTTCAACTAAGTCAAAATTCACTCAAATAATCTTGCAAACTTTGAAATCGATGGTCATCTGTTCCTGGCAGCCGTAGTTTCAGTTTTCACGGTCGAACGTCTTGCACTTTTTAACGGCTCCCCTGCATTTTCTTTTACCTCTTACTTACGGAGTTTGAAAAGAAAAAAAAGAAACAATTATATCGAATCCCAAATTAAGCTACTTTCAATTATCGTAAGCACCCCCCCCCCCTTTCTTTTTTAATTTTGGAGGCGTTTTTATGAAATATTTCAGAGAATTTCATCTGTATCTTCATATTATATATATTTTTTTTTTTAGTTGACATGTTGTCATTAATTAAAATAAAAAATGCCTAAGGAGGCATAAATAAAAAATAAACATAAAATAAATAAATGATACACTTAAAAAAGATGGTGAGGAAAAAAAAAATTACAAGAGGCAAATAAACAACAAAAAAATGAAGGGCAACAAAGATTTTGATTCTTACTTTTTCGACTCCAAAGAGATTCCTGTTTGTTGTTGACGAGTCGGCAGTATCCGTCAATGAGATCAGCCATATCCTCTGCCACAGCCAGGGAAACGCAGCTTAAGCTCAGTGGTTCTGTGGCACCAGCAATCTTCAGTTGCAACACCCCCTTGTTCTCGTCGGAATTTGGGGACAGCGTCTGGATGGATTGCACATCGTGAAAGTCTGCAATATGAGTCGGCTGCGGAGAAAGAAAAAACAAAATTGCTCCATCTTAAAGTAAAGACGACCACCCCCCCCCCCCCACACTTTTGTCATTAATAGCTGTTTTACTGCAAGCTAGATAATTAAATCTGTTTTGCGATTTAAAAACGATTAACGAAAATGTTATTTCAAATTTAAACGTGATATCATTATCATTATATTGGTTTAACGTCTGTTTTACATGCTGGCATATGTTGGAGAGCTTTTAGAAATAGACTTCCAAACAATTTTTTGGGTCGGGTTTCTTTGAAAGTCATTTCCTTAATTGAGGCAAGAGTTTTATAGGTCAGATGCCCTTCCTGGCGCCGACCCAGTGAGGTGATGGGGACCAGTGTTTTTATTGAGACACCATCTCTAGGTGATTGCCCACCAAGGCTAACGAGTGCTTCACCTGTCCTTAAAAATGCTATTTCAAATTGAAACTTGCTGAATCTGTGTCTGTGTTTCTCGTCACTATGTAATTTATACATTATTTACTATTCATTATTATTCATTGAAATAAAAAATGCAATCGTGTAAAGTACAAAAAAATATTATAAAATCCTATTTAAAAAAAAAATTACAAAATTAAATCCATCAGAATGCATTTCAGTTTCTTCCTAAACACGTCAGCCATTTTAAACTATTGTTAATAGTTAAAATAAAAAAGAATGAATTACTTTCTGACCTTTCAAAATTGGAAAGGAACTTAGAAGCATTTAAACTGTTGGTTAGAAAGCCATTTAAACTGTTGGTTAGAAAGCCATTTAAACTGTTGGTTAGAAAGCCATTTAAACTGTTGGTTAGAAAGACATTTAAACTGTTGGTTAGAAAGACATTTAAACTGGCTTTAAAATCTTAGCAAATCCTCATTTAATTAAAAGATTGAATGGTTTTATATCCTATCATTTTATAAATAGAAATTAAAACAACATTACAATAACAAAATTAGTTATAGTTTTATAACAATTTGGTTAATTAATAATTCAATGATCAAATGATACTGTAATAAATAAATTTAAATCTTAAAATCATTAAAAAAAATAATTAGTAAAAAAAAAAAAAAGGCAAACTTTTCAACCTGATGGTAGCGATTAGAGAGAAAAAAAATATTTGTGGCATTATCACCTCAAATGTCAATTATCATCGCAAGTCCATTGCCACTGTGACAAAATCGACCTGCCCGATTATATTGTATCAAGTGAAAAGAATAAACAATAAAATAATTCAGATTTCTATTTTTTTTCTCCTTTGATAAAACTTAGCATAAGAAGAAAAAAATAAATTGCACAATATTTTACCTTAAATTTAAAGATTTGCCATAAATCATCCACAAATATAATTAAAAATTCCTCCTAATGTCAGCAAGGTCATCACAATTCTCAGCTCGTTAATAAAGACGGATACGGAAAAATGTAGTTGGTCATCTTTTGTGTTTGTGAAAATGTCAGTTGTCTGTTAGTGAAGAAGCAAAAATGGGGATTGGATCATTCTTCAGGATCGGCTGAAGGAATGTACGCTGTAGTGCGAGTGAGTACGGAAAGGATGAATTAGAATGGATTCTTTCTTAATCAGCGGCCAGTCAATCTGTGCGTATATTGATGAAGACGCTGTTTCAAACTTAACCGTGACAGACCAACAAAAATGCTGTTTTAAACTTAAGCCTGACAGACTAATAAAAATGCTATTTAAAAAAAAAAAACGACTAATGAGTCAGCACTTATCAAGGCTAAAATACACTCAAGGACAAGGATTAATAAGGTGGATAGATTTTCTGTTGAATAATGATGAATATTATTAGAGGATTGAAAATGATGAATGAAATCAACAAAATTTCATTACCCATGAGGACGGTTTATGACAAGTACTTGTTCATATTGGATTTGAAGATGACCATATTGTAGCCTGCAGGGAAGCTATCCCATAATAACATTTTCCACAGATTGGTAGTTCTTGAAAATAAACTTTATTCATGGAAATTCTGTTTGATGTTAGGCACACGAAGGAAGAAATGAAAACTGTTTGCAGTTGTGGTAGTAAAGACGAGTTCTTGACGTCAATTTATTACAAGAAGGAACCAAAGATTGGAGCTTAGTTGAGCACCTTCAATGGAAATAACGAGAGTAGAGAAAGACTAGCAATATCTCTTTTGTGAGAAAGGGGCAGTAGAGAACAGAAGAGATCATCACCCACTAGATTGTGAAGTCGATTTTATACTGTGTCAAGGCAAGAAAGAGAGAGTGGTCCAGGTGGCAAATCTCCAAATGTGGCGGCAGTACTCCATCTTAAGTTTGGTTGTTTCGTTTTACGGCATATCAACCCTTTTCGGGTTATTTAATGCCGAATCCGGTCATTTTGGTAAAAAATTTTATGCTTCAAGTTCTTCATATCTTCAAGTATTTATCCATGGTGTTTGGTTTGGTTGTTTTGTAGAGGAAAATTGTTGTTTTTGTTTTTGGCTTTGCAGAACATGATTGAGTTTTGCAAAGAGAAAAGAAAAAACACAATAACATTAATGTTTGGTCCTTTTATGGTCAGGAAGCCGGTATCTTCGGACAGCCTGATCTGGTAGCAACAGTTCCATCTTAGGATCTCTCTAATCGCAACGCAGGTCTTTCTTCAAAACTCTAGGAGTTCATGAACGAACAGGCAAATATATTTATATATACTAGAAGTATGACTACCATTATTTATTCCACTTTAGAGGGAGAGAATGAATTGACAGTGTCACATTGTGAGTGATGTATTTGCAAACACCATCAGTCCATCTGAAGAGAGGAAATCAAAATTCATCTACAGTGAGTGATGTATTTGCAAACGAAGTGCTGCCACAACACCTACAATCAGTATTTTTGTCTTCATAATCCTTCCATCTGATTCTAGGAAATCATATCTCGCATATTTAAATCTTTTTTGGGGAGCGGAGTAGGGTGTAGTTTGGAAGGCACACCCTCTAAATGTTTTACAAAATTTTAAAAAAATTTTTAAAAAGATTTATGCTAAATTCATTAATTTAAGAGTTTTATCCACACATGCATGCACACTAGTCCAGTTTATATAACTCATAATTTAATGTAAAGAAATTCTTTTTTCTATTAATTTTTTTTTATTTTGCTGATTATAAAAGTTTTTTTGTAGGCTCCTCCTAAATGGTAAAGTTTACAAAAAAAGTAATGTGCCCATGTTCTTCACCAAATTGCCTAGAATATATATTCCATAATTCATAATGATCAGTTCATTAGAATAGGAGTGAATCCTATATCTTATATGGAAATATATATAAACATATACACGTACCTAACTTTATATATATATATATAGAGAGAGAGAGAGATATGTAGATAAAGTTAAGCCTGACCGACCAACCGACTTATAAAGATGCTTGGATTCATCTTAAAAATATAATAATAATTAAACATAAAAAAACAACAAACAAAAAGGACAAAGAAATTAAAATAAAATCCAGGAAAAGGCACTTAACATGTCCGGCCCGATCTTTTCCTGTAGACATTTTTACAAATCTGCATTGTATCATATTCTGATGTGTTCAATGTTGTTATGTTGGGTTAGGACTGTCTGCTTTATGGTAAATCAACTCGCTTCATTTATTTACTGCCAAAACCCAATATCGATCCCAAATGATTCAATTAATACGAATAATTGAGCACATTATTTTTATCCATAGCTGGGAAGATATTGTGATAGGGCTACCTGACGATGCCAGGAAACATGAATAAAAAATAAATAGACGAGTTGAAAAAATCGTGTGACATTTTTTTTTTAACTTTTGTTCAACCCAAACAAGGGGACATATTGCCACTGAGACTTGAGAAGCTACTGTGATTAGGGGTCAGATTTATAGGGGCATATTTAGTGAGGAGTTGTACAGCAAGATCTTTGTTCAAATTACATTTAAATTTCTGCATGTTGGTACAGTCTGGGAAACAGGTAGCAGAAAGGGAATTCCAAAGGCAAGTGGAATGAAGAAAGAAGCTATTAGAGTAGAAAGTCTTTTAACATCTAGTGACCTCTACAGTGAAGGGGTGGGATTTTGTTGCTAGTCGGGTCGAACGGGGGTATTTATCTTGAGGGGGTTACAAGTGCAGTAGGTTCGGAGGAGCACATTCCGTGGAAGTACCTGTAAAACAAGCACAGGGATGCAACATTGTGGTGATCTTAAAATTTTTCTCTATATATACACCTCTTCCTCAAACTGCTCCCCTCCTCTCTCTTTCTCTCTGGCAACTGGTTGAATACAAAAGAAAGCAAGAAAGCTGACTGACTGTTTGACCTCATTTTAATATTGTTCTT
Source organism: Sepiola atlantica (assembly GCA_963556195.1). NCBI lineage: Eukaryota > Metazoa > Mollusca > Cephalopoda > Sepiida > Sepiolidae > Sepiola > Sepiola atlantica. Next base: position 10,446,760 of record OY744516.1, on the reverse strand, counting down.
GAAACAACTTGCAATAAGAATGAAAAAAGTTTGTACCTTTTTCAAAAGTTTTAGCATGTAAATTACGACAATAGATCTAGTAGAATTTGAGGTGCTTTTACACTTTAGCGGATACTTTAAATAAAACAAACTGAGGAATATCTGTTTGATGTGCGTACCTGTCACGGGTTGAATAAATCCTATACCAAAAATCACGTAAATTAATCAAGTAGTTTTTATTTTATAAAAAAAAATTAAATTTTAGCCATGTACGAAGAGGACAGCCATTTTGAAAGTTTCCAAAGGGGATTGAAAGTTTTAAAAGTGGAGAAAGTTAAATGTATCTCATTTTGTCTTATATAGTACGTCTGTGTTATCTTTCAGAAATTGTATTTTTTTTAAAAATTGTTTTTCTAAATGAATGATGGGAAAAGTTAAATGTATCTCTCGACGTCACGTGATCAAATGGAACAATTTTTGAAGTTACGGTTGTCCCCATTATAAAACTTTCAATCCTCCTTTGGAAACTTTCAAAATGGCTGTCCTCTTTGTACATGGCTAAAATTTATTAAAAAAAAAACTACTTGATTAATTTACGTGATTTTTGGTATAGGATTTATTCAACCCGTGACAGGTACGCGCATCAAACAGATATTCCTCAGTTTGTTTTATTTAAAGTGTCCGCTAAAGTGTAAAAGCACTGAATTTGAACTCAGCATAAGTGATTCCATAGTCGGCAAAGGTATCCATCTGGTCATTAGACCCTTTATTTAATCCATGGGGGTGGATTATTCTCGTTTCATCAATCATGACCAAGTAGAAGTGGCAATTATTTCATGTTATTTTATGTCATGGTTAACAGAATAAGAACAATCTACCTCCATGGATTAAATAAATGGTTTAGTTCGAAATTCAGTATATGTTCCCGAGTTTGAAAAAAATGTACCTGAAAAAGGTTGGGGTTACATCCGTTGAAACGTCATAAAAATAATATCCAAGGTGAGAATAGTAATCCAAATTATCAATCCTTATCTAAAAAATTCCAAAAAATAATATCGTAGTATTTATTCCCAATTTGTCAATATATTGACTTAAAGTCGAAAAACCAAAGGATGCTTAGTTCAAGAAATGAATCAGAAAGCTATGGGATAGATGTTATTTCACTGTTATCGCATATTATCAGTTATGCAACCATACGTACACTCTTCTGCAATAAAGAGCGCAAACAACACTTCTGTCAAACATGGCAACCTTCTATGCTGTTGTTATTTAAACTTTTAATAATATTTCTATTACAGAAAATTCACCCAGTGTAAACATATTAAGTTAAATATTAAAATTTTATATGGACTTTCTTATTTTGAAAAATGAAAGACCTAAAATTTCAACTGTAAACTTCAATAATGCACATAAAAATTTATATTTTGAATTTTATTGAAATTTATTGAAAAATTTAATCAAATGTTTTATTTATTCTCGATTTTCTAGCATCATTCCCAAATTTCCAAATTTTTGTATTAATTTCCAGATTTTTTTTCTTCTTTTTTTTTTAGTCATTGAAGATTAGCAGGTCTGCTTATTGTATTCAGGTTTATAAAACAGGGATACCCCCCACCTCCGTTCCATCTTGAAACTATTCTTCAATAAAAAAAATAAATTATGTACATTATGAACAAAAAAACGTCCTTTAACTTTTATAATAGGAAAAAAAAGTTGTTGTTTTTAAATAATAATAGTTTTAAAAGAGTTACCTCCCTTTAACTATAGGCGTTTCCAGTAATAATAAAATCCCAGTCAATCATAAAAATGATACATGAGACATTTTGTAATCACTAGAGCAGAGTGACCATCCGACGTTGCCCGGTAATGAATGAGGAGGCTGTTTACTCCTGCTCCCAGCCCTGAACCTTATATTACCAAATAATCCTTACCTGTAGTTGTTTCAAAAACAACTAAATACAGTCAAACAGTCAGTCAGTTTTTTTTTCTTTCTATTATACTGAAACAGTTGCCAGAGAGAGAAAGAGAGACAGAAAAGGGCAGAGGGATAGTACATTATATATATATATATATAGTATAAATTTTTATTTATACAAACATTATTGGTTACATATGTGCATACACGTTTCGGTTCTACTCTTCAAAGAGAGTTCACCTCTTCAGGTTTGAAGAGGTGGACTCTCTGTGAAGAGTACAACCGAAACGTGTATGCACATATGTAACCAATAATGTTTGTATAAATAAAAATTTATACTAAAGAACAGCTCTACTTGTTATTGAGAACTTTTTATAAACATTGGAGTTTCAACGGATTACATCTACAGAAACTAATACATGTACTATATATATATATATATATATATATATATATATAAAGAGAGAGAAGATTAAAAAGAAAGATGTAACATAATTTTGAAAACTTTTCTATTTTGTTAATTATACCCCCGGACAACACCGGGTAGCCCTGCTAGTTCCAAGTAAAATAAAACTCACCGTTGAAGCTTTCTCAGTTAGGTAACTGATGCCAACATCTGGGCCCACAACTAATTCCACAGAAATACTCCAGCTATACTGAAAGACAAAAGAAAAAAACAACACATAAATATACATAAGAAAAAAAAAAAAATTAATAAAATCCAACAAAATGCAGAACATAAACGGAAACCATTAATAACGAAGCATAAAACAATCAAAACAATTCACGCAGATCGTTAACATTTCTAATTTCAGTTTGATTCAATTTTTTTAATTTTTTTTTTTTTACTTTTATTAACCCCCAAACAAGGGGGCATATTGGCATTCAGACATAAGGGGTTACTGTGATTAGGGGCCAGATTTATAGGGGCATACTAAATGGGGAGTTGTACAGCAAGATGTTTGTTCACATTACATTTAAATTTCTGCATTTTGTACAGTTGCGGAAACAGGGAGCAGAGAGGGAATTCCAAAGGCAAGCGATCCGAGGAAAGAAACTATTGAAGTAGAAAGTTTTCCGGCATCTGGGGACCTTTACAGTGAAGGGGTGCAATTTGGCTAGACACTAGAAAGCAACACCGGAAGACGCTGATGTTGTCTGTTCACCTTTTTCATTTTATTGCACATCTAAAATGTCTCTTGTCATACATACAAGTTTCTTTGATTTAACAGTTTTATTAACTTTAAATCACAGCTTTTAGGCTAGGATCAAAGTGTAGTATCTGAAATTATAATATATATATAAAATTAAACACTGTTACAGTTATTTTATAATTTCATAAATGCTCTACTTTTATTGAGTACTTTTGAAAAAATATTGGTTTTCATTAATATATTGCAACTTCATTAATTAATATATATATTTTTTTTTTTTTATTGGATAGTGGATTATTGTTTGCAAACATGGATAAATCAATTTTCATACCTCTTTAAAAACATTCCAACCACAAACTAAGGGAAATATCTTCTCATGCTTATCATGAAAATGGAGGAATTATTAAAAAGAATGAAATCGAAGGCACAATTTTTTCTTAAAGGATCTACAAACAATGATTCAAAGGAATAAAATTTACAAACGTTTTTTTCAATTATTTTACATTGTACCATGTGACCTTGCGGTTTTGAATTTAGATTCCCTTTTTACTTTTTTTTCAATATGAACATCTAATTGAAAGATCAGACTTTTCCTCTTGGTGAGATCTTAGTTTCTAATAACTAATGATCGACAACATCGAAACGCCAATGTAGCGGCCTTTTGTACATAAAATAGTAACTCTGTGTGTATGTGTCTGCCTGATCTTTGTGTCTTATGTTCACCCAAACCGCTGGACAGAATTGCTTGAAAATTAGCATGTGGACTACTGACCACTCAGTGAAGGTCATAGGCTATATAAAAAATATATCACTTCAACGCTGGGGGTCCGGGGGGGGGGGGGCAACTGAAAACTGTTTTCCTTTTAGTTCAAATGAAATTTAAACCATAGATAAATGACCAAAAATGATGCCTATTCCCAAAATCTCAGCAAATTTGGATAATATTAAGAGCCCCCCCCCCACTGAAAACTGTTTTCCCTTTGATTCAAATGAAATTATATATATATATATATATATATATATATATATATATAATCAAGGAGAACACCTATCTGTGCATGCCTGTCCCCAAAAACAGAGACATACTAGGAAGTGTACTTTCAATATAATTGTATTCACATGCACAATTTGCATGTGAACATAATGGAAGTATTTTTGCATCTCTGGCTGCCCCTTAAAGAAGCTAATGACAATTTTACAAACATTGTACACAATGAAATTAATTTATTTATTAGCGTTAGTTTAAGAGTATTAACATATAGATGAATAGCTCGGTGAATAAGATATTTAGCTGACAGCATGACGATTGCTGTTAAAGTAAACTCTCCCTACCATGATGTTGCATATAATGCTATCCCACACTCTAACCTGGGCAACATCGGGTAGCTCTGCTAGTGTTTGTAGAAATAAAAATATTAATATATATATATATATATATATATATATTTGTACACAAATTTAATTCAGGATAAAAGAGTAATATCTGTTGAAGATATTTTAAGTAGGGTATTCCGAAGAGTAAATGTGGTATTGCTGCAGTGAAAGTGATGGGCAAATAAAAGCAACAGTGCTTGGGTGAATGGGTCATAGTATATTTAGTCAAGAATAGGATAGACGGAAGATGACCAGCACCCCCCTCACCCCACACTTCACACTTTTGATGGCCTTGTGCCTAATTTGTAAATGGATTATATATATTTCTTTTTTTGCAAATAAGTAATTCAGAGTGTAATATCTGTTCTGTCCTCGGTCAGTGGAGGAGAAACCCTCCTAGACTGAGACAATCTTAATTTTTATTCCCCAATGCAGGGTGCTCTTTTTTGGGGTACTGGATTTTTTCCACATTAAAAAAATGACTGTGTCTAACTCTGCTATCGTCGGTAGGTAAGTAACTAAGGACATATTACAGGTGAACGAACTACATTAACGTCTTCGAGTTTCGCCTTCCGAGTATCGCCAAAATGTCCACTCGTCAGTGTTCTAGTTGCTTGTTGTCTTACTTCCTTTCCATAATGTTATTTTAAAAAATTTGCAAAAATAACATTTTTAATAAATATCAGAAAATGTAGAGGGAATTTTCCGCTTTAAAAATAGTACATGAGACTAACACAAATAAGCATTTTTTTGAACAAATCAGTTAAAAACTTTAATTAGACAAAATATTTTCTATCAATAAATATTTATATAAATAAAATTGTGTGTTTCTCATCTCTACGTGACTTGCACATTTTTTTTTATTTACTATTAATCAAATATTTATTGCAACAAAAAAATACTATCGCGTAAAATAAAACAAAATTTAAAACTCCTGTTTAAAAAAACAATTTAATTATTAAATTAACTCCACCAGAATGCATTTCGTTTCTTCGTAAACAAGTCGGCCATTTTAATCTTTTGTTAATAGTTGAAAAAAGAAGAATATAATGAATTACTTTGTGACCCTTGGGAAAATGTCGAATAGAGTGTCATGTAAACTGGGTTTAAAATTCTTAGCAAATCCTAATTTAATTAAATGATTGAAAGTTTGGGGACGTTTTTTTTTCATCTAATCATTTTATGAATAGATTAAGACAATATTACCTTAACAACAAATCGTTATAGTTTAAGAGCAATTTGGTTCAATTAATAATTTAATGACAAACGATAGCATAATAATTAAATTTAATTTTCAAAATTATATTTTAAAAATTTAAAAAATTTGGTGAAAAAAAAATTAAAAATTTAAGTAAAAAAATTGGTTTGGTTTGGTTTGGTAGTTTTGTTTTACGGCATATCAACCCTTTTTGGGTTATTTAATGCCGAATCTGGTCATTATAGTAAAAGTTTTTATGCTTCAAGTTCTTTATATCTTCAAATGTTTAATCATCGTTTTTGGTTTGGTAGTTTTGTTTTACGGCATATCAACCCTTTTTGGGTTATTTAATGCCGAATCTGGTCATTATAGTAAAAGTTTTTATGCTTCAAGTTCTTTATATCTTCAAATGTTTAATCATCGTTTTTGGTTTGGTAGTTTTGTTTTACGGCATATCAACCCTTTTTGGGTTATTTAATGCCGAATCTGGTCATTATAGTAAAAGTTTTTATGCTTCAAGTTCTTTATATCTTCAAATGTTTAATCATCGTTTTTGGTTTGGTAGTTTTGTTTTACGGCATATCAACCCTTTTTGGGTTATTTAATGCCGAATCTGGTCATTATAGTAAAAGTTTTTATGCTTCAAGTTCTTTATATCTTCAAATGTTTAATCATCGTTTTTGGTTTGGTAGTTTTGTTTTACGGCATATCAACCCTTTTTGGGTTATTTAATGCCGAATCTGGTCATTATAGTAAAAGTTTTTATGCTTCAAGTTCTTTATATCTTCAAATGTTTAATCATCGTTTTTGGTTTGGTAGTTTTGTTTTACGGCATATCAACCCTTTTTGGGTTATTTAATGCCAAATCTGGTCATTATAGTAAAAGATTTATGCTTCAAGTTCTAAAAATAAAATAAAAAAGGGGAGGGAGAAAGGGAGAGGGGCTGTTGTTTTTGTTTTTGGTTTTGTAGAACATAATTAAGTTTTACAAAAAAAAAAAAAAAAAAAAAAAAAACGTCAATGTAGGTGAATTTCGTCTCAGGGAGCCACAGGGCAGCCTGATCTGGTATCACCAGTAAAAACATTGGTACAAATATAAAATTGCATTTTCTTTGCTATGAAAAAAAGTAAGAAAAGGTGTTTCGGTTTAAAATTAAATCGATGTAACGTGTTTATTTTACTGAAATTTATTTCAATTAATTTACTTATACTCCCCCCTCCCCATTTATGTTGAGTACATCTTTGGGCCCCAAAATTGAATGTTATTACTTTTGTTATTCCATTTTCATATGTTATACAGTCTTATGAGCTGGGGCAGGACATGGGTTCCTTATTTAATCCCAGGCAACACCAGAAGTTTCATGCACAGATTTCACTCACATGATAGGGAGAGTTTACCCCCCCCCCCCCACAATATACTCCTAAATCCCATTTGATTCCACTTACTCCTAAGGCACATTTAAAGCGCTCCTGGTTGAACTTGGTTACAGTTGATAAAGTCTCAAAGAACTTGAAGACACAGTCAGACTCGGTCAGGGAAGAATACGTTTTGAAGCGATGTTGGATTAACCTCCGAAGACTCTTTGCCTGAAATGAAAAAAAAATATTATATCATCAACTTTATTTTTTTTTTATCAATAAAATATTTCTTAAAAGAAAATAAATAAAAATTGATGACCATTATTTATTCATTCAGTCTCTATATTAATAAAGATGGTTCATTTATTGCACTAACGGTGAGATTAAAATGCCAAATTCATATTCACGATAGAAGAACAATAGCTTTCTAATATACTGATCATGTGTATGCGATCGACACCGTGAGATGAACTAATTTGCATATAACTTTGAGAAATGACATCTAATCAATTAACTACTTGTTTTTTATTGTTTTCATTTAATACAACACATAGTTCTATTTATTGATACTATTTATATCGTGGACAGAGGTTTAGTATTTTGAGCGAAAAGAATCTTTCCAGGTCTATCTTGTCAATTTACTTCTGGGAATTGCGATTCTTAGTATCCTCAATTTTCCTGAGCAATGCTGGGGCACAGGTCCTGCTAGTCTATACAATTAAATGACAAGGCCAGGTATTGTCAGAGTTCACATTTAAACCTGAATGTTTAAAATCGGTTTGAATTTAAAACAATTTTATTCAATTAATAATTTAATGACCAAATGATATTGTAATAATAAAATTCAACTTTCATAAAAATCCTATTTATAAGAAGAAATTATTATTCATAACAGGAAATTATTATTTATAAAAAGAAATTATTATTTATAACAACCTTCTAGAGATTGAAGGTTCAAACCATTACTACAGGCGATACTAACCAAGAATAATCTAATAAGTAACACTTCTATCGCCATGAATTAAATAAAGTGTTCAGTTGAAAATTCTGTATAGGTCCAGAGTTTGAGTTCAAGTTTCCCAAGTTTGAAAAGATACACCCGAAGAAGGTCGGAGGTTACATTGGCTGAAATGTTGTGAAAATAACAAGCAAGATGCAATAAAACTTTTTTATTAAACAAAAAGTGGAAAAAATTAGAAAATCAAAATTTTTACAAAATTACTTTTTAAAGTTTCGTTTTAGTTAGTGCCATTCGATTTTCGATTTCAATAAATATTTTTTTTATACTTATGTTCAAATATTTTATTGCTATTAAAAAGAATCATTAACCGTTTATGCAAAGAAAAATGCACATATACGTGAAGTGGTTTCAATTTTATTAATAAAGATAAGTGAAATTTAAATGAAAAAGAAAATGCAAATTATATTTTTGTTAACGAGCAGAAATAATTTACAACTCTTAGAGTATTTGGTCATTATGCGAGAATTGATCTATTTGAAAGAATAAGCTTCTTTTCTCCATGAAGATGAGACGGTAAAGAAGCAACAGTTATTTTTATACATATTAATTAACGCTTCTACCCAGTTATGACTGATGGAACAAGAACAATCTACCCCATATAAGTTGGCAAGTTCAACAAAGATTTTCAAGTTTGAAAAGATGCATCTGAAGAAGGGGACTGAAATGTTTTTAAAATAACAAACGAGATGAGAATAGTAGTCCGAATAATGCAAATTAGCAACCGTTATCTCAACAATTCTGAAACTTGATGAACACATCAGAATTTGTGAAAAAGTTTGAAAATTAAATTTAAAATAATATTCATCAATTATGGAATGTTGTTACTTACCTTCATTGATTCAATGACATTTCGAGGTAAAAATCTTTTCAATCCAATATCTTTTTCCAGGAACTCTAAATTAGATTTTTTGTCAAGGGCAGCCTTAGGCATGTCCTTGAAGAACCGTCTAAAAAATAAAATAAATAAAAAATAAATAAGAAATAAAGTTAAAAACAAAATAAAAAAGATCAAACAAAACAAAGACATTTTTAAAAGTAGAATAAAAATTTAAGTTTAGAATATTCAGGAATTATCTCTTTGGGACCAAATCCACGTTATCTCCCCTGAACATTACTTGCCAATGATAAAATTAACTCTCTACTTTTGAAAACAAAACTAAATTCTACCCAACATGGGAATTTAGAAACCAGATTCAGCTTTTTTTCTGGTATTGGGCTTGAAGCTAACTGTGCATGTCCAGGCTAGTTCTACGTTTTCACATAGACTCCGAGTGATCAGATCTCACGCCTGAGTAATTTAGACAGTCATTTCAGCATGGCCCTTTTCTACTGATCGCAGAATTTGTATAGAGAATAGTTTGCAGACAATATCAATTAAGTCGTATTTACTTTACATAACCCATTCATTCTCTATATGTGTTTACCCTGGCAATCCATGTTATACCTTAAACTAAAAGGCCATGTTGCTTCACATGCTTTATGTTTCTGAATTTTTCAAATGAGGATTCATAATTTGTATCATTTGGATTATTCGGACTACTGTTCTCATCTTGAGTGTTATTTTCACAACGTTTCGGCTGCTGTAACCTCCGGCCTTCTTTATGCTACCCCCATGGATTAAATAAAGGGTTCCGCTCGAAATTCCGTCCAGATTCTTGAGTTCGACAGAAATATTCCAGAGTTTGAAAAGATACATCTGAAGAAAGCTGGAGGTTACAGCAGCTGAAACGTTGCGAGAATAACACTCAAAATGAGAACAGTAGTCCGAATAATCTAAAGTATACAAATTCACATGCTTTGTCTGCCATTTTATGCCTGGAAAAGGTGCATACGCAGGCTGCTTCGCAGTATATACCTAAATGAAAATTGGTAGTTTATATACAGGGTGACCCCCACCCCCACCCAAATGCTATCCATAAAAACATGTGTAAAATGTTTGAAAATTGAGCAATTGCTTTAATATTTCAGGTTTCTGACGAGGAATCATTGCAAGGAACAGTAGAGTAGTTCAAAAAATGCTTTGAACAGTTCAAGAAAATACGAAATAAATGATGACTGTGCAAGTTCGCTTCAAGAGACAGTTTTGATGACGTCAATATCCGGAAAAAAAAACCCAACTCATGTACAGGTAGCTCCACTAATTCATGGCCTGTGCAATAATTGTAAACTTAAAGGCTAAGGGAAACAGAATCTCTCATTGAGTATCAAGAGAGGAGTGTGTCAGAGTTACTGACAATTTTGCATGTCACATCCAGGTGTGCTTGCAATGCAGACGTGCACATTTGGAGCATATCGAACAATGATTAAACAAAGACTGTTGGACATTAATGACTGAAACTTGGTGAGCAAGTCTAGCATAGACTGAAATTTATTTGTACCAAATATGGTTGGATTGGATTGAGTGTTCTAGATAAGATATTGTAAGTAGGAGGGCTCGATGCATGTACAGAACAAATAAAGTTTAAAAAACAAAAAAAAACGTAAACCAACATTTAAGCCACTGCACTATAATTTATTTCACCCAAGCTGGGCTTTTTAGATGCGTAAGGCTCACTGACCACTCGTGTACCGAGAGATTGAGACGCTTACACCGTATTGGAAATATTGGGGTGGGGTGGGGCGAAGGATTTTTTACCATTCAGACAGGTAGTAAGTTCAAAGAGATAGGGGTTGGAGTTTGCCAGTACATTTATATCGTTTTCATGACTGAAAATTTGAAATAATTGATTTCTTCAATGAATTTTTCTTCTGTTCAATTCACTCCAAGGTGTGATAATGAAACCACCCACAAGGCTTAACCAAAATGCATTTAGATAAATATTTTAGCATCATTAAAGTAAAGGTATATAGTTGTTTTTGTTTTTTTCTAAATACCATCTAAATATTTTAGCATCATTAAAGTAAAGGTATATAGTTGTTTTTTGTTCTTTTTTTAAATACCATCTAAATATTTTAGCATCATTAAAGTAAAGGTATATAGTTGTTTTTTGTTCTTTTTTAAATACCATCTAAATATTTTAGCATCATTAAAGTAAAGGTATATAGTTGTTTTTGTTTTTTTCTAAATACCATCTAAATATTTTAGCATCATTAAAGTAAAGGTATATAGTTGTATTTTGTTCTTTTTTTAAATACCATCTAAATATTTTAGCATCATTAAAGTAAAGGTATATAGTCGTTTTTGTTCTTTTTTAAATACCATCTAAATATTTTAGCATCATTAAGTAAAGGTATATAGTCGTTTTTGTTCTTTTTTAAATACCATCTAAATATTTTAGCATCATTAAAGTAAAGGTAATTAGTCGTTTTTGTTCTTTTTTAAATACCATCTAAATATTTTAGCATCATTAAAGTAAAGGTATATAGTTGTTTTTTGTTCCTTTTTAAATACCATCTAAATATTTTAGCATCATTAAAGTAAAGGTATATAGTTGTTTTGTGTTCTTTTTTAAATACCATCTAAATATTTTAGCATCATTAAAGTAAAGGTATATAGTCGTTTTTGTTCTTTTTTAAATACCATCTAAATATTTTAGCATCATTAAAGTAAAGGTATATAGTTGTTTTGTGTTCTTTTTTAAATACCATCTAAATATTTTAGCATCATTAAAGTAAAGGTATATAGTCGTTTTTGTTCTTTTTTAAATACCATCTAAATATTTTAGCATCATTAAAGTAAAGGTATATAGTCGTTTTTGTTCTTTTTTAAATACCATCTAAATATTTTAGCATCATTAAAGTAAAGGTATATAGTCGTTTTTGTTCTTTTTTAAATACCATCTAAATATTTTAGCATCATTAAGTAAAGGTATATAGTCGTTTTTGTTCTTTTTTAAATACCATCTAAATATTTTAGCATCATTAAAGTAAAGGTATATAGTCGTTTTTGTTCTTTTTTAAATACCATCTAAATATTTTAGCATCATTAAGTAAAGGTATATAGTCGTTTTTGTTCTTTTTTAAATACCATCTAAATATTTTAGCATCATCAAAGTAAAGGTATATAGTTGTTTTTTGTTCTTTTTTAAATACCATCTAAATATTTTAGCATCATTAAGTAAAGGTATATAGTCGTTTTTGTTCTTTTTTAAATACCATCTAAATATTTTAGCATCATCAAAGTAAAGGTATATAGTTGTTTTTTGTTCCTTTTTAAATACCATTTAAATATTTTAGCATCATTAAAGTAAAGGTATATAGTTGTTTTGTGTTCTTTTTTAAATACCATCTAAATATTTTAGCATCATTAAAGTAAAGGTATATAGTCGTTTTTGTTCTTTTTTAAATACCATCTAAATATTTTAGCATCATTAAGTAAAGGTATATAGTCGTTTTTGTTCTTTTTTAAATACCATCTAAATATTTTAGCATCATTAAAGTAAAGGTATATAGTCGTTTTTGTTCTTTTTTAAATACCATCTAAATATTTTAGCATCATTAAGTAAAGGTATATAGTCGTTTTTGTTCTTTTTTAAATACCATCTAAATATTTTAACATCATTAAAGTAAAGGTATATAGTTGTTTTTTGTTCCTTTTTAAATACCATTTAAATATTTTAGCATCATCAAAGTAAAGGTATATAGTTGTTTTTTGTTTTTTTCTAAATACCATCTAAATATTTTAGCATCATTAAAGTAAAGGTATATAGTTGTTTTTGGTTCTTTTTTAAATACCATCTAAATATTTTAGCATCATTAAAGTAAAGGTATATAGTTGTTTTTGTTCTTTTCTAAATACCATCTAAATATTTTAGCATCATTAAAGTAAAGGTATATAGTTGTTTTTGGTTCTTTTTTAAATACCATCTAAATATTTTAGCATCATTAAAGTAAAGGTATATAGTTGTTTTTGGTTCTTTTTTAAATACCATCTAAATATTTTAGCATCATTAAAGTAAAGGTATATAGTTGTTTTTTGTTCTTTTTTAAATACCATCTAAATATTTTAGCATCATTAAAGTAAAGGTATATAGTTGTTTTTTGTTCTTTTTTTAAATACCATCTAAATATTTTAGCATCATTAAAGTAAAGGTATATAGTTGTTTTTTGTTCTTTTTTTAAATACCATCTAAATATTTTAGCATCATTAAAGTAAAGGTATATAGTTGTTTTTTGTTCTTTTTTAAATACCATCTAAATATTTTAGCATCATTAAAGTAAAGGTATATAGTTGTTTTTTGTTTTTTTTTAAATACCATCTAAATATTTTAGCACCATCAAAGTAAAGGTATATAGTTGTTTTTTGTTATTTTTTTAAATACCATCTAAATATTTTAGCATCATTAAAGTAAAGGTATATAGTTGTTTTTGTTCTTTTTTAAATACCATCTAAATATTTTAGCATCATTAAAGTAAAGGTATATAGTTGTTTTTTGTTCTTTTTTTAAATACCATCTAAATATTTTAGCATCATTAAAGTAAAGGTATATAGTTGTTTTTTGTTCTTTTTTAAATACCATCTAAATATTTTAGCATCATTAAAGTAAAGGTATATAGTTGTTTTTGTTCTTTTTTAAATACCATCTAAATATTTTAGCATCATTAAAGTAAAGGTATATAGTTGTTTTTTGTTCTTTTTTTAAATACCATCTAAATATTTTAGCATCATTAAAGTAAAGGTATATAGTTGTTTTTTGTTCTTTTTTTAAATACCATCTAAATGTCTGAGGTTTATTTTATATAGCTTGATGAGTCATTTCTTGTAATATTTAATTCTTGTTGACTTACGTTTGTAGGCTTAAGCGTTCAAGTAACCCCAATCAAAATGATCACATAAAAAAAGATCTGGCAAGCAAGCAGGTTATCTCACATGAAATTTTCTGAAAACAGCTCCCTCAAAACTTCTATTGATAAATATGCGATGACTCAATTTTATCAAAATCATAAAAAATACTGAAATAAATAATAAAACATTAGCTATGTAATTATACTTTAATCTACGGCATATTCTATTTGACCCAAACTAAAATTTAATTAAAATAACATCAAATATAAACAGCATTCAGCATCAAAATTTCAAGTCTGTCAACAAAGTCGACTTGATATTTTTTTTTTTATATATAAAAACTATATAACCGTTTTTAAATTTTTTATTTAGGTTATATAAACAAGGTATCACTTCACTCAGGATTCATTTAATAATTATGTTTTCATGATAAAAACTTTCATATAACTGAATCATTTTATCAAAAAGTATCTGGGTCCAATCTCACTCACCCCACACCTGTATAGGTACTTGAGTTCGACATAATTCTTGCGTTCGAACAGATGCACCTGGAGCCCCCCCCCCCCGCTCCCAGTGAGTGATATTTTTGTTTGTTTTCAGTTTAATTTAAAATATATGCAGAATAAAGGCTATTTTATTGATGAAACCAGAAACCATTCAATATTTAGATCTTGCAATAAGCTCTTACACCTTTTTCAACATTTTTTTAAACAATTATTTTATCGTTAAACTAAAATTTCTTTTGGAACATTCAACGTTCAAACCCTCAACTGTGTGGGAAGAGGCTCACTGTCACTTTCGGCCTCATTTTAAGAGGCACACAACAGCTTAGGTATTTACAAGGGTAACAACTTTAGGAAATTCTTGTCTCCAAAGGAGCCCTCAATAAAAGTTATAGTTTTTGGGTCCCACTGCAAATTGATAAAGTAAAATTAATGAAAAGAGGTTAAGGTTAGGTTTAGAAGGGGTTGCAATTCAATTTTGGTCACAATTATAATGTAATGTTTTCTCCAAGTTAATAGATGCAACTGTCTTTTGCTATTTACATGCCTGAAGAAGGTATAAAATTTACCTAAATGATGAACAGAATACTATTTCCAGGAATTATATATTTATATATATATATATATATATATATATATATAACTAATAATTGATGATCCCTTAAATAATGTTAGAAGCAAACTAATATAACTGTAAAAACTAAATTGACTTACATGAGTGATTTTCCACTGAACGACTTGGGACTCTAGGTTTTTTTTGGGTTTTTTTCTTTTAAATAGTTTTAATGGTTGAAAAACTTCTGAGACTATATATATATATACATATATATATATATACTTAATACGATGATCTGACACCGGTTTTTCACGTTTTTCCGACCCTCTCGGTCTTCTATTGTTGTCTTCTGATAATGAAAGTTGTTCTTTCGAAAATTTAAGATTACCCTTTGCCGATCTGTTACTTACCAAAAAAAAAAAAAAATACTATTTGGTATTTAATCAGTTTTCGTGAAATTTTTAATAAATCGTTTTGAGTTTCACTCTCTCCCTGCGTTTATTTCTTTTCACTTTTCCATCTCACGGCAACCACATCGCATTGCTATAGCCTTGGACTACTAATTTACACTTATATTTACCAGCAATGCTTCAAGCAAACTACAATCTCCTTTTATATATATATATATATATATATATAGGCAGCATCTTTTCTTGAAATCAAGTATTGTTAAATGCCCCCGGTCGGAATTCACAAAACTCTTAGTAGAAATTACCAACACCTTAAAATATAGTACTAACAAAAAAAAACTCCATATATTAGAAGCCCTATTTTAACCCGTAATTAACAGAATTAACTTCAATACCAGCAATAATATACAAAAATGTCTATAATGCTAACTATAGTTTCGTACTTATTACATAATTCCCGCCAAAACCATCAATAATATTAACACATGGTCTTTACCTGATTATCCTCATTTCCCTGAAGATGGACCCGGATAGATCTGAAAGTACTGGTACACAAATGAAAACTATGGCAGATTTATCAGCCAATCCCCCCCTGATTCTGATTTGGACAATGGAAAAGAACTACGAAAGGATATCCAGACATAAGTTGTCTGTTATATTTAACAATATAAATATATATATATATAAGCAAACATTGTTAAACAGAAGAAAAAAGAGAGTAAAAAGTGGCCCGTGGGTTTACTTTCGTCAGCATCGTAACTTTCGCTTCCATTATTTTGTCCTTTAGTTCTCACATTCCATGAGCAATGTTTCTGACAAAGGGGGAAGAATCGCTGTTTTCTGGGCCAGAATCTATCCATTTAACACCTATCGTTGGTTAGTTTTTGACCTTGATGAAGTAGTTTTTTTTAGCTCCTTACATCAAGTGGCTTCATGTCTTGTCTGGAGCGACTTCCATTAAAAAAAAAAAAAGGAATGTGAATTTTATTACAATTCTCTGGATGGCATTTTTGGGAGTCGTCCTTTTTTGGGGGTTCACCCTATAAGATTACAAATTCGTCAGTAGGGTAGCGTGACATTGAAGTCAATGTAACAATGGCGATAGACGAGAAAGCAGTGAGAGTGGAGAGAAGGCGAAATGAGAGAAAATGCAGTGAGGAGAAAGCGAGTGTACCCACCGAAAAAACTGTTTTTTTTTTCTTTTGACAATTACAATATTACTTAGCAGTAATATTGTAATACTCTTACAAAGAAAATAGAACCCCCTCACCCAACCCCCTCACTCCAAAAAAACTAGAGAAATTTCAGATAATCCTAATCTTGTTTAATCTGACCAAATGTTGGAATGGTTGATTTAACTAATGCAATCAAACGATTAATTCCACGCGAATACAGGTGGTGAAGCAAAAAAGAAGAAGCGATTCTGGTAATTGGTTGAGAGGAGGAGAAAGTCTTGAAGAATTGGCGTTCAGGTAAAACTCATGTAATTTATTTTTTGTTTTAAGCAGGGAATCACACCTTTCCACTGTGAAGTAACAGCTGAGTAAAATGGCGTTTGTGTGGCAGAGAATGGAACCGACCAAAAATGGTTCAAGTGAAAACGCAGGGAGGAAGGTTTGTGAAAATGAATAAAAGGTGGGTGTTAATTTAATAGAGAGCGTGAATAAGAGAGGGAGAGATAGGGGGATGGATGGAGAGCAAAAGAGATTGAAAAGTACTGAGCCTTACACAGACATCTGCAAGGTAAACAAATAAAAAATTGCCCTCGTAGTCAGATTCTGCCATTACTGATATGTTTGAGCAGCAAGTTTGTAGATTCAGACACTTTCTGTTTTAGTTTTGCAGGTTGTTGAAGTGGAATAACTTCGGAGCATTTCTAGAAAATAGACAAAATTGAGTATCTGGAACACCTCGGTTGTGATGATGGCAAGAACTCATGACTGTCTTCCAACGCCTCCTTCATCCACCTTACTTGCCAGATTTGGCATTGTCCAACTTTCATCTATTTCCAAACATAAGGAAAGACATAACAAGATGGCACTTCATAACATTCTACAGGCACATTTTTTTAAAGATTCGAGGCAAAGTCTTTTCCACCTGTTTTCGCTCTGCCGTGTTGCATAGCAGTGAGATGTAAGCCCTAAACACTTATAGTCTGCAATGGCTTCGGCATAATGGTCATTCCATGATCAGGTGGATGTGTGGTCGCAAACCGGAAGAAAAGATCCCATCAGTTGTGCTTTACCAGAAACTTTATATTGATTAAATTTTAGGTACCTTACACACTCTGCATCTCAAGTGGTTCGGCCATGTATAGCATGCCACGGTACATAAGATAGAAAAAGTGTCTAACATCAAATAAATTAAGCGATCAAAATTCCTTTTGTGTTTTTTAAGTCTTCAATTGTAAACCAGCCTGCGACGAGGAAAAAAGGCTTCCAGAAATGCAAAGAGAATTCACCAACAGAAGTATAAGTCTTCTGTAACATAGACGTTGCCTCTATGACACATAATTATAAGAAATGTCTTCTTAATTAATCACCATTCATGCACGATATATATATATATATATATATATATATATATATATATGTCATCCACAGATAGACTGTTTTTCTGTATCACAGCTCTTCGGTATAACTGAGCACGCAAATTCTTCAAGTCAACCAACGTCTAGTTGAAAGTCGGTGCTTCTACCGATTCAGCTGTCAGTCATTATTCATGAGTAAGCAAATTTCTAATGTTTACATAAACACTATAAACTATCAAAGAGAGTTCCATTCATTTGTAACGAAGAGCTTTATATTGAGCTTGGGTTAGATTGTTTGAATTAAGAAAAGACAAGTGTGCAAAGCTGTGCCCAACCAGTTGAGGAACCTTACAGACTTTTGCAAACATCTACGACTCATTCATTGCAATAAACAATAAAAAATATACCGTTATATTTTTATACAAAAGTGTTTGCCGTCTTTATTCATCTCCAATTCAAACAACCCCCACTTTAACAAAATCAGCTACAACAAAGATTTTTGCATACTCAGTCTTTAAGACTCACATTACACTTCCTCATATCATTTCCCTCTATGCAATACATATCATCAATAGACAACAGCAAAAGGATTTCTTATTCTTTCACTTAGACAGTGGAACATGAAATATGTTATGCAAGAAAAAGTCAATAGATGCTCACCTCATTTCTATACAGCCGAGCCGAATGGCAACATCAGGATCTATGTGTTCGGCAATGTCTCTCATGTAATCGTTTCGAACCTGAGAGAAGAAGAAGAAGAAAGAACAGAAATTAGTTAATAAGGCATATGAATTATATACGACATATATGCTATGTGAGTCACCCAGAATTGTCTGGGTGGCAAATATGTTGAATATATATTAAATCACTATTTTTCAGAAGTTTTGAGATCAGGATTATTTGGACAGCTATTCTCATCTTGGTCGCTATTTTCACAACTTTTTGGACGATGTAACCCCTGACCTTCTTCAAGTGCATCTTTTCGCACTTCGGAACCTTCTAGTTGAATTTGGGAATGTTTATGTTGAACATGGGTGGAATTTTGAATTGAACATTTATTTCATCCACAGGGGTAGATTGTTCTCGTTCCGTCAACCATGACTGGATAAAAATGTTAATTATTTATGTTATTCTTAGTTATTATCACTTGTAGCTGACTGACTGAGATCAATCTACCCACAGCATCATTATTATTATTATTATTATTATTATTATTATTATCATTATTATTATTATTATTATTATCATTATCATTATTATTTACTCACTAGGAGTTATCACACTGGTCATCGTCAGTGGTCACCCACTGCTGACAACCTGTGGTATTACCTGGAGTCTGAGTGACAACAAGTCTCCTCAGGCCTCCAGTATGCTCCACCTCTTTTCGTTCATCACCGCTGATGACCTTGCGGTAATCGCAACAGCCACCTACCAGCGATTTCCCGCTGATAAGGGCCATTGGTCCCCTCTGGGGCCCGAGTGGCAACAAGCCTTCCCAAGGTCCCAGAGCTGTCCGCGCTCTTCCAGTGGAGGTCTGGTTTTGCGCTTTCCCTCCTCGACCCTCTGTCTATAATTTTCGTGGCGTCAGCCTATGCTTGCGCCTCTCGTGCGGTTGTATTTTGCGCCCGGTTCTGTTTTGTGCTTCCGTGTGTTTGTTCTCCATTCGTTGCTTATGTGGGTTGGTTTCCGCATTCGAGGACATTTCTCAGGATTGTAGCTGTTTTGATCATTACTGTCCTTTGTATGGTCTCAGTTATCCCTTTGATTCCTATTTCTCCTAGTCTTTTCTCCATGTTTTTGGGGACTGTTCCTAGTGCTCCTATGATTATTGGTGTTATACTGACTTTCTTCATGTTCCATATTCCTTTCAATTCTCTGGCAAGTTCAGTATATTTGCTTCTCTTTTCCGTCTCTTTGATCTTCACTCTGTGGTCTGCTGGAACGGCGAAGTCCACGATTTTGCAGGATTTTTCTTTCTTGTTGATTATTATCATATCCGGTCTCCTTGCTGTTATGGGTTTGTCTGTTTGTACATTCATATCCCATATGATTTTGTGTTTTTCGTTTTCTAGTACAGTTTCTGGTTTGTGTTTGTACCGTTTTCTTGCATATTCGAAATTCAGTTGTTTGCACATTTCCCGGTGTACTTCTTTCCCCATGCTGTCATGTCTGTTCTTGTATTCCCTTTGTGCTAGCTTGCTGCATTCACTTATTATATGATTTATCGTTTCGTCTCTTTGTCCACACAATCTGCATTTGCTGTTTTCCTGGGTTTTATCTATCTTTGCTTTAATAAAGTTTGTCCTAATCGCATTGTTCTGTGCGGCCGTCAGCAGAGATTCCGTTTCTCTGTTCAGGTTTCCTTTTCTTAGCCATGCCCAGCTGTTTTCATTGGCTTCATCGCTTGTGAGTCTTATAAAGCGTCCATGTAGTTGTTTTTCTTCCCACTTTTCCTTTCTTGTCTTTTTGTTTCTGGGTTCAGTGCTTCCGGGGTTGTTTGTTGGGCTGGTGTCTCTTGCTGTGGTGATCAGTCTTTCCGTGTTCTGGGTTACATATTTCTCCAGCTCTTTTTTGGTGTCTTCCACACAGTCTTCTATACTTACTAGTCCTCTACCTCCTTCATTTCTTCTCACATAGAGTCTGTCCGTGTCGTCTTTTGGGTGCAAAGCATTGTGCATAGTCATTAGTTTTCTTGTTCTTTGGTCAAGGTGCCTGAGTTCTTCTTTGGTCCAGCCTATGAATGGTCCAGAGTATCTTATTAGTGATACAGCCCATGTGTTTATCCCTTTTACTAGGTTTCTGCTATATAGTTTAGTTTCTAAGAGTTTCCTTGTTCTTCGTAGATATTCTTTTCCAATCTTCTCTTTCATTTCTGTACATTTGATTGTGTCTGCTTCCAGAACTCCCAGGTATTTGTAGCTATCTTGTTCTCCTAGCGCCCTCATCTCCTCTTGGTTGGGGAGTTCTATACCTTCTGTCGTCTCCAGTTTTCCTTTTTTGATCTCTAGCAGTGCACATTTTTCTATTCCAAACTCCATTTGGATATCCTGGCTGAATATCCTGGTTGTGTTTATCAGCTTTTCCAGTTCTTTTTTGTTTTTTGCAAACAGTTTAAGGTCATCCATGTACATCAAGTGGTTTATTCTTTGTTCTGTATCCGTAAACCTGTATCCGGCATCACACTTTCTGAGTATGTAGTTGTTATTATTATTATTATTATTATTATTATTATTATTATTATTATTATTATTATTATTATTATTTATGGATTAAATGAAGCGTTCAGGTCGAAATTGTATATAGCTTTCAGAGTTCGACATAAAGATTACCAAGTCCAACTAGAAAATCCCCAAGTTTGAATGCACCTGAAGAAGGTCAGAGGTAACATCGGACGAAACATTATGAAATAACAACCAAGATGAGAATAGTTGTCTAAATAATAGAAATTATCAATTCTTATCTCAAAAATTCCAAAACAAAACAGTCACCCATGATCGGGTAGAAATGTTAAACTATTTATCTATATATATATATATATATATATATATATATATATATATATATATATATATATATATCTCATCATCATTATATTCGGTATAATGTCTGTTTAAGATGCTGGCATGTGTTGGGCATCTTTTAAAAATTAACTTCCAAACTAACCCATCTCTACCCAGGTCTTTACTTATCCCTCTTTCTCTTGAATCCATCCTTATCATTAACACCCATTTTTTCCATGCTACCTCAATTTTTTTCTAAATCTGCTAACCCAAGAACTCATCTATTCTTTCAATGTGACCAAACCAATATAGACTCCTGTTTTGCACACATCTTCCTATACTGTCCAGATTTAATCTTCCTCCGAATTCATCAGATCTAAGTCTGTCTTTAAGATTCACATTACACATCCATCGTATCATTTCTCTCCGCGCAACAAATACCCTCAACTCCCACTAGCCAGGTTTTAATATATATAAGTAGTAATATTACATATCTATACAAGATTAAGTTTAAAACACTTAAAATTCATACGAGATTGTCCACATGGACGTGTAACGCAACGGATAAAGGCGTTGATTCTTGCATAACTAAAAATATTAAGTCTCTTTTCTTTACTACTACTACTACTACTATAGTATTATTATTATTATTATTATTATTATTATTATTATTACTAGGACCCGTGTAAATGACACGAAATGATGTTTTCAATACTAATTTATTTTAAAAAAATGAACAATACATGAAACAATTTACAAAACTTCTTTATATACAATATTTCTAGTGAAGGTAATATTTCGACGACTAAACCTTACTTTGTAAATGTTTTAGATTAAATCAAATTTGGCTCCAATGCATGAGTAGCATACAAAGATTTGGAAAGTCGTTGCTTTTGATGTAAGCGTGACACACAAAATAACACACGTGCTATGGTATTAATATGTGTCTTTCCGGTCGTCCCCTCCCCTTGATGTAGGAAAAAAAATCTTAGAGGTTGGTTTGGATCGAACTATAAACCAGTCGGGCTATCGTATTAATATATAGAAGATTATTATTATATGGAAGTAAAGAAAGAGACTTATTATTTTGTCATCTAATTTGCATACATATTTGTGGTATGTAGACACAGGGATGTAAATTATATGACTACGCTGAAAAAAACCCAAACAGACTTACTTCTTTTTCTAAATGTCCAGAGACATTAAGAAATATTAGGGAGTGGTTGGATCAACATAGAGTGAGAGGCACTAGAAATACACAGATAGCTGAGAGAGAGAGAGCGAGATGAATGATTGGTTCAGTTAATTATCAATTATGGTTAATTAGAAAAATTAAAACAGATTTTTTTTCAAACATAACTCAATCCCAGAACTACGGTACATTTTAGCGTGTATTTTGTGTTGTTAAAATATATCGGAAAAAAGCCTGAAGGAAACAAACGTTGATTAACTCACATAATAGTTACTCATTTTCAAATAATATATTTATTAATTCCTTCATTTTCATTAAAAAAAATTTTAATTAATTATTTGGTTTTCTTTTTCAATTTACGACTGTGCTCCTGTGCTCTCAAAGTGCTTCAAGCTACAGGTTTATTTCTATATCCCACGCATCTACTACGCAGCATCTAAATATTTACTTATTCAATGAACTCCTCAATTCCTTAAAGCATCGGCATAAAAGAGGCTGGATGGGGAGAGATGCACGCCTACGCACGTGTAGAGAAACATTCGAATTCGATTTGAAGATCACAAACAACGACGACGCAGTTGGTTGGCCAGAAAATGGATTTCGTTTCTTATTTCAGATGAAATTCACTTTTTATTTTTCGTTTTTTTTAAATTTTTTATTATCCTTTATGTAAAATCTGTCTGCTGATAAGATGTTTTTTCTCTTTTGATTCTCTTTTATTTATTTTGTACATGCATAAGTTGTGTTTATTGTATTGTGCACATCTAGAGATATTTCTTCTGTCGTTTCTTACGTCAGATTTAAAAATAAAATTATTTTTATTCTCGTCTTATTGGAGAGAATTCCGAATGCATTGTTTCACAGCTCCATGCACAAACCCAGGTGACAAATGCACAAACCCAGGTGACAAGTGCACCCTCACGTTTCCACTCGTCTTATTACTACTTAAAAGAAAAAAGACCGAGCGTTGCCCGGGATTGAATGAGGAACCCTAACCCTCCCTCAACACCATATCATCTTATTATTATTTTTGAAATTTTATAATATTCAATTTTTAGGGTAGGGCCCAAGGATGATTGCATGAGAGGTGTGTAAGTAAAATGACATTAATTGAAATAAATTTTGGTAAATTTATAGTCTTTATCCCCCTCAAGGTACACCCGGTGTTTCTCAGGAATCAATATGGATCAGGGTGCACTCCTGCTCGAAGCCCTGAACCCTTTCACATTTCTATTCTTATTTTTTGTATGTCTATAATTTTCAAGTTATAAATGAAATAAAATGTAATATTTCCTTTTCATGGATGTGAAGTGCAGATTCCACAATAATTTTGTACCTCTTTTGATCAAAATGAAATATACGTATCCAAGTACTCTGTGTAATGTAGTTTCAAAATAGTGCATATGGTTAGGAAGGTCCATCTCAAAAACTCTAGGAAGAGTTTATGAACAAACAGGAACTACAACTTCATATAGATACTCGCTGTACCTTCCAAGTGTTGCCTATTGGGATATTTACTTCAGTTTTTTTTTTTTTCCTAAATTTTATATTCTTTCCAAACAAAGGGAAATAAGTATGTAATGGACGAATACAGAGTTTTTTCCTCTTTAAAAATTGGTGGCTATTCGAAATAAATGCGACTGGAGAAATTATTTTTGGGAAGGAATTAACTTTAATTACATTTTATTGTTCGTAACAACATGAACCAACGTTAATCAAAATTAAATGGCTATTCAGAATAAAATATCGATTTTGTAGAAAGGATGAGAAAAAAAAAATCAAGAATCCGCTTGACTTTACTTTATTATATAAAAAAAAGAGGATATAAGATATATACTTTCTCTTTAACTCTTTCTGTGACGCTTTCTTTCTATATTTATCTATCTATTGCTCTCTTTTCCTCTTAACATCTTTCAATATGTTTCCATTTTTGAGCATCTCTCCCTCCCGCTCTTTCTCAACATATCTCCATCCCTTTCACTATCCCTCCATCAAGATCTCCTTCCTCCCTCAAGATCTATCTCCCCCGCCCCTCAACATGCCACTCTCTCTCATTCTCCCTCAACATCGCTCCCTCTCTCTCAACATCTCCTTTCAGTTATCAACTCTATTAATATGATACATTTTAGTCTGTTCACAAGAATCTCTGAGTCAAACGCTCTTGTTCGGCTGGAAATGTTCCAGCGTAAACTTCTCCAAGAAAGCTTCATTTGAGAGTTGGAATTCGTTCAAGAATTGTCAAATCTACAACAAAGATATTATCCCCCCTCCTTTCTCTGCTAATGTTAGAATTAAAGGAACCGAGTCACCCTGAAGCAGGATTCGCTCCAATCACTCCCCACCTGTCACACCTCCCCTCAACCGGTTACCATGGAACACGGACTCTAGTTGCCAGGTGTTATTTGATCCTCGAAGAACATCTTAACCGAACGCAGTCAGCAGGAAAAGTAAAAACTATTTTAGTTGTTTTTATAAAATCGTGCTGAATATTTAAAATTCTAAACAATTTTTTGCCTGAATTTTTTGGATGCGTGGTTATCCCAATTTATTTGTGTTTTCTTCCTTACAACAATCCTCGCTGTTGCTATTTTTTTTTTAAATGTAAAAACTCAAAATGCAACGGCATATAAAATCTCCAATCTCACATTCTACATGTTTGCGTATATCACGTCGTTCATGAATCTAAAAATTCACACGAAAATAATCAGTCGATCGGATCTAAGAATGATTTGCAGATGTTGTAACTTTAAAATAAACAAGCAGAAGCACTGCTGCATTGTCTTGAAGAAATAGCAAATTGCATTTGGCTTTTGGGGAACACAAGTAAAACAGGTACTGTTATAGATGATGTGCGTGATTTCGCGTCAACAACGATCGGGCAGGTCGCGGAAGCGCCCGAGCGCTGGCAGAATAATATCATTTTTTCTTTCTTTTATCTTATAAAAACATTGACAAAATTTTACACCAAAAAAAATATCATTTTCACAAAAAAAAAATGATTTTAATCTATGTATTTTTTCTTTGAATATATTCGTCTTATATTATCGTCTGCCAGTCTTCCAGTTAGAGCTTGACAGTTTGAATGCAGGGCTTGACTATCGCTAATAACGGGAGCCCTAATCTTAAACCCTAACCCATTTTTCTTTCTTTCTTTTATGTTAGCAAGAAAAAAAAAGAAAAACAGCGAAACAAATGAAAAAGAAAACATTGACAACCCCCCCTCCAAATTTCTTTCTACACATTTGATTTAAAATGGTTCATTTGACCCCCCCCCCCACCCTATAGTTTGTTCGGTTTTTATCTTTTTATCTATGTATTTTTCTTTGAATTTATTCGTCTTATATTCTCGTCTGCAAGTCTTCCATTAATGTTTGGCGTTTTTGTCTCAGCAACTCTCGGGCGCTTCTGCGACCTGCCCGATCGTTGCCGACGCAAAGTCACGGAAATCAGGTGCATCATCTATAACAGCACTGTAAAACAGAGTATATTCTCCTAAACCAACATGGAAATATCAAGGAATGTGAGCGGCCAATGACAAAAAAATCTGAAAGCGAGATGAATTTTCTAATCTGGAGTCAATGGTGTTCTCATACGGATGTCAAAACAACGTAATTCAGTGGGAAGACCATACAGAACTCACAATGCACCCACAAAGACCTACCTGCTGAGATAGAGGATAGAGCAAGATGGTGTGAGAGAGTCAAGAAGATCCATCACACTAGTACGATCTGATGATGATGATGATGATGATGATGATGATGAAACATTAGTCTATACAATACATAGATAATCTCCAGCATGAAAGACATTATTGTGGATCAGATCCGGAGGCACGACAACTGCACTGTATTTCTCAGTCGTCCTCGTGCGATCAGTAAATATTACAGAACGCAGCAGGTTCATGTAGCATTCAATGTCCACACGGCACACCAAGCTCGACCCTCATGTCACATACATTAAATGATAAACACATCGAGATAGAACTTGCAAAGCTATCAATAACTCTGACACACACCTTTCTTGGCATTCTCCTGATTTTAGCTGTGATGGCTTTCTTCAATTCAGTAATAGTTTGGATAAACATTATCTTTGAGATAACCTCCACAGAAAAAAATAGGCGGCGGGGGGGAGTAGAGTCCGGTGAATGTGAATCCCATTCCGGATTACACCTTCTACTGATAAGACGATCACCAAAGTGTCCACGCATGAACAAGTCGGCCATAGATTGAAGTTTATCTGTACCAAATGTGGTTCGATTGTAGAAAGGATTGTGAATTTTATTGACTACTAGCAGGGCTACCCGGTGTTGCCCGGGGAAAAAGTGTTAGCATATTTCTATTAAAACTTTTATCCATCTCTCTCTTTTTCACCCTTTCCAGTTTTCCCCCTCCCTCTCCCCACACCCCTCTTTCGCCTCCGCCCTTTCCTCTCTCTGGACATACACACAGACAACTCTCCTTTATATAAATTTCTTGAGGAATAAGTCAGCATTTTCTTTCCAAATTAGTACATAACATTGAAAATGGCAGGAAAAACAACAAAACCTTGTCCAGTGGACTCCCAAAGAATGAATATATTTCTTTAAATTTTAGATATTATTCAACCAGGGCAACGCCGATCAAGAATATACCAACTATGTATTTGTAGTTTTTGACTTATAGCTAGATATACACACACACACACACAGACAACTGCCCTTTATATAATAGAAGATTCCATGGGTAATATCTTTTTGTGGGGGGGGGGGGACCTTATATTACTATAGCAGGTCAGAATGAACCTGGGAGTAACGTCAATTATGAACTGACTCTGCACTCCGCAAAGTTCCCGAATTAGGGCCCCACGATCATATACCGTATTATGTTATACCCAGGATAAATTCTATTTCACTCATATATAGTATCCTGAAAAGTACTAGTAAACTAACAAGAAGGAAGTGAGATTAACGGCAATTAAGGGTGAATCTACACTCTCCAAAGCTCCTAAATTAGATGTTTGATGTAGTTTTAGGTCTTACGCAGGATCAAGCACATGCAAACAATGAAGCGAAGGTTTTGTTTCACTTCAAATTTTGACAGACTGATTATTATTTTTTACCATTGATGGATTATTTTCCCTGGAGGCTTTTGCAAAAATCCTAATGCACATTTTAATCAAAATATCTCAACAAATTCCCTAAGTGATTGCACCGCAGGGTAAGACGCTAATATAAACATATGCAAAAGCAAAACAATTACACGTAAACATTCCGTTTCCCTCATCAAAAGTTTTGATAAAACAGAAAAGGACAAATGCAATCAACATGCCATTTGTTGTGCGCAAAATACAGGCTCCCATAGCCAATCAAATTCAAATTTGCACATTTGTATTTTTCAACCAATCAGCTTTCAGTTTGGATAAATTTATAATCTGTAATCCATCAAATTCACATGATTATATGAAAAAAAAAAAAAAGAGAAAAAAGGTGAGTTATGTGTCGAGAAAATAGTGATGTAGTAAACAGGAAGTCACTTTCCGGAAGTGATGGAGAATAGTGAGACATGGAAAAAACAAAGGCTTTGGTACTGTGTGCGAGACACCGCATATGTGTTTCGAAGGATATTTTTCCTATTCCCAACTGGGGTTAGGGGTTGGGGGTTGGGGCTTGGTGGAAGACTGATAGTGTGTAACTCTTTTAGAAAAATATTAAAGCCTAAAAGGATAATGGTCGTCGTTATTACATATTACTACAAGGGCAGATACAGGGAGCCTATATTCTATGCTATTACGATCAACATCCAGCATCATATCATGAAGACATGTATTGCTACCACAGCATTACCGCACAAATAAGTGCCTTGTAAAATTGCATGGAGGATTCTTGTATCTCCATTATGAACACTAACATGGACAGTATCGCGCTGTTGGCAGAAACTGCTGTTCATCTCTCTCAATGACACAGAGTAGTTGGCTCATAGGATAGCGACGTCCTTAGCCGTGGTGAGAGAAAAAATGTTGATCTTTTCTTCTCTTTCTTTGAGGTTGAAGTAATAAAGCAATTAGAGAGAACAACAAATAACTCCATTATTTTCTCTGAGATTTCGTTTTACTTTTTACAGTAATCTTTACAGTAATTTACACCTAGATGAATTGCATCTTCCAAACACCATCAGGTGGTGAAGGACTCAAAAACAACGTCTAATCACTTCGATGTCTAATTCCTCAGAGCCAGGAACTCTTTAACTTCTCTGCCATGTACTTCCTCCCATGATGTAACTACTGGTACACGTCAGCCTAATTTCTAACTTGATCTCTAATGGAAAATTCCATCTTCTTGCTTAATCTAACTTACGTGGAATTTCAATTTTTTTTACTTTATTTTTATACACCCAGCAGCTAATCTTGCTATGCCTCTGCCATTAGACGACACTAGTCAAAACGTGCTGGTCATATTTGTTTATGTGGCTAAAATGAATCCGTTGTGTTCCAGGTAACTTCTTGGATCCATAATACCCTTAAAGAAGTTAAGGGTATTATGTTTTATATCAGTTGTTCATGATGCGAATATTCAGACATGGATTTGATGGATTAAAGAATTAAACTGCTTCAAAATAAAAAGAAAGGAACTTTATGTGATATCGTCGCCAATTTGTTATATCGCAAGAATAACAATAAGTAAATAAGAAACCCAAGATAGGAATAGAAATTGTATTAAGAATACTTAATTGCAATAAGTTGGTCGCCATTACCGGCTCTAGGCAGACGTGCTAAGCGGTTCGCTTTGGTAAGGAAAAAGGTGTCGACTTCATAGTGACCTGACAAGTCCATCTTGTCACTATGGGTGAATCCGGATCAGTCCACAACACTTTATAACATTACTTTTTGAAAGAAAAACAAATTCCATTCAATTAAAAGTAAAATAGTTTGTTAACTTTTAGTAGCATTGTATTGTCTTTACACAGAAGCAACACAATCCTTTCTCACCATGATAGGGGCAGTGGCAATGTGGTAGTGCAAGAGCTACCCGGTTAACAGGGCTCTGGTGAAAATCCAGAAGGAGTCAACATCAAGATGCATTGTCCTCTGGTCGTCTCTGCCTTGATGTGTGGTAAGCAACGACAAGTCGGACACGGAACTGTAAATCCATTAAGTGAGGATAACAACATTGCTTCTGCGCATGTGCAATCACCATTCCTTTCTGTGTTCTTGGCCAAACCTTCCCCGACTTGGTATGCAACTGCTGGGCCTTGTTGTTTTTGGTATTGAGGGTAAAACCTGCAATTTTGCAGGTCTAATGAATAGCTATGGCCAACGATGAGACCTTCATGTAGACCAGACAATCCTGAGACACGATCTTTGTGGGCACTGAGCAGAAGTCCGATTCGCTCAATAACAACCGAAGCAACAGAGAAAGGCAGACTGACACTAAAATAAGTAACTTATAAAAAGGCAGAAATCAAAAAGTCCAATTTCAGTTCTTCTAAAAGTGAAACATTTTAACCATGTTAAAACTCTGCAAAAGTCAAAATTCATTTTTCTTAAAAAAAAAAAAAAATCCTCGCAGAAGGATTGAGACCTTACAACTCTTGAATTCCTCAATTTAATTCTGCACATGGTGATCGGAGAGCTTTTGGGAGTTAGCATTACTTCCAGGTCTTTCTGACCTATCAAGGTCCTATCTATAGTATCAAATATTGGTGGGTATGTTTGTTAGTATAACTAGTGACTAAAATATATATGTGTGCTTAGATCTATCGTTATGTTGTAAGCAGGAAACATTTTCAACAAAGGGTCATGAAGGGTTCAAACGTTTGACTTTTCTCAAATAAGCTAAAGAAAATTGTGAGTAAGGAAGTCTATTGTTTGGTCAGATATGACGTCAGGTAGCATTATAGACAGTTTAGAGGAAGCGACTGGGCTGATAAAACATACTGATTATGCTGTTAATCTAATGATATAATTAAGCAATAGGTTTAAAAGTTAAGTAATTGACCCTTTCCCTCTCTCTCTTTCTCCCCCATTTTGACCTTGCAGTTTACCGAATAACCCAGGTCAAATACATGATTCATCTTCTAAGATCGTGTTGAATTAGTTGAAAGATAATTTATTTGAGAAGATGTTGGCGATCATTAATTGCAACTAACGGTGCCGACTTCATTTGTTAGAGGAACAACATGCATGCATGGTGATGCCGGTTGGCAACAAGGTATGATTACGTAGGGCCAACTAGATATGACATGAAGCAATATCCGGTGTGGGTTCCCACTTTTGAGAATGTGGAATGATTTAATAAATTTTTAAAACTTTTTATTATGACCTTTTCAACTTGACCATTCACATGAAAACTATTGCAAGAATAAAGACTGAAATCCAAACTAATGCTCAAAACAATATATAAAGGTAAATTAATATTAATATTAATATATCTTAATACATATATCTTTATGAAGCTATTTTTTGCAGTTTAAATCCATAAATTTGTGACAAAGAGGAGCATTTGGAGTTAGGGTGGATGATACAAGACGGGATCTTTGACACTGGCCCTTTGCAAAATTCAACATTTTCATAATTTTGTGAAAACTCTTTAAATTGCTGATTATTAATCATATAGTATTATAGAAATTATATAGTATTGTCAAAATTATAGAAATACCAAGCTCAACAATGATTTAAAAAAACATCCAAAATAAAGGGAAGAATCCTACAAGTTTTTTTGAATTTTTTTTTCATCAGTCAGAGTGTTAAATTCCATTTCCAAGCTTTCCGCCATTCTTTTTTGTCAAGTTATCGTCAAAACAGCAATTTTGCAGAATATGCTCAAATAAGTTAATTCAACCCCAAACCTCCGGAATTGGAGTTTTGAGGGAAAATATTTGATTTTCAGTAAGACCATTAAATTCTGCTTCCAATAAGCCCCCAAATCACGCTCAAGCAACAATGTTCAGCTGAGATATTAATTATTTTCTATTTTCGGCACACTGTGAGCCGGCGAGAAATTGCAGGTTCATATCTTTTACAATTTCTAACCTAATAAGTCCCGCACTGTCTGCCAAGCTCCAACCCCTGTCGCTTCACCCCAGTGTTGCATTCCTGTGTTCGTTTTACAAGTACTTCCATGGAATGTGCTCTGATAAACTTACTGCATTTGTACTCCCACAAAGTAAATACCTCGATCCACCCGACTAGCAGCAAAATCCGACCCCTTTACTGTAGAAATCCCTAAATGCCGAAAGATTTTATACTCTGATAGATTCTTTCCTCGGACCGCTTGTCTTTGAGATTCCCTTCCTGCTCCCTATTTCCCCTACAGTACCAACATGTAGAAATTTAAATGTAATGTCAACAAACATTTTGCTGCCACCCCCAGATTGCCCCTCTATAAATCTGATCCTTATCACAGTACCCGATTATGCTTCAGTCGTAACATGCTTTGTTTGGGGTGACTAAAAAGATGTTTTTATTAAAATTAGTAATGACAATAAGTCAGATAAGAATTTGAACTTGGCATAGCCCATTCCATAATCGATAGAATTTGGTAGAGCAACTACTCTAGAAGAAAAACTCCAAAGTATCGCATGTATTCTTCCACTTATGCCAATGTTGATACTGATCATCTTGGATCCCTCCCAACCATTGAACTGAAGCAATCTAAGGTCTGGAGAAATGCCGTTAGATATTGTGAAACCATTGCTTCACTACAAACTCTTCATTGTGCAGGTATCCTTCTGAAGGGTCGTCATCATCTCTCAAGTAAAAAGGAGGCCAATACAACTTTGCAAAGAGATTTTTAAATAACAAGGATAAATTAATTTTTTTTTTTAAACAGAAGGATATATAACAACGATAAAAAGATAACTTCCCTTACAAAAATAAGAAATAAATTCCATGAAATTTTTAATTGCTTGAATCAGAAATTACCTGAAGACGCCTCAAGAGGTTTCAATGCATTTCTTTTTGCTAAGAAGGCCTCAAGTGTCTTCTATTTGAGTGACTTATTTCTTTTGATTGAAAATATCTTTGATAGCAAGTGGAGACAGAAATTATTTCTCAAGATAATTTACTGAATCGTTCAGACAATCTTCTGATGCAAATGTTGCTTGAGATTTCTGAAAGATGTTCAAACTATTCATCAAGCTCGTTTCAAGTTTAAAAAAAAAAATGGAGTCAGAGTTTCATCTTGTTTATTTCTTTATTCATACGAATGAAATTTATAAATTTTAATGGAATTCATGAACTGAAACATAAAAAAAATTTAAAAATGAAAATAAAAACATTTTTGGGGAACCATTGGACATAATATTTAACAGAATTTGACCTAAATATTAATATTGTGTAGGGTCTAGAGTTATCTTCCTTTGGAGATAAATTGTTTTCTAGGCTAGAGACATGCCCCTTGGTAAAAAGATTTAGACTACCTTGGTAAAAAGGTAGACCTCCACATTTTGTGAACACGGGAAAACTCTGGCTGGAAACTCTTGCACCATACGGGGTCGAGAATTAAGACCGGATTTCATTCTCAGTCGTTAGTCTGACACCCTACAGATAGGATCGGTCCTCGGATACGTCATCTAAAAGATGCCACGAGAAAATGTAAGTTTTGCTTTGTGCTTTGCACATTTTCTTTTTTACTCTTTAAAGAAATAATATCTGCATTCTTTTATTGTATGGGAAACAATGTATTCTGCGTGCTTAATCTCATGTCTTACTTGTTCAGGTAAATTGTTTGCCATAGACAAACTATCTTTGATTTTCTGCCAAAGTAATACATGGAATTCTTAGCAACACTCAATGTACTCAGAGAATTAATTTAAATTCTCTACCCACGCGTTGCTAATCTTGATAAATATCAAATATTCCAATTACATAATCATACAAGCTGGACTTACTCGGTGTTGCCCGGTGTGCAGTGAATCATTTTAGTTTTTAATTTTTATTTGTTTGCACATTTTTAAACCTTTAGTTGTAAGGTAGACAACTCCTATTATATTCTTCAATGTAAAATATGAGTTATCCACTTTGCTAATTTTTACTTTTAGGTGATTATTTAAAAATGTTAGCAATTAATTAAAAAAAAATTCATTGTAGCTAAGTATGCTATTATATTACCAATAACACAGTACAACAATAACAAATGAAAATTGGCCTATCAAAAGTAAAGTTTGATTTGTCAGCTTAAATGCTATTTTCGCCTGACTTTGAAAATCCGACAAGATGACTTTATATGTTAGATATGTTTTGTGAAATGATTTTTTTTGTGTTGAGAAAATGTTTAAAAACAAGCATAACACACAAATTATAAAAATAACTGCAAATCCTAGGAACAAGCTTTTATGGGGTTGAAAGACCCTGGCCCGTTTTAAAATAGTCAAGGAGCAGACGGCTTCTTTTATGCTGTTATTAAAACGGCGTTCACCCCGGTCAAGTTTGCTTGAGGTAACACTTGTCTGCAACACTTGAGGTAACACTTGTCTGCAACACTTGAGGTAACACTTGTCTGCAACACTTGAGGTAACACTTGTCTGCAACACCTGATGTAGTGAACAGAGTTGGAACATCTGCAACAACAAGAAGGAGGAGGAGGAGGAGTACTACAACCATCCAATTACTCTGCATGAGCAGCTCCCATTGTTGTTGTTGTTGTTGTTAAAAACGAATGGAAGAGTTAGAATATATGCTGACTATTCCACTGGATTGAACAATTCCTTAGATGTACATCAATACCCATTACCTTTGCCAGAAGATCTTTTCGCAAT
The DNA here is from genome assembly GCA_963556195.1 of Sepiola atlantica. Lineage (NCBI taxonomy): Eukaryota > Metazoa > Mollusca > Cephalopoda > Sepiida > Sepiolidae > Sepiola > Sepiola atlantica. Next base: position 10,412,612 of record OY744516.1, on the reverse strand, counting down.
ATTAAATGGCGGAAATTGTTTTGCAAAAATTGATTTTTCTGATGCTTTACTGCAGTTAGATGTTGATGAGGAGTGAAAAGAGCTTCTGACAATCAACACACACAAGAGATCGTTTAGATTTAACCGCCTTCTTTTCGAAGTCAAACCAGCTCCAGCCATATTCCAGCAAACAATGGATGCAATGTAAACTGGGTTGACAGGAGCCGCAACATTCATCGATGATATCAGCGTTACAAAATGAATTTTGACAACGGTTGATTTCCACATTTGAGCGAATTCAGCAGAAATATGGATTCCATGTAAAAGCTGAAAAATGTGAATTTTTTCGGATACGAATGAAATATCTGGAATTCATTTTTGACAAAAATGATCCACAGTCAGACCAGAAAATATTTTGGTCATCAAAAAAATGCTGGCACCGACAAATATCAAAACATTACACTCTTTTTTTTGGTATTGTTAGCCACTACAGTACATTTTTGTCAGTACGTGCACCTCTCAAGAATCTTTAAAAAAAAGTATATACTATGGAAATGGTTCACTGAATGTCGGTCTGCCTTTAATAAGAAAAAAAATCTTTACTTTCTTCAGATATGTCGCTCACACCATCAACCCATGGATATTTTTTTTGTTTTTGATGCATCTGATCATGCTGATGGAGCTGTCATTTCGCATAGCTTTTCCGATGGTAACCAAAATGCAAATAGCTCATGCATCCAGGTCATGGACACCTGCTGAGCGAAACTGTAGTCAGATAGAGAAGGAAACATTGGCAATAATTTTTGCAACAAAACAATTTCACAAGATATTATATTGACGTCACATTACCTTGATCACAGATCATAACCCCCCTTAGAAAGGTATCCTAGTCTATACAGATAACTATCTGTAAAAATGGGTCATTATGCTGTTGGGTTATAATTTTTCCATCAGATGCAATCGGACACGCTTTATCAAGACTCATGGATATGAAAACCAAAGGGAAACAGGATTCAGTTATTTCAGGATTATCTGTGGAACCAGAAATTATTTCAGTGCTGGCATCAATTATCAGAGCACTGCCAATTACTTCACAAATGATCTGCGAGGCTACAGCTCCTGACTCCTTACTCAAAGCAGTGTTGCACTTCCACCATACAAAACAGCCTGAGGTATGTAAAGACAAAAACCTCCAACTCTTTTTTTCAGCATCAGTCTTCATTGGTTGATGGGTCTGTCCTTTTTGAAGAATGCGTGATTGTTCCATTAAAAATAAGAATTGTGTATTGAAACAATTTCATTTTTGACATCATAGTATTAGTCAGATGAAGGCATTATCTACTGACAAAACATGGACAAGCAAATAGAAGATCTGAGCCATAACTATACAAAATGTCAGTTAGCAGCAAAAGACCAAAGAAAAGCAAAACTTTTTTCTATTCCGGATTCCCCCTTCTTCACATTGACTTTGCAGCATCCATAGATGGAAAATGCTTTCTACTACTAGTAGATGCTTACAGTAAATGTCCTTAAATTTCTCTGCTGAGCTGCATCACACCTGAGGAAACAATTTTTAAATTGCAGCATATTTTTTTGAGTCCTAGAGATAATCATCTTTAACAATGGCACTGCTTTCACTTCAGTGAACTTTTCAGATTTCTGCAAACAGAATAGCATCAACCACATACGCACACCACCATTTCACCCTCAATCAAATGGACAGGTTGAGCATTCTGTTAATACATTTAAGAGAACACTCTTAAAACTCAAAAGCGAGGGAACAACACCAGAAATCCTAGAGATATTCCTTGGAAATTATAGAACTACACCAAACCCAAATGTCCCTAACAGTAGTCTACCCGCTGAAGCTCTATTGAACTGGAAAAGTCCAATTGCCACCGAGTGCCATTCATCCAGCTACACAAACTTCTCACGAGAGAAATACTTAAATGGAGCAACTGTTATTCTGGGCCAGTAAGTCACACTTCCAAACCAGTACCAAATGTCTTAGCAATAGACTAATGGAATGGCAAAGAGAAGTGAACAAAAGCTTACATTTTGCGGCAAAGCGAAAATATTATTTGACATCAGTGTGTAGTCTTTTGTCTGATTTCAACATGCAAATCAGTTATGACCCTCATATCTCACAAAAACCAACTCACAAAATGAAACTTTCTTCACTGGAGATATTATTGGACATATTTGAGTTACTTCCAGTCATGCAGAAAGAAGAACCTCCGGTTCAACTAAAGAGGTCAATTTGTATCCAAAACCATGCAAATTTAATATAGGTTAGGTCACGACAGAAACCTTAATAGTGCAAGCTCAAAGGGGAGGTGTTAGATGGATGAGAAAGTCTATCTAAGAAAATAATGTTTTTCTATTCAAAGGCGTTATTTTATTTTTAATACTTGTCGCCAATGTTCTGAAGTGGGTTTTGAGCGGTTTAACAATTTTACAATAGATTACTTTCTTTGAAATGAGGTTTTAATTGTCTGTAAGCATTTCAATTTTCCTGTTTGTTGTCTGGTCAAATCATCGGCCGATCAATCATATGCTTCAAAGTTTTTCTTTGCATGGGAGATAATTTTTGGGTACAAAGTTATTTCCATTTAAACATTATTTTCTAGATGGAATCTGTTATCCATCTCACACTTAGATAAGTATATTTCATTTTGATCAAAGAGGGTACACCATTTTGATCGTGTTGTCTGCGTTCACGCTTGATATCCATATAAAGGTAACATGCTTTTTTTTCCTTTATTTGATTTATAATATAAAAATTATAGAAATTAAAAAATAATAGAAATAGTAATATAGGGTTCAGGGCTTGAAGCAGGACTAAACAGGGTTTTTATTGATTCCTAAGAAATGCCAGGTGTCTCGAGGGGATTATATAAAGACTATAAATTTACTAAAATTTATTTCAATAAATATCACTCATACCTCTACCTTTCCAACGAATCAATGATGAGTATATCATTGGGCCCCACCCCAAAAGTTGAATATAAAAATGTAAAAAGTAAGAATAAGAAAAAGGTAATAATATAATGTTATGGGCTGGGAGCAGGAGGACACAAGGTCCCCATTGAATTCCAAACTGGTATTTTTGCTAGTAAAAGTGAAAGTGAAGTTCGTCGATTTTACAACAAGTGATTTTCTGCGAGTAAGTGATTTAAGAATACGGATTATTTATTTGAAGGCGGCGTATATAATATTGTAAGCAAATATAGGTAGCGTAAATTTGTAATTATGTTTTGTATCGAAAAATATCCACGGTTTCAATACTTGAAAACACAATAAAATTTATGGGAGCCCATAAGCAAAAGAAAATCCTTATTGTTTTTATGAATATATGTTATGTAGCGTGTATTTGTTGTGTGAATTTAGTATTTATCGGGTTACTAGTTACCTAACTTTGCAAAGTTCACTTCGCTTCATAAAACTCACTATTTGAAATACTTGAAACATTTCATTCATAACTTTTCATTCATAACTTTGTTGTAAACACGAAACAAAATCTTTCTCATTTATTATATAAACATTTAACATTTTAATAATTTCGGTACAAATTTATTTATCTTTCAAATTTAACTGTAAAGAAAAGAAAAGAAAGAAATCAAATTGCCTTTTCACTTGCAATTCAGAAATAGATCGCAACTTGTTGACAATCAAGTTGGTCCTTCTAAAAAAAGCACATTTGAAGACAAATGCTAAATATTTGTCACGAAATAAAACAATATTGCGAAACAGAACTATTTGTTATATTAAAATCAAAACAACACAATAACAAATAATAGTTAATTAATAAAATGTTCTTTTTCAAAACCATATGCAAATTAGTTAACCGTGGGACTGATATCGCATAGACATAAGCAGTATATAAAAGAAGATGGTGTGTTTGTTGTGTAAAGTAGAATTAACGTGAAATAGGGTGTTTTGACATGGCCATTAACGAGAGAGATGGTTCCAACTTTAACGTTTATTCATTTAGATTAAATTAAGAAATTACTACAAATAAATATTTATTGTTTGCTTAAAGTCAAATAATAAGCCATGCTGTAAGAAAATGTGAATGATTATTACATATTTGAGTATCCGTAGAGTTTACAAGCGGTGAAGCGAAAATTATTTAACCTCCGAAATATTTGAATCTGGTGCTACGAGCAGCGGTTAGAGTACTTGTGACTGACAGATGGGTATATCCTTTGACTGTCTCTATGACACTGCTAATCAGAACAAAATCTTTTGGTCAGATTAAATAAAAAAATCGATTGTAAATAAAAAATATTTATCAGAACATGAAATAATATGTGCTCTATCTTACATATGAAGAAAATTTTCTTATGCAGCTTTTATCTATCAAGTTATACCGGTAAATTGAATAGAGGAAAATCTCACTTTACTTATATATATATATATATATATATATATATATATATATATATATATATATATATATAAAACAGAGCACCTGCTGCAGACAGAAGTGTAATATTGGTAAAGTGCCAAAAGTTGGGAAGGAGAAGGTCAAGTGGGGAGGGAGGAACGAAAGTAGAACTCTTGGATGTGGTCACCCGCAGCCACTTATGTCTAAATAGCAGAAAGTAAGTGCGTTGGAACCACAACAGGAAATTCGGCACACTTGGGTGGGGTTTGCAGGTCAGATGGGTGGGGGAGTACTAAAGCAATTAAAGAATGAGAATAAAAAATAAAAAAACACACGCACAAAAAAAGGAGGAAAAAACCCCAAATCACATGTACTTTGGTAATTATTGGCGACTCGGCATAATTTGGTCTAATGGATACTATTTATAGACAATGGAATCAGCTCTGATGAATTCAAATCACATTTATCGTACTGTTTTATGTACTGATACAATTGAGAAAGGCATGAACCAGCAATTTCCTCAACGCTATGTACAAAAATACTTGTGTTCCTGAGAGACCGACTTCAAACTCCTCGGCCTAATATTAACAGGCAACATAAATTAGAATAAATACATAGAAGATGCTGCAAAGAAGGTAGTCTCCCTCTACCTGGCTAGAAAACTTCTCATACCTGCCAGTATCCTATATCTCTATAAAGCCACTATTCGCCCATGCGTATTGTTACCACATCTTGGCTGGTGCACCAACCACTAGTCTCTCCCTCTTTGGCAGAGTGCAAAAAAATAGTCCTGAACTTAATACTCTTGCACCACTTTGTTGGTTTTACAAGTACGTCAAAGGAATGTGCTCAGGCAACCTTACTGCACTTGTACCCACTCAACGTAAGTACTCTAAACTAACTCGACTAACAGCAAAATCCCACCCATTCACTGTAGACGTACCCAGATATCAGAAAACCTTCTACTCCATTAGCTTCTTTCCTTGGACCGCTTACCTTTGAACCCCCCCCCGTTCCCTGTTCCCTCCGACTGTAATAACATGCAGAAATTTAAATGTAATGTGAACAAACATCATACTTCACAACTCCACACTTAGGACGCCCCTATAAAACTGGCCCCTAATCACAGTAGCCCTTTGCATCTCAATGGCAATATGCCTGGTTCGGGGTGAATAAAGAAATAAGCATGGGTTATTTAATGCTGAATACCGATTTGTAAATGCTTCATTGTAAACTATCGATTGAACACAAGTTGCTGTTTTACTCATGGGAGGATTTTGGGTGAATAGTCTTAGTGAATAGTTGGATTTAGGATTTAAATTTGGTGAATAAAGTGAATTTTGTGCATTTACTTATTTCATAGATAAGGCTATTTTGGCTTTATATAGAGAGTACTCGACGTACCCGTGGCCTGTTGGGTCACAACTCCTACCATTTTTTGTTCCACTTTGATTTTATACGAAAATTCATTAACTGTGACGTCATATCTGTGAAGACATTCTTCTTGCAGAACTAAAAATAATAACTCTCTTGAGTTCTATATTATCCTTATAGTTTATATAGGAGTAGTGAGTCGTATTATTTTGCTTTCTAATTTACATACGTGTTTACGGTGTGTACGAACACACTATGTAAATTAGATGAAAAGAATGAGTCACTCTTTCTCAAAATGCTCAGAGACATTAAAAACAATTAAAGAGTGGTTGAATCAACACACAGCGAGTGAAGGCAAGAGATATACATAGATAACTAAGTGAGAGATGGGTGACTTGTTCAGTTAATTACGAATTACGGCTTTCACAAAGAAACTGTCTGAATAAAGAAAAGCACATTGTTTTTCAGCAAACGATGCACATTTATCTAGTTTGAATTATAAAAACTGCGATTTTGATCATTAAATGACGAAATTACAGGATCTTTTATGTGAGCTGCAAGTGTTCTTTCATGTTTGAATGTGTTGTAAGACCCGTGGTTGCCAGGTGATGCAGACAACGTATAGCACGTGCACTCGCATGAAGAACGAAAATAGAAATTTAAATATTTTGTTATCATTCTTGTTTCAAGCAATTTTAAAGATCCATTTTATTTGTATTTGGGGGGTTGAGAGTCAGTAGAACAGTTGATGTAGTAGGGTCATTTAGCAGGGGAAGTCAATTTCTAAAAGCCGTCCAACACATGCCAGCATGTAAAACAGATGAAGAAGAAGAAAGCTATTGATTACTATTCACAATTTACGGACGGGTTTCCTAATCTTGGTGGTTGTTATCACAACATTTCGTCCATTTTAATCCCCGGACTTATTCAAGTAACTTGCATCTAACTCGAGAATCGTCATGGAATCTTTGAAACTCAAGCCCTTATTAGAATTTTGGGGATATACCGTTCCCATTCTATTGTTCAGACCTTGTGACATTCTTTCAATAAACTTGTTAAAACGTTTTGCTACTTTTAATCAGGATTGAACTCAGTATCTCAAGATAGCATGCAACTTTAACATCTTAGTCATCACGGCCATGTGTTCGATTCAAAATTCTCTGACGATTCTAGAGTTTGACACAAGGCACCAGAGAAAGTGTTTTATATTGAGGAACAAGTGGAGAGGAAGTCTCAGCAGCAGTGATGTCATGGGAAAGAATTGAGATCTCATAGACGCTAGACTCTTTCCAAACTGTGGGAGACAGACAGACACAGTCGCTGGTGAGTGATCGGCCAGCTGAAGCGGGTGGTGGTTTGGGATATGATTAAATGGAAGCTGCGGTTCTCATTGAATTTTCCAAAGGACCGGAAGAAAATTAAATAAACATATAAAATCGACATACGTTTTATCGTATTTATTACAAACCCAACGGATGACCAGTGTGCATTAGCAAAGAATAACAGCAAAAGTATATTTGGATGGTGAAGCTATCGAGGTTGTCGAGATGTTTTGTAACCTTGGTGATAATATTGGAGCACAGGGAGGAGCAGATGCTAGTGTGATTACAAGAGTTAGGAATGGATGAAGAAGGTTCAGGGAACCTCTACCATTATTAACCAGCAGAAGGGAATTAAGGGAAGAGTCTATTACGTATGTGTATGCAGTCTGATGATGTATGGAAGTGAAACCTGGCAATGAGGGTTGAGGACATGCGTTGCATGAAGAGAAATGCTATGAAATGATACGATGTATATGTAATGTGAGTCCTAAAGAAAGGCATAGATCTGATAACCTCAGAGGAAGATTAAATCTGGACAGTATAGGGAGATGAGTGTAGAACAAGTGACTTCAATGGTATGGCCATTCTAAAAGAATGGATGAGAATTCTTGGGTTAATAGATGTAAAACAGTTAAGTTAGCAGGTTCAGTTCACAGGGGAAGGCCACGTAAAACATGGGAGGAAGTGATACGAATTGACTTGAGAGAGCGCGAGAGAGAGAGAGAGAGATAAATAAAGACCTGGCCAGAGATGGGTCAGTTTAGAAGTCAATTTCTAAAATCCGTCCAACACATGTCAGCATGTAAAAACGAATATGATGATAATGAACAAGGGGAATAAGAGATAAAAATGCAACAAAAGGTTGGAGGAAAAACAGCCGAAACATTCGGATAACCTCGAGAAAACTGGTCCAAAAATTGTGTATAATAAATTGTGTTTTAGTTTTAACATAAATTTACGTTAATTAGTAAAATGTAAGTAATTTTTTTAGGGGGGGGGGGGGGTATATAAAAAATAAGTTAAATTTATGTTTTTTAACTAAAATAAAAAATGCTGAGTGTTTTGGATGAAACATTCGACATATCCAACTGCGTAAGATTTTGCTTATATCAGATCCTTTCATCCTTTTCGATAAAATTTTGTGCGAAATGAAAACCGAGTATCGTCATAAAAATCGACAGACATTGTATCATTTCTTTGTTTCCGTCTCTAAAAACATCCACAACAACAAAGGGCTCGGATTTCCAATTGTATATGCAACGAGACAATACTTACATAAAATCAAGTAGTGATTAGTCTATCGTCGTGAAATAAATATTTTCTTCGCGTAAAACAAAGGCGAACATGTGACAAAACGAATATTTGCTGAGTTTATCTAAATTTGTAGTTTTCTAGGATCCGTTGTTTTTCTTGAAGTAGTTTCACATTTTATTGATACACTAGTGACCGGTTGGGTCAGTATTTGTTTTATATATAACTAGCAGGTTTACCACTAAAAACAAAATAGAAGAGGTTAAAAAGTGTAATGTATTTGTATTAAACATTCTATCGCTCTACCTCTCTCTCTCTCTCTCTCTCTCTCTCTATCTGTCCTTCTATCTTTCTTTCTTTCTTCCACCCACCCTCGTTTTCCCCATCCCTAACACCCTCTTTCTCTTCTGCCCATATAGAGTGAAAAAAATAAAATTGAAGAGGCCTCTAGAGCGCTACTTGAAACTACTCAAATAAAATCAAGGAGGCCTCCAGAGCACTAGTAAAACCACTTTTTCCGAGTTTCTTGCCACACCCTCCTTTCCTTTGAAGAGAAATAGTCCGAAGAGAACATTAAGAAACAATAAATAACATCCTGAGTTAGCGTCTAATAAGTTTGAAATTCGTCGGTATTTTCTTTTCAAATTAGTACATAATAAGATTGAAAATGTTTGGTGGTTGTTTTGTTTTACGACATATCAACCCCTTTCGGGCCATTTAATGCCGAATCTGGTCATTTTGGTGAAAGTTTTTATGCTTCAAGTTCTTTATATGTTTAAGTATTTATTCATGGTGTTTGGTTGAGTGAAAGGTGGGGAGAAAGCGGGGAGAGGGAAGAAGAGGGGAGGGAAATTGTTGTTTTTTGTTTTGGATTTAGCAGAACATGATTGAGTTTTGCAACGGAAAAAAAAACAATAAGACATCAATGTTTGGTGCATTTTGAGTGAGGAAGTCAATAACTTCAGACAGCCTGATTTGGTAGCGCCAGTAGGGTCTATTTGACTCATAGATGGGACCCTTACAGGTACTACCACTCCGGACCAGAGTGGACTTGGGAGCAATGCCAACTAAGGGGCAACTCCACATTCCCCACAGCTCCCAAATAGAGATCTCACCACTGGATGTCTTTTAAGGTCATACTCAGGACCTGAAAATGTTTGAAAATGCCTGAAAAACCGACCTCCCTGACGAAACCTGGCCTAGTTGTAAAATACTGTGAAAAAGTGAATACTTTAAAAATTTTTTAGATCCTATTCATTCAGGGCAACGCCGATCAAGAAAATACCGATTCTGTGGCTGTTTGTGTTTTAGTTTCTGAGTTTTAGCTGTACACACACACACACACACACAACTAGCTTTATATAACAGATTAAATACGAGTGTACACCCTCCATCTGAAATGCCAGAAAAAAAATTATGGTTCACTAGTGTTCACATTCGTATAAAATAATCTCTCAAACTAAAAAGTCTAAACAAAAGAAAAAAAACGTATCAATCAGTATAGAAAGAAGAAAGGGAAAAAAGAAAGCAAAGAAAGAAAAAGTCTCATTATGGAAATAGAGTGAAGGATTTCTTTTTGAATTTATTTCGAATGGTGGTGAAGGAGGGTTGTCTGACTTGTTATTTGCTTTTGAATTTCTAAACATTTATGAAAAACTTTTGGAATTTTCAAATATAAAACTCTCCTGTTGTAGCAAGGATAGTGACCCTCTTCTGTGGGAGCTGCTATCACCCACACTTGGGGCCCTTTTACGAAACTTGGATGCCCACCGCAGGGAGACGAGTACAGTCAGCTGTGTACTGAAAAGGTTAGCTCACATAGAGCAGCCATACTGTTTATATCAAGGCAGCCGGGTCGCCGGCACACGTTAAATGACGAGTTAACTATAAACAATCAAGCACGGCCGGTGACCGGGGTCAGGGGTTGAATCAGCTGTCATCCAAGATGTGTTAGAGAATCAGAACATGTTGCTGAATCATAACAGGACACTTGTGGGCTGGGAATGCCTTGTCTCTGTGTCTTTCTTTTGTGATGTATATTGTCTCTCTCTCTCTCTCTCGCGCGCGCGCCCACTTAGTCTACGGCAAAGAGATTAAAATCAGTCTGGTGTTTGCTAGCAACGCAACGAGATGTGTGTCGCATGCACGCCAAGCTATTTGAGTTTTTAATCATGATTCTTTGGCAAAAATGAATTATATTTTTATATATAAAGTAATGTGTGTTCGCTAATTATAAAACGTTCCATTTCCAGCCGATGGTCTCAGCAGATGATTAATTCCCAGGAGAGAATTAAAAACGCCTAATGAACAGAGCTAGTCCAATGATGCCGCCCTGCAAACTGACCAAATATTCAGTCGGATATAATTAACCCTTTCATTAAAGGGATGTGTCTATCTTTTAGCCCAGAGAGCTAGTGTGATACCATTCCAGGACTTTAAGAACCCTAACACTTCTACAGATGTTTCCATGGCGCGGACACACTAAGCTACACTCCCCGCAAACGATCGTACCACACTGTGATGTCATAATAGAATCTCTCCCTTTTCGCTATTGTGACAATATTAACTGGCCCTATGAAGGTCGGCGCCCAGCATACACGACTAGTATAAATTGGCCCAGTAGAATATAATATAATTTCTGGTTTGAAATAAGAGTATTAATTTATATGGTCAGAGTGACCTATAGACCTCTTCTGTATTCATAAACATTAACCAACATTGGACCTCAAATAAACAAAATGAGAATTAGCTTGATAAATAACATTCTCCACTGAAGATAAACAAGTTCATATATCAATTTATATGATCAGTGACCTCAAAACATCTTCAATCTCAGATGGCATTATCGGAATTGAACCTTGTTGTTTCGAATTGGAAAACAGTGGAAATGTAATATACTTATAATTTGGATAAGGATAAACAATTTTCAAGTTTGGTTTATATTGTCAGAATGACCTATAAACATCTTATGTCTCAATAACATTATCGAAGTTGAACATTGTTGTTAGATTCACAAGCGATTTCCATATAAGTGAGTTGAAGTTGAGAGAGTTAACCAGTCAGTCGGTGATAAGCATTGGGCGAGGACTAGCCAGTCGGTGATAAGCATTGGGAGAGGATTAGCCAGTCGGTGATAAGCATTGGGCGAGGACTAGCCAGTCGGTGATAAGCATTGGGAGAGGATTAGCCAGTCGGTGATAAGCATTGGGCGAGGACTAGCCAGAGTTACACCAAGCAGACCGTGAATTAATCAATGAGAGAAACGGACATAAGAACCCTTCTCTATCCGTGAAAGATATCACACCTATCGGGATACCTGTGTCCTCGCCCAAGCTTAGAACTGCACGCCACTGATAGAGGGGTAAATTGTCCATCGGTCCAATTACATACCAGAGTGAACTAATATTATCTGGCCAACTGGCCTACTGACTCAACAAGTGTATATTTTATTTCATTATTTATTATTAAGAATAATTATTTTCTGAGAAAACCACAGCGGACTTGACTTGTTTCCTTCAACAGTTCTGCATGAATGACCTTTCATTCCACAGGGATCCCGAGTCGCTGATTCCCCCTCAACGGTCACCCACTTATCTAAACAAACACAACATGGGGGGATGTGACCTTATGAGAGGCCTCTTCGACAACTGCGGCCTTCTTCGGAGCAGCAACTTTTGTACCAACAGGATCACGTGACTAACCAACCCAGGAGCGGCCAACTGGTGACGTCACGGGTGGGTTAAAGGGCTTTTCATTTGGTGCCGCGACCAGGATGTCACACCTGTCAGGTTGACCACACAGAAAAGTAACATTTTAATAATGCCGCAACGCAGGACTAGCATACATTTGTATTGGTACCTCGGGAAGAAAGAAAAGAAAAAAGGAAAAAGAAAGAAAAAGAAAGAGAGTCTAACGGGCACCCTAACCCGTTTTGATAAAAAAAAAATTGAAAAAAAAAAATAGACGACAGACAAACTGTTTTTTTTTTTGTAAGAGACTTTAAGAGCCGACCGGGACCACGGACTGTAGTTAATCGACTATAAGGTCTGGACGAGCTCGCAAAGACAACCACCCGACATCGGTAGACCACAAAAGGAGCAGACCAGAAAAAGAAAAGGGGTAAGTGACTCTTTGATCTCCCTTGTTCAATTGCTCAGTTTTGTACTCTGTCAGTGTATCAATTGCTGTTCAACTTTGCACGTAGTTGGGTATTTCCGTTGTTGGGGTTGTATCTTATAAAAAAAAAAGGAATGGGTTCAGAGGAAAACATAGTGAGAAGTTTAGCAGAGATGGAGGAAGGGGCGAGAAAAATATTTTATATCTTATAACTGTCCCGCCGGTCATGTATATACATACAAATTTTATATATATATATATATATATATACATATATATACACACACACATATATACATATCAATTTTCCCAAATTTATACCTACCAGCGACCATGCGCGATTGAAGTTCACTTTAAAAGAGACATTTACACTGTGAAGTCCACACAACATTGGACGTGACTTCTCCAAGACCAGGAAGGATTATTACACAAAATAATATGGTTAATACCTTGTCTAAAGCTCTGACGAGGAAATATTAGATAAAAAAGTCAAGATTAAGAAAAAAACAAATATTATTTTTACTTTTTATTTTGATTTTAATAAAAATATCTGCTCTAACACATGGTTTTTTGAAGGCATTTTGCCTCTTTCAGTTTAAAATTCTAAAGATGCTTAAAAAAATGAACTTTCCCAAATTTATATATATATATATATATATATAGGCAGAGAGAAAAAGAGAGAGAAATTGGCTCTTTTCTTAATGTCTTTTTAAAGTTTTGTAAGCACACGTGAAATATTTCCGAAATAGAATCAAGAAACAGACTTGAAACAATGAAATAAAAGTAGAATGAAAAAAAAGAAGTTTTTTTTGCTAAAAATTCGTTCACCGATAATTCATTCGATCAATGTTTAAAAACAAAAAGAGGAAATGATTGAGAAAGAACTTGTCACAATTTCTAAGGAGTGGAACTAGTTTAAATACAGTACAAAATAACCCCCTACACCTAATACCCCCCCCCCCACCTCTCCAAAGAATAACACTCATGTCCATTGTTAAAAAAAGCCAATTGTAGACCATGGAGAAGGTAAAGTTAGAAAAGGTGGTGGTTCTTGGTTCCGAACTACTAATTACACTTGTCTGCAGACAGCAGGTCATTCCGTCAATGGTAATTGGTCAGTTCTAAAATAAGATCAGTGATTGGATTTGACACTTTGCAGTAGAAGTAAAAATAGCAAACCAACTTGGCTGATAGTTGGATAGAAATAAAAGTCACAAGAACAAAGAGTTAAGGTTTCTTGGAGATTTCTATTGTTGCATAAAAGACAAAACTTTTCATTCATGTTCAGATCTTTGCGCAAAAGAAAACCAATAAGAAATTCTATCTTACATATAAAATTGCGCCACTTTTCTTCCAGAATCTTTGTAATTATTAGCTTTTTTATCTGCATATATAAGGCAAATGTTGGTCTGTGGTGTTAAAAAATAAAAAAATTATTTCAGATCGATTTTGATATTTAATCAAGATAAATATGTTATTTTTGATTAGTCATGAACAAAGGAAGTCGGGGTTCTTACTCTCACACTCAAATCTATTCTCACCCATTACACCAGGTGCAAATTTTTCAATATTCACTGGCTGACTCACATTCAACAGTAAAGTTGTTATAACAATGTTTTCGACGTTTTGTCATCTGGCCTTCTCAAGATGCCTTCTGTAGAATCTGGGAAACATCATACATTTTGAACTCAAGCCTTTATTGGGGTATACTATAAACATTCTATTCTTTATTGGGGTATACTATTAACATTCTATTCTTTATTGGGGTATACTATTAACATTCTATTCTTTATTGCAATATACTATTAACATTCTATTCTTTATTGGGGTATACTATTAACATTCTATTCTTTATTGGGGTATACTATTAACATTCTATTCTTTATCGAGGTATACTATTAACATTCTATTCTTTATCGAGGTATACTATAAACATTCTATTCTTTATCGAGGTATACTATTAACATTCTATTCTTTATCGAGGTATACTATTAACATTCGATTCTTTATTAGGGTATACTATTAACATTCTATTCTTTATCGAGGTATACTATTAACATTCTATTCTTTATCGAAGTATACTATTAACATTCTATTATTCAGGCTTTGGCATTGTTTCAGTTAACTGCAAAGAACGTTGCTTTCTTCCTTCGTGTGCCTAACATAAAATGGAATTTGCATGAACAGAATTTTTTCCAAGAATTTCTCATCTGTGGAACATGTTGCCACAAGAATGATTACCTACGGGCATAAAAAAAGAAGACCATTTTTAAATCCAATGTAAAAAAACACCTTCCATAAACGCTCCTAATAAGTCATCAAATCTTATTCATTCTATTCATCATTTTCAATCCTCTCATAATATTCTTAATCATTCAACATGATTTATCTATCTCATTAACCGTTATCCTACAGTGTCATTTAGCCTTCATAAGTGATGACTTATGGAGCGAATTAAAAAAAAAATTGTTAAACTGTCTTGCTTCTTTGGTCAGGATTGAACTCAGAAACGCAAGATAACCTGCACACTTTAACCAACGTCCTAGTCTTCTCGTCCACAAAGAAACATGATTGCGATAACCAGGGTGTCAGTTAAAATTTACAGGCTACCTTGAGATTCTAAGTTCAATAGAATTAAATTTTAATCTCACAATCCTATTTAAAAACATATTTATATATAATTTGGAAAAACAAAACACACAAGAAAAACACACACAAAAAAACGGTATAGTAAAAAATAAAAATGAACAAAAATGAAAGTCAGCGTTGAGTAGATAAAGCTAAGATATCTAAATGAATAAATGTTAACGTTTTTTTCCTTCATCACTTTCTATATTACAATCAAAACAGGTTACTGTTATTTAAATCAATAATACAACATAGAAATTTGAAATACTCTATATATACTAGAAACGAACGATCGAAGGACATACTAGATAATTTGCATATCTATTTTTTTATCACTTCATAATTAATTAATATTTGATGTTATTTATTTCTAATTTTATTGCACTATCTTATCTACATATGTGCAATAGTTTCGTCAATATTAATAGTACTTAAAATGATTTAATCATAAAATGGATAACCTAAGAAAAAACTATTCTTATTATTAAAATTGCTTGTGAGAATTTTTAATGACTCGACTTGGCAGAAGCGAGAAAGAAAAAAAGGAGGAAGAGCGTGGCTAGCTTGCTACTGACTGGTTGTCTATCTCTCTCTCTCTCTGGCTAATGTGTCTGCCCCCTTTCCCCCTCTCTCCAGTTAACAATGCCATATTTTTTTAAATTAACGTCTGATGTCGCTGCGATGCTAAGAACAGATACTACATTTTGATCTTAGCCAAAAGACCAAGGAGCTATAATAAAATAATGTTTTCATGACCAGTCATTTTTAAATGAATAGAAAAAATGATTTAACCTATTGTTGTATTATCTTGGAATGAGAAGGCCAGTGTAGTATCAGTTCTGTTGTCATTAGACTGCCCTCCCAGGAATTACCTTCCCCATTTAAAGGGGGTGTGGGTAATCCTCCAGGTATTACATCCTCTTTTTACTTGCAATATTTAAGTAATTCTATTTTAAAAAAAGGTGGCCATTTAAAAATAATTCAAACCTGGACAAAGTATTTTCTGTAAGGAATTAAATCATATTACATGTTATTCTTCTTAACAACATGCTGCAACGATCCACAATAAAAACTGATGCACCAGAATCAAATAATAATTTTGTAGGAAGAAAACTATCGATGACAAAGAAACGATAAAGAGACTGACTTTACTTTATATATTAGATGAATTAAAAATTGCTTACCTGATCATAGAGGTAGTAGAATGTAACTTTATCCTTTGATTGGAGTGAAGTGTAAGAATCTGGCATGTAGCGCACCCGGAGTTCATACCTGAAAGGAGAAAAACACAAATATATATAAGAGGAAAAAAGATGGCACACAAGATGTAAATCAAACAAGCCGCGCATGCGTGGTCCCCCTCTGTATGTGACTCGATGTGGTGAGTGTAAAATCCAATAAATTTGGGCAATTTGGGGCATTTTTAACCTCCATTGTACCCCCTGGGGGCGCGAACTAGAATTTTTCTGAGGTCAAGGATGCTCATTTTATATCCAGAACAATTGCCTCTACATTTTGACCAAGTTTCAGACAAGTTGAATGGATGGATCAAACGTTATGGGTGAAAAGGGTCATTTTTTGCCATTTTGAGGGCTTATTTTGGCCAAGTTTCAGAGAAATTGAATGGATGGATGAAAAGTTATGGGGCAAAAAATGTCACTTTTTGCCATTTCGGGGCCTTTTGACCCCCTGGGGGCCTAACCAGATTTTTTTTTAAAAATCGGAGAATGTCACTTTCTACCCTGACAAAAGTTACAAC
The DNA here is from genome assembly GCA_963556195.1 of Sepiola atlantica. Taxonomy (NCBI): domain Eukaryota; kingdom Metazoa; phylum Mollusca; class Cephalopoda; order Sepiida; family Sepiolidae; genus Sepiola; species Sepiola atlantica. Next base: position 10,395,793 of record OY744516.1, on the reverse strand, counting down.
TTCATACAAAATTTCAGAGAAATTCAATGGATGGTTGCGGAGAAAAATCCGGACGGACGGACAGACAGACGGACGGACGGAAATGTCTCAAAACATAAGTCCCCCGATTTTATAAATCGGGGGATCAATTAAACTAATGTGGATATCTGATATTTAGTCTTTATTTATGAAAAGACTTCTTCGGAATGAGATTTTGTTTTGATTAGTACAAAGATGCATTCTAAAAAGATATGAGGAAGTAGGTGGTGAGAAGGTAAAGCAAAAACCGAAGAGAGGTGATGCGAGAATCTACTAGACGACCTGTTGGGTGAGCCGATTTTTTTTTAAGTACACCCATACAGTTAGAGAATTAAGTTACTGTTTGCTTTCAATTTTAGGAAAACTAGCAAGATAATTTAGGAAGGAAATTAGTTTTCAAAATTTGTAATGTTTTACAGTGTTTGAGATAAATTTAACACTTTCTGGAAAGGAAAAGAAAAACGTCATCTCTTGGCAAATAATTGATGTATTATCAAAATTTAACAAAGTGCATTTCTTAGGGATCTTTTGCCGAATGCAGCTCACCCGAAGAAGCCACCCTGAACCCCTATCATGGCTTCCAGGTGGAACCTGAAGCTGGAGCATGTGACCTTTGAGATCCGCCTGAATACCACTTTGATCCTGGAAATCAGCTCATCCTTTTAACCGGATTGTTATATCTGATCTTGTGATAAGATTCATTTCCGTTATATCTGATCTTGTGATAAGATTCATTTCCGTTATATCGGATCTTGTGATAAGATTCATTTCCGTTATATCGGATCTTGTGATAAGATTCATTTCCGTTATATCGGATCTTGTGATAAGATTCATTTCCGTTATATCGGATCTTGTGATAAGATTCATTTCCGTTATATCGGATCTTGTGATAAGATTCATTTCCGTTATATCGGATCTTGTGATAAGATTCATTTCCGTTATATCGGATCTTGTGATAAGATTCATTTCCGTTATATCGGATCTTGTGATAAGATTCATTTCCGTTATATCGGATCTTGTGATAAGATTCATTTCCGTTATATCGGATCTTGTGATAAGATTCATTTCCGTTATATCGGATCTTGTGATAAGATTCATTTCCGTTATATCGGATCTTGTGATAAGATTCATTTCCGTTATATCGGATCTTGTGATAAGATTCATTTCCGTTATATCGGATCTTGTGATAAGATTCATTTCCGTTATATCGGATCTTGTGATAAGATTCATTTCCATTATATCGGATCTTGTGATAAGATTCATTTCCGTTATATCGGATCTTGTGATAAGATTCATTTCCGTTATATCGGATCTTGTGATAAGATTCATTTCCGTTATATCGGATCTTGTGATAAGATTCATTTCCGTTATATCGGATCTTGTGATAAGATTCATTTCCGTTATATCGGATCTTGTGATAAGATTCATTTCCGTTATATCGGATCTTGTGATAAGATTCATTTCCGTTATATCGGATCTTGTGATAAGATTCATTTCCGTTATATCGGATCTTGTGATAAGATTCATTTCCGTTATATCGGATCTTGTGATAAGATTCATTTCCGTTATATCGGATCTTGTGATAAGATTCATTTCCGTTATATCGGATCTTGTGATAAGATTCATTTCTGTTATATCTGATCTTGTGATAAGATTCATTTCTGTTTCATCTGATCTTGTGACAAGATTCATTTCTGTTTCATCTGATCTTGTGATAAGATTCATTTCTGTTATATCTGATCTTGTGATAAGATTCATTTCTGTTATATCTGATCTTGTGATAAGATTCATTTCCGTTTTATCGGATCTTGTGATAAGATTCATTTCCGTTATATCGGATCTTGTGATAAGATTCATTTCCGTTATATCTGATCTTGTGATAAGATTCATTTCTGTTATATCTGATCTTGTGATAAGATTCATTTCTGTTTCATCTGATCTTGTGACAAGATTCATTTCTGTTTCATCTGATCTTGTGATAAGATTCATTTCTGTTATATCTGATCTTGTGATAAGATTCATTTCTGTTATATCTGATCTTGTGATAAGATTCATTTCCGTTATATCTGATCTTGTGATAAGATTCATTTCTGTTATATCTGATCTTGTGATAAGATTCATTTCTGTTTCATCTGATCTTGTGATAAGATTCATTTCTGTTTCATCTGATCTTGTGACAAGATTCATTTCTGTTTCATCTGATCTTGTGATAAGATTCATTTCTGTTTCATCTGATCTTGTGACAAGATTCATTTCTGTTTCATCTGATCTTGTGACAAGATTCATTTCTGTTTCATCTGATCTTGTGATAAGATTCATTTCTGTTATATCTGATCTTGTGATAAGATTCATTTCTGTTATATCTGATCTTGTGATAAGATTCATTTCTGTTATATCTGATCTTGTGATAAGATTCATTTCTGTTATATCTGATCTTGTGATAAGATTCATTTCTGTTATATCTGATCTTGTGATAAGATTCATTTCTGTTATATCTGATCTTGTGATAAGATTCATTTCCGTTTTATCGGATCTTGTGATAAGATTCATTTCCGTTATATCGGATCTTGTGATAAGATTCATTTCCGTTATATCTGATCTTGTGATAAGATTCATTTCTGTTATATCTGATCTTGTGATAAGATTCATTTCTGTTTCATCTGATCTTGTGACAAGATTCATTTCTGTTTCATCTGATCTTGTGATAAGATTCATTTCTGTTATATCTGATCTTGTGATAAGATTCATTTCTGTTATATCTGATCTTGTGATAAGATTCATTTCTGTTATATCTGATCTTGTGATAAGATTCATTTCTGTTTCATCTGATCTTGTGATAAGATTCATTTCTGTTATATCTGATCTTGTGATAAGATTCATTTCTGTTATATCTGATCTTGTGATAAGATTCATTTCTGTTATATCTGATCTTGTGATAAGATTCGTTTCTGACTTTAACATTCTTAGCAAAATCTCATGTATTAAAGATTTAAAGTTTTGGAAGTTTTTTTATATATAATAATTTTATAAATAGAAAAGATTAAACAACACTACGGGAACAAACGTTAGTTATAGCTTTATAATAATTGGGTTCAATTAATAATTTAATCACAAAACGATGCTGTATTATATTTAACTTCGAAAATCCTATTTTAAAACAATAATTTTATAAATAATAGATATAATAAAGATAAAAAAAGCGAAACCGAAATATAAAAAAAAACGTTAACGCATAACACTAAAACTAAATATTACGCACTCTTACGCCTAGCAGCTGTGTTAAAAAATTTATAATGATCGGGTAATTAGTTTAGGAATGAATCATTTACATAAAAATATATAAACATACCTAATTTTATAAAGATAGTGATATATATAGTAATAAGTAGTAATAAGTTTTATTAAAAAAAATACAGGTAAATGGTGTGATTGCAAATTCCAATCTACGCACAACCTTATATTATGTATCGTACTGCTTTTTTTGTTGACACTTGTCTTTACATAGGTAATAGCATTAAATAAACAGATCATTTAGTGGAGAGGGCGGGAAATAAACAAAAAAAAACACAAAGTGAAAAATGAGACTCATACAAAATTTGAACCAGTTCTTCCGTAATAGGGACCACTTAATATGTTCTTGTCTTTGACTGTTTGACTAATGAGACGCACAGTTACAGAAAGCTGAGTTTTTACAAAAAAATCCTTCTCTGCAGTAAATCTGTTTATGTTTTTACTAGCGCGTAACCATGATCGTGTTGAACTTGCGACACGCAGCGAATACAGTGAACTTGTGATATCGTTAACATTAAAATTCATTTTCGACAGTAAATTATGCATCATACTGCATTTTTGTTTTACATTTGTGTAGGTAATGCGATTAAATAAATGGTTAAATTAGCCCAGCTGGAAATAAAAAAAAAAAAATGAAAAAATGAAAAATGAGACTAAAACAGGATTCAAACCTGTGCCTTCAAAATGTGAATGTTAACTATGAAAAAAAAAAAGTTCTCAGAACTATTCCTGGCAAACGAGCAACCAAAAGAATACTTGTTCTTTTAGAATGTTTATTCCATTTCATCCACGAGAAAAAAAAAACCCCTGTAGAATCATTTATGAGAGCGTGAATGAAAATTAGTGAGCCTCACGCAGACATCTGCAGATTAAACAAATAAAAACCTGTGATTTCATTTAGAGTCTTTATTTAGTGAAGATATCGCTACCGTTTACTGCAAATGCCATCTTCCAAAATTAGCAACTGTTTACTTTTATATGCTTTACCTGTTTTATCATTCTGGTATCTGAAAAGCATCTGCTCGAATTGGTTGCAGATAACAAACAAATTATGCACGTTCTAACACAAACAATAATTATTGGCGGCAGAAATGTTTGTTATTTATATATGAATTAAATATGCACATATTAATCTTTATAAGACAGTCGATTAATATGAGAGTTATATAGCGCAACTAATTAACACAATTGTCATATAGCGCAGCCAATTAACACAATTGTAATATAGCTCAGCCAATAAACACAATTGTCATATTGCTCAGCCAATTAACACAATTGTAATATAGCTCAGCCAATAAACACAATTGTCATATTGCTCAGCCAATTAACACAATTGTCATATTGCTCAGCCAATTAACACAATTGTCATATTGTGCAGCCAATTAACACAATTGTCATATAGCTCAGCCAATTAACACAATTGTCATATAGCTCAGCCAATTCACACAATTGTCATATAGCTCAGCCAATTAACACAATTGTCACATAGTGCAGCCAATTAACACAATTGTCACATAGTGCAGCCAATTAACACAATTGTCATATAGCTCAGCCAATTAACAAAATTGTCATATAGCTCAGCCAATTAACACAATTGTCATATAGCTCAGCCAATTAACAAAATTGTCATATAGCTCAGCCAATTAACACAATTGTCACAAAGCGCAGCCAATTAACACAATTGTCATATAGCTGAGCCAATTAACAAAATTGTCCTATAGCTGAGCCAATTAACACAATTGTCATATAGCTGAGCCAATTAACACAATTGTCATATAGCTGAGCCAATTAACACAATTGTCATATAGCTGAGCCAATTAACACAATTGTTACATAGCGCAGCCAATTAACACAATTGTTACATAGCAAAGCCAATTAACACTGTCTTTGTATAGCACAGCCAATTAACAATTGTTATATAGAACAGCCAATTAACAATTGTTATATAGAACAGCCAATTAACAATTGTTATAGAGCACAGCCAATTTACAATTGTTATATACCACAGCCAATTAACAATTGTTATATACCACAGTCAATTAACAATTGTTATATACCACAGCAAATTAACAATTGTTATATACCACAGTCAATTAACAATTGTTATATACCACAGTCAATTAACAATTGTTATATACCACAGTCAATTAACAATTGTTATATACCACAGTCAATTAACAATTGCTATAGAGCACAGCCAATTAACAATTGTTATAGAAGCACAGCCAATTAACAATTTTTATAGAAGCACAGCCAATTAACAATTGTTATAGAGAACAGCCAATTAACAATTGTTATATAGAACAGCCAATTAACAATTGTTATAGAGCACAGCCAATTTACATGATGGTGATATAGCACAGATAATAAACAATTGTTACATAGCACAGCCAATTAACAATTGTTACATAGCACAGCCAATTAACACAATTGTTTCATAGCACAGCCAATTAACAATTGTTACATAGCACAGCCAATTAACAATTGTTACATAGCACAGCCAATTAACAATTGTTACATAGCACAGCCAATTAACAATTGTTACATAACACAGCCAATTAACACAATTGTTACATAGCACAGCCAATTAACACAATTGTTACATAGCACAGCCAATTAACAATTGTTACATAGCACAGCCAATTAACACAATTGTTTCATAGCACAGCCAATTAACAATTGTTACATAGCACAGCCAATTAACAATTGTTACATAGCACAGCCAATTAACAATTGTTACATAGCACAGCCAATTAACAATTGTTACATAGCACAGCCAATTAACACAATTGTTACATAGCACAGCCAATTAACACAATTGTTACATAGCACAGCCAATTAACAATTGTTACATAGCACAGCCAATTAACAATTGTTACATAGCACAGCCAATTAACAATTGTTACATAGCATAGCCAATTAAAAATTGTTACATAGCACAGCCAATTAACAATTGTTACATAGCACAGCCAATTAACAATTGTTACATAGCACAGCCAATTAACAATTGTTACATAGCATAGCCAATTAACAATTGTTACATAGCACAGCCAATTAACAATTGTTACATAGCACAGCCAATTAACAATTGTTACATAGCACAGCCAATTAACAATTGTTACATAGCACAGCCAATTAACAATTGTTACATAGCACAGCAACTTAACGTTAAAATTTTTTTTTTTTAACATAGTTCACCCCAAACAAGGCAGGCCGCCACTGTAGACATAAGGAGCTACTGAAAAAAAAGAACAGGGGGGGGGGGAGGTTGGGAGGAGGTCAACCTAAACTGGAATTAGCGCAGCGATATGTCTGTTTACATTAATTTTAAATTTCTGCTGTCAGTAATTCTTTTTTTTAACATGGTTCCCCCCAAACAAGGCAGGCCGCCACTGTAGACGTAAGGGGCTACTGAGAAAATAGAAAAGGGGAGAAGGTTGGGAGGGGGGAGGTCAGCCTAAATTTGAATCTGCGCAGCGAGATGTCTGTTTACATTAATTTTAAATTTCTGCTGTCAGTACTGTCGGGGAAACAGGGGACAGGGAGGGAGTTCCAGAGGCCAGCAGCACGAGGAAAGAAGCTATTTGAGTAGAAAGCTCTCCAGCATCTGGGGACCGCCACAGTGAATGGATGGGATTTAGTTGATTGTCGAGTTGGTCTAGTGAATTTACGTCGAGGGGGCACTAGAGTAGCCAATTCATTGGAGCATAATCCATTGAAGTATTTGTAAAACAAGCACAAGGATGCTACATTGCAGCGATGGAACAGGGACTGAAGCTTGGTTGACAGTGAGGGACCTATTAGGTTGGCGACTCTTTTGTAGGACCTAGTCAAGGAGGGAGAGAATAGTAGCCCAGATGTGGCAACAATACTCCATGCATGGGCGGATGGTGGCTTTGTAGAGATACAAGATAATGTCAGGTGTGAGGAGTTTACTAGCACGGTAGAGGGAGCCCACCTTCTTTGCAGCAGCCCTTGCACGGTCTTCAATATATTTGTTCCAATTCATGTTACCTGTAAAGGTTAGGCCGAGGAGTTTGAAAGATGAACTCTCAGGTAGGGTGTTATTTGCCATGACAATCGGTGGTTGGAAAGATTTCTTGTAGTTATTGAAGGAAAGGAGCTTTGTCTTTGTGGCATTAAAAGTTACCAACCATTTATGACCCCAATCTACTACAGCCTGGAAGTCATGATGGTTATATAGCGCAGCCAATTAACATGATGGTTATATAGCGCAGCCAATTAACATGATGGTTATATAGCGCAGCCAATTAACATGATGGGTATATAGCGCAGCCAATTGACATGATGGTTATATAGCGCAGCCAATTAACATGATGGTTATATAGCACAGCCAATTAACATGATAGTTATATAGCACAGCCAATTAACATGATGGGTATATAGCGCTGCCAATTAACATGATGGTTATATAGCGCTGCCAATTAACATGATGGTTATATAGCGCAGCCAATTAACATGATGGTTATATAGCGCAGCCAATTAACATGATGGGTATATAGCGCTGCCAATTAACATGATGGTTATATAGCACAGCCAATTAACATGATGGTTATATAGCGCAGCTAATTAACATGATGGTTATATAGCGCAGCCAATTAACATGATGGTTATATAGCGCAGCCAATTAACATGATGGTTATATAGCGCAGCCAATTAACATGATGGTTATATAGCGCAGCCAATTAACATGATGGTTATATAGCGCAGCCAATTAACATGATGGTTATATAGAGCAGCCAATTAACATGATGGTTATATAGCGCAGCCAATTAACATGATGGTTATATAGCGCAGCTAATTAACATGATGGTTATATAGCGCAGCCAATTAACATGACGGTTATATAGCACAGCCAATTAACATGACGGTTATATAGCGCAGCCAATTAACATGACGGTTATATAGCGCAGCCAATTAACATGATGGTTATATAGCGCAGCCAATTAACATGATGGTTATATAGCGCAGCCAATTAACATGGTTATATAGCGCAGCCAATTAACATGATGGTTATATAGCGCAGCCAATTAACATGATGGTTATATAGCGCAGCCTATTAACATGATGGTTATATAGCGCAGCCAATTAACATGACGGTTATATAGCGCAGCCAATTAACATGATGGTTATATAGAGCAGCCAATTAACATGATGGTTACATAGCGCTGCCAATTAACATGATGGTTATATAGCGCAGCTAATTAACATGATGGTTATATAGCGCTGCTAATTAACATGATGGTTATATAGCGCAGCCAATTAACATGATGGGTATATAGCGCTGCCAATTAACATGATGGTTATATAGCGCAGCCAATTAACATGATGGTTATATAGCGCAGCCAATTAACATGATGGTTATATAGCGCAGCCAATTTACATGATGGTTATATAGAGCAGCCAATTAACATGATGGTTACATAGCGCTGCCAATTAACATGATGGTTATATAGCGCAGCTAATTAACATGATGGTTATATAGCGCTGCTAATTAACATGATGGTTATATAGCGCAGCCAATTAACATGATGGGTATATAGCGCTGCCAATTAACATGATGGTTATATAGCGCAGCCAATTAACATGATGGTTATATAGCGCAGCCAATTAACATGATGGTTATATAGCGCAGCCAATTAACATGATGGTTATATAGCGCAGCCAATTTACATGATGGTTATATAGAGCAGCCAATTAACATGATGGTTACATAGCGCTGCCAATTAACATGATGGTTATATAGCACAGCCAATTAACATGATGGTTATATAGCGCAGCCAATTAACATGATGGGTATATAGTGCAACTAATTAACATGATGGTTATATAGCGCTGCCAATTAACATGATGGTTATATAGCGCAGCCAATTAACATGATGGTTATATAGCGCAGCCAATTTACATGATGGTTATATAGCGCAGCCAATTAACATGATGGTTATATAGCGCAGCCTATTAACATGATGGTTATATAGCGCAGCCAATTAACATGATGGTTATATAGAGCAGCCAATTAACATGATGGTTACATAGCGCTGCCAATTAACATGATGGTTATATAGCGCAGCCAATTAACATGATGGTTATATAGCGCAGCTAATTAACATGATGGTTATATAGAGCAGCCAATTAACATGATGGTTACATAGCGCTGCCAATTTACATGATGGTTACATAGCGCTGCCAATTAACATGATGGTTATATAGCGCAGCTAATTAACATGATGGTTATATAGCGCAGCCAATTAACATGATGGGTATATAGCGCAGCCAATTGACATGATGGTTATATAGCGCAGCCAATTAACATGATGGTTATATAGCACAGCCAATTAACATGATAGTTATATAGCACAGCCAATTAACATGATGGGTATATAGCGCTGCCAATTAACATGATGGTTATATAGCGCTGCCAATTAACATGATGGTTATATAGCGCAGCCAATTAACATGATGGTTATATAGCGCAGCCAATTAACATGATGGGTATATAGCGCTGCCAATTAACATGATGGTTATATAGCACAGCCAATTAACATGATGGTTATATAGCGCAGCTAATTAACATGATGGTTATATAGCGCAGCCAATTAACATGATGGTTATATAGCGCAGCCAATTAACATGATGGTTATATAGCGCAGCCAATTAACATGATGGTTATATAGCGCAGCCAATTAACATGATGGTTATATAGCGCAGCCAATTAACATGATGGTTATATAGAGCAGCCAATTAACATGATGGTTATATAGCGCAGCCAATTAACATGATGGTTATATAGCGCAGCCAATTAACATCACGGTTATATAGCGCAGCCAATTAACATCACGGTTATATAGCACAGCCAATTAACATGACGGTTATATAGCGCAGCCAATTAACATGACGGTTATATAGCGCAGCCAATTAACATGATGGTTATATAGCGCAGCCAATTAACATGATGGTTATATAGCGCAGCCAATTAACATGGTTATATAGCGCAGCCAATTAACATGATGGTTATATAGCGCAGCCAATTAACATGATGGTTATATAGCGCAGCCTATTAACATGATGGTTATATAGCGCAGCCAATTAACATGACGGTTATATAGCGCAGCCAATTAACATGATGGTTATATAGAGCAGCCAATTAAAATGATGGTTCCATAGCGCTGCCAATTAACATGATGGTTATATAGCGCAGCTAATTAACATGATGGTTATATAGCGCTGCTAATTAACATGATGGTTATATAGCGCAGCCAATTAACATGATGGGTATATAGCGCAGCCAATTTACATGATGGTTATATAGAGCAGCCAATTAACATGATGGTTACATAGCGCTGCCAATTAACATGATGGTTATATAGCGCAGCTAATTAACATGATGGTTATATAGCGCTGCTAATTAACATGATGGTTATATAGCGCAGCCAATTAACATGATGGGTATATAGCGCTGCCAATTAACATGATGGTTATATAGCGCAGCCAATTAACATGATGGTTATATAGCGCAGCCAATTAACATGATGGTTATATAGCGCAGCCAATTTACATGATGGTTATATAGAGCAGCCAATTAACATGATGGTTACATAGCGCTGCCAATTAACATGATGGTTATATAGCACAGCCAATTAACATGATGGTTATATAGCGCAGCCAATTAACATGATGGGTATATAGTGCAACTAATTAACATGATGGTTATATAGCGCTGCCAATTAACATGATGGTTATATAGCGCAGCCTATTAACATGATGGTTATATAGCGCAGCCAATTTACATGATAGTTATATAGCGCAGCCAATTAACATGATGGTTATATAGCGCAGCCAATTAACATGATGGTTATATAGCGCAGCCAATTAACATGATGGTTATATAGAGCAGCCAATTAACATGATGGTTACATAGCGCTGCCAATTAACATGATGGTTATATAGCGCAGCCAATTAACATGATGGTTATATAGCGCAGCTAATTAACATGATGGTTATATAGAGCAGCCAATTAACATGATGGTTACATAGCGCTGCCAATTTACATGATGGTTACATAGCGCTGCCAATTAACATGATGGTTATATAGCGCAGCTAATTAACATGATGGTTATATAGAGCAGCCAATTAACATGATAGTTACATAGCGCAGCTAATTAACATGATGGTTACATAGCGCTGCCAATTTACATGATGGTTACATAGCGCTGCCAATTAACATGATGGTTATATAGCGCAGCTAATTAACATGATGGTTATATAGAGCAGCCAATTAACATGATAGTTACATAGCGCAGCTAATTAACATGATGGTTATATAGAGCAGCCAATTAACATGATGGTTATATAGCGCAGCTAATTAACATGATGGTTATATAGCGCAGCCAATTAACATGATGGGTATATAGCGCTGCCTATTAACATGATGGTTATATAGCGCAGCCAATTAACATGATGGTTATAAAGCGCAGCCAATTAACATGATGGGTATATAGTGCAACTAATTAACATGATGGTTATATAGCGCTGCCAATTAACATGATGGTTATATAGCGCAGCCAATTAACATGATGGTTACATAGCGCAGCCAATTAACATGATGGTTATATAGCGCTGCCAATTAACATGATGGTTATATAGCGCAGCCAATTAACATGATGGTTATATAGCGCAGCCAATTAACATGATGGTTACATAGCCCTGCCAATTAACATGATGGTTATATAGCGCAGCCAATTAACATGATAGTTATATAGCGCAGCCAATTTACATGATGGTTATATAGCGCAGCTAATTAACATGATGGTTATATAGCGCAGCCAATTAACATGATGGTTATATAGCGCAGCCAATTAACATGATGGTTATATAGCGCAGCCAATTAACATGATGGTTATATAGCGCAGCCAATTAACATGATGGTTATATAGAGCAGCCAATTAACATGATGGTTACATAGCGCTGCCAATTAACATGATGGTTATATAGCGCAGCCAATTAACATGATGGTTATATAGCGCAGCTAATTAACATGATGGTTATATAGAGCAGCCAATTAACATGATGGTTACATAGCGCTGCCAATTTACATGATGGTTATATAGCGCAGCTAATTAACATGATGGTTATATAGAGCAGCCAATTAACATGATGGTTATATAGCGCTGCCAATTAACATGATGGTTATATAGCGCAGCCAATTAACATGATGGTTATATAGCGCAGCCAATTAACATGATGGTTACATAGCGCTGCCAATTAACATGATGGTTATATAGCGCAGCCAATTAACATGATGGTTATATAGCGCAGCCAATTAACATGATGGTTATATAGCGCAGCTAATTAACATGATGGTTATATAGCGCAGCCAATTAACATGATGGTTATATAGCGCAGCCAATTTACATAATGGTTATATAGAGCAGCCAATTAACATGATGGTTATATAGCGCAGCCAATTAACATGATGGTTATATAGCGCAGCCAATTAACATGATGGTTACATAGCGCTGCCAATTAACATGATGGTTATATAGCGCAGCCAATTAACATGATGGTTATATAGCGCAGCCAATTAACATGATGGTTACATAGCGCTGCCAATTAACATGATGGTTATATAGCGCAGCTAATTAACATGATGGTTATATAGCGCAGCTAATTAACATGATGGTTATATAGCGCAGCCAATTAACATGATGGTTATATAGCGCAGCCAATTAACATGATGGTTACATAGCGCTGCCAATTAACATGATGGTTATATAGCGCAGCTAATTAACATGATGGTTATATAGCGCAGCTAATTAACATGATGGTTATATAGCGCAGCCAATTAACATGATGGTTATATAGCGCAGCTAATTAACATGATGGTTATATAGCGCAGCCAATTAACATGATGGTTATATAGCGCAGCCAATTTACATGATGGTTATATAGCGCAGCCAATTAACATGATGGTTATATAGCGCAGCCAATTAACATGATGGTTATATAGCGCAGCCAATTAACATGATGGTTACATAGCGCTGCCAATTAACATGATGGTTATATAGCGCAGCTAATTAACATGATGGTTATATAGCGCAGCTAATTAACATGATGGTTATATAGCGCAGCTAATTAACATGATGGTTATATAGCGCAGCTAATTAACATGATGGTTATATAGCGCAGCCAATTAACATGATGGTTATATAGCGCAGCTAATTAACATGATGGTTATATAGCGCAGCCAATTAACATGATGGTTACATAGCGCTGCCAATTAACATGATGGTTATATAGCGCAGCTAATTAACATGATGGTTATATAGCGCAGCTAATTAACATGATGGTTATATAGCGCAGCCAATTAACATGATGGTTATATAGCGCAGCTAATTAACATGATGGTTATATAGCGCAGCCAATTAACATGATGGTTATATAGCGCAGCCAATTAACATGATGGTTATATAGCGCAGCCAATTAACACGATTGGTTATATAGCGCAGCCAATTAACACGATTGGTTAATAGTGCAGTAACACAATGGATATATTACGCAGCCAATTAATACAATTGTTATATAACAGAGCCAATTAATGTGATTGTTATATACTAGATAACTCTGCGGTGGTTGTCAGACTTGCTATTTGCTTTCTTGTTTCTCCTTGCCACTTAAACTGATTTTGTCTGAGAGCTAGAAAAAGACAAGTTTTGCTTATGAGGTTGCGTTTGCGTGACGAGATAGAAGTATACACACACACACATACACACACATATATATGTATATATATATATATATATATATATATATAAATACACACACACAAATAGATACACGTCTTTTATTATTGAGTAGTCAAGGATAGGGCACTTGATTCTGAAGAAGTCAATAGGTTGAATGGTTGGGATTGTTAGTGCAAGCCAAATAACCTTATAAATATAGGAGCTCAACTATTTTTAGTATTGAGCACTATCAGATTGGACTGACTTCATTACTGACTTCATTTCTCATCAATAAGCTTGAATTTATATAATAAAATTGTCAGACAAGATATCGTCTTTCAAATGTAACATTTTAAAAGAAACTTTTTAATGTATTTTATGGTAAAAGTATAAAGGGAGGTGACAGTGTTTAAGTGGATAACGACATGGACTGACGACCTGGGTGTGCCAAGTTCGAATCCAGTCGATTCCATAATACCACTTTTACTTAGAGATGTTGGCAACCATTACGTGGTCCTTCCTGCAAGAATGCCGACAACAGAATCAAACCAGTCAACAAAGTGGTACCATTCTGATTGATACAAATTGAATTTAACGTATTTTAGAATTTTAAACAATTTTATTCAATTAATGGAATACCATCATTCAATTAAACTTTACAAAAATCTGATTTGAAAAGAAAAGATGGGGAAAAATCCCTATCATGCAACAGCATATAAAATATATGTGCATAATTTCGAATCATGTCTATATTATCGTTAAATAAAAAAAACTCTTAACTAAAACTTATTTTTTTACATATTTATGTGGGCAAAAATCATAAGTTCTTAACTAACAGACTATTAACTCTTTAAAAAAACAAAAACAACAAAAAAAACCTCCAAAGTTGTAATTGTTTTTAGTCAAATAACAAACTTTTTCCGGAAATTACATTTATTTCATTTTCACTTTTGTTACGCCTTCGTGAAATACTTTTTCTTTTTATCAGCACAAATGAATCATAATACTCGATTTTTACTGAGAAACTTTCATTCTCATCAAACAAACTTTGGATTTTTCTTGCCATCACTATACTGACCAGGTTTGTTATTTTAACATGTCACTTTACGCGCGAACCTAACCATTTAAATGAAGTTTTAATATTTAACGATTTCATTCAATGTGACGATGTGGAAATGTTAGTGTGGAAATGAGATACTGACGACGGCAAAATGATGGGATTTCCCGTTATTATTATTCTCCAGTGGGGAAAAGAGAATTGTTCATGATATGGAATATTTGTACACCGGCTATGGTGTCAGGACGCGTCCATGTTTGTATGTAAGTATGTGTGTCTGTACACCGGTTTGAAAGTCAGTTCACATGTAAGCAGTTATGTGTGTGTGTGTTATATTAAGTCCACGTGTATGAGCAGTAGCCATTTTGGCTTCTCAGTACTTTGTGCTGAAGTGGCCAGAGCGAGGTAGCCCGGTGTAGTAGTCGTCTACATGTCGAGAGAGGCAAGAAAAAGAGAGAATGAGTAGATATTAACAGGACCGGCGGTACAGTTATAAAAGTGGGGGGCTCTCCTAAAAAGTGGGGGGGGGCCGATTAAACACATGCATATATAACTTCATTATTGATGACCGTAAAGTGGAGGGGCCAAGTCAAAAAGTGGGGGGGCTTGAGGGGGGAGCTTGATCCCCCCCTGCACCCCTGGTGCCGCCGTCCATGTATTAATCCCACGCGTATGAGGCAGTAGCCATTTTGTCTTCTTGTCGAACCCAGGGCCAAAGGCTCGGGAAAATGTCTGTTGCGTCCCCAGAGAGGGTGGGGGGCGTGTGTTTGGCAGTGCCAAAGAAGAGGCTTCTTGTGCCTAAGAAGAAAAAGAGAAAGAGTGGATGGCGCTCAAGTGTTTATATAGTTATGCTAGCCATCTGAGATTCGTCTAAGAGAAAGCCACTGATTGGTCAAGCCAAGAAGAAAGTAGATTGCTTGAACCAATCGGCGGGCAGCTAAGAAGTCATCTTGTAGCAAACTGCTACAAATTTATCGGGCAAAAAATAATTTAACTTTCACAAAAATCCTAATTAGAAAAAAATAAAATAAAATAAAAATAATTTAGTAAACAACTCAAACTTTACATTTTTTTTTTTCATTTTCACTTTTCTTTTTCCTCCGTGAAACAAAAATTCAAGTAAAAAATCTTTTGAGCAAAGCTGAGTAAATAAAACTAGTGTGTAGATATAAAGTTGGACCGTTTATCACTGACAGACACATAAAACTTAAATTCCATATACAAATGAGAAGAACTTCAGATTTCTAATACACTGAGTACGCCCACGTGATCCACATACTTATGCGAACTAATTTGCATATTGATTTCAAAAATTACATTTCATTAATTCACTATTCCTTCTATTTGTTTTCTAAATACATTTGTTTTTATTTCTTTATCACACAGACTTCTATTTATGCTTATTTTTTTAGATCGTGAATAAAAATAATTAGTATTTTAGGTAAAAAGAGTCTTTCCGACTTTTTAAAGGCAATTTAATTCTAATGTTGGCATTGTAAATTATGGACAAGACATACACAAACCGCGGCCAAGCAAACAAGTCACTGAGTAACCCCACCACAATCATCACCATCCCAACAGACATTGATTTCATTACCTCCATCCCCTGCATTTTGTTTCATTTGTACACAAATCAGCCATTATATTTAAATTGCAAATTACTCCCACACCCCATACAATTGCCAATAGCTTGTTTTTTATCCTTTTTAAAGACTTAACATTTTCGGTTAAAAGAGTCGATTTACTTTTGCCGTTGCAATGCTTGATTTCTTCAATTTTCACAAAAAATACTGTGACACGGGCAGTGGCGTAGCTAGACCTTTTGCCGCCCGGGGCGGTAAGAAAACTACATCGGACTATTCTCTCCTTGATACATCCATGTTATTTGGCGAAAATTCGGACTTCAACAACAACGACAAAAAAGTAAATAAAAATGATTTTATCATTTCATAACATTTTCAGGTTTTCAAATGTTCTCATTTAAATTTATTATTATATAAAATTATAGTATAAAATTTCATATTTTTTGTTAACTTTTGTTTTTTAAAATTTTTTTCTCTACTTTCTATTTTTACCCTCTCAAAATGCCGCCCCCTCAGGTGTGCCGCCCGGGGCGGCCCGCCCCCCTCGCCCCCCCCCTAGCTACGCCAGTGGACACGGGTCCCATTAGTACACACACACATATATATATATATATATATATATATATATATATATATATATATATTTGAGAGGTATTTTTGTAGATGACCCAGTTCAGTTGAGTCGGCTATCAGTAAATCAAAGCTGAGCCATGTGCATCGCATAGAAGCAAAGATAAAAAAAAAGTGATGCATGAATTGATACTTCAAAATAATTTGATAAAGCAAATTTGCGTTTGAACTCTGGTTAGAGCCTTTCCATTGACATTGCAATGTCCATTCCTCCCATTATTCCTGAAAATGGACAAAATTTATATCTCAGCCACAAATTATCGCCTATGAGTTTGGAAGCAGAATGTAATGTTCTTACTGACAAAATAATTTTTTCTCTCAATAAGCTCAAATCCCGGGGTTCTGGGGCCCAATTAACTTATGAAGGCATATTGGGTAAAATTACTGTTTCGACCACAACTCGGCTAAAAATTATCATCTATGAGTGGTTGACAGCTTGTTGGAGAGGTTTTGATCTCTTTTTTTTTTTTTGCATTGTTGTTTCACATAATTCTATGTTTTTAAATCTGCATCATTTAGCTATATTTGAAGATATCAATTTTTTTTTCACCACTTGTCTGGCCAAATAGAAGGGATTTTCTTTCCTTCTTTTAGAAACTATTGGAAGCCCTCAGGTGAAATATTAAAAATAATCTGAATTACTGGAAGTGATACCAATGCATTACCGGTATACGAATTATCGACTTTTTATTTTTATCTTAAGAAATTCTAAGCAAGCCAAGAATTTAGCAGCCCAACGGTGAAACTGGTGTGCATGGAGTACCATTTTCTGTGTTTATGTGACATCAAGTGGCGATTGTTTTAACACGTAATGTCATTAACAGCTAAAAATAAAGGTGTTTCACCAAGACATTATGAAACTGCAAAGATGAAAATTTTTTTTAATACTCTGTTCGGTGGCACCAGAGGTGACAGTACCGCCTTAGCCACCAAAACTGTTTTACTAATCTTAATTGATGGCTTGAGGACACCGTATCACACAGGCTATCACGAAAAAAAAAAAAAAATCATTGTATAACCGGTTTACATCTGTATATTGTTAATTGTAATGGATGTGCAAATTGTACGTGGCATTTTTTTTCGGATCTTAATGTAATATTTCTGTTCAGGAGCTCTATCGAGTAGAATACTGTTACGTAAAAGTGATTGCCAACTACACAGACATTGCAATGTTCATTCTTCTGGTATCGATAAGAAGAGGTTTATTGTAAGCAGTAACCAGTTTATGGGCTCAGCAGTTAACCAGGAGAGATAACCCCCTAATAATTCTGTCTGTCCAAATAATGCCAAGGTAGAGCGAACAAGTTAAATAACTGGAATCGTAAACAGATAAGACAAGAGTGAAGAATAGCTGGTAATGTTCCAGCTGATCGAATGGCGTCGTTGTCATCGAGAAGACAAGGCGAAAATCGTTAAAGCCAGCGGCTACTCGTCCTAAGTGAACAAGATGCTTATCAAATGATGCGGACATCTGCCAGGAAACGTTAAGGTGAGAAAGGGGAAAAAAATCATTTCTTATTACATCGCTTGAGGAGGCTGATGCAGCTAACATCATCGCAACTCATGGCATCCTATTTATTTATTTACTAGTGTGTCTAAAATTACAGCATATTCTTCTTTTTTAATTTTTATTTATTGCTTCTTATTTATGGGTTGGAGTCTGGATTTTTTTTTAGAAAAGGTTTGGGGTATCAGAGTTAGACGTTTTTAAAAAAGGTTCAGGAGTCAGAGTCAGACGTTTTTAAAAACGGTTCAAGAGTCAGAAGTTTTTTTTAATTGTTAACTAATACAAGATTTTAAAATATTGTAAGAAATTAAAATTTTTAGAATAAAAGAAAAAGAAAAAAAAAGTTTATGAATCAAAATAATTTATCTCCAGAAAAACATTAAAATATATATATATACACGTTTACATGGACCTGAGAATAAACTAATGGTCTCATTATAGTTCCAAAGAATATCGTTTGGAAAAATGTATATATTAGAAGAATACCTGTTCCAGGATGGACAAAATTAATTCCATGAACAGAACAGTTTTGCACCACTTTCATGTCTCCTTAGGAAAATTAAAAATAGAAATATAATGTTACTAAACCTTCTATATAGAATCCTTATTCTAATTTTAATCAAACTCCATTGCATGAGTTTGATTCTAGAAAATTTCTAAAATTTAAGGCTTAAGCTTAAGGAGGTCTTCAGAAAACATAGAAATTAAGGAATCTCGCTTAATTGGTGTCTAATGACTATAGATCAAATTCAATGCACATCTTAAATATTTGAATTTTCGAATGGGAACTTCTGCCCATATCATGTCCCTTAAAAACCCTTTAAAGAAACTGAAATTTGGGTAATATTTAGTAATTGATGTTGAATACCTATTAAAATTTCACAAAAATCGGAGATATCTGAATATTCACGAAGGGATTTCACCCCTTCTTTTCCCCTTTTGCATAATACTAAATTAAACTAAATCTTTCCCACATTACCCACCCTTATGTCTTACAGCTTTGTTCCAAAATTCATAATGATCGATTAATTAGTTTAGAAGTGAATTCTATACATAAAAATATATAAACATATACACATACCTAACAAATTTATGTGTGTGTTTTTAAAACAGCATTTCCAAACGAAAAAGTTCACAGCAAATCAGTTTACAATCATTTCGAAATTATTTTAATTTGAACCCAGAATTTAATAAAGCCACATTCCAGAAATAGAGTTTTTTTTCTTCATTTCTTGCGACAATAAAAAAAATTGATGAATCAAAATAACCTCTCTTCACGAAAATATTCAAGCAATATGTGTGTGTATATATATATATATATATATATATATATATATGGACAGAAAAGTAAATGATCACATTATAGTTTCAAAAAAATCTTCTTCCAAACCCAATTTATATATATATATATATATATATTTATTTTGGTACAGAAAAATTAGTACAACATTCGTACCGTCGGTTTCAAGCACAGAAGGACAACAGAAGCTGAAGAGAGCCGGATGCTAAGTCCTTCTGTGCTTGAAACCGACGGTACGAATGTTGTACTAATTTTTCTGTACCAAAATAAATAAATATTACGCTCTTAATTTTTGGTCCCCCGACTTATAAAATCGGGGGACTTATGTTTTGAGGCATGTCCGTCCGTCCGTCCGTCCGTCTGTCCGTCCGGTTTTTTCTCCGCAACCATCCATTGAATTTCTCAAAAATTTTGCAAGAAGTTGTAACTTTGGTCAGGTTAGAAAGTGACATTCTCCGATTTTTGAAATAAAATCTGGTTAGCCCCCCAGGGGGTCAAAAGGCTCCGAAATGGCAAAAAATGACATTTTTTGCCCCATAATTTTTCATCCATCCATTCAATATCTCTGAAACTTGGCCAAAATGTGGAGGCAATTGTTTCTAATAGAAAATAAGTATTGCTGACCTTGGAAAAAATCTGGTTCGTGGCGCCAGGGGGTCAAAAGCCCCCAAAATTGCAAAAAATGACCCTTTTCTCCCATAACATTTGATCCATCCATTCAATTTTTCTGAAACTTGGCCAAAATTTAGAGGCAATTGTTCTGGATATAAAATGAGCATCCTTGACATCAGAAAAATTCTGGTTCGCACCCCCACAGGGTTAAAGTGGGGTCAAAAATGCCCCAAATTGCCCAAATTTATTGTTGCATTTTACACTCGCCACATCGAGTCACATACAGAGGGGGATCACGCACGCGCGACTTGTTAATTTTAATTCTCAATTAATCGAGCACTTTGCTGGGATTTCTCCTGCTATTACAAAGTTATATATATATATGTGTGTGTGTGTGTGTGTGTATATATATATATTGATAAGATGACCTGCATTTCCTGACAGGTTCCCCATTACCATCCTGTGATGAGGTAATTTTGGAGAGTACCAACCGGACAATAGGCAACCTTTTAATTTTATACTGACGGAAGTAAAGATCTAAATTTCCTTTTCGAATTAATTTTCCGAAATGAGCTTCATGTTTAAGAAAGATTCATCGGTCCCGTTTACTTAAAGTCAGAAGTAGCTTTTCACTACTAACAGGACCAATGGATTTTTCTGGAATATAAACAAGCCGGATTTTCTCCTAAATCCAAAATGACCAGATAGATGAAACCTGGATATCCCCAGTAATGTATAGTATTTATATAAAATAATAAATATCAGCTCTTGTAAAACCTATGATCGAACACTTTGATGTTTATTTCCAACTAACTTGTTATACATGTTATATATATCTATGCTGTGTTTTTATATTTTGACAGAGAGAGAGATTAGATATATATGCTGTTTTTTATTTCATCAAAAGTTGAATGGGATTGAATTAAAACAAAAGATGATCCCCAAAGAGACATAATAAATAGAATGATGTGTGAGTCGATCGTTTCCAACTGGTAAGGCATCGTATACAAATGTGGTTTCACCAGAAATGCATGCCTGCAGTCTGCAAATGGCAGCAGCAGACAAACACTTGGCAGTTGCAGAGTGACCAAAGCAAATGATAAAATCAATATTGATAAATCTAGTCCTTATCGATTGCCACACTTTGGCCTTTCCTGAATACTTCCTCGAGAGATGACATTTCTGACTCAGTCGTCCTCAAAGCAGAAGAGTCAAAGCGCAGTCAAATTCCCTGCGGGTAAAGGCAATAATCAAGATCACATTACGAATGATCTATAGATAAACTCTTAACCTAAACAAATAATTCTTAAAAAAATTGCCGCTGTCAAAAGACCCGAGGGGGAAAAACTGTTTTGATGAGTGAAAATGACCAACTGGAATTGAACTGCATGACTAGGCATGTGACTTGTTTATAATGACTCAGTAGATAGAGCAATGGACTACGCCCTAAGAGGTTCCATATATATATATATATATATATATATATATATATATATATATTATATATATACAAACACACACATACACAAGAATACTTGTCCTCGGACAGGTAAAATTAATTCCATAAACAGAACAGTTTTGCACCACTTTTATGTCTCCTTAACTTCCTCCTTCAAAGGAAGCCGGTTCAACCCGCCTAGGGTGAATACCGTTTCGTTCGTTCGTTCATGTCCCCTTACGAAGATTAAAATCAAAATATTATGCTACTAAACCTTATGTCTAGAATCCTTATTCAAAATTTGATCAAAATCCATTACATGATTATGATTCGAGAAATTGTTGAAAATTTAAAGCATAAGCTTAAAAGGCCTTAAGAAATTGAAATTCAGGGAATCTTGCTTAATTGGTGTCTAATGGACTATGAATCAAATTGAATGCAAATTTGAAAATAAGCCAGGTCTTTATTTACCCCTCTTTATCTCAAGTCAATTTTTATCACTTTCGCCCATCAATCCTCTTTTTTTTTTATATCATCTCACACCACTACTCATACTCATGTGATTTTTTTCTTCTCTCTCTCTTTTTAAATATGTCCTAGCAATATTTGAACATGGATGTGTAAAAATCTGGTCAAAAATGTAAAATTCCATTCAAGGTTAGTTAACCAACAAAATGGAATTTTCCATTTGAGGTCAAGTTAGAGGTTAAAGCTACATGTACAGGTATTTGTGTCATGGGAGGAAATCGACATGGCAAAAAAGTGAGACAGTTCCTGCCCCTGGGGAGGTTGCAGTCGTCAAAGTAAGCGGACACTGTTTTCGAGGTCTCCACCACCCTATGAGAGTTTGAAGGGGAAAATGCAGTTCGTCTAAATGTAATTTGCTGTAAAAAGTAAACGAAATCCAGAGAAAATAATGGAGTTATTTTTTGTTGTTCTTTTAATTTCTTCTATAATTCAAGATACAAAGAGATAAAAGAGAATACAAGGACAACATCTTTATGACTACTACTGTTACCACTTCAGCTGTTTCTGTTGATGAAGAAAATAGCGGACATTCTGTGGGGA
The DNA here is from genome assembly GCA_963556195.1 of Sepiola atlantica. Lineage (NCBI taxonomy): Eukaryota > Metazoa > Mollusca > Cephalopoda > Sepiida > Sepiolidae > Sepiola > Sepiola atlantica. The sequence continues at coordinate 10,372,547 of OY744516.1, read as the reverse complement.
TCGAAGGAACTCCGCAAAGCTATGCTACACCAATGTAGCAATATTTGGACGTGGGTGTGTTAGAATGACGTCGGAAAGGAAAATTCCATTTTTTAACTAGATTAAGTAAAGAGAAATTTTCCACTAAAAAATTAGAATTAGAGCTAACATGTCAGGAAATGACGTCACATGCAGGAAGTGTCAAGTTGACGTGGCAGAAAAATGAGTGAAATCTTTCTCTTTTTTTCTGAACTGCAAAGTCGACGTATTTGTGACAGCTACTCTCCTATAAGGGGTGGGTTGTGGGAAGATCAAAAACACTAAAAGAATCATTAAACCCCAAATCTAAGCTGTGCTTATAGACCCGCTGTACATAAAGAGAGAAGGAACATATGTATTATTTCAGCTGCTGACAACACCAGAAGACGAAAAGAGAAAATGCTACTATTGCAAAGAAATCACAACTGATGGAGCTGACTACCTACGACTTGTCACGACTTCAGTTGTTTACGTGACGAGCCGTCATTCCAGATAATCTGCTGGAGATAAATTGGTCAACCATAGAAACGTTGCAAATACATTTTTTGGTGCCGTGACCAGGATGTGAACCTGGCTTACCATGGTAGAACTATGAGAGGCTTTGTCCACTGGTTATCATATAGCACTATGAGGACAAATTGTTTGATCCAAGCAGATTATCAGGATGGCAACGCATCACGTAGGCAGTTGGAGTCTCGTTGCGTAGATGAAACGTGGCAGCAGTTTGTTCTCTCTCTTGTTTTTCGCTGTTGTTCTGTAATGATGCGTGTTGATTAATAGTAGTGGTTGTCAATAATAACAACACAAAATCATGTGGGTTTTTTGTTTTCTTTTCAAGTCTATATACATAATACCTACAACCCATACCCCATAGCCGTTCTCTCTCTTGATTCAGAAAAAGAAAGGAAGATTTTATCAGCTTAACCTTATGTGTCCCTGGTGACGAAATATTCTGACAGTAGCCGTAACTCTAAACGTTTCACATCTAATGGAATTTTCCACTACCCTACCCTTATGTGTAAAATACTGTTTTAAACATTATTTTCAGATTTTCAGTTTGAAACTGCGTTTTCATCGGCAAGGCGCATCGAAGAATCTCTATAGGAGACTTTGTCTGTACACCGGTCTTTCACTCTAAAGTTTGAAACAGCATTTAGGTCGGTCTTTAGCTTTTCAGTTTCAACTCCTATTTCCATCGCTAAATGTACAGACCGAATAGATTCGCCTTATTTTATGGACCCATTCTTGTTTTTTCTTTGAGAGGTGGCAGTAATGAAGTGGCTAACAACGCAGTATAATAACCTGGGTGTGCCAAGTTTTAACCCACTCAATTCCATCACATCATTCATGGATGTTGGCAACCTTCAAACGGTCCCTCCTATTAAGTACCTCATTCTAAAAAGAATCGGGTGAACTAAAGCCAACAGCAGAATCAAACCAGTCAAAGTCGTCGTCGTCGTTACCCTGGTGGTTCATACAAATTTACTTTGTTTCCTTGTCCAATCAGTTTTTTTGTCTCGTTTATCTGTTGTCTCTTTTACAATTAAGATGCAGCCATTTCTATCTTTCTACGTTGCTAAAACCTCTTTATCCTCCGTCATTTTTACTCTTCGATAATCCCTTTTAATCTTCTATATTTTCAGCTCTAATCTTTTAACCCTTTTGGTTTTTACTCATCTCTCACCTCCCTCTAATTTTACTATTATTTTTACTCCCCCCCCCCCACACACACTTTCTCTTGCTTTTATTCTTGTATCACCACTTTATCCTCTCCAATTTTATTGTATTACTAGGAGTTAGACCTCGGCGTTAGCCGGGATAGAATGAGGAACCCTATGTCTTACTACACCCAGCCCATAACACTATTACCTTTTTTAAAAGAAATGAGAGCAAGAAAGCGAAATGGACAAATCCTGACCTTCTTTTGCCTCTTTTAAAATCAGAACAGGCGGTATTCTTTCTTCATTCCTTCCTTCTTTTTCTTTACTTTCTCTTTTTTTTTTTTCGCATGTCATCCAAAAGCAACGAAAGAAAGGAGAGAAGGAAAGTGAAAAGGAAAAACCGGTGAAGATAAAAAAAAATTGCTAAATTAGTACCTGGTGATTTGGGTGGCAGTATTAGGATTTATGACTGTAGGGGTAAGAACTCCCCCGCCTTCTTTTATTTATGATTAATAAAAAATAAAATATTGATCAGGATTAAATATGCAATTCGTTAAAATCAATTGAAAATAAATTTTATTTTTAACAACACTGACATATATTTGCTTTATATGACTGACGAAACAGATTGTTTTATGTACCTTATAGTAAAAAAACAAACTATTGATCACAAAAATATGAGGAAAACTTATTTCACTTTATATATAAGATTAGCTGTAGCTACCCGGTATTGGCCGGGATTAATTATCATTTTAGTATAACATTTTGTTGGTCACCCATTTTCTTTTTTTTTTAAGAGAAAGAAATTTTCCTTTTTATGCTTTATTATTTCAATTTCTCCACAAAATTTAGGAGAGATAAATCTTTGTAAATCTTTTTCTATGTGTTGCCCCCCCCCCCCGCATTATTTGAATAATTATCTGAAATTATTGTCATAGTAAAAATCTTCCTAGGCAGAATAATTTGCTTTTTAAACAAACTGAAGCAAAAAACATTTTGATGTTGAAAAGACAAAAAAAGACAAAGTGGCTAGACAGAAACAAATGTCGATGGGTCAGATGCAATGCTATTTAGGTCTAAGTTTTAAAAAATCCGACTGACATAATTTTACAGATTAGACTACACTGGCAACAGTCACTACAACTTTCGATAGTTGTAGCCTAAATGCTTGACTCCTGCGTAAAATATTTAATACATGGGGATTAGTCAAGAATTTTTAAGCTAGAAATGAATTTCTATTCTGCAGTTTAAATGCTTTGAACACAATCTGAAATCATCATAAACAAAAAAATAACAAAACTTACCTATGTGATTCGATTTGTTAATACGACTGGCAGCCCTTCGACCTTTAAAACTGTAACAAACTATTCGAGCTGGTAACTCACGCTGTTACTAAATATCATAATTATTGTTCAAATGAAAATGTCTTTCTTTCTATTAAACAGAAATTAGTATATTATTGATAATAAATAAAATACAGTATTAATTTTTTTACAAATTTAAAATTATTTGAAAATTAGATGCACTGCAAAAATCAAAGATGGCCGTTACCCTACGAAAATATACCTCCTCTTAAAATCACAAAGCAAAATTAAGATATCGATCTGGATAAAATATGTAATCGATAAAAGTGATTCGAAATACATAAAAATTAAAAAAATAAACAAAACAGATGTTTATATCGAAACAGAATGAAACATTTATCTTGTATGCATTAGACTATAATGCACAATTAAACACACAAATAGACTAGCTTTACTTTATATACAAGATTAGCTACCCCAATCTGGCGTTGCTCGGGAGCATGTATGCTTTAATTTTTTATTTGCGTTTCCCGTGAAAATTGATTAACTGAAGATTATTATCAACTTGAAATCTTTCGGACATTTTACGATATGGTGAAAGTTATATCGCATAGTTACCTTGGAATTTGTTCTTTTTTAATTTTGAACTTTTTAATAAAAGAAAGGCTAAGAATTGGATTATAATCAGTGCCGATTTATTAAAGTTTATCCGTTGTTGACAGGAATCCTCATTCCTGCAAACTATGTAGAATATATAGATAGAAAGAGTAAAAGTAAGAAACTTGCTTGAACTTGTAATTTGAATAAATTCAAATTTCCAGAAAATAAGAGAAAAAAAAAAAAAATAAATAAATCCACACCAAATTAAATTTCCGGCTGGATATAGTATGTAATCGATGAAATAGATTTAAATAGCAAATTTTTGTTTCTGAGAAAAAAAAAAAATGTAGATTGAAAATTACAGTAAATAACTGGCTAGTCAGAATAAAATATCGATTTGTCAGATGCAATGCCATAGAGGTCTAAGTTAGAAAATCTGACTGACTTTTCTTTGTATGTTAAAAATGTGTAGGGGTGGCGTAATTCAAACTGCATGAGTGACGTAATTGTACACTATTTATCACCTGAAGTCATTTGCATAATGATGAACGTGTCGATTCTTTCAAACAAAGAAATTCCTGTTTTGAATGATTAATGAAAATGTAATTCGAAACATTGGACAGATTTGGTCAACAATTGGTGTATTAGCAAAAGAGGCGACAGATTTTCTTATTTAGCACATATCAGATGCATAGTTACCAATGAAACTGTGTTTGTTCGGAAAACATTTAAACACTTGTGTAAACATGTAATAGTAGTAGTAGTGTGTATTTAAGCTGGTTGCTAAGGGAGGTGTAGCCCCTTGCTATACCACTCCCAGAGGGGCCTTGTTGGCTTTTCATTATCAATGATCGATAACCTAAATGCAAGTGAGGCGTAGAAACAAATCAAAAAACAATGCAAATATTGTAGGATCTTCCTAATTTTGTTTCACGGATCAAACAAACACGTAAATAAATAAGAGAGTATTGTAATTTGCTTCAGACATTGTGATTCTATATAAGAACTAGAACAAATGTGACCCATTGAGCTTGGGTTAGATTGTTTGAATCAGGATAAAGGCAATAGCCCCTCCCCTTTCGAAGGAGGTAATGCCTGGGAGTATAGCCTCATAGGATGGAGCCAAACCATACCTAATTCAGGTAAAAAGGTAGGACTCCTTCAAAACCAGACCCTAAAATCTGGATGTGCCAAGGATTTTCCAACTATTATAAAAAAGCCCCCCCCCCCCCCCGCGGCTTTTATTCCCACGACAGCAAGATGTTACACAAGGTCAGTTTAAAGTGGGAAAAATCAGCTTCCCCAAGAGGACACACTGGAAGAGGAGTACAAAAATAGCTGTGAACTGACCCAACAGCATTCTCCGGTAGGAACATCTCAGGCGACAGGAAATAAAACAACCCCCTTCAAAAGGAGGAGGTAATACCTGGGAAAATGGCCTCTTAGGATCAAGTCGAACCATACCTGATTCAGACAAAAAAGGATCTGCTAAAAGACAAGACAGGTTGTCAGAATGATGGCAAGAATTTCCTTGGCTCGTATGGGGGGGAAAAGTGAGTTTGCAAAGTCAGTTAAATTTAAAAAAAATAAAAATAAAAAAACAAAATCAGTCTTTCTCTACAACAGTATTAATAATGTGATGAAATTCTGATCTTTTGTTTTATTACCTTTGTTAATATATATATATATATATATATATATATATATATATATATACACAGAGAGAGAGAGAGAGAGAGAGAGAGAGAGACATTAAAGCAAGGATAATAAATACCATATAAGAGTGGGATTGGGGTCAAACGACACAGAGATAGAGAGAGAGAGAGGGGGGGGGTACAAGTGATAGAAAGTTAGTAAGAGATTGGTCACTTGATGAGTTAATTGCAAATTACAGTTAATTAGAACAATTAAAATGGAAGTTTCTTCAAATACAACTCGATCTCAAAATCGACAACTATTTTAGCATGCATTTTGTGTGATTAGAGTTTTTAGGTAAAATGCCTTAAGGAAACAAACGTTGATTAACTCCTCACATTTAGTATAAACGAAAAGATAATTCTGTTCGAGGCTGTTACAATTCGTCAAGTCAACAATAGATATCGATGTAGATCGTGTTCATTATTTTTCATATATTTTAACACCTTTTAAATGAACAATATTTCGAGAAACATCTCTTCTTCAAAGTTAAGAATTGTGATTAAAGGTTTTCCTATTTTTTGTTGTGCATCTTGTTATTGGATCAACATGTTTTTTTTTGTTAATGGAAATGCTGTATGTAACTGTTGGTTAAATACATCAGTTACAGCTACGCCGGACTTTTCCTTCTCTTACCAACCACCACCACCACCTCCTCCTCCTTCAGTATACGACAAATTGAATACAAGTTGCTTTTTTTACTTGTAGAAGATTCATACTTTTTCAATATTTGTGCATAAGAGAATCAATTGCTGAATCCGTAGTCCGTGATGATATCCTTTACATTACCTCCCTCTCTCCCCAGTCTTATCATAAAATAATGGCATTAGTCAGAGAGAAACTCAGTCGGGTGCTATTAGGAGCGCGACCAAAAGTAAGAAATTAAAACAAAACGGATCGATTCTCAACATGTGGCCATTCAATCAGTGTGTTCGGCTATTTCAAACGGAAGTGTGACAGATCGAATGACGGATAAAGCCATGAATAAATGTGAGATCGCATATAAAAAAAGGGGGGGGGGGGCAATTGTGCGTGTTTTTGGGTGTGAAAGATGGAGAAGACAGAATCAGTCAACCGAATCATCCTCTCAAACTGATAAAAAACGGTATTTCAACAAGTCACCAAGTGAGAACTTTACAAAATTTTTATGTTCAATTTTTAGATGCAACCTCAGATCTTTAGGAGAGGCTTTATCCATTGGTCTGTCATGCTTCAGTTTGAAACAGGATTTTTTACAGTTTATCACGCTTAATTATAAAGTAGCATTTTTGTCGGTCTGTCATACTTCTGTTTGAAATATCATTTTCATCGCTAAATGTTCAGATCCGATGGCGTATGTTAAAAATGTTCAGATCCGATGGCGTATGTTAAAAATATTCAGATCCGATGGCGTATGTTAAAAATATCCACTCGTTTGTTTATTTTCTCTCCTTCATGAATTTTGTTTTTGAAATGAAAGCGATTCACAGAGCTTTGTCGGCCATGACCAAACACAAAGCTTCTTTGATTTACCAGGTCATTAAGCTCGGTGTTCAGATTAAAAAAGACCCCCCCCTCCCCAAGATCTTCATATGCTGACTCCCAAGTTGGACTCGCCAAAATTGATTCAGAGGATTGTGGGGGATGGGCGTATGGATTTCCCAATAGAATGGTCAGAAAGTGTTAAAGAACTCCGGCAATATTGGAGGACGCATAAGGTGGATTACATTCTGCAAATGTTAGTCATGCAACCCTGCCCCCCCCCCCCAAGGGCAGCACAAACTAATAACAAAAAAACATTGCACATGTTCTAAAAACATGACATAAAAAGAAGGGGGGGGGAGCACTTCTTTGAGTAAAAAGGGTGAATGCATTTCCCATAGTTATAATTCATGATTACACACACAAACATATATAGTAATATAAAAATATACTTGTAACAAGTAAGCTACACAGAAACGTTTGTTTCATTCTCGAGGAAAATCTTCAGGCTAATTGCATGAATTTACATTTTAGGATTGTTTTATAGTTAAGCAGTGCCTATTCTAGCTTTCAACCAATCAGAGACCTTGATTTTATTATCCCCCTCACTACCAATAAATTTTCCACCCTTTGTTGTTTTTCATTTCTAAGCGGGTCAAAGGGTGATATATATATATATATATGGGCACACACACAGATACAGAGCAGGTCATAAGTCTCGCCGAAGATAATTATTTAAATACATATAAAATTTTTAAATAACTATGCTAATTTTTATTGATTATATGGTAACAAACACTGGGGGGGGGGGGTTATGTTAAAGTCACAATAAATATTTTAAAGTTCTCCCATCTTCATCTAAAGCCAATTCTGCACAAGAAAATAAATAAAACTATATATATATATATATATATATATATATATATATATATATATATATAACAATATACAGCTATCATACTTCTAAAAAAAAAAAAGAAGAAAAAAGTTTAATCAAACCCGAAGGATTTAATAAACAAAACGATGAGTTGCAGCTATCTTTAACTGACTTGTTTTTGTTATTTTTTCCTGCAATAACATCTTACAACAGAACTATTTGTGAACAAGCATAATTAAAATGTATTTTCATATTTACATGGACGAAAACAATCCACGCAAGAAGAACAGATGAGACCAATTTTTAAACAATGCAACCTCATTCTCGCGCGTGTTTTTTTTTTAAAAATAACAGCATTTCTCTACTGATTTTCATAATTTCATATTCGATTGAAAAAGCCGACAGGAGTTGGCAAAAATTTCCAAGCTTGCAATGGAAAAAGAAAAAAAAAGAATATATATATATGTCAATGTATTTTAGTACCTCTATACTTTGAAATGATTCTCTTTCCAATTTAATTCTAAATTCCATATCTTATATAATGATTATTATTTATGAATTGATTAAGGAATTCTTTATAAAATGTTTGTTGTTAACTTTCAACCAAGTTAACTATCAACTCTTCTGGCAGTTTTTTTTTTTGTGTTGTACGTATTTTTTAATCGCTTTATTTCGTAAAACAAGATGGCTGCTCTTTCTGGGTAGCGATTTCTAAATCTCTCTTTGAATGGAGATTTAATCAATGTGACTTGTTTGTTTTTTGGACTTTTATTTACTGCATCGCCATGTATTTTTTCTGAAGAACTTTTTGGTTTCTGATGAGTCCATGGAAGATCCGGGATTAACATACAGATATTGGTTCTTCTGTCAAAAGAACGGTCCCATAATGGTACCAAAGTTTTTTGTTTTCAAAAACATGATTAGTAAGGTGAATAAAATCTTGGTCATTGGAATGTAACATAATATCGTTTACTTATATATATATATATATATATATATATATTCGTCAGTAAGATTGGTAGAAAGAAATCCAACAGAGTGCTCAATTATTAAGAAACAATTTTTAAAATATTTAAATTTAAAATAAGAGCCAAATATTATTTTATATATGGTGTTATAGAAAATCAAGTCAAAACGGTATCATGCTATTTTGACTTGATCTTCTGCAACACCATATATATATATATATATATAAATAAATAAATAAATATATATATATATATAAATATATATCCATCACTCTATGAATGTGTAATTATTTGTATATAAATAAATATAAACCTGCCCCATAACACAAAAGTTAGCGTGTAAAAACGTGCTTTTTTCTAGCTTCTGGACAAAACCATTTCAAGTGGTGAGGGGAAACGAGAAAGCAAATTACAAGCCAGACAATCTCCACCGCCTGAAATGAATTCTGAAAGAAATCTTTCATTTTATAATAAAAAGTCAATGGTTGATGTTTTTTTTTTTTTAAGTCATCAGAAATGATAATTTATCTATGAAAAATTAACTTACTTATGTAATTCTATGATTTTATATGAATATTAGTGTAAACACTGACGAAGCATAATTGTTTTCCATCATTTTTAACGGAGTGTCTGCACTAATATATATATAGATAGATACACAAACACACACACCACCCCTGGTAAAATAGATGCTCAATGTTTACTTCGGTTATTTATTTTATTTTGCAGCAAATAAACTAATCTAATATATAAAGGGAAGTCATAATTCTGTGTGTATTTAGCTAGAAGTCAGAAACTACACAAGATACAATTACGAACATTACAGCATCGCATTCAATGTTACTTTGTTATAGTCATAAGAAATATTGTAATATTCATTCTCTTGGGATCACCAGGGACCATAATTAGTGCACGGGGGAGGGGTTTATAATTACTTTTTCTTTCATTCTTACTGGTATTTGTTTAAAAAATAATACTGAAACTAGGTCGAACAATTAGATTTCTGTTTCTTTCTTGCTTTGCTTTCTTTTTTTCTTTCTTTATATTATATTGAACCAGTTGCCAAAGAAAAAGAGAGGAGAGGGAGAAAGAGGTAGAAGTATAGAGAGCAAGGCAGACAAGGTATACAGAGAGGGAAAATAGCAGTCATAAAGAGAGAGAAAGAAATGCAGAGGAAAATATTTAACTGTATTTACCCGGCGTTGAGACATTAGATTTTTTTTTTGTTGCTTTTATAAATATAGTAGCTGTATGGATCCAGTGTTGTCCGGGATTCATTATGTTCAAATTTCTTTCATAAATGTTCTATAACCTTTTTTGTTAGGTTCAATATCTAAGCTGAATACAAAACTGGTTTTGATTTAATTACTAAGAAAAACGAATGAATCGGTCAATAATCCATCAATATCTAAATTACCTTTGCTTTTATGAAGAAAAGAATGAAAAAATATAAATGTTAGTAAACCGTGAATGAAAAACAAGATTCCGTCTTAGCTTATTTTTCTTATAAGGTGACTATTTAAGAATTTCTTCAAATTAGCCAGATCAGATTAAGTATTAAAAAAAAAAAATTGTACTGAAGTATGTTAGTCTATAAAAAATAATATGGTACAACAATCACAACTGAAAATTGGCTAGTCAGAATCAAAGTTTGATTCATCAGGTTAAATGCTATTTAGGTTCAACTTTAAAATCCGGTCAACATTACGGATATAGAAGATAGTAGTTAGAAAATAGATCAATCAAAGTGCATTGTGGTTATTTAAAAAAAAAAAAGATTTTAAGAATTTCATTTTCTTTTATGCTATCAAATTAAGCTTAAAATAATAATTCAATGCAAATATGAAAGAGAAGGACATGATTTTAAATCTTATGGATTTAAAATAAGTGAAAACAAAAAAAAAATCAAACGTTTGGAGACGAGGAGGATTATACCTCACAAAATGCAATATGCTTAACTTTTTTTTTATAGGGATTTGAAATTTTTTTTTTTTACGTAATAGTATTTGCGATTTCAATAAATATTCAATAATAATAAATTAAAAATAATAGTTAATGTGATCATAAAATTCAAATTTACATTATTAACAAGCTGTACGTGAAATATTTTGAGGGAGGAGAAATGTCAAGGCATTATAGAAGATGCATAATTCTTTTCTACTTTATACATCGATGTATTAGCACACAAAAAATGTGTTTTGGGATAAATTTGATAACTATTTTATATATTCTGTATTTAATAGTGGTAAAGTGCAACGGATAGCTGTTTCTGTGTATTATTGATGGGTTTGAGAGCTGGAGATAATGGACGAATAAAAAGCACCAGAATATTGGAAAGAGAGAGACTTGCATCATATTGGATGTCCCTATAAATCTGGCCTATAATAACAGTAGCCCCTCAAATCTCAGTGGCAATATGCCTTATTTAGGGTGAAAAAAAAAAAGACGACGTTTTGTCTTTCCTTTCCACAAAGAGGGTCCACTTTATCCTATACACCATGTATACGTATACAGACACACAGCAATATGTTTGTGTCAACAAATAGATTTTTGAAATATTTGTAAAGTACTAATAACCGTTTACATCTGAGTGATTTTTTTTTTAAATTTGCATTGCCAAGGCTTTTAATAATTTACAATAATTTCTATGCTATACATAACGCTTCAAGAGAACTTTAACATTTTCTTAATTATACGGTGGACCACTCCATATTTAAAGTTTAAAGAATTGTTCAAACAACCAGAGAAAGGGGCGAAAAATTCAAATTTCATAAATGCTGAATTAACATCACATGGTGAGACTGGTGTATAACAGACGTGTGGGGAAAAAAACAGAAAAGCTTCCGATAACAATTCTAAATTCTCCTTTGATGAAGAGATGTTTCTTGAAATATTTTTAAAAATATTAACCATTAAGATTTGCCAAAGCTTCAAAACTTAACATAAAATGAAGTATCCGTGTATTTTATTAGAAATTATTTAAGGAAATAAACACAAAAAATATTAATTACAGAAAACTGCTTTGTTCAGCATTTTTTGGAATTCTTTAGAAGCACGGTTTAATATATTCTTTTTTCCCCCATAAGAGAGTAAGAGAATTTTCAGAGGACCTTTCCTCTTTATCAATCAGTTACGAAATATAAAATCTGGTAGATACATAGTTAGTTTGGGACACACAGAAATAAACGTTGATTCACTCAGATTTAGTATAATAATCTATTATATAAAATAAATTCGAAGTTAGTCACTTTATACATAAGGTTACTAAATGTTTTTTTTTTAAATGACTGCAAAGTTTAATATCATGTAAAGTTAATCCAATGTAGTAAATTACATACTGCAGTGGAGAGGGGGTGGAGAGGTAAGTGAGGGGGGGGGGGGGGGTTGCTGAAAGAAAAAGGAGAGAAAAGAAACGTTGGCTGCTTACCTCCATTCTTCGTGTGGGTACCTGAGTTCATATTTCTGCCGCACCTGGTACATGGTAAGGTCATTGTGAAGCCAGTAGCTTTCCCGTGACCGCGTGTGAACTAACTTAAGAGCATAGCATCGTGAATAATAAAGTTCGCCGTCGGTTAATCGCCCTACAACCAGTCGAATAATATCCTGCAAAGGAAAAACAGAAGAAAACCATAAATGTTGGAAATAATTCGAAAATATCAGAACAAAAATGTTTACAAAATTACACCTCAAAACACGGAAGTCATTTCAATATATTTATAATTTTTGGGAGGTGGCGGTGATGAAGTGATTTTTTTTTTTTTTTTTCTATGCGTTACAACTTATCACAGGCAAGAGCCACTCGAAGATAAGGGTCAATGTGTATGGGCATAACCAAGACATGTCTGATCTAAAGGAGTCTAATCCCCGATAAAAAGAATACCTGTATCCTTTACAAATAGTTGTAGTTCCTGTGGCAATCGAGAAACGGATGCTTTGGCAAAGAGAAAGATCACCCTGCATGACAACCGGAAGATGCATCGCTCCAGTCAGCTGAGAACCGTAATGCACCTCTAGTAGTGGTGCACATAGATGTCGTCAGATTCAAATGACAATTCCTGGAAGGAATGAGTCAGGAGAATCTGAGAAGAATTCTTGACCTAATTGATTGATCTGGAGATTATGAGTTCAATCCTGAGTAAAGGCAGCAAAACGACTTCTAAAATATTAACTGAAAGAATGGCACAAGACCGTGGATGAGGCTCATAATAATGTACTAGTCCAACGGTTGGAGTAAAAGGTTGAGTCCAAAATTCCATTTTGGTTCCCAATTTCGATACGATGCATCGACGAAGACCAGATAGCTGAAAAGTTGTGATAACAACAATCAAGATGACGAAATTCAAGGAAATCTTTTTTGCTAATAAAGGCGAAATATTAAAAATCTATCATGGGAGTTAATTCGATTTTTTTTTGGTAGATCTAGTTTTTTCATTCTACATTTTTCAGATTTTATCCAAAACAGTTCTATATATATATATATATATACATATATATAAAATAGCAATATGTTAGACAGATTGTTGTTTGGGGCAGCTTTGAACATTTAACTGACTTAATTTTATAGCATAAGTATAGTCGGGGTTTTACGCGTTCCACTATTTTGGGAGCCGCTCCTGCTCCAACTCCTATAAAAAAAGGGCGGCTCTTTTTCAGCGCTCCATAATGAAAATGTACCTTCTTTCATAAATGTTCTATTCTACCAATGAGTGGTCGAAGGATAGGGGTGGGCGTCAAAGTATCTCATCAATATGGGTTGGGATGTCACTTTAAGTGTAAGACCGTAAGATAATATTTGACAAAATCTCGCTAATATTTTGAGAGTTATAGGAGAACATGTCGGACAAAGTATAGGATTATACGTAAATTTTCGTTTCCTGAGGTATAAAATAGAAATAGAAAAATCCCTGAAGTATTTTAAAACAATTTTAATTTTCATTACATTAACAACCTATTTTTTCAGGAAAGGAAAATTTGACTCGATATTTTTTCTATTTATTTTGGAAAGGAATTTAGAATTTGTTTTAAGTAAATAAAGTTTTACTTTTAAACATTATTAGAGATTATTTTCTTTTTAAAGAAAACATTTCTCTGGGAGAGGAGAGACAGCCATGGCAACATTACTCGGCGTGCTGTTGTTTAATATTTGTTTGTTTTACGAACGTAACTATATTGTATAATGTATATTATTATTTATAACAGAGAAACGTGCACGTACTTTCAAACAAATCGATTTATCCATTTTTTTTCTATAGTACAATTTGGGTTGAAAAAAAACCCAATGAAGTTTATTTTTTAAAGATTGAATAAAAAAAATATTTTTCATAAGTTGCCCAAAAAATATCAATAAATTGTCAATAAACAATTCAGAGATCCATTAAAATTTAATACAAAATATCTGGCCTAGACCTTGGGAGTTGAAAAAATATCGGGTCAAATTTTCCTCCCCCCAAAAATTAACTGGAGCAAGTTTTCCTAGGTCGGGCAAAAACATTTATAAAAATTAAAAATTTGAACAAAAAAGGTGAAAACGTCTATATTTGAAATCTCTAACAAAAGCAAACTGTTTACAATTTTAATATTCGATAATAGATTTTTTAAAATAAAGAAAGATATCTAATCTACTTTCGGTTCTAAAAAAAACAACAAATTAGTCAGAAAGTCTAATTATTTGTTTTTTTAAATTAAAATTTAAGATATTTTCTTTAATTTAATTAAGTTTAAACATCTGTTTAATTGTAGAATAGCGACTGCTGTTTTCTTTCGCTCATTTCGCTTGGTATTCGGCCAGATTTTTGATGAAACTGATTGTTGGTCGTAATTGTATTTTTGGTTCTAAAATAAAATTCTCATTTACTTTTTAAAGTGTTGAGAATCTAACTTCAATTCCAGGTTTTAATCGCTGGCGGCCATGTTGGTTTTTATTGTTTTTTTCCTTGGACTAAAGATATTTTTACTGCTTTAACATTTTATTACACACAAAAAAAAAAAAACTTTGAACATTCTATTTACAAAAGCAAATTTTAACAGAATTTAACGAATTTAAAAGCAAACATGAAAAGGTTTTAACCATTTCATGTTTGCTTTTAAATTCGTTAAATTCCATTAAAACTTGCTTTTGTAAATAGAATGTTTAAAGTTTTTTTTTGTGTGTAATAAAATGTTAAAGCAGTAAAAAATATCTTTAGTCCAAGGAAAAAATATATTTAGTCCAAGGAAAAAAAACAATAAAAACCAACATGGCCGCCAGCGATTAAAACCTGAAATTGAAGTTAGATTCTCAACACTTTAAAAAACATAGTAGTCGTGAATTTAAGAATAACAAAAAATGTCGCCGAAAACACGACGGGTAAAAATGTGGTATAAAAGTTTGATTTGATATATGCTAAAAAATAAATTAGAATTTTTTGTCAGAACAAAATGTACCATTTCACCTAAAAAATCGATTTCATTGAACATTTGGGTGAATACCGAGCGAAAAAAATCCAACAGCCCGTATAGTGTAATTGAACCTAAAATTCTTTATTTAAAAACACAAATTAAAAGAAAAATTGGCTTATTTATTCAACGAGCAATAAACATCCTTGTCATAAATACAAAAAAAGTTCAAATCTATAAGAAAAAAACTTCAAAGATATCTATAGACTCACTGGCACATTTGAAGACATTCGTTGCCAAATTGTCTCCTGCCTTAAGAAAACTGTCCCATCAAAAATTTAACATGTCGATATAAAAATCTGAGAACTTCAAATGTTCTGTTTTCGTTCTTTCTTCCTCTCTCTCCCTTCCTCATATACATTTACCAGAGATATAATTTTAAAAAACTCAGAGTAAACTCTGACTTTTTCTTTTCCTTTTTATTGCTGAATAAAAAAACTAATGCTTAAAAGAAAAAATAATCCAATAATTTTGGAGCGAGGAGCGATAAAACCACCACTCTTTAGTCCCAAATGGAGTTGCTTCCGCTCCACTCCCACTGAATATAGAATGAACCCTCCTCTCCTTCGCTGCAGCAAAAAGGAGCGTGATCCTTTTTGGAGGGCTCCGTAACGCCCTGGGTATAGTAATCCACAGACGGTTTCGCTGTATCACAGCTCCTCAATGTGGTTAGACTTCAAGCTGAGATCGAAATCCGATCGTTTTTCTTTTCAAAGTCTGAGCTTTTAACCACTGTGTCATTGGCAGAAGCGAGAAAGAGAAATCTTATTAAACAACATCAACAGCCAAAGAGTGCTCTATTCTTGTTTTTGTTTTCACAAAGAGCTTTGCATTAATGCTCATGACAGCTTGCGATATCACTCATTATAAATATACACGCTATACATCGGAAGTGAACACTGACCTCTCCAAACAACATGGTGACTTATATTAACTGAAGTGTATTTTGAACCAAATGACTTTGGGCTTCCCTTAAGTTTTGTTGGTGATTGATTTATTTATTTTCAGTTGCTTAATTTCAGCAAATATATTAATTCCATTGCTGAACTTTTATTGCATGTTTGAAAGATATTTCAAATGTGTTTTTGTGATGAGGGAGAAATCATAGCCTTTTGATTCAGTTGACTTTTAGAACTTGTTTGCTGACTCATTTCATAAATTTTCTCTCGGAATGATCCGATCATAAAAAAATGTTTTGTTCAAACTTTTCAAACTGGTTTAAATATTATTGAAATATTTGATCTTATATATATATATATATATATATAGAGAGAGAGATACTAGAAGAATCCTCATCCGAGACCAGGTAAAATTAATTCCCCGAACAGAACAGTTTTGCACCACTTTTACGTTCCCTTACGAAGGTTTAAATCAAGATACTAAATCTTATGTCTAGAATCCTTATTGAAATTTTTTATCAAAATCCATTATATGATTTTGATTCTAGAAAAGATCTTGGGCTTAAGCTTAAGAAGAAATTGAAATTCAGGGAATTTTGCTTAATTGATGTCTAATAACGATGAATTAAATTTAATGCAAATCTGAAATATTTGAACTTTCAATTATTATACCCTCTAAAATCCCTTTAAAATAGTCGAAATTAAATATTCCCCAAATATCAGTTTTTTTTATCGGTGTCTAATACCTATTGTTAAAATTTCACAAAAATCGGAGATATCTGAATTTTCACAAAGTGTCTCCACTTGCATAAATTAAACGAAATATAGCCCACATTACCCACCCTTATACCTTGTAGCTCTAAAATTGTGTTCTCAAATCGATAATGATCGGTTAATTAGTTTAGGAGTAAATCCTATACATAGAAATATACCTAACTTTATATAAATAGAGATAAACACAGACAGACACACATATCATCAAAGTTCAAAATATAAACATTGGCATGGTGTAATGGTTACATGTGCAGACTGTGTGCTTGCTTTTCACCGTGTACACATATTTCATCTACATTTTATACACACAAAAACAAACATGTGAATAAACACCTGCTGCGATATATATATAAGTGAATAAAAATACTTTTATATATTTTATTTATTTTCAAACATAATCTTTGACGATTATCCAAGTTTCATCAGTCTAAAATCTATATATATAATAGGTACATTCAAAATCAATGGCTGATTCCCAAAATGTAAAAACATTTTGACCCACACTTCACTTAAAAATTCACTAAAATTCAGGAAATCAACCAATTTTAATGAAATTTTCAATATTTATTAATCAACAATCACGGAACATAATGAAACCATTATTTTTTTTAAAATCTTAGTGAAAATGTATTATTTTTTTAAAACAAAATACACCTTTACTAAAGTTATATTTTTATATATTAATAATAAAAAAAAAATACATTAATTTTTTTTGTTTTTTTATGAAAATAAAGCATTGTAGATGTTATCAATTAAAAAAAAAATTTTTTAAATATATTTTATATATTACGAAAAAGGCCCCTAAATACTGTGTTAACAAAATCACTATAACTCGAAGAAAAATTAATTTTTTGAATTAGCGATATTATTATTGAATAAAGCATTGTTTAATCAATATTTTAACCAAAAAAATAATATAATTGCAAAAAATATTTCATGTGATTTTAATGATTAGAGTTTCTGGAAAAATAAAAAATGCAACATAATTATATTTCCCTTTCATACATGAACGTGACATCATCAGCGCAAGAAATTTTTTTATAATCTTGAAAATAAGCAAAAAATTGACAAATTTGAGACCCAGGAACTTAACTAAAAAAAAGAATTTTAAAAATGGGATAATTTCTACTAACGATTAACTTTGATTGGTATGGTAGCCTCGTTCTGTAATAACCAGCTGGGATTAGCCTTCCAACAACCACTCACTTTTACACCATCCTCAAATTTTTATTTTTAGAGATTCAACAATTTCGTTAATTTCACAATTCATCGTCAATTATTTGGAAAGATTTGTATTTGTTTTGTCTTATTTTCATTAATAAATATTTAAATTAAAACCAATTATTTAATAAATAAAGAGAATTCAAACATGATATTTTCTTTCAAAATTGAATTCTTTTTATCAATAAATAACTTTTAACTTTTTTTTTCAATGAATAAATTATCAGTGTAGTCATTGACTTTAATTTACTTTTTCACACTTAAAATAAAAAAACACTATTTTAAAAAGAATCAATGTAATTCATCGTTACGACACATTAAGAATAAATCGAGTAACTAAAGTTTTAAATCATGTAAAAAAAAATGATAAAATTGACGTTGTTCGTAACGTAAAAATAATTTTTAACATTTAAAAAAGTTTTATTTCAAATTCTTAGGAAAAACATTGGTAAACAGACGTCATCAATAATTTCAGAGTATTACTAAATTAAAAACTAATACCAAGTTAAATATGAACCTTTTTAGTTAAAAATAAAATAAGATCTTAATTGTGCACACTCACAAATATTTTAATTAAATAAACATTTCCTTTTTTATTATAACAAAATACGGGTACTTAAATTTGTTTATAACCTTAAAAAGAAAAAAGAAATTAATGGATAATAATTTTCAACTTCTATAAACTATTACAAAACCATTTTTATATATAAAGTTAAAAATGATAAATTATGACATTTTTGTCTTCCATATATTTTGCATAGCGATAGTCAATTGGTAAACAAAGTCGTTTATGTGATGCCGGATTTGACTTATTTATGACTTTTGGGGGATAATTTTACTAATTTTTAGTAAAATGTGGGAATTTTTTTTTTTTATTCAGTATCTTATGACTTTTATTTAATAATTATCTTTGAAATAGTTCCCAAAAAACTTATATTTATCTTTCAAGGGATTTTTACAAGTAATTTTTTCAAAGTTCAAAATTCACTGAATTTTTAGGTTCTTCAGCCGCCGTGATTATATATTTGATATTAATTTAATTTTCACACGTAAATATGCAGTTTTTTTTCATTTAGAGATCAAGTTTAGGCTTTTATCTTTCAAACACAATCAAAGTTTACACGGAAACTAATTAAATAATTAATGATAAGCACTTTTTAATAAGCATAGTACGTACAAGATGAGGCCATTTTTGCACATACCTGGTATATAATGATATAAATAAAATATATAACAATCATAATGTACTCACAAAAATTGACTGAAATAAATACTTTTTAACGAAAATTGACTGAAATAAATTCTTTTTAACGAAAATTGACTGAAATAAATTCTTTTTAACGAAAATTGACTGAAATAAATTCTTTTTAACGAAAATTGACTGAAATAAATTCTTTTTAACGAAAATTGACTGAAATAAATACTTTTTAACGAAAATTGACTGAAATAAATTCTTTTTAACGAAAATTGACTGAAATAAATACTTTTTAACGAAAATTGACTGAAATAAATACTTTTTAACGAAAATTGACTGAAATAAATACTTTTTAACAAAAATTGACTGAAATAAATACTTTTTAACGAAAATTGACTGAAATAAATACTTTTTAACGAAAACTGACTGAGATAAAATAATAATTTCTTTTAAATATTACATAAGAAAAATTGACTAAAAAAAACTATTTTCTTTAAAAAAAAGTCAATATTGAGGTTTAAGTATAATAGTAATTAAAAAAACACATTGATTCTTGAATTATACATTTAAGTTGAAGTTTTTTCATAACAAGAAGTTAATTCATACCATTTATCAACATATTAAAACATTTTTACTATTTCATAAAATGTATCATTTATTTAATATTAATTTGATTTTTTTTCTTTGTTGAGCATCCGATGAAAAAAATATCTCAGAAGAAAATGAAAAACTGAGAAATATGTTTCGCTTTTCAACATTTTTTTTCAATTATAAAAGTGAAATCCTATCCTGCATGCACACGAGACAAACAAAGGCAACAGTGGCTTTGTGCAGATTTTATAAACCCTACCGTGGCCGTGTGGACATTTTATGTGTGAAAACTTGTTGACTAAGGAATGGCAGCGATTCCTCAGCTCCGCAAGAAATTACCATTCTGACAAAAACATTAAAAACTAAAGAATGACGATAATCCGAGATTGTTAATTGAATGCTAATGCAAATGGTTAATTATATATAAATATATTATTGGTACTTACCGCGACAGTCACAGCGGAACTGTTGGTCATTTGAAAAGTAAAAGAAGAGGAGGAGGAGGAGCGGGCAGAGCACATTGTGGTTACCTGTCCAAGTGATCGACTGCTGAATTAAGGGAGATCGATTGCTATGGTAACGAGAAATCAGTCGGGCATGCAGAGGTGGAGGGGCAGGATGGGGATGATATCGAGCATGGCTGGTATTGACATTGGTATTGTTGTTTATGGTGGCTGTCATTAAAAGAGAGATGAAGCGAGAGAGAGATGAAGCGAGAGAGAGATGGAGAGAGAGAGATGGAGAGAGAGAGAGAGATGAAGAGAGAGAGAGAGATGAAGCGAGAGAGAGAGAGAGATGAAGCGAGAGAGAGAGAGAGATGAAGCGAGAGAGAGATGAAGCGAGAGAGAGATGAAGCGAGAGAGAGAGAGAGATGAAGCGAGAGAGAGAGAGAGAGAGAGAGATGAAGCGAGAGAGAGAGAGAGATGAAGCGAGAGAGAGAGAGAGATGAAGCGAGAGAGAGAGAGAGAGATGAAGCGAGAGAGAGAGAGATGGAGCGAGAGAGAGAGAGAGATGGAGCGAGAGAGAGAGAGATGGAGCGAGAGAGAGAGAGAGAGATGGAGCGAGAGAGAGAGAGATGGAGCGAGAGATGGAGAGATGGAGCGAGAGATGGAGAGAGAGAGATGGAGAGAGAGAGAGATGAAGAGAGAGATGAAGAGAGAGAGAGAGATGGAGAGGCAGCCACAAAATATGATTGAAAGGTGTTAATTTTTTTTCTTTTTTTTTCTTCTTGATTCCTTTTCTAAAACATTAATTTCTTTGTTGTCTGCTCAATCATGTCGAATATTAACTTTGGTTGGTTGACTGAAGCACTGGAGAGGGCGGCGTAGCGATAGTCGGCGAGGTGTCAGGGTTAGAAAACTGAGGAACGTATGAGCTGACACTTGCCTACATAAACCTGAGGTTTTGCACTGGCAGTATGAGGGAGGCTTTATATTTTTTCATTGTTATCATTTTTACAACATCAGTCGACTGTTTATGGTGAATCATTTTATTGAAAATTCAAATCAGAAGCCAAATTGAAAAATGTTTAAAATTATCATATTTAATAGATTTAAACAATAAAAAGATATCTTTATGGTCACACTGTTGATGATCCCCCACCCCAAATGCCACCCATGGAATCGGTGCAAATAAATTTTAGTTATGAATGTCTTGGTTTTATTGCCATTCAACGATATGCAGGAACACTTTGGTGATCGTTTCATCAGTAGGAGGTGTGTGATTCTGAATGAGATTTACACTCGCAAGACCAATGACCTCCCCAGATTTTTATCTGTGGAGTTCTCAAAGATAATGTCTCTGCAAACAATCCCCAGACCATTCCTGAACTGAAGAAGCCATCACAGTCAATATCAGTCATGCTCAGGTGCGCTTGCAATGCAGAGGTGACATTTGGAGCATAAACAGCGATAAGACAAAGACTGTTGGACATTCACGACTGATACTTGGTGGGCAAGTCAGACATAGACTGGAGTTTATTTGTACCGAATATGGTTGGATTGCAAAAAATATGTAAATTTTATCAAGCACTTCATGGGTGCCATTGATCTTTTTTAGGTGGGGGGGGGGGTGCGGGCGGGTCAACCGGTTCAAAGAAAAAACAAAAGATCGACTCCCCTAGCAAAAAATAACAAAATGTACAAAAGATCACTTCATTCACCACAAATTATGAACATTTTTAGATGATACTAGGCGATCCATGCCCTGTTGGGTCAACGTTGGTACATTGTGCCCTTAATCGATTGTGATGGTAAATAGATATTTTAAAAGTATATTTATTGTAGTTCATCATCATCGATTTGACGTCTGTTTTACATGCAGGCATGTGTTAGACGATATATATGGAACATATATTAGATTTGAAGAAATTCTATAAGTATTTTTAGAAGATTCTGATACAGCACAATTGATGAGATGTTTTGTTGCAGTTGTAAACCCTAATCCTGACCATGGCACGATCATTATGCTAAAGCCGTTGCAGATCAGAAGTGTTTGGGTCCATGTTTCACTGTGCTGTGCAAGATGGCAAAGCAAACGCAGGTTGAAAAGACAGTCTCAAATCTTGAAGAAAATGTGCCTCGATGTAAAGATTGGCAGCAGCTTACTGAACCTTCGCCATGCAACACAACAGCGAACAGTGATAGCGAGTTCACAACCACCACCAGCATTCGACGTGTCACCCAAGTCGCAAAAGGTGGATTCGATATCAACTATGGTATCATTTACATCCACGTGAGCCTCAGCTCGACCATCAAATGGACGGGCAATGCCCCCATATCTACGACAGACCGTATCTGGGTTAACTACCAGCCTCCAAATAAGGTCAGTACTCAACTTGTGGACTCTATCCAACATTATTGGGGAAGAGACAACTTTTGCTCTGGGCAACGGGTAGCGGGGGGGCGGTGAAGGGGACGACTGGGGAAGAGAGAGCACCGGGCAACGCCGGATACCCTTGCTAGTTCAAAATAAAGCTAAAAAACATTAATATTTTACTTCTATAGAATAAATCTGTTAGACAGGTTATCGTCAGTGGCAATTCATGTTTAAACATAACTTTTTAAATTACAATAAGCAGGTCATAATTTTGTTCAGTTTTTATTCAATTAATGTAATGACCAAACAATAAAATACGTAATTCAATAAAACTTCACAAAATTTCGATTTAAAGAAAATATTTAAAAACGGACCGGCATGCAACAGCTGTTTAAAAATACATGTCTATTTCATCATTAAGTAAAAAAACAAAACCCAAGAAACTAAAAAATATTCATGGGATTTAAATTTCAACATTTCATAAGATGTTCTATCGATTTTATTGCAAAACCGACTTTTTAATGACATATTAGGGACAGGCAATAAAAGTAATTTGTTTTTTTTAATCAAAGAACGAATGCCCGATTCCGATTGAAAAAAATCCATTAATACATCAAAGAATTATCAGGTCTTAATGAAATTTTCAGCATTTATTAATCAATGAATGTTAATATAAAGTATTTATTTCAATAAAAAAAAACAAAAAAACTTATAAATTTTTTAGGTCAGTTGAATTACTTTTATTTCAAGAGCGAAATAGGTCTTATTATACCCATAGTCGAAACTCAGTGACCACCTTTACAAAGAGATAACATCCCGACGATGCAAATGAAAAAAATATTTTAAAAGGCAGCTCTCGGTAGAAAATGGCACTAATGAAAAAATTGGAAATTTAAATTTTAAAAAAATTAAATGTCTTTAAATACTAACTGCTATAAAAGAAAATTATTACCACTGAATATTTTATTAAGATTTAATAATTCTCTCTCGTTTGATTTTTTATTTATTTTTTTTTTTTTTTTTTTTCAAATCAAGGGCAGAATCCATTTATTATTGAAAAAACAATTTTCACTTTCACTGTCCGTCCCTAACATATATTCCTTCATTGAATTATCTTTCTAAAAATGTAAATATTTTCTTACACGAAATTATGAGAAAAGGCAAAAAGATGTGTGTACGTGGCAGACGGGGGGGGGGGGGGGGTTATAAGTTATCTACATTATCTACTCAATCTTTCTTGCCAATTGCCAATGCGAGGAGAGATATTTAGACTTAACCATATAGTACGTGCTGGGAAATAAATATAGTAAAGGGGTTCGGGGGGGGGGGGAATGATAAGGGGGACGGGGTGGGGGTAGTGGGGTAGAAATAGTTCAATATTCAATCACTTCGTTTGAGTGGGAGTGGCACGTGCGTGCTGTTGTTGTTGTTATCACCCTCAGCATTCATTCGATGAAGGAGGGTGGGGTGGGGGTGGGGAGGAAAAGAGCATAGGGGGAAAGGGGTCAGCAGTAAAGAGAGAAAATCAGAAAGGGTGGATTTCTTTACACCCCCAGGATGCAGTTGCCATGGTGATCAGATTGATGGAAGTCAATTTCCAAACAAAAATGAACTGTCCAGTTTACTGAGAAGGGAAAACAATTTTGAGAGAATAGAGAGACCAGAATTTGCGCGGGGGGGGGGGGGGGGTTGTTAAAAATGAACAGTGACAAATGTCGGTTATAGAAAGATTCATGAGAAAAAGAAAAGTTTTAGTAGAGAAAGGGGGGTAGGATAAAGTGAGGAAGTGACAGAAGAAACAGAAAGAGAGAAGAAAGAGAGAGTGGGAGAGAGAGAGGGTGAAAGACGACGGAAAGAGAGAGAAAGAAAGGAAAATATGAGAGAAAGAGAGAGAAAGGGTGAAAGATGAGAAAAATGAGAGAAAGGGTGAAAGATGAGAAAAATGAGAGAAAGGGTGAAAGATGAGAAAAATGAGAGAGAGGGTGAAAGATGAGAAAAATGAGAGAGAGGGTGAAAGATGAGAAAAATGAGAGAGAGGGTGAAAGATGAGAAAAATGAGAGAGAGGGTGAAAGATGAGAAAAATGAGAGAGAGGGTGAAAGATGAGAAAAATGAGAGAGAGGGTGAAAGATGAGAAAAATGAGAGAGAGGGTGAAAGATGAGAAAAATGAGAGAGAGGGTGAAAGATGAGAAAAATGAGAGAGAGGGTGAAAGATGAGAAAAATGAGAGAGAGGGTGAAAGATGAGAAAAATGAGAGAGAGGGTGAAAGATGAGAAAAATGAGAGAGAGGGTGAAAGATGAGAAAAATGAGAGAGAGGGTGAAAGATGCGAGAGAGAGAGAGAGGGTGAAAGATGCGAGAGAGAGAGAGAGGGTGAAAGATGCGAGAGAGAGAGGGTGAAAGATGCGATAGAGAGAGGGTGAAAGATGCGAGAGAGAGAGGGTGAAAGATGCGAGAGAGAGAGGGTGAAAGATGCGAGAGAGAGAGGGTGAAAGATGCGAGAGAGAGAGGGTGAAAGATGCGAGAGAGAGAGAGTGAAAGATGCGAGAGAGAGAGAGAGTGAAAGATGAGAGAGAGAGAGAGGGTGAAAGATGAGAGAGAGAGAGGGTGAAAGATGAGAGAGAGAGAGGGTGAAAGATGAGAGAGAGAGAGGGTGAAAGATGAGAGAGAGAGAGGGTGAAAGATGAGAGAGAGAGAGGGTAAAAGATGAGAGAGAGAGAGGGTGAAAGATGAGAGAGAGAGAGGGTGAAAGATGAGAGAGAGAGAGGGTGAAAGATGAGAGAGAGAGAGAGAGAGAGGGTGAAAGATGAGAGAGAGAGAGAGGGTGAAAGATGAGAGAGAGAGAGAGGGTGAAAGATGAGAGAGAGAGAGGGTGAAAGATGAGAGAGAGAGAGGGTGAAAGATGAGAGAGAGAGAGAGAGAGAGAGTGAAAGATGAGAGAGAGAGAGGGTGAAAGATGAGAGAGAGAGAGGGTGAAAGATGAGAGAGAGAGAGGGTGAAAGATGAGAGAGAGAGAGGGTGAAAGATGAGAGAGAGAGAGAGAGAGAGGGTGAAAGATGAGAGAGAGAGAGGGTGAAAGATGAGAGAGAGAGAGAGGGTGAAAGATGAGAGAGAGAGGGTGAAAGATGAGAGAGAAAGAGAGAGAGTGAAAGATGAGAGAGAGAGAGAGAGGGTGAAAGATGAGAGAGAGAGAGAGAGGGTGAAAGATGAGAGAGAGAGAGAGGGTGAAAGATGAGAGAGGAGAGAGAGATGGGAATGGGAGAGAGAGATGGGAATGGGAGAGAGAGATGGGAAAGGGAGAGAGAGATGGGAAAGGGAGAGAGAGATGGGAAAGGGAGAGAGAGATGGGAAAGGGAGAGAGAGATGGGAAAGGGAGAGAGAGATGGGAAAGGGAGAGAGAGATGGGAAAGGGAGAGAGAGATGGGAAAGGGAGAGAGAGATGGGAAAGGGAGAGAGAGATGGGAAAGGGAGAAAGAGATTGGAAAGGGAGAAAGAGATTGGAAAGGGAGAAAGAGATTGGAAAGGGAGAAAGAGATTGGAAAGGGAGAAAAAGATTGGAAAGAGAAAGAGAAATGGGAGAAGATGAAAGAGTGAGGAAAAGTGAGAGAGATGAGGGAAGCGAGAAGAGGGAGAGAAAGAGAAAGAAAAGGTTAAAGAAAGATATACAGAGAGGGAGAGATATGCTCTAATGGACAGAGAGAGAGAGAGAGGGAGGGAGGATTGGGTTGGAGCAGACAAAGCCTTGCCCTCTTTCAAAAGAGGCAATACAGAGGAACTTTTTAGATTAGGTTTATAAAAAGAAAACTTGCAATCTTTTTACTTTCATAGCATCCGCCCATACACCTCCCCTTTTCTATTAATTTCTTTTAAGAAAATATTTACATTTTTGGAAAGATGAAACAAGTTTGGTTTTTGCAATGAAATCGACCGGACGTTTACGAATTTTTCACATGTTTTTAATACATGTGAATGCTAAAGAAATTAAATTGCAAATAATTTATCCTAAAAATATAATACATTATATATATATATATATATATATATATTTATTTTTATTCATCACTAGGAGTATTGTGTATATAAATAGACGGGCAACGCCGGGTAACCCAGCTAGTTTTATGTATGGAAATAAAAGAAAATCTATCTGGATATTTTCTATGGATAAAAAGTCTATGAGGAGATTCGGATCTCCATCTAAATGCATATTATATACGTAATAATACTTATGTCAATTTTATTCAAAGTAGATTTGTGGAAAGATGGGTCTATAACAATAAAGCAAGTTCCTCTCTCTCTCTCTCTCTCTCTGATGACATATGTTATTTTTGATTCTGCGTGATTCGATTTCTAAATTGCTATATTCAGCCTTTTCGTTAGTTACGATAATTGCATACCGCTTCATTTATTGTGTAATTATAGGGGCCGCCATTGATAATTCTGAAATATACAAAATATAAAGTCAAATAATGTTCCCGCTTTAGCAAAAATAACGTATGCCCCAAAATATATACACCTAACGGATACAAATACACGTCCATATATATATATATATATATATATATATATATATATATATATATATATATAGAGAGAGAGAGAGAGAGAGAGAGAGAGATAGATAGATAGATAGATAACAGAGTACGATTCACAGATTTTTTAAAATTCAATCTCTATGAATAAAACTGCTCTAAGAATACTAATATATATATATACACACACACACACACACAATGTTATCATATATAATCAAAGGACAAAAAAAAATCCGAAAAATGTTAGTATCTTTTTTTTGTGTATATGTGTATTTGGTGCTTATGCTGATTAGCGGCCATATAAAAAATTATTTTTATATAAAAACAATATATACTCATTAAACATTATATTCTTACTCACTGTACGAAAAAGTTAAAAAAATATCCACTAGAACTTTAATTACAAGTATTTTTCCATTCTGCGTATCATAACAGCGACTTGTTCAGTAAGCCTCCATCTTGTTTTTTAAGAAGATTTCAGTTATCTGCCCTTCAAATCTCCTTAAAAAACAAGATGGAGGCTTACTGAACGAGTAGCTGTTATGATACGCAGAATGGAAAAATACTTTTTAGGTGCCATACTCCACCAATTAACACCTGAAAACCGAAGAATCGCTCGCCGCGTCGAGAAATTGACAAGAAAGATCGTGAAGAGAAAACTCTGTGGTCTTTCATGGCGCTTGCATATATATATATATATACACACACACACACATGCATATAGATACACACACACATATATATACATATATATATACACATATATATCAAATTTAATAATAGTTGTTTACCTTACAACTATTTTTTTTTCTTTTTCTGTATAAGTTTAAAAAGGCTGAAACAAATTATAATTAAAAACTAAAATGACTTCATGGAATCCGGGCAATGCCAGGTCGGATCAGCTAGTAAAGGATATAATCAAGGCATCCGTTATTCTTTTAAAGAACCGAAATATAGAAATGAAAAAAATAAATTCACGAACGCATATTCTGTGCATTTAGTGATGAAAAAACTATTTCACACTCTTTTAATACCACATCTGGAGAACGCCGCTCATGGCAATCTTTTTTGTCTTGTCAGAATTCAGAACTGACGTCATAATCCAGCGGGAGATAATCTCTTCTGTTCTCTACAGACCGTTTGTAACGGAGGAAACACCGCTAGTCTTCCTCGACTCTGTCTTTATTTTCATGGAAGCTTCCTTCTTGTAAGGCATTCACAGCAAGAAGCCGTCTTATTACCACAACTGTAAAGAAATTTCTTTTCTTCTTCCATGTGCCTAATTTTCATGAACAGAGTTTGTGTCCAAGAACTTCACATCAATGGAACACATTAGTTACCACAGGATTCCTTCCCTGCACAATCAATCAGATGAAATCGTTTTGTGTGACATTTATATTATATTCTATACTAGCCATCCTTACCTGGCGTTGCACGAGACGCTTATAACTTTCATCTTTGTTTCTAGCTAGAAAGAAAGATATACTGAGCGAAATAGTATTAGCAGAGCACATAAAGAAAGAGGGAGAGAGAAAGAGGGGGAGAGAAAAAGAGGGAGAGAAAAAGAGGGAGAGAGAAAGAGGGAGAGAGAAAGAGGGAGAGAGAAAGAGGGAGAGAGAAAGAGGGGAGAGAGAAAGAGGGGAGAGAGAAAGAGGGGAGAGAGAAAGAGGGGGAGAGAAAGAGGAGGTGACAGTTCACTCAGCCCCCCCCCTCTCTCTCTCGTTCGCTCGCTATATCTATGAACTCTACCTGCATTGATGTATTTATGTTTATTTACATTGGATGGCCGGCACGAACACAGAAAACAAAATAAAACTCTCATAGAAAATGAATGAATAAAAGACCTCTATAAAAATTAATTTAAATTATTACGGCATTGTTTTGTCATTAAATTATTAATTAAACCAAACTGTTAAAAACTTTTTAACTAATTTTGTCATGGTATAAATGTTGTTTTAATCGCTATG
The DNA here is from genome assembly GCA_963556195.1 of Sepiola atlantica. NCBI lineage: Eukaryota > Metazoa > Mollusca > Cephalopoda > Sepiida > Sepiolidae > Sepiola > Sepiola atlantica. The sequence goes on along the minus strand of OY744516.1, from coordinate 10,343,533 downwards.
TAATGAAAGAACCTTTTATTTGACAGTTTTATGTCTTACTCTTGTCTTTAACAAAAAGATAAACTTACCGAATCGAAATTAAACCCAAATTTCTGAAAAAGGTATTATTTGTTTCTACTCGAATTTGTTAGACTCCACTAATTTTGAACAAAAGCAGGTGTTGGTCAAATCTATTAAATATGTGGATTAGCCAATCAAAACGTGTCTAACACATAGCATGTTTTGTATGAAACAAATTGCTATAAGTGGAATATAAGAATTTATTAGAGAAAACTAATAACTTTTGATGCATTCACAGTTGGAGGCATCATAGAAGTGGTGACAGAAGTTTATTCATGTAGAGAATTTAACTTACAATTGATGTTTCAAGCACGGTTGAAATATGAACTAATAACACTAACAGTGCTACGAAAATACTAAAAAATCGCCCGGTTGGAGTAAGAGGAGTACTTTTTTTGAGGGAGTAAAAACTCGTCTCATCTTCTCTGAATATCACACAGAAGAAATAAATTGTTAAAGCGTATTACGTGTGTTTTCGATGAAATTGAAAACAAATACGTTTTTTCTCTTAGAAACATGCCTTTATGCCCACCAATTATTTATAATGAAACAGAATATTTATTCTACAGGAAGTAAACTATTATTCATAAAAAACAAGTAAACTATTATTCATAAAAAAAACAATAGACTGGCTTTACTTTATATATACAATGTTTATATTTTATGCCTTTTTCAAATGTGCAAAAGCCAAAAGGAAAGAAATGACTTGCCTGAAATATGAAAATTTTTGACAAAAAAGTTTGATTTTTTTTTTCATTTCTCATCATGTATTTCTCATCATGCATTTCTCATCATGCATTTCTCATCATGCATTTCTCATCATGCATTTCTCATCATGCATTTCTCATCATGTATTTCTCATCATGTATTTCTCATCATGTATCCCATTTTTTAAACCACTGAACTCTTGCTTTTCTTTATTAAAAACTTTGAATCCACATTTTCTTGGCAAACACACCTGTCCAATTTAAAATCAAAATTCTATATAAACAAGCCGCGCATGCATGTTCCCCCTGTGTATGTGACTCGATGTGGCGAGTGTAAAATGCAATAAATTTGGGTAATTTGGGGCATTTTTGACCTCCATTGTACCCCCTGGGGTGCGAACCAGAATTTTTCTGAGGGCAAGGATGCTCATTTTATATCCAGAACAATTGCCTATACATTTTGGCCAAGTTTCAGAAAAATTGAATGGATGGATCAAACGTTATGGGAGAAAAGGGTCATTTTTTTGCTATTTTGGGGGCTTTTGACCCCCCTGGTGGCGCGAACCAGATTTTTTCCAAGGTCAGCGATATTTATTTAAAAACTAACCAAAATACAAACTCCAAACGCCGGATTTCTCAAATGTTTCTCTTCTACAAATCAGTTCAAACGAAAAAAAAAGTTTTCTTTTAACTTTAAATCGCAATAAAAATAAAAAATAAAAACATTGTTCAGATTTATGGTGCCAATCGATATTGGCTAGGAAATGACTGGAACCTGATAGCAAACAAAACAAACGATTGTCTAGTGTGAGATTTGAACCCAGAAAGATGGCATACAACTGAACTAAAAGTGAACGCTTTATTCATATGGCCACCAAACAAACGAAAATATTTTAATATAAGATGGGTCACACATCCTTAAGAAAACGTTTTTTGAATTGTATTATAGAATTTAGAAAGACCAAGAAACGTTATTTTAAAAAAAAAAATGTATTATATATTATGAGAAATGAAAATATATATATTTTTTAAATATTTATTAAATGAATAAAACCATTTTTTCATGCATATGACTTTCGCTGTGAAACAGCCTTTTCAAAGAGTAATTTCCTTTCTTTTTTTTTCTCTTTTCATCTTCCTGGTGTTAAAAATTGCAAGAAACTCTCCTCATGGTGATGAATATTCAGGGTTTGAAGTTGTTAACGTCCTCGTAGAAAGTGAAAATCAGATACGTTTACAAGTGTGTTTCGTGCTGATTTTAATATAAGATGGGTCACCCATCTTTAAGAAAACGTTTTTTTGAAGTGTATCATAGAATTTAGAAAGACCAAGAAACGTTATTTTTTTTTTTTAATATATTTATTGAATTAATGAAATCATTTTTCATAAATATGAGTTCGGCTTAGGAATCTCTACGTATAGATCTGAAATACTTTGATTATCTAAAATAAAGAAACAAAGAAAAATGCAAATAATAAAAACTAAAAAAGATATCAAATACATGTGACGATTTGACAGAAAACAATCTTGACGTATTTTTATTTTGTTTATTCATTTATTTTTTATTATTGGTAATGAAAAGATTCAGATGATTCTAAGTATGTTCAGTCGACTGGAAAGATAATGCGAAAAATGACGGAACATTTGTTTCTAATTTTATTCTTATGTACTTTTAATTTTAAATAAAGAACTTCTGACATCGATAAGGACATCGTATCGAAAGTGCATATTCCAAATCTGTGCCTAGGTTGGTTTTTAGATCAATCGTTTAACTGTGGTGCCACAACACACATGCAGACAACTTTGCTTTATATATATATAAAAGAAGAAAAATAATACAAATTGTGATTGACTGACCCGGACTCACCCATAGTGAAAGGATGGATTCGTCAGGTCACTATGAAGTCGACACCTTTTCCCTTACCAAAGCGAACCGCTTAGCACGGTTGTCTAGAGTTGGTAATGGTGACAAACTTATTGTAATTAAGTATTCAAAATACAATTCCTATTCCTTTCAATTCCTGTCTTGGGTTTCTTATGTACTTATTGTTATTCTTACGATATAACAAATTGGCAACAAGAGATTACGATTTAAAATCCGGTTTGTTAACACATAACAAATTGACGATCTTCAATCAGGACTCACGTAAAAAAAAAAAAAAATTTTTTTTCTGAACAGTGAATTTAAACCCCTCCATAGTAACATTACAAAGACACAAGGAAACGCTTCTCATGTAAGAACAATTTTTTTCTTCCAAAGGAAATTGACAACCAAATTGTTTTTACAATTTGACAGTGACTTTTTTGAAAGGATTTGAGAAGAAAAGATATTTTTGTTTTCATAGTATTTAGACTGTACGTATTATTTTTTCTTTTTATAAAAGGCTACAGCATATTTTAAACAACTGCTGTCTAAGGGAAAAACAAAACAAAATATTATTTTTTTTTAAATGGAGGAATTGCAGCAAACTACTTTTAAAAATACAAGTAAAGAAATGACAAAAGTTTTGAAATGTTGGAATTTATTGTCCAACGCACACAAGAACCAAAGCAAGCTGGATTCTTTTCACCAGATATAGTTGCGAATTCGATTGGAGAATGGTTCTTTTTTTTCTGCCTACTTTTTGAGGTTTGCTGACATTTTCAAGGAAGAGTGTTCTGAATGGTCGCTAGAAAAAAAGGTTCACCTACTTCTTCAAAAATTGAACCCAGCGTGCCATGATAGGTACTGCAACTATATTCTACCAAATATACCATTTGATGAAACTGTGCAAATCCTGACAAATGTTTTTGGCGAAAAGTCGTCCATTTTCGACCTACGTTGGAAATGTTTAAACCTAACAAAAAGAGACGACGAGGATTTTTTTTAACTATGCTGGAATGCCATCAGTTTAAACTGGAAGAACTGACTGCAGACAGATTTGGATGCCCAATTTTTGTGCAGGGCTTAACCGCAAGTAAAGATTCTGAGATAAGGGCGAGAATCTTGACGAAGTTGGAGTAGGACCCTAATATAACATTGCAAGCGATTGTTGACGAATCTAATAGAATTGTAAGCACGCAACACGATTCGGCGAAGATTGAAGAAAAAGACGTGGCTCAGGTCTGATATGCCAGAAGAGACTGTTAAAAAATAGACATTTGAAACCTATTCGGCGCTACGCAGAAAACACACAAAGGTGGAAACCAAAAACATGGGAAAACACACAGAAGCGGAAACCAGACACATGTCCTTCATGTTTTTTCATATAAAAGGCAGGTGTCCCTTTAAAAACAAAATTTGTTACTTTTGTGGAAGGTTTGGACACGTAATGCATCTGTGTAGAGAAAAAAAGGTCGAGCACTAAATGTTTTGTAAATGCTGTAATTTCCAGGAAAAATGGTGGCGGCCATCATGAAAGAAAATTTGTTGATATAAAAATAAACAACATATATATAATATTCGTTTTTTAGACACACTCTGGTAGCGATTTGTTTATAATCTCCTGGAAAAAAATTGGCAAACCACAGCGAAAAGGTCGCAAAAGGAGTAACTGGCAGAAAGCTGAATTTCATAGAATTTATGTGCAACATTTCTTTTGGAGGTAAGACGTGTAAAGCGAAAGTCTATGTGCTGAAAAATACTTTCCATTTATTCGGTACCGACTGGATGGGTTTATTTGACTAGTGGGATGTACCAATAAGCTCATTCTGCAACTCAATAAAGGTCCCCTTCCCAAACAGAAATAGTAAAAGTGAAAAACTCTGAAAAAATATTTTCCCAAGGTTTGGGCAGATGCAAAAAACGAAAGTAAAATTGGAGGTAATGGAAAATGCTATTAAATATTTAAACTAAAGCATAGTGTACCCTATGCAACTATAGAATCGATAGATCAGGAGCTTGTTCGCCTAGAATAAATGGGGTACTTAGAAAAGTACAATATTAAGAGTGGGCGTCACCCATAGTTTACATGAAAAAGAAAAATATTTGTGTGTGTGGGCGGATTTCTCAACAGGCTTGAATATGTGCCTGAAAACGCATTAATATCCATTTCCCAGCGCAGAAGACATTTTTGCCCATTTAAATGGCGGAAAATTTTTCTCAAAATTAGATCTCTCAGATGCGTATCTGCAAGTAGAAGTCGAGGAAGAGAGTACGAAATTGCTCACTATCATTACGCATAGAGGATTGTATTGTTTAATCGTTTACCTTTCGGAGTTAAAGTAGCACCAAGTTTGTTCCCAAAAAATAGTGGATAACATGTTAGCGGGTTTCAGTTACGCTATGGTGTACTTGAACGATGTATTGATCAAGAGCGAGACTGGTGAACAACACACTGAACATGTGAAGGAGGTTTTTAAAAAAATTGCTGAATATGGGTTTAAGCTCAGCTAGGAAAAATGTGAATTTTTTATGCCCAAAATAAAATATTTAGGACAAATTATAAAAGCAAAAGGCAGAAGACCCGATCCAGAAAGGTCAAGTGTAATTAAAAATATGCCCGCCCCGACAAATGTGGCTGAATTACAAGCATTTCTAGGTCTTGCTAATTATTATCAGATATAAATAATATGCATGATTTATGTTCTCCGTTGAACGAATTGTTAAAAAAAGATAAAAAATGGCAATGGACAGAAAATTGCCAGAAGGCTTTTCAAAGGATTAAGAATGTTCTTACATCAGAACTGCTTTTAACACATTATGACCCAAAATTAGAAATAATTGTGGCTACTGATGCGAGTGATTACGGCAACGGATCCGTACTACTCCATAAAGACAATTTAGGGGGCACAAAAGCCATTGCTCATCCGAGCAGGGTATTAATCTCGGCTGAGAAAAACTATAGCCAGATCGAGAAGAAAAATTTATCCATTATTTTCGGAATTAAAAAATTTCACAAATTCATCCCCATGTAAATTTATTTTACAGACAGATCATCGTCCATTACTGTCGATTTTTGGATCAAAGAAAGGAATCCCAGTTCATACAGCAACAGCGATCAGGCACTATTCTGCTAAATTATGATTTCAAAATGGAATATATTCCTTTAAAGAAGTTCGGCCATGTGGACGGTTTGTCCTGATTAATTCCGAAATATTGTGAACCAATGGAAAATATAGTAATTGCATAACTCAAAGCTGAAAATGAAATAAAAGTAGTACTGGTTAGCACCGTACGCGAACTCCCAGTGACTGCACAGGAAATGCAAATAAAATCTAAAAATGATGATTTTATTAAAAACATGATGGATAAAGTGAAGTGCAAACAAAGGGGAAATATAAATTCACCGGTAAGCAATAACTATTTAAGTTGTGACAAAATTTTAATTTACGCCGAGCACGTCGTGATCCCAATGACACTACAAAAGAGACTGCTAAAGGATTTTCATTGTGGTCACCCAGGAATGTGCAAAATGAAATCGCTTATGCGTTCATACGTTTTTTGGCCAGGTATGGACCAGGACATTAAAAGGACAGTTAAGACCTGTAGAGGTTGTGATCTAGCGGCTAAAGAACCACCAATAATGACAGCATCATGGCCGAAAGTGGACACACCATAGTCTAGACTACATCTAGATTTTGCTGGACCGCTAAATGGTGCATATTACTCGATTATGGTGGACAGTTTAACAAAATGGCCAGAGATTCTGAAATGCAAAAAGCCAACATCTGCCATAACAATAAATTTTTTGCATGAACTGTTTGTCAGGTTTTGATTATCTGATGAAATTGTCACAGATAATGGGACTTGATTCACCTCAGGAGAGTTTAACATGTTTTGCAAAAACTTTGGGGTAAAACATAACACTACACCTGTGTACCACCCGAGAAGTAACGGACAGGCAGAAAGGTTTGTAGATACCTTCAAAAAGTCTTTAAGAAAATCAGGAGGTGAAGTAAACGATGAGTGGAAGATCCAACAATTCTGAAGGGTTTACAGGGTCAAACCGAACAGAACGATTGCGGCAAACATGTCACCGGCAGATATGATGTTCGCAAGAAAAATTAAAACCATTTTTGACAAATTGTTGCTAGTGAAGAAAAAACATTTTAAAAACACGGATGATAAGACCAGACATTTTAATGTTGGTGAAAAAGTGTTTTTTAAGAATTACAGAAAGGGTAAAATGTTCTGGCAAGACGGTATTGTCACCAGGAGAATCGAACGCCTGATATACATGGGAAGTAGGAAAATATACGTCATGTAAATCAGTTGAGACGCAGATATGTGGAAAAACAAACCTCACATGAGGAACCCATGGAGGTACTTTACGATGTTTTTGATGTACCGATTCCTGACAACCTTACTACTACTACTCCTGCTACTACTCCTGCTACTAAAGTAAGACGTTGAACAAAAAGAAAGAGTAATTCAACAGAACATCTAGAGATTGACCCGAAGAGGAAAAGATATATTTCCAGGAAGAAATAAATCTTAAGGGGGAGGTGTTGTGGACTGATCCAGATTCACCCATAGTGACAGGATGGATTCGTTAAATCACTATGAAGTCGACACCTTTTTCCTTATCAAGGAGAACTGCTTAGAGCCGGTAATGGTGGCCAAGTTATTGTAATTAAGTATTCTTAATACAATTCCTATTCCTTTCAATTCCTGTTTTGGGTTTCTTATTTACTTATTGTTATTCTTACGATATAACACAAATAAAAAAGAAAAAAAAAAAAGAAGAATGTCTTAGTTTGTATAAGGCAAAATTTATGTATGGAAAATAAGTAAGCACTGCGAACTGATGGGTACAAAATAAAAATAAAAAAAACTCACAAAAATTAAGAAAATAATAGTATTTAGCAAGACTGGAATTAAACTGAACTCTCTATTCAATAAACGAACACAGATTAAAATCAAATCAAGGGAAGAGTCGACAAGACGTGTGTGTAATGTGGTGATGCATTCAAGTGAAACCTGGAAAGTGAGGGTTGAGGATATGTGTTGCATGATATGATGGATGTGTAATATGAGTCTTAAAGATATGCTTAGTTCTGATGACATTAAAGGAAGATTAATCTGAACAGGATAGGGAGATGTATGCAAGACAGGAGACTTCTTTGTTTTGGTCACACTGAAAGAATGGATAAGGATGGATTTGAGAGAAATGAAGGCCTGGCAGATATAGGTTAGTTTGGAAGTCAATTTAAAAGCTATCCAACACATGAAAAACAGATATTAAACTGATAATGATGATATTTTGTTCTTAAATAAATACCGACAGCAAACTATAGTGGGTTGAGCACTGTAGTAAGTGAAATCGCCAGTTACCATTAGCGATAGTGCAAAGCTCATCATAAAAACGAATAGAGCATTTGACTGATATTGTTTGTATAAACATTAACATTTAAGTTCCTCCTAGCTTGTACTGATGGCATTGTTGTTAGAATCTCCAACTTTCGACAAAACGGTTGAGTGTAAAACTCATCTTACCAGCATTTGCCTTTCTAACCACACGGAAAAGCTATGATACAGCAAAATAGTATGTGAATGACATATATATATATATATATATATATATATATGTATATATTATGAATCCATATATTCCCTCTCCAGCCTTGGTTAAATAGTAGGGTAGTCTAGACTCTCTCGCCTTAGTTGTACAACTAGTCTAGCAGAAGGAAAAACTGCTGATCCAAGAGTGGTATAGTTGAAGATCGTGCAAGCCTTGCTTTATGATGGACTACGCGTGAAGGCACCCTTACAGAAAGTATCCATTGTCTCTCGAGATTGAAAAGAAGACAAGACATAACAAGACATAACAATTCTTTTTTTGTTTCATTAAAAGTTGAAATGAAATTATTGATCACAATAAGAGATGATTCCCAAAGAGGCTTCATGAGTAAATCAATTTTAAAAGAAAAAAAGATTTTCTGTTTTGAATAATCGTTTTTCTGTTTTTCTTAAACATATGATTTTAAACTGGAGCTGTTGTCATGTGGGGTGGGGGTTATAATGCCTGTTTATTAACGATAGAAGTGAACATCTTAGAATGGTGATAGATTTATATCTTTGTTTTTGTAGTTTCCCTGGGGGGGGGGGGTTAGTAAGTAATTCAGGGAGAGGGGATAATCAGGTGGAAGAGGAGGAAATAAAAAGTTGAGAAATCCAGTGTTCTAAAATGGTGCCGTTGTTGTATTAAGAAAGTGAGAAGGACAAAGGGCCAGAGGGAGCGGGAAAGAAAAAGGGGAGGTGGTAGGAACGGAGAGAGGGAGTGAGATAGCGAAAGAAGGAGAGAGGGAGCGAGAGAAGGAGAGAGGGAGCGAGAGAAGGAGAGAGGGGGCGAGAAAAGGAGAGAGGGGGCGAGAAAAGGAGAGAGGGGGCGAGAAAAGGAGAGAGGGGGCGAGAAAAGGAGAGAGGGGGCGAGAAAAGGAGAGAGGGGGCGAGAAAAGGAGAGAGAGGGGGCGAGAAAAGGCGAGAGGGAGCGAGAAAAGGCGAGAGGGAGCGAGAAAAGGCGAGAGGGAGCGAGAAAAGGAGAGAGGGAGCGAGAAAAGGAGAGAGGGGGCGAGAAAAGGAGAGAGAGGGGGCGAGAAAAGGCGAGAGGGAGCGAGAAAAGGCGAGAGGGAGCGAGAAAAGGCGAGAGGGAGCGAGAAAAGGCGAGAGGGAGCGAGAAAAGGCGAGAGGGAGCGAGAAAAGGAGAGAGGGGGCGAGAAAAGGCGAGAGGGAGCGAGAAAAGGAGAGAGGGAGCGAGAAAAGGCGAGAGGGGGCGAGAAAAGGCGAGAGGGAGCGAGAAAAGGCGAGAGGGGGCGAGAAAAGGAGAGAGGGGGCGAGAAAAGGAGAGAGGGAGCAAGAGAAATAAAATGGGAGAGAGAGGGGGGAGACAGAAATGGTGAGAGAGCAAGGGTGAGAGAGAGAGATAAGGATAAGTGAAGGGCGATGGAGAAAGATAGGAAATAGAAGGTTGAGAAATTCATTGTTATAAAATGGAGCGGTTGTCTCTTAAAGGAGAGAGAGAAAGAGCGAGAGAAAGAGCGAGAGAAAGAGAGAGAGAGAGAGAAAGAGAGAGAGAGAAAGAGAACCGAACAAAAAAAAAATGGCCGAGGTAATGGATTAACAAGTTAATAAAAATTGGCAGAAGAGAAGATTGCCGCGAGGACAGAAAAATGAAGAAAAACCAAAGAAATGTTTACAAATTTTTCAAATTGTCTTAAACTAAAAAGAAAATTAGAAACCAAAAATAAAACAAAGGATGCATCAAAATTGGCAGTTGTTGCTAAGTTAAGCACGAGATTCTATAAAACTGATAAAAAATTTAAATAATAGCATTTAGATAATGCATTTCTAGAAGAGGCTCTGTCTGTATACGTTTAAAACAGAATTTTCGTCTGTCACTCTACAATTTTTTGTCGGTCACGTTTAAGCTTGAAATAGCATTTTCATAAATGTACATGCAGATTGAATAAACGCATCATATTTTTGATGCGTCTAAGTATTTTCATTAGAGGCTCTGTCCGTCCGTTCATTTTCATCATTAAATGGCAAGAATTTTATATTTTTGATTTAATCCATATTTTCAAGGTAGAAAAAAAAACGATAGTGTTCAGGGTAGGGGTGGGGATGGAAAGAAATGAGAAAAAAGTGCTCCAACTAATTATAGAGAAGTCCGTGTTCTTTCTTTTATATTCATTTCTGTAACGTTCTAGATGTGTTTTTAGCACAAACACAAAGCGGATGCAAGTGTGTTGAAGTAAATGCACTCCATTTCTACAAATACAGATTCCATAGGAGTCGGCACATCAAGAAGCCCCCCCCCCCCCCCCCCAAAAAAAAAGAAGAAAAAAAGTCAGAAAGACTTTTATTGAAATAAACGGAACCAGAATCACCCACCAGTTCTTGTGTTTCGCACCAATGCAGCTGACTGAATTGGTTTCAACTGGAATGAACTTGCAGACAAAACTAGTTTAGAATTCTAAGTCACATGTGACAAACTCTGAAATAAGATCAGTTTTTCTCTGATTGTCCCGGCCGTGTCCGTCTGCCATGCTTAAGTTTGATGATAACTCTTCAAAAATATTGGTACGGGCAGATAAAAAAAACTTAATAATAATACATAGAAATTATTAATAGGAATAGCATTAAACTTAGTGTTGCATGGATAACATGCAATCAACAAAAAAACAAACAAATATAATGAAACTAGTAACAATAAAGAAGCTGAGAGGTGAGTAGCCAATGACAAACAAAAAAAAAGAAGCTAAAATCGAGATGAATTTCTCAACTTCATGTGTGTGTGTGTGTGTGTAGGAGCGTGAGGCAACACAAAACAACAACTAAAAGCAACCTGGATGATGTGCTAATGATAAGTAGTAAAAACACATTAAATTAATTTGGAAAATATTTAATTAGGGAAATATCAATCTTGGTAAACAGAAATAGAAACCTTCTTTAACCAATCCCATTTAAATTTGATCCTCGAACCGGTTGGCCTTGACAGAGGGGATGGCAAACGACCTGATGGCCTGACGGTGTTTCCCTTTACATATGGGATGCGACTTGTGTCAACACTTTTGCGCCCTCATCAGTGATAGAATCAGCATGCAGCAACGTCAGCAGAGAGTCGCAAGCAGTCAAAATATGCCAATCTTCTCGACAGATTTGTATTTCAACCGATCGCTGTGGAGAGGAGTGGAGTGATTGGCTCTGCCACACGCGACTTTCTCGGCAGCCTTGGTCTATTAATGACGTGCAACACCAGAGATAATCGCAAATTGTCTTGGCTTTAGGAGCGCTTCTCTATCGCCATTATTCATGGAAACGCCTTGAGTCTGCTCTCGGCCTGCCAAGCCAGCCAGACATTCGAAGAAAACTATGGACTGTGATACAATTATATATCAGGAATCAGGATTTCTCGATATTGTGTAAAAACAATTAACGGAGATTTATTTTTTTAGAGCTTACAAATGGTACTCATTTACTGAACAACAGACTTGATGCTGAAAAGACCAACTCAAAAAATTAAGTGATTAACTTATTTTGGCCAAATTTTAAATTTGTTATTTACACTTGCATCAATGTGCCGCACTTAAGCTTCATAGTCCCTATTTAAAGAAAGATAAAGCAAGCGAAAGGGGGAAAGAGAAAGGGGGAAAGAGAGAGGGGGAAAGAGAAAGGGGAAAGAGAAAGGAGGAAAGAGAAAGGGGGAAAGAGAAAGGGGGAAAGAGAAAGGGGGAAAGAGAAAGGGGGAAAGAGCAAGGGAGAAAGAGAAAGGAGGAAAGAGAAAGGGGGAAAGAGAAAGGGGGAAAGAGAAAGGGGGAAAGAGAAAGGGGGAAAGAGAAAGGGGGAAAGAGAAAGGGGGAAAGAGAAAGGAGGTAAGAGAAAGGAGGAAAGAGAAAGGAGGAAAGAAAAAGGGGGAAAGAGAAAGGGGGAAAGAGAAAGGGGGAAAGAGAAAGGGGGAAAGAGAAAGGGGGAAAGAGAAAGGGGGAAAGAAATAACATCCAACCAAAAAGCAAAAAAAAAAAATTTTTTAAGCATTTTTCACCCAAAAAGCGATTTAAGCGAAAATCCGTTTTTCCTGGATTAAAAAAACAAACAGAATTCCGCTAAAAAGCGGGAAAATCACATCCTATATTATGTAGCGAAAACAATTGGAAAAAATGAATATAAAATTATTACAAAAATTGAACTTGAATCAATTGAAAAATAGCAAAGCTAAAATCAAATGGTTTAATGATATTAACAACAAAAGAAATTACACGTTTACTTGAAGGACTTTTACTCTTGCATTAAAGATTGTACATTCGATAATGCATTGGAATTCATTAAACAATATAAAGATATTCCTGTTGTTGATATACAAATAATAAAACATTGCACAAAATCTATACTGTTCCATAGCAATAACATATGGATCAAAAAGACTAAACCAGAAAATGTGATGTTGTAATAGGGAGCCACGATAACGTAGAGGTTTGCGAGTTAACAGGAATATAATTAATTAATAAGCCAGTTATTGAAGCAGGATTGCAAGTCATCCAACAATATTCTTAATCTTTTCATCAGCAGAACGGAATTGCTTTGTACCAAACAAGAACTGTTTATTTACCAAAGACATTGTATAATCAACACGTAAATATTGGTATTTACAGGAATGATGGCCTGATGCTTTTTCAGAACACATCTGGTAGAAGTTTAGATAAAAACAAAAGAAGAAATAACACATTTTTTAAAGAACTTAGATTTTCACATAGAAATAAAAATAAATCTGATAGATTTTTTTAGATATAACCTTCAATTTAACAATAAACATACAAGCCTGACAGAAAACCAAACATTATATCCCATCATATATCAAACACTAACCAAACACCCCTGTTACAAAGTTAAAGGTTAATAGGCCATAGACTAACCACTAATTCCAACAATATAAATATATTCAATCAACATAAAAGAATATAAAATAGTTTAAAAAACAGCAGATATAATAAATTAACATTTAATATGAATAATAATTGAAAGCGCAAGTAAAACACAAATTAATAAAATATTCTTTAGAATAATCGATAAACATTTCCTTAAAAACAATAAGCTATCAAAAATTATCAATAGGAATAGGATTAAACTTGTTGCATGGATAATATATAATCAGTAATAAATAAACCCAATAAAATAAGTAACAATATTAACATAATAGTAGCACTAATGCTATAAGTGTTATTAATAATACCAACTTATGTAATTGAAGAATAAAAAACAATTGCCCACTAATGAATAACTGTTCAAAAGCTAATGTCATATAGAAAGCAACAGTAAATAATAACATCAATAGTGAACAAAAAGTATACATAGGTGCCACAGAAAATAATTTCAAGTGTAGGTATAATCATCACATGATGACATTCAGGACTAGAAAATATAGAAATTACACCATGCTATCTACATATATTTATGGGAACAAAAAATAAAAGATTAGCTCTCATATCAATTAGGAAATCTTACAATTATCTTCTCCTGGCAATATAAATAGTAGAAACTGTAAATTGTACTTATAGGAAAAAATATCAAATCATAAACTTCAAAAACCAAATTAATTTATTAAAAAAAAATAACATTGTGATATAAGTTAAATAAAAACAAAATTGTAGAATAAAACAATAGTTCAAATAATTATAACTCACTATTATATCAAACAAGAAGAAACTATTGCCCATCAGTGAACAAATTAACAATATAAAACAAAAGTAAATAAATAACAATTATTAAATCAAAAATAATTGTCTGGTTGTGATAAAATAATATAGACCGAAATATTGATAGTAATGAATGGTGGTCCGTTTGCAAAAGAATTTACTCAATAAATAACAAATAATAGTTATGGATTTCAGTGTTCGGACTGACTTCCTCATCTTGGCTGGCATGCTCACGACGTTTCGGCCGTTCTGCCCTTCGGCCTTCATCAGGTGTCCTGTACCAAACTCGGGAACCATCTGTCTTGACTCTCAAACCCAATCCCTTTATTGTCACGGGGGTACCACGCTCAGATTTCATTTTTTTGGCTCTGGGACACACACGTTAATTCTCCGTTGCTTTCAGTTCTGCTGCTGCTGCTGCTGCTTATCGCCGTATTGCTGCTGTCGCTGAATGTTACTTTCACTGCCTTCGCCCGGGATTGAACTTAGCACCTCCAGATAACTTGCAACTTTCGAACCAACAAAGTCAGTCCGAACACTGAAATCCATAATGAAAACACCTCATCTCAGAAATACAGACAATTAAATAATAGTTAGTTAATAAAATGTCTTTTTTCAAAACCAATATGCAAATATCGGGAAGTTTAATCAGATGTCCTGTTGGCTTAGCAACCTGAGAGCAGGTACAAGGCGTTTCCATGAATGGTGGCGATGGAGAGGCGCTCGTAAAGCAGAGTTAATTCACGATGGTCCATGGTGTGGCATGTCAGTAACAGACCAAGACTGTTGAGGAAGTCCCACATGGTAGGGCCTATCGCTCCACTCGTCTTCATGGTGATCGGTTGGAACACATATCTGTCAAGAAGACTGGCGTATTTTGATTGTTTAAGGTCCTCTTCTGACACTGGCACATGTCCAGGGTTTGTCGTCGATTTTGTTATTGACAAGGGTGCAAAAGTATTGACACAAGTAGCATACCGAATAATTAAAAACTTGACGAAAGAATTTGTTGCTTAAAATCTATTTGCTATATCTTATATGTTGATACACTTCCGCCCATTCAATCTGTATATTCTCACCAAAGGGAATAGTAACGAAAAGATACTTCACTAAGATTTAGGCAGTTATTAAAGCAGGATTGCAAGTCATAGAATAGGCAGTCTGCTTAATGTATTGAATTAATAGTGTCACCATATCTTACTAAGGGTCAATTGCTTAGCATGCCGATTGTAGAGATAAAGTCTGAGTTCAAATCTCAACTGAGGCATAATTGTTTTCATTCTGATTTTGTCCCAAAATGAAGTTAAACATTTCAGGTTACAAAAATAAGCAAATTGTTTATTTTTAGTTTTATTTTTTTGCTGTAATCTATGTAATTTATGGAAATTAGGATGCCGGGCAACGCCGGGTAGTCTTGCTAGCTTTAAATAAGCTGCATCTATTCAATCTGCACATTTAGCGATGTAGATGTATCTTTCTACCAAAGGGATTAATAATGAAAAAGCGCTTCACTGGGATTTAGGTGTACGGTTATTCAAGCAGGATTGCAAGTCGTCCAAAAATATTCCTAATCCTTTCATCATCGGCAGAACGAAATCGCTTTGTACCCAACAAGAATTGTTTACTTACCAAAACATTCTTAGGTTCTTGTTGTTGCATGACACGACCCCCCCCCCCCCCCCATCCATTTATTTCGAAAGACAAAACATGAAAAGCTTATTGTACTTAAGTTGTTCTACAGAAATGCAGGAAAAACAAGTCATCCTAATGAGCTCAACTTGATCCAATAAAGACTCAGCTGCAGTTCTTTAACATCTGGGTCATGGGTTCTAATCCGATCAATGGATCAGATATCTGTCAGGAGTTTCTGCTTGAAAGATAGAAATCACCAATAAATGATTGAATTAGCAACATTTATATCAAGAAAATATGACGTCTGCTTGTGTGTTTGTATCGACATCCAAGTGTGACATTACATGAGGAGTTCTTCCATCCTCACCAGACTGCTATTCGTCTTCTTCATTGACAGAACCAGCTGTTCATCTCTTTGACATGTAATTGATTGCTCAGTGAAAAGTGACGTCTCAGCAATGGTGACAGTAACAATCACAGAGATGTTGATGTTTTCTTCCTTTCTCTGTTGCTGAAATAATGGAAGCCACTAAAAAAACAACAAATAACACCACTATTTGCTCTTCGATTTACTTCTTAGAGTAATTCACAGCAAGTACATTCAGATGAAGTGCAACTTTCCAACCAACTCACATAGGGTGGTGGAAAACTCGAAAACCCGCATCTAATTCCTTTGATGACTTACTCCCAAGAGGCAGGAGCTCTGCAGCTTCTTGCCACATACTTCCTCCCATGACGTAACTACTAGTACACATCAGCCTAACTTGACTTCTAATGGAGAATTCTATTTTCTTGCTTAACTAACCTTTATGTGGCATTTTCTATTTCTAACCTGATTTATACCCACCATTTTACATCTAATCTTCTTACGCATGTCCCTTGTATTATTGAGTCTAATTACACGTGGTTCGCACGAAGGATAATAGACTCCAAAAATCAACTATTTTACAGTGAGTTACACCTAATAAAGCATCCCCAGCACAAGTCAAAAAGGAGGTGCAAGGACTCCTCTGAAACCTGGACGCTTTTCACAAACATCAAAGTACTTGAGCGTTTTCAGCAGAAATATCTGACGTCCATTCTAACATAAAGTGGCAAGCAAAACTCCTAACACTGAAATCCTTGTTAGGCCCGCATACCAAGTCTCTAGTAACATGCTATCAAATGTGCTGAGAAATGCAAGCATTAGCGCGGGAAAGGTGATGATCCTTATTTAGATGTAAACATCAAAAGCTGGAAGTGTGAATTCTGTCAGTTGGTACTTCTCTCCAAGACTGGTTATGTGAATCCTCTGAAGATGCATAAAATAATAAGCCTAACCCAAATATTCTTCAAGATGAGACAATCTGTATGATGTGCAATAACGTCGCTAAATCCAGATTCGGACTTAAAAGGCACCGGGTTGTACAACCCGGTACACAGGAAACGGTTTTTAAAAGGAAGTTGGAAGCCTTTAAACTGTCAAATAGAAAGTCATTTAAACCGGCTTTAAAATCCTTAGCAAGTCCTCAGGTATTTTAATTAAACATTGTAAGTTTTGGAAGCTTTTGACATTTTATAAATTGAGATTAAAACAACAATTTGGTTCAATTAACAATTTAATAATAAAACCATATCGTAATAATTAAATTAAATTTAAGAAATCCTATTTAAAAACAAAAATAATCTGGTAACAAAAAACAGCATAGTTAAAGAAAAAAAAAAGTAAACAGTGTTCCGGGCAACGCCAGGTAAGTTCATCTAATAAAATATAAATAAATATATTCCATAAGATGTTTGATTGATTTTCTTAACCTTCTGCGTCATTTTTACCCCCCCCCTCCCTGAAAAAATGACGTCAGCTTGTTTAGCGTGTAACTCTCACTTGTCAAGTATCCATTAAAATGATTATTTAAAGATGCTTTCCACTGTAATTAGTGCAGACACGCTAATAATCAAATTTCCCTAGTAACTGGCAGTTTCATGCCTAAAGCAATGATTGCTGCGAGTGTGACACTACCACTTGCCATGGAAATTCAATTAGCATGTCCACAACAATTACACTGAAAAGCATCTTAAAGAAGACTCAACAAAGATCTGGAAATAAACATCTGAAAAGGATATTGAAAATTTTATAATGATCGCCTATAGCTTGAAACTACCAGTCACCAGAAGAATTTGATTATCATGTCTACACTGATTAGATAATCAGATTTTCATGGTCTACTGCTTTGAACGTAGAATCTTTGAATGCATCCAGATCATAGTGTTCTGCTGTAGTACATACAGGCCACTGCATGGCGCAGTTGAGAGGCACGACTCGAGGCCTATTGACAAATGTTTAATTTGCAGAGATTTTGAAAGGAAATTAAGTTAACTATATTAGAAAATACACAGAATAGCATTCGGACCTGTACCCGAGGATAAGAAGATGTGTTGAAAGATAAATGAAAATATTTGTTTTTGTTGTGGAAACAAATAAGTATTAAAGAAAACAAAGAGCGAACTAAGATGTCCGATAAAGATACAATACACATAACGTTTTAACAGAAAAAATTAACTCCGCTAACTTAAGTCACCATGCGGTAAACTAGATTGTTGCATGGTAAATTAATTTGAAATCCTGTTTGGTTTAACGGAGTGAAAACAAACTTTTCTTCTAGTTGCTCCCCCTGATTAACAGTTGCCAATAGGCCTCCAGTCGAATTTGCCGTGTGTACCATGGAGAGGACTGTAGTATAGAATGTCATGATCCAGACTGTAGAGTATGGAAGATGTCCCTTCCAACGTCCGTTACTGTTAACTACTAAACAGCAAATGGCCGCTTCCACAGATTGTTATATAATAATAAGGGGGAGATAACTCCCGTTTACTCTTTCACCACAGGAGTAGATAACTCCTTTACCTATACACAGATAGATTGTCGTTTCTGGAATCATTCGGGTTTCAGGTCTTTCAATATCATACACCCTGCTCCAGCTGATCCAGCTTGAGTTGATCCGCCACTAGTTTGTGTCCAGATGGCTAACGCGTATGATCCTATGTGTCTCCTCTTTTTTAGCCACAGCCATCTTGAGGCTCTCTCAGCCGCGTCAGTGACACTGCAGATGGCTCTCATATCCCTCACTCCTTCAATGCTCAAATTGCTGAAGGTTCTGCTAGAGTACGGACCACAAATCCCCTTCATCCTAGATCTATTGGGAGACATATTAGTCTCCATCCCATCCACTGGCATCTGCTGCATCCCTGCATACTTAGAGGGCTTTCTTTTCAAGTTATCTTCTCTAACAGAACATCTTGATTGGTAGAGTCAGACACAAATATGATACCGGGTGACTAAAAAACAAATGTCATCCATGAAAATCCCCGTAAAATCTTTAAGACTTGAGTAATTGCTTTAATATTTCATGTTTAAAAAGAATCATTGTAAGGAACGTTAAAGTAGAGTAGTTTCAAAAATGCTTTCGGAAAGACACAAAATCAATGGGGACGGTGCAAGCTTGCTCAAAAGAAAATTTCAATGTCGCCAATATCCAGACCAAAAAACTCCTTGATAGGTGGCCGACAAATTCATGGAAAAGTCTTAAAATTGAACGCTACAAGCAACAGAGCCACTCATTCAACGCCAAGAGAGGAGTGTGTCAGAGTTATTGACAATTTTGCATGTCGTATCCAGGTGTGCTTGCAATGTAGACGTGCACATGTGGAGGATATCATTGAACAGTGATAAAATAAAGACTGTTGGAGATTCATGACTGAAACGTGGTGGACAAGTCAGACATAGACTAAAATTTATTTTTACCAAATATGGTTGGATAGAGTTGTGAACTTTATTTCCTATTCCATGGCTGGAATTATTTAAGTCAATCTCTATCTGGTCACAGGATAGCAGCTGTAATGTGTTTATGAAAGCTCAGTTGCCACAAATCTATCATCAAAAAAGAAAACACCAACAACAGAAAAGTGTATTTTGGTGCAACTAGCATCGAATGGAGATCATGTTACAACAACCACAAGGTGAAACTGTTAAACACCACCTAAAAACACCACTACACTAGCTAGACACGTGTGGAAAACAAATCCTCTAAAATAAAAGTTGATGTTGAGCAGCAGTTCAGAAAGGAAAGTTTTGCCTAGAAAAAAAAAACTTGCCAATTGCAATATCCGGATATCGATAATTCACGAAACAAAAATGCTAAACTCATATTAAAATGTTGATACATACTTAAGTTCTTCCTAGGTAATTTAGCACCAGATTATTTTAAATGCAAACAATAAAATTAGATGAGGGAGAGAAATAATAAAAATAATGAAGGGGGGGATATATATATATATATATATATATATATATATATATATATATATATATAAGGCATATACATTTTATATATTTCCTTGGCACAAAATGGTTGTGAAGAGTGCAGAAAGTGTTGGAACCTTGAGGAGGCTCATTGCCATTCAAATTTTAAAGACCAATGATCGTTGCCAGCAAAAGAAAAAAAATCAATGGTAAACGGCTGTTGCAATAAGCAAAATGATTTGCAATGCTTACCCAAACAAGTGGAGAGTGCTGGAAATCTGGGGAGATTTGTCACTCAGACTCCAGAGAACACTACTGGTTATTTATCAGTGATAATGACCTGTGTGAATACTCATCGTAATAGTGATAATAAGTGTACATATATATATATATATATATATATATATAATAAAAGGGATGATTTTTCCATGAGTAGGAGACAGAAATATTACATTATTTTCTAAAATGTGAAGAGTCCCAAATTGTTGCATTGAAAGAACTAAGCCATAACACAAGCGATATCTGACGATTGTCTTTTATGGCCATGTAGTATTATATTCTTTTTTCTATATAATAAAGTAAAGCTGGTCTTTTCCTCAAATCTTTGTGATTAATAGTTTTCTTATCACAAAATCAGTGTTTGATTCTACTACATCAGATTTTTTGTTGATCATTAGTCTCTGTTCTTTAGAACAAAAATATGTATAAGCTGAGATGAAAAGGTGTTTGTGCTGTTGAACCAATCAGAACCGATCTTGTTTAAGTTCACACGGGGCAAATAACGGACATCTATAGAATAAAGTAATGTGAGTCTCTTTATCGATTCTTTGTGATTAATAGAAAATCAGTGTTTGATTCTGATTCGTCAATTTTTTTGGTTGATCATTGGTATTCATTCTTAAGAACAAAAAATGTATTTCGATTCAATTTCGTTCAATAAATATTTCATCATCCGTGGAACAGTGTTCAAATGAACACTTTTCAATAATGACCTACATAGAACCATCAACATCTCTCTGTCGTTAAGCCAGTACAATAGCTCAGTTGGGAGAGGCTCAGATTGAAGAGCTAAAGGTCCCGATTTTGACGTAATTCTTTTTTCTTAAATGTTTACATTTCTCACCGTAGACATTGAAACAAAATTTCCTTAAACAACAAATACTTATAGTTTTATAAAAAAAATGGTTAAATTAATAAAATAATATAATAGGCAAATGATACTGTACGAACGATATTTTGTAAAAAGAAATGGTTTAGCAAAACAAAATAAAAACACTACCGGGAAACGCCGGGTAAGTATAGTTAGTTAAATATATTGTGACAACCTTAAGTAAGTTTGAATCTTACTTCATCTCTATAGATCTCCAACTGAACAATTCACTTTACATACTCAATTTTATGACATGCAAATGCATATGAACCCTTAAACTATTGGTATTTTTTATTGTTGGGGATTGAAGTGTTTAGGTCAGTTTCACATTGTGCTAGGATATCTACAGATTTTATGTGGCGGAAAGATTCTACATAGAACAAACAAACAAACCATAACTAAGTCCGTGGATATTTGTGAAAGAAAGCTTTAAGGGAGGAGGCGATTTAATTGATTGTTTTCTTTGGAGGGGGGGGGGCGTCTAATTCAACCATTTTTCTGTTATTGTGCTTTTTCATTATTATTATTGTTTTGATAGAGTGGACTTGGATGTCAAAACCAAGGTGCACACAAGTAGTCTATTAGCTGAATCTTTATCTATGTAGTCGTGGCATCGGGAAAAACTCACTGGAAATAAGTGTAGGGTACCTTTTCATGTGCGACATGGCACTACAGCTATCCCGGTAACATACAACTATTGATCGAGTATTCGCTTTTAGCACTACCAAAGAGTTAGGGATCTTGTACTACCAGTCGGAAACAGCAGTCAGACAAGTTGTCAAACCTGTACCTTCAACCTGTCAGAACAAAAAAACGTCCCAGACTAGTTATGGGAAACTGAGTGACAATCAAGTATCCTCACATAGTCCAGATAAGAAAGAAAGATAGCCAGTGGGACAGCGTTCATTGTTTTAGTCAGGAAATAAGGTCAAGCACTGAGAGCGTTTGAAGTTTCCCTGTGTTGGTACCTCTGCGCATGATTAATAAACAAAGAAAGAGTGTAAGCCGAGCAATTGTAGAAATTAATTGTACGTTTGCAAACAGATATTTATTTCAGTGTTCAGCTCTTAGAAGATTGTTGTTCATTACTAAGAAGCCCCGACCCCCACAGGTTGGTATGATGAGGGGAAGGGCTAATCTCTTTGCGATAGACATGGCCAGAGTCTGAAAGGGGAAAACATGTTAAGGTAAAAATCGCCACTATTAACTTTTAGGAATTTCGATAAAAAACGAAGACCAATAGAAATCCTTTTCCGTTTTCTCGTAATTTTTTTTATTGATGAGTAAGCACTTATCAAGGCTACAAACTGCTCAAGAAGAAAAGTTACTGACAAGTGTTTGTTGGTATTACGCTTGAAGAGGACAATGTCATAGCCCTCAAGGGAGCAATATTATAACAAGCTGGGAAATTCTTGGAAAGAAACTCTGTTCATGGAAATTCTGTTTGATGTTAAGTACACGGAGGAAGAAAGGAAAGTTTGTTGCAATGGTGGTAGGAAAACGAGTTGTTTAGAGCGACAATCACTTATTAACACTTAGTTTCATGTGTTTCAGTATAATTGTAATAAGATAGTATGAAAACCAAAGAGAGATAAGAACGGCTAACACTGAAATATCTGAAAGCATCAAAATAAAATGGAAATAAAAACATTGAAACAATCAGTTGGAAATTTCCATACGTAAGAAGAAAAAAATTCCCTGGGTAAGAACAAGAATTAGTAATCGTAAGAGCACATGTAAAGCTACTGAAAAACACCCCAAAGAGTTCCTTGTATGTCTTGTACAACTTAACATGCATAAATATATATTAGATTTACTATGACTTCCAGTCAGAATGGACCTGGGAGTAATGGCACACAGTCTCCAAAGACCTCAACTTTGGACATCACCAGTGGATGCAGTTTAAGGTCATATGCATGATGTGAAGACAATAAGTATTGCCTTTCAGAAATATCTCTAATCAAATAATATTGGTACTGGTAACCATTAAAACCTCACTCAAGGTTCAGCAAACACTTGACACCATTTAAGGTCATCCCAATCAGTTACTTATAGAAAATCTAATGAACAAAAGAGAAAAGCTGTGCATTATATATATATATATATATATATATATATATATATATATATATATATATAATAAGTGGATATGATTTGCCATGGATAACTGAGCATGATCCAATGGCTCTTCCCTTTCCGAGGACTGTAATTGGTAATTTTCTCTTCTTACTCATTTCACACCTCGGATTTTCTCCATTCACACACCTGAACCTTTTCCATTATCCTCTTCTTCCGATGATCCGAACTCTCGACAGGTAATGAGGCGTGCACTTGCCCATTTTCCGAAAAGAAAGGAGGAACAATAGACGAAGAATAAGTAGAAGTATGAGGGAGAGGAATAAAGATGAGAGAGAGAAAGAAGGAAAATCGGAAGGAAAAAAAGAGGCAAAAGGATTTGATATTCTTCAAAAGGTGTCCGTTGAATGTGTGCGATTAGCAAATATAGAGGCCGAGCTCTTACAGAGATGCACGAATAAACGGACCGACTGACAGAGATGCTTGGACGCATCTAAAATAAAACTGTGTCCATTCAATTTGTTGTGCTTTAAAAGCGATGCATAAATGCATATTTCAAACTTTCGCATGACACAGATGTAAGTGGTGTTTCAAACTTAAGACTGATGGACTGAACCTCTTTAATAGATATGTGGACACATGTAAAAAATAGGTGAAAGAAAGAGAGAGATAATAGGGAGGAAGACAAAAAGTAAGGAATGAGAAATAGAGAGAGAGAGAAATAGAGAGAGAGAGAAGTCGAGAGAGAGAGAGAGAGAAGTCGAGAGAGAGAGAGAGAGAAGTCGAGAGAGAGAGAGAGAGAAGTCGAGAGAGAGAGAGAGAAGTCGAGAGAGAGAAGTCGAGAGAGAGAGAGAGAGAAGTCGAGAGAGAGAGAGAGAAGTCGAGAGAGAGAGAGAGAAGTCGAGAGAGAGATAGAGAGGTCGAGTGAGAGAGAGAGGTCGAGTGAGAGAGAGAGAAGTCGAGAGAGAGAGAGAGAAGTAGAGATAGAGAGAGAAGTAGAGATAGAGAGAGAAGTAGAGATATATAGAGAGAGAAGTAGAGATAGAGAGAGAAGTAGAGATAGAGAGAGAGAGAGAAGTAGAGATAGAGAGAGAGAGAGAAGTAGAGATAGAGAGAGAGAGAGAAGTAGAGATAGAGAGAGAAGTAGAGATAGAGAGAGAGAGAAGTAGAGATAGAGAGAGAGAGAAGTAGAGAGAGAGAGAGAGAGAAGTAGAGAGAGAGAGAGAGAGAAGTAGAGAGAGAGAGAGAAGTAGAGAGAGAGAGAGAAGTAGAGATAGAGAAGTAGAGAGACAGAGAGGGAGAAGTAGAGAGACAGAGAGGGAGAAGTAGAGAGATAGAGAGAGAAGTAGAGAGAGAGAAGTAGAGAGAAAGAAGTAGAGAGAGAGAAGTAGAGAGAGAGAAGTAGAGAGAGAGAGAGAGAGAGAGAGAGAGAGAGAGAGAGAGAGGGGGGGGGTCCTTCAATTGTAAAGGTTATGTGTTTATAATTACTCTGCCAATTGTCCAGTGCACAGGTCAGCAAGGCTTGGCCAGAAAGCGTAACTTTGCCACAATCCAATAAAATATACGGAAAAAGATTTAATTATAAGTATCTCTAAAAGAAGCAGCATCCGGCGTTGCCTGGTATTGAATGAAGACTCCTCCGCATTTCTGCCTACAGCCCTGTTCTTATGTTCTGTAAATTTCAAACTATCCTTTTCTTCTTTATTCACGTCATTTAGTTATTTACATCATCCTTTTACTCTCCTTCGCTTACTCTGCTGCTGCTGCTACTACTACTACTACTATTATAGTCTTTTCCTTTTCTTAAGTCATTTTTTTTCATCCTCTTACTCCCCTCACTTAGGTTGCTGCTATTACTTCTACCTCTCCTATTTCCCTCTTTCCACCACTTCTTATTTGATTCGCCATTTCCTCACCATGTAAAACATTCAGCGTGCAAACAATTAAGCAAAATTATCAGATTTTTAGTATTATAATAAAATAATTAAATACATAAAATAATAGATGTGGAAAACAGACGGACGAGCAAGTCCAATTATATAGTGTCTGTTTCAGTTTCTTGTGAACAGCATTCGATTATGCAAATATTAAAATAAAACGGATTTTGGTGCTTATGCAGTTTACGGACTGGGCTATTTTTAGACAGGATTTTCAAGTTAAATTCAATTTTTACGGAATCTTTTGTTTAAATTGTTAAGTGAAAGTACAGAATAGTTAATCAACTCCCCACCTCCCCATGTTAAGAATGGGTTTCTAAATTATAACGTTTTTATTTCAGCTCGGTCCATAAACTGCATAAGTACCCGGATTTTAACACCATGCACACACACACATTATACTAAAGCTGAGATAATCAACGTTTGTTTCCCTAAGATTTTTTCCTGTGTATTTTGATTACACAAAATACATGTTAACATATTCCTCAATTCTCAGATTGAATTGTTTGAAAAAATCCCCGTTTAATTTTTCTAATTCACCGTAATTTGCCATTAACTCACAAAGTAAGTGACCCATCTCTTACTAAGTTTCTGTCACTTTCACAGCCTCTCTTATTTTATATACTGTTTATCACTCTTGCTTCTGTCACTCACCCTCTGTTTATTAACAGACAAAAGTAATTGGCTTCCTTCTGCCGTCGCTTGCTTTAACCCTCCTCCTTTCCTCTTTTTTTAAAATATTGA
The DNA here is from genome assembly GCA_963556195.1 of Sepiola atlantica. NCBI lineage: Eukaryota > Metazoa > Mollusca > Cephalopoda > Sepiida > Sepiolidae > Sepiola > Sepiola atlantica. The sequence continues at coordinate 10,317,835 of OY744516.1, read as the reverse complement.
TGAAGAAGACAGGAAAAAAAATTTAACCCATGGCTGGCTGGCGAGAGAGAGAGACGAGAGAGATAATGAACAGTAAGAGACTCATTTTCTCGATTCTAACAATCTACCAAAGCTCAATGGGTGACTTATTTTTCTAATATATATATATATATTTGAATTGTGTGTATTTTGGCAGCATTCTTTCATTCAAGCAAACATTATTAAAAATAACAGAATTCAACTGTTTAGTTATACCTTTTTCATTTTTCTAATGATCTTTTTTGTGTTAAAATCAAAAATATAAATTATTATATTATACCCCGTAACATATCCTCAATTGACAATACTAATAAAATTAGACTCATTAATTCTTAATAACAGTGGTTCAAATATTATATGGGTTGGGAAGGAGCTGTCTTTTTACTACAAGATTTTGGGTCTAAATTACTTATAAGTTTAAATGGTCTTTGGGAGAATAATAATAAAGCTAATAGCTACATTGGTTTTACAAGCACTACCCTATCCCACCGCCTCATCATGCATCTTGTAAACTCTAGCTCAATTTACCAGCATCTACAAAAACATAACTGCCGCCGCTGATTTGAGACAAATTTTAGTTAGTAATACAAAAATTATACATTCGGAAACCTATTACATTTTTTTTTAAATACTTTATTAAAAATCCAGCAACTTACAACTAATAACATTATGTATGAAACCAGTAACAACACTTTAAAATGCTTAACATAATAAAATTCATTCTGTGACGCTAATTCTGGCTTTCTGGAATTAAAATTGTTAACGTCTCTTGGAACTGTGCTGGTTTGTTCTTTTGGTGTCTAACTGACTTCACATGTGCGTTAACAGCTGCTTTTTAAAATTCTCTTCTTTTCTCCAGCTTTTTTGTTCATTTCTATTTGTCACCTGAAGATGATTCAACAAAGAATCCAAAACGTTTGTGATGCATATGGAACAGATTAATTTTTTTTTTATTTTAACACAAAAAAGATCATGAGAAAAATTGAAAAAGGTATAATCAAGCAGAAGAATTTAATTATTTTTAACAATGTTTGATTATATATATATATATATATATATATATATATATATATATATGAAGAAAAAGTGTGGATAAAATCTGGCAAAATGTAGAGATGAATGGAAAAATAGAAAAAAAAAGCTGTTCCCTCTTCATTTATGAATGAGCCCAAATAAAATATCGTTCATAATTAAATATTAAAATCTGGCATATATAAGATTAACCCTTTTTTTTTTAATTTAAAATTTTTTTAATTTTTATTCAATGCCAAAATTACTTGTTGTAAACGACTCATTGTATACGATTAAAGAAACACATTTTACTTTACTCATAGCTGAGAGGGAGGAGGGGATTGTCGGTTCATTGTCATAATTGCTGAAAAGTAACCATGACAAAAAGGTAGCTGAAGAAGCGATGTCGAAAACATTGTAGATATAATAGCTCTGGTGTGATGCTTTTTGAGATGGTTGGGAAGTAGGGTAGGCGGAAGAATAAATAACCATAGAAAACAGGTCCACGGTGTGAATAGTGTTAGTATGGCGATAGAGTTCTAACTTCTGAGAATGAAGTCCGAAGAAGAGAGGAAAAGGAAGTTAATGCTTCAAAGGTTGGAAAGATTTATCCGATTCTGTTTCGGGAGAGAGTTTGGACAGTTATCGATTAGGCACAGGCAACCAGAGGGGAATTGAGTGGGGGTTGTTTGTCCTTTGAAGGAATTGACAAGTTGAGTGTTCAATCAAATTGACGTTGAAGAATGGACTGCAGAAAAAGGGGTTCATTTTCTGAAAGAAAGGAAAACTGTTATTGGCGGAGGAATCCCGTGGGAAATTTATACAGCACAAAAGCTGACCTTTTGGTCATTTATCAGGTGTTATACTAACACCAACACACAGGGAACGTGTTTATATACATATGTGCTAATATATAACACATAGCTCATTGTGTTTATTTATATATATATATATATATATATATATATATATATATATATATATGCATACACAGAATGAGTAACTGTTATATAAATCTATATAATTTTCATATGTATAAAAGCATATATTTGCTTTCATGTGTCTGCCAATTACATATCTCTATTTCATCAGAATGACAGCGTGAAAATCTGCGCACTTGAAAAAGGAACAATCAAAGACCTGAAGTAATTTCTTCCTTTGACCTTCTTGAAGTCATCATGACCTGCACCAACATGAAGGTTTGGAGTATTCCCTAAATAAATATGCCCTGATTATGACTTATGGAGGTCGAAAGCTCGGATAATGTTTCCTTGATTCTTTATTTCAAGAATTTGAAAAAAACGTTAGAATTTGATGAAAAAAAAAACGTTACTTTTAATGAAGCATCAATATCTTTGAAGATATATGAAAAGAGCGAGAGAGTGAAAGAGAGAGCGAGAGAGAGTGAAAGAGAGAGCGAGAGAGAGTGAAAGAGAGAGCGAGAGAGAGCAGGAGAGAGAGAGAGACTGAAAGAGAGAGAGAGAGACTGAGAGAGAGAGACTGAAAGAGAGAGAGAGAGACTGAAAAAGAGAGAGACTGAAAGAAAGAGAGAGACTGAGAGAGAGAGACTGAAAGAGAGAGACTGAAAGAGAGAGACTGAAAGAGAGAGACTGAAAGAGAGAGAGAGAGAGACTGAAAGAGAGAGAGACTGAGAGAGAGAGAGACTGAGAGAGAGAGAGAGACTGAAAGAGAGAGACTGAAAGAGAGAGAGAGAGAGAGAGACTGAAAGAGAGAGAGAGAGAGACTGAAAGAGAGAGAGAGAGAGACTGAAAGAGAGAGAGACTGAGAGAGAGAGAGACTGAAAAAGAGAGACTGAAAGAGAGAGAGAGAGACTGAAAGAGAGAGAGAGAGAGACTGAAAGAGAGAGAGAGAGAGACTGAAAGAGAGAGAGACTGAAAGAGAGAGAGACTGAAAGAGAGAGAGAGAGACTGAAAGAGAGAGAGAGACTGAAAGAGAGAGAGAGACTGAAAGAGAGAGAGAGACTGAAAGAGAGAGACTGAAAGAGAGAGACTGAAAGAGAGAGACTGAAAGAGAGAGACTGAAAGAGAGAGAAGGAGAGACTGAAAAAGAGAGAGAGAGACTGAAAAAGAGAGAGAGAGAGAGACTGAAAAAGAGAGAGAGAGACTGAAAAAGAGAGAGAGAGAGACTGAAAAAGAGAGAGAGAGAGAGACTGAAAGAGAGAGAGAGAGACTGAAAGAGAGAGAGAGAGACTGAAAGAGAGAGAGAGAGACTGAAAGAGAGAGAGAGAGACTGAAAGAGAGAGAGAGAGAGACTGAAAGAGAGAGAGAGAGACTGAAAGAGAGAGAGAGAGACTGAAAGAGAGAGAGACTGAAAGAGAGAGAGACTGAAAGAGAGAGAGACTGAAAGAGAGAGAGACTGAAAGAGAGAGAGACTGAAAGAGAGAGAGAGACTGAAAGAGAGAGAGAGAGACTGAAAGAGAGAGAGAGAGACTGAAAGAGAGAGAGAGAGAGACTGAAAGAGAGAGAGAGACTGAAAGAGAGAGAGAGACTGAAAGAGAGAGAGAGAGACTGAAAGAGAGAGAGAGACTGAAAGAGAGAGAGAGACTGAAAGAGAGAGAGAGAGACTGAAAGAGAGAGAGAGACTGAAAGAGAGAGAGAGACTGAAAGAGAGAGAGAGACTGAAAGAGAGAGAGAGACTGAAAGAGAGAGAGAGACCGAAAGAGAGAGAGACCGAAAGAGAGAGAGACCGAAAGAGAGAGAGAGACCGAAAGAGAGAGAGAGACTGAAAGAGAGAGAGAGACTGAAAGAGAGAGAGATACAGAGAGAGAGATACAGAGAGAGAGAGATACAGAGAGAGAGATACAGAGAGAGAGGGATACAGAGAGAGAGATACAGAGAGAGAGAGATACAGAGAGAGAGAGATACAGAGAGAGAGAGATACAGAGAGAGAGAGAGATACAGAGAGAGAGAGAGAGATACAGAGAGAGAGAGAGAGAGAGATAGAGAGAGAGAGATACAGAGAGAGACTGAAATGGGCCGGGGGGGGGGGGGGAGAGAAATAAATATTTGATAATTATTTATGAAAACGTTGTTTGTTGCAATCATGTGTGGAATTTCACCTCCAAATCTGATTGGTTTAAGTACATTCTTTTTTTAATAAACCAATTCTGATTGGTTAAGTACATTCTTTTTTTAATAAACCAATTCTGATTGGTTAAGGACATTCTTTTTTTAATAAACCAATTCTGATTGGTTAAGGACATTCTTTTTTTAATAAACCAATTCTGATTGGTTAAGGACATTCTTTTTTTAATAAACCAATTCTGATTGGATGTTGTGGTGATTGCAAGCAGACTTAACGGCCTTTGCATCTTGAGGAAATGTTAAATGCCATCAATCAAACCGAAACATTTTTAACTTGGCGAGATGAAACAAAGTGAACATTTATTGTTGAAGACGCACTCAATTATTGGATCGAGAACTCACAGAAATAAGAAAGCGTACGGAAACTATGAGGCATAGTTATTAACAAAGGACATCCATCATCCAGGTTCGGTCACGTCCTTCTGTAGCATTATTTCATAGTGGATGTTTAACGGAGTTTTCCAAGCAAGGTTAGATTAAGTAAGGAAAAGGAATTTTCCAATAGAGGTTAAGCTGATGTGTACAGGAAGTGTCGTCATGGCAGGAAGTGTCGTCATGGCAGGAAGTCGACGTGGGGAAAAGTCAGAGAGATCCTGTTTCTTGAATGATCAACTTTTGTGAACAGACGTTTTTATCGAGGCTCTTCCACCTTCCTACAGGGTATAGCAGGGAAAATGCAATCATCTAAATGAACTTGTTCTAAAAATGAACTAAACAAATCAACAAGAGAAAAATATGCAACCCAGAGCAAATAATGAAGTATTGTTGTTGTTTTTCTTAATTGCTTCTATTCATATAGCTACAAAGAGAAAAAAGAAAAAGATAAACATCTCTACAACGATCACTATTACTGCTATTGTCTCCTGGGTTTTCATAATCGAAACAGAAAATCTTTTGAAAAGGAGACTTCGCTGGTTCGGTCATATTCTTCAACACCCTGAGGAGGAATCCATCCACAAGTTGGTAGCCTCAATCACACCTGCAGGCTGGAGGTAGTTTAGAGGCGGCCAACTGAAGATATAGATTGGAACAGTGAAGACAGACATAGAGATAGTGGTTGTCTCACCACGTTCTTGGTGTTCGTCACTGGAATCAAAAATAGGAATAGCTAAAGTGTGGTGAGGACTAAGCTGTTGATCGGCATTGGTGGACTACCTTGACGCAGGATGCTGTATACTTAATTGGAGCCGGCTCAACCCATCCCGTGTGAATACTGTTACAGTCAGACTATTACTGTCACTACTACAGAGAGACGCCATTATCCACAGAGTTGACTAACTACAGGGTTTAAACAAGACTACACCTGTTTCTGTGAACAACACAATGCCGGAAAGCTGTTTATAATGGCAAAACCAATTGGTCGACCGTAATGTTACACTTCGACTTGCAAGGTTTATTTAAAAAGTTGAGACAGGCTTGAAAGCGTATGTTCAGTCTTCCTTCTACCATTTATTATCTCCCTTAAGAATCTCCAGCATCCTTTGAGTGATGATGCCATTTATTTATTACTGTAACATGATGAGACGGTGGACGTATAATTTTTACTGATGTATAACTCAAAACTATAAAATGATGAGACGATCACCAAAGTGTCCTTGCATATAATTGATTTTTATTTTATTAACGATCCCATGGGTGGCATTTTTGGGGGTGGGTCGTTTAACACTTTCAGAGTTGAAGTCAGACCTTTTAAAACCGGAGTCGGAGACAAGCATTTAGGCTATCTATTCCACAGCCATGTTAGGTATACTTCCATATTGAGCGAATGGGAGGATATTACAAACCTTCTTAATGGACGTGAAGAATTTGGTTTAGGATGTAAGGAGTTAGAGTGATAAATAGAAAGAAGTTTTTTGTCATCTTGGAGATGATCCATGTCTAATAAGATTGGACTTTCTCCAAGGAAAATTTGACATTTATTTCTTGCCGAAAGATGGAACTCGACAATAGACGATAGAAATGATTTAATCTTACACCAAACAGAAACTTGATATGTAGTTTCATTTAACCTGATTAACGCAAGAAAATGTTTGTCAAGAAGCATTTACTTGACAAGCCATTAGTCATGAAATCTATTGAAAGACATTCATTCATGAGATTTTCTTTTTTTCTGTATGAAATAATTTTTTTCTGTTTATTATTTATATCGGTATTGAAAAATAAATCCTCAAAATGGCACTGTAAATTTTTATACATGACTTGCAATTCTGTGATTGTAAAGAGCTCTTTTCATTGTTGACAAATTTGGATTTGGGCAAGGTGTGTATGTGATTTTATATACACACACACACACACACACACACACACACATCTATAAACGCGCATTGATAAAAGCACAAATACACAAACATACTCACAAAGGGTAATAAACACACTTCACATAGAAAATGTTGCTACTGAGAGATGAAGACAAAAACTAATGAATTTACAACTATTCCCCATCAAATGATCCTATTCTCACTAACAAAACGATCACAACCTGACAAAGATGCAGAACACCCAAAACACATATGTGGCATAGTTATTAACAAAGGACATCCATCATCCAGGTTCGGTCACGTCCTTCTGTAGCATTATTTTTAATTTTGGAAAACAAATAAAATTTTAAAATTTTTTATTTAAAATTCAAATTTAAAAGAAAAATTTTGTTTGTCAGAAGAAGAAGAAATACAGGTATTCACCAAGATACGAAAATAAAGGAACTTGAAATGAATATAGAAATTATGGTTTTGGATTGATTTTTCCTATGATCATTGGAATGCAACAATAATATATATATCTATATATAAGAGTTTAAATGCAAAATGCGATAATTGCCATTTAAAAAATTACGAAGCTTATACTACAAAAAGTGTTGCATTTCAACACTCGACCACGCCCTAAAATAAGGTTTTACATAACATGATAATGGCATACTTTCATGTTGCTTTCAATTAAAATCAGCTTTTTTCGTCGAAATCTAATATATTCGTCCTTTTAGTGTTTAATGTCTCAATTTAAACAAATTGGATTTATCGTGTTTAGCATTCAAACTCTTCACACACACACATATATATATATATATATATATATATATATATAAAAGGAACAAAAAGATAAATATTTTATTTAAATCTTAGATCCTATCGTGATAAGAGGATGCTCGATATAATGGATAGAACATTAATATAAAAACAAAACGATGATGAAAATAAAAATTGAATAAAATACAATAGTATTTCATTCATTTAAATATTTATTAATTCATCAGATATTCAAGCAAGGATATAAAAAAGTTTTTCCTTAATCCATGGACTTTCAAAGATAATCTCTTTTCATCAGAGGAGAAAAATCAGAAAAATAATGTATTACTGGTAGCATAAATTTGAAAATATAAACATATAAAAGTTGTAAACAAAAGACATCTTAAACGTAAGTTGGGTATAAGATACAATGTGTCCAGGGGGTCAATCAGAGACAAGGTGAGCATTTAGTTATAATCCAATAGAGCCCAGATGGCGAAATCCGAATATATATATATATATATGGAAAATGTAAAAGGATATGTATATAATTAATTATAATATAATTACTTTATTTTTTTTTCCTTTGTGTTGGAATATTATTTCCATAAAATATAACTTATCTGCTCTTTAAGTTAAGCTGCATCTAACTGCGACCACAAGAAGAGGGTGATGTTTCCACTAAAAACATTGGAACTCTCAAGCAAAAAAGAATTTTTAAATTAACTCCTCCATAAAGTCAACTTATTCATCAGGAGAGTGCATGGAAGGTTTTCCTATACAAGAACAAATCGAGAGATGTACCCAAGAAGAAGAAATGGTAAATTTATAGAAGTGCACCTTTCGTATTTCGACCCCTAAAAAAAAAAAGTTTCTACATTTTTGGGCAAATTACATGTAAACAGCCTCAACAAATATCCGCTATGAAATAAAATTATGAAAATTTTTATTATTTTAGATTTTAGGAGGGGGGGGGGGTCACTTTCGTATAATAAGTTATACGTAAAGTGAGCACCCATTTCTTGGCTACCGAATCTCACCTCTCGTGTTTCGACCCCCTAAAAAAAGTTTCTACTTTTTTTGGCAAATTACATGTAAACAGCCATCCATAACAAATATCCGCTATGAAAAAAAAAATGAGATTTTTTATTATTTTAGATGTTAGGAGGGGTGGGGGATCACTTTCCTATATAAGTTATACGTAAAGTGAGCACGCATTTGTTGGCCACCGAATCTCACCACTCGTATTTCGACCCCTAAAAAAAAAAAGTTTCTACTTTTTTGGACAAATTACATGTAAACAGCCTCAACAAATATCCGCGCGCGGATATTTGTTGAGGCTGTTTACATGTAATTTGCCCAAAAAAGTAGGATACTTTTTTTTTTAGGGGTCGAAATACGAAAGGTGCACTTCTATAAATTTACCGAAGAAATAAATACCAACCCATCGGATTATAATCGGAATATCGATTACTCTAACAATAAAACTTAGGCAAAATATTATGGCGTTAAAACATATTGTAACCCACCTTACATTAAAATACTTGATCGGTTTGAGAATGATCTGATTGACTTCAATCAAAAACATTAACATTTTAAAAACAAACAGATTCTGCAATTCATCAACAAGAAAAATAGATGCATTAATAATAAAATTAAAATAATAAACGAACATTGTATTAGAGTAACGATAAAACCATGAACACCTATAAGCTCGACACTGAAACATACAATAAATATATAAGGAATTTCATAGTGAATACAGGGTAGTTAGCGTAAATTAATTAAATAGCAAATACAGTTGGTAAAAAGATCTTCTTGGAAATAAACACAGAAATATATACACAAAAAAATCCCAGATTTAGACCGACGGATCACAAAGAGAACTTGAATGAATAATAAACCCGAAACTGAGACTGTGCATCAGGTATAGCAAATATAAGTAAACAAAAATATTAGATAGTGTTTTTGTGGGATGTTTATCTACCCTATTTCAGGAATAGATGGACTTTTCCAGACACTATGAATAGAGTTACGACTAAGTGTTGTGGCAGTCATAGCCGGAGTATCAGGCGCAGACTTTCTGTAACTTATTAATTCTGTACTTCTGTAAATACACTCTAGTACATATACCACCTTGTTGTCTTAATTATTATCAGCCACAAGATCACAACAGATGGAAAGAAAAGAAATGTGTATATTTTTAATGCATGTTTTTAAACTCTGTAAATGTTTGCCAAACAGACGCCAAAATGGAGAGAAGGTTCCACAACTGATCAGACAGTATGAAGATGGGACAGCATGAAGATGGGACAGCATGAAGGCGGGACAGCATGAGGGCGGGACAGCATGAGGGCGGGACAGCATGAGGGCGGGACAGCATGAGGGCGAGACAGCATGAGGACGAGACAGTATGAGGACGAGACAGTATGAGGACGAGACAGTATGAAGGCGAGACAGTATGAAGGCGAGACAGTATGAAGGTGGTTTGAGAAATTCCATAGTGATAATGAGAACCTTGGAGATGAAGGTAGAGAATACAGCCATGAATGTTTGAAAATAATTGTTGAAAAATACCTACGTTAATGTGTTAGAAATGTATAAAGCACTTGATGTCAGTATTCCAACAATGTCTTACCATCTGAAAAAACTTGATTAATTTTTCCTGGATTTTTATCGCAATGAATATTTGTTTCTTGAATGGATCATTATCTTCGAAGCGATCTAATGGAATTTGGCAAGGAAAAAAGGGCTGCCACTGTGTGTGTGTGTGTGGATGGGGTAGGGTTCTGGATAGATGGAAAAGATATAAAATACCAACCAATAAAAACCTAAGATAACCGTTGCCGGCAGGTAGAATGGTCGGCCGACATGAAGAAAATTCACAGGAAATGAACATTTTTTGGGTTTTCGGCTTTTCTTTTTGTATAACAAGATACACTTAATGGCATCTGCAGCACTGTGTGTTTTAATTGCACAAAGCAAGCCAGGATGAAGCAAAGAATGCTTCCGAGCAATTTTGACAATTGCACCAATGGCGGTAGCAAATGAAAAAAAGAGAAAAGGGCTTAGGAGGGGGGAGGAGAACTAAAAAGGCAAGCCGGTATGCAGTTGACCTTTAAGGGATGGAAACAAAAAAGCAAAAAGTAAATAAAAGAAAGGAAGTTCCATTTTCATGGAAAAAGGACGATGAGAATTTTCTGGAAATGCTCAACAAAATTGAATGCTGTAAATTTCCTCATGCAATGAAAGCAGAAGTAAACGATGGAAAACAAACAAAAAAGAAGAATTGTCATCTGTTGCAATCATCTAAAACGGCCTCAATTAGTTTTTCTCTTCAAATCCAGCAAAAGTTAAGATTAATGGTCATTTACATTAAACTGGAACAATTATTCCGTCGGGGTCATCATAGTTCATATTAGTGATGGGGGGGGGGGGAGAATTGCTTTTTATTTTATTTTTACTAGTAATTATTTCAAAAACAACACTGAAACTAGATCAAACAGTCAGCATTCCCTTTCGTTCTTGCTATTATATACAACCAGTTGCCAAAGAGAGGGAGCATTTAGATAAAGAAGTAAGAGAAAGGGGAGGGGCAATCAAAGAAATGGGGGGGGGGTAGTCAGAGAGAAGATAGAGAGCGGGGTGGGGCAGAGAGAGAAGATAGTGAGAGGTAAACAGGGAGCGTCAGAGAGAGAGAGAGATGGGGAGGAGGCAGCCAGAAGGAGAAATAAAGAGATAGAGACAGTCAAAGGGGGGGGGGGGTAGATATAGTGAGAAGTAGAGGGAGATGGAGATGGAAGGCAAAGGTAGCAGGGGGGGGGAGAGAGAAGTATTAAAAAGAAAGATGTTACAAACACTTTTTTTTAAAAAACTCATCTATTTTCTTACCTCTGGTCCTGGGCAACGCCAGGTAGCCCTGCTAGGATCTAATAATAATAATAATAATAATAATAATAATAATAATAATAATAATAATAATAAACGAATTCTTATATGGATGCTTCGAAAACGGCTTGCTTCAGAATTTAATCAGAGAAGAAGCGGCAGGTGTTTCTTTCCTTTTTATTTACCACGAAGCGAACGAAGCGTTTGGGTAAACAAACGCTTCTTCTGCCCAAAAGGTAAACAGATTTGAATGTTCGGCTTCCTTTTTTGTTCATTCAACGTTAAACGATTAAAACATTCAATAAATGATAATAAAATGAAACGGGGGGGGGGGGGCTAGATGATCTCTAAACAATAAGAAATTCTCAAGCTGGGATCGTTTGTTTTTTTCTTTTTTCTTTTCATTTTGTGTTTCTCCTCAGCTGCAGTCAAAATATATTAACCATTAATTAATTCATGTCTACAAGCAACAAACGAACAAACGCCACAGCAATACAAGCATTCTAATTGGTGCATAGCTGGTAACCACACTGCCCCAAGAAACGTGCAGGACATGATGATGATGATGATGATGATGATGATGATGATGATGATGATGATGATGATGATGATGATGATGATGATGATGGAAATCATCACCATTTAGCAGCATCACCATCATTGTAATAATTCAGGACGGTTCACATATGAATTATTACGTGGAAATAATTCAAATAAGTATTATTTGGATTGTTCGGGTTACTATTTTCATCTTGAATGTTATTCTCACAATGTTTCGGTCGATGTAATCTCCGACCTTCTTCAGGTGGGTTTTGTCGAAGTTGGGAACCTAATAGTCGAACACGGCATTTCGAACTGAACCCTTTATTTAATCTACTGGGTAGATTGTTCTCATCTCATCAGTCACAGCCGAGTAGAAGTGTTAATTATTTTTGTTATTCTTAGTTATTATCGCCTGTGGTAAGGATTGAACCTTCAACCTCCAGAAGACTGTAACTTAGAACATATTTTTAACAAGCGCTTTTAGCTACATAGTGACGTGAAAATTACGTCCAAGTTCCTGAATTTTACATCAAATTTCCCAAATTTGACGAGATGGTTCCCAAAAGATGCACCTGAAGATGGTCGGATGTTACAAAGTTTTGTGAATATAACAAGCAATATGAGAATAGTAGTCGGAATAATCCCATCAAAATAATTCAAATAAGAACAGAAACAGCATCCGACTATTGTTTTTAAAAGAGGATGAAATCCGGCGATAAACTAGTAACTTACATGCAATTTAAAGTCTTAGGAATTTATGTGTGTCTGTTTTTCTCGTCTCAACGTAACTTTAATCACATGTTGAAATATTCATTATATTTATAAAACGATATTATCAATAATATGTATCTTCCCGGTGTAAATCAGAGTGTGAGAGTGAAAACTTCTCAGACTTCCTGTATGTATGACCAAAATCGATCAGGACAAAATATTACATTCAAAGCAATGCAAATTATAATGTTGTTTTCTAACAACATAGACCAATATATGGCAGTAAACACCAATTGAAAAGATTTATGTATGTGGATTTTATTACTGAAGCTTTCGGTGGGGCGTGACTTTATAAAATTAAAAAAAGATTAATCAGATAAAATAGTAACTTTAATTCAATGTTTTAATCGCTGACGGCCATGATGTATTCAATTAATTTTGGAAAAATAGGAAAGATATTTCAATGGTCCTCTTCTACAATCAAACCTTTTTTTGAAGAATCTTTTGGATCAACCAAAGAACTCCCGGGCAAGGCCGGCTAGGAACAGCTGGTATATATATATAATTACTATGTGATATAATATATTGTGTATATATATTTTCAGTATTCACTTCAACCGTGCTCAATAAATGAGTAGAGCGTAGTAGTAGTATGAAAATATATCTATGGCTTACTTGCCATATATATATTTTCATACTATATGTATATTCAAAAGTTTGAAATACTGAAAAGGTAGAAAAAAAAACCCCAACTTCTGAGGTAAAGTGTATGCACTTTTAGTTGAACTTTGAAAAGTGCACACAGGTATCAATTTCCTCTTCTCAAAGAAAATTCCATTGACACCATAACATGACTCACCGTTCGCTTCCTGTGCCGCTGCCAAAATTTTACTTTCTACATCTGTATAGGTAATTTATTCCGAAAAAATAAAAGTTGTTTGAAATGCAAACACACACGCATTTCTTAGATTCAAATTTTTTTAAAAATCAGACAAATTCCTAATTTCTACGGAATTCCATTTTATCTATCACATCTAGCTGTCCCTACCCGACTTTGCCTGGGAATCTTTCCCTTTTTTTTTTCACTCATTGATCTTGATCTTCTCTTTAATTTCTTGTAAGAAAACATTTACATTTTTGGAAAGATAATCCAATGAAGCATAACAATAAAATTGATCAAATGTCTTTAAATCTCATAAATAGTTTTGATTTGTAAAAAAGTAATTAGGCCGTTTTTTGTTGTTTTTTTTGTTTGTACCAAATGACCATAAAAGTTCTAAATACAGTGGTCAAGCCACGGATTCATGAGGTACGCCATGCAATACCTTATGTATTTTGACAAGACTTAGTACCATCCCACAAGGCTGTAGCAACGCAAGATTGGATGAGGGATAATTTTCATGATCATATATACCCTAATATTTAACCCCCCTAGCTCTTCACATTTTAATACATATGTAGGGAGCAGAGTTGAAAAAGAGACTAATAAGCACCAAAGAATCTCTGAAAGCCTCCATCCATAGTCATAGTAATGACCAATATGAACACAGACCTCTTGATCCTAGCATTTAGGCGTTTCAAACCTCGTATAGAAGTCGTTATAGAAGCTAAAACAGATTTTATTGAATAAAGTTACGAAACAATGTTGGTATTATTATTCTCAAAGCTTTTGTCCATATAAAAAATAAGCTTTGTTAACTGTTTCTGCGATTCATTTTTGCGTGAGAATAAAATTGTCCTCAAATATCTTACGCACCCTGTTTATCTTCTACATAAATCAGACAGTTTTACGAGTGTACTTAAGTATCTTTCGTAAAATTAAAAAAAACATTTTGTTATTATATTCTCCCCAAACAAGGCATTGCCACTAAGAGGTTATTGCGAATTAGGGGCCAGATTTATAGGGGCACCCTAAGTGGGGAGTTGTGCAGCGAGATTTTTTTTTACATTTTTACATTACATTTAACTTTCTGTGTGTTGGTACAGTCGGGGAAACAGAAAGTAGGGAGGTAATTCCAACAGCAAGCCTTTCAAGGAAAAAAAGCTATTAAAGTAGAAAGCTTTTCAGCATTTGGGGATCTCTACAGTTATGGGTATGATTTTGCTAATTGCCGGGTTGGTCAGAGGTATTTACGCTGAAAGGGCACATACAAGCTACATAAAAAATGTTTCATCATTCAGTTTTGGCAAATATTGGTCCGTGTTGTTAAAAACAAAAATTTCATTTCAAATCGATTTCATATTTAATCAAATCAACAATTTATGTTTCCATTACTAATATCATAGATAGAAAGCGGAGGAGTTAACTATCCCACAGTTCAAAGTCCTCTTCCTGCCCCCCAAATTTCTTGTTCTTAAATTTTGGACTTGTAATCTGTTTAATCCGCGATTTCAATTCCTGTTAATTTTTAAACAAATCAATAGATTAACTTGTGCCGCAAATATCGAAAAATGACGCACACTTTTTTCTCTTTCTTTAATGCAAGGTGACGCTTCTTAAAAGTGCTTCGTTAAAATGAAAATTATTTTATAGAATTAATCCATGGAAAAGCATTTTAAGTAAAGGGAAATTAAAGAGAGAAACTTAATCCGCCAGATGGAGATAATCTTAAAATCTGCAGCGTGAACCTTATTCAGAGGATTAAAGGCTACAGGGATGCATACACAAATACAGAAATAAATAACCAAAGACACACACACACACACACAACAAGAAAACAAATATATCAAAATCGTAACAGAATTGAATTAAGACAGCACATCCGACAAATAAAGGACTCGATATCTTATCAGATAGAGCTATGTCGAAAATAATTGACAATAAAACGTATTTAATTTAAAACTTCACTGCAGTTTCACAGTATCACCGATCATCAAACGTGCCTTAAGATATCTTAAAATTATCTCCTTGCCAAATAGTTAAAACTATAAATTATATTTGGAAGAGAAATAGCAAATTATAAACTTAAAAAAAAAATTATTTATTAAATAGATGAAAAAAACAAGAATTTATTAAATAGAAGAAAGAAACAAGAATTTATTTATTAAATAGAAGAAAAAAACAAGAATTTATTTATTAAATAGAAGAAAAAAACAAGAATTTATTTATTAAATAGAAGAAAAAAAACAAGAATTTATTTATTAAATAGAAGAAAAAAACAAGAATTTATTTATTAAATAGAAGAAAAAAACAAGAATTTATTTATATTTAAATAAGAATTTATATTTAAATAAGAATTTATAGTTAAATGCAGATGCATAACTTGACTCAGACTTCAAATTTTACAAGTTCCGACTGCCTTTTATAACAATAAATTTTCATGTATTCCCACTTCACAGCCATACGTGCACTACTTTGTTGTTACACTTGCAACAAGTAACCTCTCGTGTTAATACGATAAACGGACATTCAATTTTCACTCATGTAGATAAGATGTGCGATTGATTATCATGAATTCGGGTTCAATTTATCTACCGCTTGTTCGTTATTGATCACTTTCAATTGTTCACCCTTTATCGCTCTTAGAACTAACAGAAATGTCTTTTGTGGCACAGTAAAAATGTCAACGATGCTCTAAAACTCGGGTATTAACTAAAAATACATCTGGTAGTGATGCCCCAATTTAGGAAGCATGGAGTTACCCCTTGGTTACCATTACTCCCAGGTCCATTCGGACACAGAATGGTCCCATTTATAGGTTAAATAGAATTTAACAATCACAGATTACTTTTGTACAAAACAAATGAATCTGCTAAAGTAATTCGTATACAAAATAGAATCTATTAAATATTTGAAGATATGAAGAATTTGAAATATAACCATTTTTGCGAAAATGACTAGATTCAGCATTTGATAATCCTGAACAGAATTGATATGTCGTAAAACAAAACCAAATCAGGGGGTATCCATTGTTTCTTGAGAGAGGAGACAGCCAACTGACTGGACTGATATTCTAATATAAAGATTATCAAGCATTTCTCGAGAGAGGGATTAACATCATAGGTATAACAATATAATAAGAACTATCTATATCTACCCGGTGTTGCCCGGGATGTAGTGAAGTCATTTTAGTTTTTAATTTTGATTCGTTTCCACATATCTTTTAAATATACAGAAAAAGAAAATATTTTTACTTGTAATGTAGACAATTCTTATATTCTTCAATCAAAAAAATATATAAGAATTATGTTCAGGAACACAACTAATGAAATGCTCATAAAATTACAACCCCCCCAAATTTCTCATAGAATTTAAGGACAAATCGTAAATCCAATATCACGATATCAGTTGCAATTCTTTATCTGGACAATTGATTATCAAATCCTTTGCACGAATCTCTTTCTCTTCTCTTTCTCCCCTGTTGATTTCCACCTCCGGATTTTCAAAATTATAGGTAAATGTCTGGTAGCCCCCTCCCCCATCAAGCCCACTGCGCTCTGCCTGTCATTATACACTCCTGATCAAAAATTTAAAACCACTGGAAAATCTTTTAAAAGAAACCTTTGTTTTAAGAATAGATTTTATACTCCTCCAACTTAAAATTTTATAAAAATGTAAATTTCTGAATAAAATGTTTGTAATGTCGCTTTTTGTTTCCATAAACATTTAGATTGTTGTATTGGTAACCTTAAGTGGGAGGAGTTTAAAATCTATCCCTAAAAAAAAAGGTTTATTTTAAAAGATTTTCAAGTGGTCTTAATTTTTGATCAGGAGTATATTTCACCTTTTAAAATGTGTCACTGTCCACACATGCAAATTACATACAAAACCCCAAACACTGAGCATGCACTTTTGACCTCTTGCAAATGGCTATATGACAAGCAATGCATCGTAAGCACTCTGGATCCGGTAGTGTGAATATCTATCGTTACAGCTCTCTCTTTTACACAGAAGAAAACAAACAGAAACACCTGAAGTGTACGAGATCGCATGATCTTTGGGTGACGAGTCGCAAACTATTTTCTTTTGAATACGTCAAAGTAAAAAAACAAAAACACGCAAGAAAAAATAGATCCGATTAAAATCAAAGATATGCCGAATAAAAAACAAACAAACGATAAAGTCAAATTTTCAAAAACTATCAAAGTTGCGAACAACACGATCTAAACATGTTTGGAGATTATTATATCTGCATGGGCATCAAGTCTTGTCATTTCATCAATAAGATGTCACACTTGACAGGTGGAGGGCAAAAAAAGGAGTGAATGTTACAACGATCCAAAGATTAAAAAAAAAAAAAATTCTGTCTAAAAAACAATAACTGACAGGTGAGCCAATGTCTTGCAGAAACAGATCAACATTAACCCTCCATTATTGGCCCAAAACACTATCAGGGTTACTCAGTGTTACCTCGGAGCATGGATAACAATATAGGCGGGTTTTAAAAAAAAAATTTCTTTAAAATCTTCTACAGGATGACCCCCTCCCCCTCCCAAATGCCACCAGTGTGTGGGGGTGGGGGGTTTAAGCCCTCATTCTAGCAACTTAGGAAGTTTTTTGTTTCTTGGCAAATCGTTTGTCAGAATGCGGTATAGGTTGGATTGCAATAAGGATTGTGAATTTTATTACTGATTCCATTGGTGTCATTATTTTTTTTTGGGGGGGGGGGGGTCATCCTGTATCTCTCTTTCCAACTGGCCAATGGTTCAATATAATAGAAAGAAAAAAAAGAAAGAAAGGAAAAGAAAGCTATGAACTTGCCATGGCAGCAAGATGTGAGGCAAGTTCAATTTAAGGTGGGGAATACGAGCTCCCTTTAAGAGAGCATTTTCTCAGTAGAGGCATCTCAGGTGACAGGCAATAAACCAACCTCCATACGAAAGAGAAGGTAATGCCTGGGAGGATGGTCTCCTAGGTCCAAATCGAACTATACCTCATTCTGACAAAGGATTTGCCAAGAAACAAAAAACTTCCTAAGTTGCTAGAATGATGCCATAACGCCCCCCCCCTCGCTGATATAAAAAAAAAATGTGAGTTTGCAAAGTTAAATTAAAAAAAAAAAAAAAATTCAAAATTAGTTTCTTACTCTTTGCTATATCTGCCCCCCCCCCGTCCCCTCCCTCTATCAGTTTTATACTCGTGATATTTACGAGTAATGTGTTATGAACTACTATTTCAATCTTCTGATTCAGAATTAGTTTCATTACTTTTGAGTGTTAACAAACAGAGAGAGAGAGAGAGAGAGAAAGAGAGAGAGTGATAGACACTGTATAAAATAAGACGGGGGGGGGGTCAAATAACAAAGAGTGAGAGTGATAGAGAAAAACTTAATAAGTGATGGGTGACTTGATGAGTAAATTACAGCTAATTAGAACAATTAAAATTGATTATTTTTTCAAACGTAACTCAATCCCAAAACTAAGAAATATTTTAGCATGTATTTTGTGTGATTAAAATATAGAGAAAAAAATCTTAGGGAAACAAACGTTGATTCACTCAGCTTTAGTATAATAATAATTATAAATGTGCACACAAACACACATCTCTCTCAACGCCATATGTCGCTTGGTCGCTACTTCACACATCTACTTCTGAATTCTTTCTTCCTCTATATCCGATCTCTCCGATGGCCCCATACACACCACTCAGCTTTTTTTTTCCAATTTCCAGGTGAGTGCAATCCTGGATGATTGGATTTTCCGAAACTTGTTGCGGAATTAACTCGTTCGATCTTTTCCTTCCTGATGACATGTCGTTTCATGCTTGGCTGAAAAAACTAATCTTCACAGTTCATTCGGTGTTGATTATTCAATTCCGTGATTCAATGGAAAAGGCATTGGGGGGGGGAGAAAGGGGGATCTGTAGAAAGAGAGTGACGGTAAAGGCGTGGAAGAAGAAGCTTTCTGCATCGGAACAATCGTGTTCTGCGGGGAAAATCATGTTCTCTAATCAGGTGGAATAAGTTACTTACACCAATTATCTCCCCTTGGCAAAACTGTTGAATACCTGACTGCATATATCCGGGGTATTTTTTTTTGGTTTTTATTTTAATTTTATTCGTAATTTGATTTATTTTTTAATAATAAGGCATGAAGTTATTCTTATTTCAATCGGTTATGTTATTCTCTCGCCAAATACAAAAACTAGATCTATTAACTAATTGAATTTTTTTTGCTAATAGACTAATATATTTTTTGAGCAAATTGGCAGATCAGATTAAGAATAGCAATAGACTTGAAAATTGTAAGATTGAATGGGATGAATTCAGAAATAATGGTTAAGAAAATAATTCAAAAGGGCATTTTCGGGAACTATCAATGAAATATTTAACAGAATTTGATCTGCATATATTGATGGTTTTGGTAATGTTGTCCGAATGTATTTAATAATAATTAGAACGGTTAAAATACAAATATACAATAATTACTGTAATTGAACAATGCAATAGGTAGTTACAAGTTGGGTAACTGGCTTGTAATGTATACGGGGAAGGGTTCGGCTGTACTCATAGTATCATCATACTCCTTAAGACTAGTATTGTCATCGTTGATATGCTCCTCGGGATAGCTATAAGGAAGGGAGGGGGAAGTACTTTCTATCCAACAATATTGTATTAATGGTGTAAATGTTTTCTTTTTGTTTTGAATTGAGAAGAAGTAGCTAAAAAGGGAGACGATCCCCAAAGAGGCATGACAAATAAATCATTTTATTTATTTCTTCTTTTCTTCTTAATTTTTGTTTTCTTTTAATCTGTGATATTTGCAGAATTAAATCTGATCGATGTCAACAGTCCAATCACACGAGGCCAGGGAGGATCAACTGGTGTGTTGCAAGAGAATCATAGCTGTGGTGCAAACATTTTTCGAAGATTATTGAATAAATTATTATTATATTCCGATGAAAACCAAAAAAGAATGTAGTGAAGCTGATAGACAAAATGATTTTCCAACTGAGACAATTGTCGTCCTCATGCGATTAAAGCTCAGTCGAGCACTTTCTTCCATGGAAATAACGATAGAGCAGAGAAAGACTAGCAATGTCTCTTGTGAGAATGGGGCTGTACAGAACAGAAAAGATTATCTCTCATTAGATTGAAAAGTCGATTTTAATCATTTTTTTAAGTAACATCGTTTGATTAAGATTAAAATAAATATTGTAAATAAAATAAGAAACAAGGAAACTGACATCTTTGAGGCACCCATGAAAATGTATTTGAGTGAAATATTTTTGAAAATCAGCAATCAGCAAAATAAATTTAAATGATTTTCCATTCAAATTGCATCATGTGTTGATTTTCAAAAATATTTCACTTAAATACATTTTCATGGGTGCCTCAAAGATGTTGTCAATTTCCTTTTGCAAAAAGCGCCAAACATCGTCTTTTACAACTTTGTTTTTCTGCCTCTACCAGTAAAATGAGGAAGAAGAAAAGAAAAAAAAAACTATAAGACAGTCTCGCCTAACAAAGTTGTTTTACAACGAAAGCTTGCACAAAAAAAAATTAAATAAATGATTTTTCATTTAAATTGCACCATGTGTTGATTTTCAAAAATATTTCACTTAAAATAAGAAGCCTTTCCAACCCCCGATTGCAATGGCTAATAGCACCCTACTTGAGAGTTAATCATTCAAACTCCTCCACTTAACATTCATAGGTAACATTAATTGGAATAAATACATATTGTCAAGTCTGCTGCAAAGAAGGTAGTCTCCTTCTACCGGGCTAGAAAACTTCCCTCCCCTGTCAGTATTCTATATCTCTACAAAGCCACAATTCGGCCACACATTGAGTATCGTTGTCACGTTTGGGCTGGTGCACCAACCATTAGTTTCTCCTTCTTAGACAGGGTCCAAAAAGAGCCTCAAATCTAAGAGTTCCTTTACTGTCTACCACGATCTAACCCTTTTACTGCAATGTTGCATCCCTGTGATTGTTCTACAAGTACTTTTAATGGAATGTTCTCCGACAAACTTGCTGCACTTGAATAGCTTCTTTCCTCAAACTGCTTGTCTTTGGAATTCCCTCACTGCTCCGTTTCCCCAGACTGTACCAACATGCAGAAATTTAAATGCTATGTGAACAAACATCTCGCAGCACAATGCCCCACTTAGGATATCCTTAATTCACAGTAGCCTCTTTCTTATGTTCCAGTGGCAATATGCCTCGTTTGAGGTCAACATAAAAAGTAAAAAAAGGAAACCTTTTAAAACATTGTTTCTAAATAAAATAAGTTTTTATTGAGATTTTTATTTTATTTAAAAAAATAATTGTCTTTGTCAAGCGAAAAATTGTCACCGTCTGTGTCAGCTTTCAATAAAGGTTGCTTTCCCTAAACGAGACGTCGGCATGCACCCAGGAACACTTGAAATGTAAACCATGTCGCTGATTATGCAAATGAGTTGTTTCTCTAGCCAATCACTGACGGTTATTGAATGGGGGGAGTATAATAAATAGCAGGTGAAAAGACAGTTTGTCTTCGACGTGTTGATGTCTCTCGTCGTCTCTTGTTCCGTGCTACTAGTGATACTCCTATTTTCCTCCCTCAGTTCCGTTGTTCCTGTATTCTCACTCCTCTCCATTTCTGAAGATCTAAACATCCCTGGTTAGTTCCTTAGTCTTTGTGCAACTTAACTTACTCAACCCTGTAAGTTATCTGAACAGAAGGTGGGGATTCCAATGATTAAACAAAACTAAAATTCCTTACGTGCATAGAACGAGTCTTTCTTTACTTCTGGACAGGAGAATGCATTCTCAAATTAGCTAGTAATGATTCAGATGAGATAATTTGGGTCTGGTCTAAGGGAGATAACTTCCTGATAATTCCTAGCCAACATGGCGATTATCTCTAGTATTCTCTTGTTTTGTGCTACCGATGACGATACTGCTATTTTCGTCCTTTGTTTACTTGTCCCTGTTGTTTCCGTTTCTCACGATCTAAAAGTCCCTGGTTCATTCTTGGGTCTTTGAGTAACTCAACGTTGGAGAAACCTAATCAAAAGTCCGAAATTTGAAACAACCAACACAAATGTCAAGTCTGTTTAGTTTAAAATTAGATCTTGCAAGGAAGATATTCTTAAAACATACCAATCTTCGATATCTCACAAATGGATATTTGATTCTGCCTAGTCAGTGAAATACATACATTTTCAGTCGGTGTTCTTTAGATAAATAAAACGAAATTCCAATTGATTTAATTGCTTACGTATTGTAACCGACCCGATAATTATTTCAGTAGTATAAACTTACAGAGATTCACCGTTTGTTAAAATTGCTACAGACTTCACAGTTAGCCAGCATGAACATTTCAAAATGGTGACTACACAGGTAGAATTAAAAATTTAATTAAATAAACTGACATCTTATTTTAAATTATCAATTTTTTTTTTCATTTTGTAAGAATTCAAATCATCAGTTAATATTTCCTTTCAACTAATTATTTTCAATAATAATATTCATACCAACATAGGTAAAAATTTCTTCATTGTTAATAAATTACAAATATAAAATTCTATTTTTCAAATATTTCCGTATTTCCCCAGCGGTAAGATGTAACAACATCAGTTACATTTATCGTAAGAGAGACTCTTTAAATAATACATTTCTTACACATTTTGTAAACTTGAAATTTTTAACCACTAATTTCATAAATATTTTCGTGCTTCAAAAAAAAAAAAAAAAGAATTCCTTAAACTTTCAGGGTCAGGTACAATTTACATTAAAAATATTAGCATCTAAAGTAAATAACTCCCGGGCAACGCCGAGTGTGTATAACTATATATATATACATTTTGATATTATAATAAATTGGTTTCACAAATTCATTCTTTTCTTTTTCAACTCCTAACAAAAGATGAAAACGGCTGATTTGTTTACGAAGAAACTGAAATGCATTATGGTAGATTTCATTTTGTAATTAATTTTTAAAATATTATTTTTTACAGTTCTTTGTTACTTTATGCTATTGCATGTTTTATTTCAGTAAATATTTTAATAGTAAATATAAAAGATAGTAATTCAATGTGTATTTATCAAAGTTTACGAGAGAAAAAATTGCACACACATACACACATGAAGTTGTCTCATAATTCCATTAAAGTCGAGTGCAAACGAATTAACAGAAGGCATGTTTAATCCTGCCTGACAGCACGCAGCCTGTCGCCCGTAGATGAGGACCGTTTCAGAGATTAGAGAATCGTGCCGTGCGGCCATCAAAGTGGTTTCTGCTCAAGAAGACTCAGAACAATCCAAGAACACCAATGGACAAAAGAATCGGACAGCATTACCACACACGCAGGATGACTTTTCTTTTTTTTTTTTCAACATTAGTGGAGAAAATATTGAAGAATAATTTATGACTAAGGGAAAGCGGAAGTTATTCTGCAAAAACGACCGATAATGTTTGCGGGTAGGGAGGAGGGCGATAGATTGCAACAAATACAATGGAGACATTTTTAAGCTAATGGCAAACAAGATAGGCATTATAAAAAATTATATATTTCCCTCTATCCCCCAAAATAGAAGCTAAAATAAAAAAAAAAAATTGAATAGCTTGATATATATATATAGTATATATAGTGGGGGAGGAGAAATGATTTCCACTTAGTGTAATGCAATATTCTTCCTTAAAAAGAATAGAGTCCTCTCGGTTACCAGTATAGTAAAATTTTTAACAATTAAATTCTTTTAGAAAAATAATATAATTACTTCCACTTCCAGTAGCCGGTTCGTTAGCTTTGGTAAAGACCTGGCATCCAGGTTACAGATCTCGAGGGGGGGGGGGGGGGGTGATGCACTCGTTGTGTCTAGCCACACAAATGAGTCATAAAATGATGAAACAGCTGTCTGTGGAGAACTATATTTTATGTATACATATACTAACTGTACTTACTCGGCATTGCCCAGGATGCAGTATAGGCATTTTAGTTTATTTTTAGTGGACGTGATGATCCTGAAGCCGGATCGAGCAGTGGAAATGGCCCCGACTTGCCTCATCGCCACCATAAAAGGGCCCGTTTTTGCCTGGTGTGTAGTTTAAAAGTTAAAGAAATATCGAAATCATAGGTTACTAGTGAGGGTGGAACTCATGACCGAGGAGAAATAAAGCGACCAGTCATTGAACTGTGATAAGCAAATTCACCTTAATAAGAAAAAGATGAGCCAACGAATTATTTGTATTCTTATTGGTTAAAAAGATTATTTAACGTCTGAAATCTGCTGACTTGAAGTGTTGAACGAAGCAGACAGAAGAGAAGTGAGAGAAAACGTCCAGTGATTTGTGAGTCACATTATTTTTGACCGAGGCAACAAGTCGATTATTATTTTCATTTGATCCAGTGAAATTGAGCTTGAACGTTTTTCCTATTGAAGTCAGTGTAAACTCTTTCTTGATCGAGTTTCAAACCTTTTTCAGTTTGCGCATTTTAAAACTTATACAGGAAAAGAAATAAAATTTTAACTTCTATTATATTCTTCAATCTACTGAGTTGTCTCCCTTACATTATTTGAGTTTTGCTTAGGAATGAAGACACCGTTTATGAATGATGCGTCATGTGGCCTATTTTGACACGTAAATTTAAAACTATATAACCTATTTCTTTCCGTGTCAGTTTCTATCTGAATAAAAATATACATTTTTTAAACTGTTATTTACTAAACGAAAGAATTTAGTATTACTATTCTGTAATAATAATGAAACTTGCTGTTGCTATAAAAATGGCATCCATCTGGTATTAACATTTGCTGCCGAAAAAAAAAAGGTGTCTATCCTACGAAAAATATTCCAGACAGGAATAATTGTATTTGTAACTAAATTAAAGTAAATTACAATTTTTTTTTCTTTTTAACAACATGGACCAATAATAAAGAAAAGGAAATGGCTATTCAGAATTAAATATTGATATTTTAGGACGGAAGTCGAAAATAGGGTCAACTTAATTTTATATGGTCGTTTCTATCTCTGCATGTGGTAAGCAAAGACATGTCAGGAGCGGAACTGCAAATCCATGAAGCGAGGATAACAACATTGCATATGCGCATGTGAAACCGCCATTCATTTGTGTGTTCTGGGCAAAAATCTTCCCAGACTTCATATGCAACTGCTGGGTCTTGTTGCTTTAGGTGTCGGGGATAAAAACCTGCAATCTTGCAGGTATAATGAATAGCTACGAGCAACGAGAAGAACTTCATGCAGACCAGACACTCCTTAAGCACAATCTTCGTGGGCTCTGTAGAGGAATCCAATTTGCTTAACAACAACAGCAGCCATAAATGTTACTGCAGTTGTTTTTGTTGGATTGCACTTGAATGGGGATGTCGATTTCATCAACCTTTGATCGAGATCCGGTAAAGATTGACCGTTAAAACAGTGCGCTAAAAGATTTTGTATAGGCGATAAAAATGGTTTTATATTGTTTGTTTTTTTAAATATTAGTTAAACGAGGAACCATTTTGATTTAAAATCTATTTAGAATTATGCATGTAATCGGAAGAAAAACACGTTTAAAATGTGTAAATATGCTAGAATAATCGAGATTTTAACAAAAAGGAACCTGCGCCATGTTATCTTTTGTAAGATAAAAAAAAGTATTAAAACGCACTTTTCTTCCTATTACGAGGTAATACTAAACTGAATTTAACTCTAAAACGTTCCTAATGTCATAATCCTTCTTAAAAAAATACATATATTATCGCCTATACACTAATTTTATTCGGATTTTTGAAGGAACTGTTTTAACCGTCGATCCTTACCATTACCTGAGATCCTTTTAATAAATTTGGAGCACTTCATGTTGCTGAATGATTTCAGGTTGAACCTGATACTGAGGTCAACAAGGAGTACTCATTGCTCCGAAGTCGTTGTCATTTGTAGGTATCGGGTGGTGGTGGTTTCACATGTGCTAATGCAACGTTCTTATCCTTACTCAGCATTGTGGGAGATGACTGAACGTCCTTGCTTTCTGTAGATTGTCAACACAGACACATTGGCAAGAATGACCAGAGCCCACCGGATTCTGGTGCAGACAACTTTGGATTCCACTAACAGTTACGGCTGCTGCTGCTTTCAAACAAACACAGATTTTAGCAACCACCATTATGACATCATAAAGGATTTATTATAGTTATATGCCAAAAGTTTGATTTTCTGATGCTCTACCAAAAAAAATAAAATGAAAAACGATAATAGAAAAGGAAAAAAAAAAAATAAATAAAAAATAAAAAATTTCTTCAAATTTTGGTTTTCTTTATTTCTTTTTGCTTCGGAAATTCTTGATAATTTCTTTAGAATTCACTCAACTCCAAAGGTGAAGTTGATTTGATGTCAAGTAGCAATGTCATATTTCCACTTCAACTTGAACAAGAGACCATCAAAGTCGTCTGCCATTTTCTCGTTTTTATTTTTTATTTTTAAAGTTTAATTGGATGATTTTTGCTACAAATTCTTTTTATTATAATCACCATTCCAAAGAACATCTTTCAAGTCGCAGTCATTTCATTTGGTTGAAATGATAATCGAAAGTTTATTTTATTAAAAGACATAAAATAAATTATTCTACTTAGTTGTTGACATATTGACAGTGTGCTTACATTAATGTGTGTGTTTATCAAGCTGCTGCTGCTGCTGCTGTTGACTCTGCTGGTTATTGAATTTAAACAGTATCAGAAGAAGCTATTTCCGCCCACTTTATATTTTGTTATTCCCACCAATATTGTTTTTTTGTGTTCAGTTCCAGTAATAAATTTGATCATCGCACATGCATATATTTTTATGTCCTCCATTTGTATAATTTCTCGTTTTAATTCTTCGCTTTCCAATCATTCTAAAATGAATCAAGCAGCAGGTTATTCAACTCACCTAAACTCAACATTAGTAATATAAAAAACTTGTTTAATTGAGAATGCTTTTGTCTTGGGGCTAGAAAAAGGCACATGTTTTACTCTCTAACTATTGCATGATGAGATGGAAGTATATATAAATAAAAGCACATGGGTCTTAATTATAGAGTGGAGGACATATATATATATATATATACTAGCTGGACTCGTCGTCCGGCGTTGCCTGGGAGAAATATAAAAAAATGAATTAAAATTTGCCAACATCCGACAGAACGCAAATAGGTCACATCTGACAATTTTAATGTTTAGAATAATTGTCGGTTTGGAATTTTAGAAGGGGGAAAGAAAGAAGAAAGGAATGAAGAAAGGAAGGAGACTCAGTTGTAGGAGTTTTCCTGCCCATCCTATGGTACCGGTATTTCTCTAGAATTTTTCTTTTTGATTAAACACCCGCTCTATCTATGATAATGGCCACTTTTAAAATTAAAGAGGCCTACAGAACCCCATTAAAACCAATTCCTCCCACCCGCTATCTTTGTATAGAAATTCTTTCTTTTTTTTTTTTGTGAGGAAAGAAAAAAGTAATGAGTATGCCTCCTGGACACTACTGAAACACACAAATATAATTAAGGAGGCCTGCAGAGCACTAATAACTATGCGTGTCCGAAGAGAAATGATGATAGTCACATTAGTTAAAATACTACATATTACATCGATTTCTTTTCAAATTACTACATAATAACGTTGAATTAAAAAGTAATGAGTATGCCTCCTGGACACTACTGAAACACACAAATATAATTAAGGAGGCCTGCAGAGCACTAATAACTATGCGTGTCCGAAGAGAAATGATGATAGTCACAATAGTTAAAATACTACATATTACATCGATTTCTTTTCAAATTACTACATAATAACGTTGAATTTAAAAAAAAAAAAGTCCTTCCTTCCCCTCTCCCTCATAGGCAAAAGTTTAACAATGTAATAAAAAAAAGAAAATTGGGGAGTCGGCTGGGATCGAACGCTAAACCTCTCGGTTTTGGATGTATGTCAATAACCTCCTAGCCACGGAGGTGAGTAGAAAATCTCTTGAAAATAGGTGACTTAAACGAAGCCTGCAGCTGCCATGCATTTTATTTTACGATCCGCGAGAAGGCGACCAAATGTAGGGTCCACCAGTCACACGTTTTGGGTCATTTCTATATAAAAAAAAATCGATGTTTTTTTACAATTTTTGCCTAATATTCGTGTGAAAGGTGTAGGATTAAGAAAATGTCAACTTTATGAGTTTCTGTCGAGTATCTTGGCATATATTGACTTAATTTGGAAGGCGAGTCGTTGAAGAAATTGTAGCCACCATGTTAAATAATGAAACACTGCAAGGAACTATGTTCGTTAATTGCATTCTCCTAAATTTCCCACTGTGGCTTGAAGCCATGCTCGATGATCTGATCATCATCCCTTCACATGTCCGAGATATCATAAAAAAAACGTGATACTTTTAAAGTACATGAGCCTGCTATAGCAATAATAATATGCTTTGCTGAGCTGGCCCCTGTCCTTTCAAAAGTTTACAACAAATGCCTTGCCGAATCTTGCTTCCCTGATGGCATCAGTTTTCAAGAACTCTGGTGAAAGAACTGACTCGCAAAATTATCTCTCCATCAGTCTCCTCCCACTCTTTGCTAAAATCTTTGAATCATTAATCAATCTCTAGCGATAGTCAACCACCTCATTAATGTTAAACTTCTTTCTGATCAACAGTATGGATTTAGGTAAGATCGTTCTACTGTAGATATCCTAACGGTCATCTCTGAACACATATACCATACACTGGTGAAGCTATTGACATATCCAAAGCCTTTGACAAGGTCTGGCCTGATGGTTTTCTCATGAAAATTAATTTTACTGGATGAATATTTAATATAATCAGATCATTCTTAGCCAAAAGAAAGATCTAGATTGTTCTCGATGACCATACATCCAAACAACATGACATTAATGCAGGTGTACCTAGGGGTTGATCCTTGGACCTTTATTGTTCCTGATTTTCATAAACGACCTCCCTAATGCAATTGTGTCTGAGATGGGTCTATTTGCTGACGACACACAACTCTATTCTCAACATGTGAGAAAACGAACACACACATATCAAAGGCAATGGACGAATCCTTAGAAAATGACCTCTAGTCTGTAGTGAAATGGGGACATAAATGGATGGTAACATTTAATGCTACTAAGACAAAGCTTCTTTCTTTTAACAATTATAAGAAACCTTTTCAACCACCGATTGCCATGGCTAACAGCACTTTACCTCAGAGTCTATCATTCAAACTCCTTGGCCTAACATTCACAGGTAACATGAATTGGAACAAATACATAGAAGACATTGCCAAGACTGCTGCAAGAAGATTGTGCTCTTTTTACTGTGCTAGAAGATTTCTTACACCTGCCAGTATCCTATATCTCTACAAAGCCAGCATTCGCCCATGCATCGAGTATTGTTGTCACATCTGGGCTGGTGCACCAACCACTGGTCTCTTCCTCTTGAAATTGTTTTTTGTTTTGGATTTTGCAGAACATGATTGAGTTTTGCAAAGTAAAAAAAAAACAATAAAACATCAATGTTTGGTGCATTTTGCATCAGGAAGTCAATAACTTACTTACAGGTACTATCACTCCGGGCCAGAGTGGACCTGGGGGCAATGGCAACTAAGGGGCCACTCCACATTCCCCACAGCTCCCAAATGGGGGCCTCACCACTGGGTATCTTTTAAGGTCATAGCCAGGGCCCTGGGATTATGTTCTATATGTTAAATAATGAAAAAAGTTCCCATAAACATAAGTCCGGAAACGCTTGGTTTCCAAGTTCCCATAAACATAAATTTGGTTTCCAAGTTATAGATGACTGAAACAAATACTGATCAGCATTCTTTATTGCAAACATCTAACGCGTACAATGTGTGTGTGATAGTGCACTGTTATTACTACACGTGAGATAGATAAACTATCAAATTGCAATTCTTTGCAAATGGCTAAAATTCATTAGAATTAGCTAAAATTCAACAAAAGTTAGAACCAAAGGTTATTTACATGAAACAATTACTGATGACCCCATCCTCCAGAAAACTCTGTCCCATTCCAGGAGGACTGAAAAATGCCCCCTCCTCCCCGAATTGAAAAAAAAAAATGCACTTTTTCATAAATATCTACAAGTACAATAAAAATAAATCCCCACAAAACTTATGATTGATGGTTGTTTTCATTAGTCAAGGAATAATGGTTGCAGGGGAAGACGACCCATGCTTAACTTATTCAAGGAGTAGTGATCGCAGTGGGAGACAACCCATGCTTTACTTGTTTAAAAACAAAATATATATACTCACATTTTATCATGAACAAAATATACAAACGCACAAACCAAACTTACCTGCAAAAGAAAAACAAATAATTAACAATGTAATCAACAGGTAACAAAAAGGTAAATAATAAAAAATATGTTACATAAATCAGGGTGAGAGAGTTCAGAGGCTCTGATTGGTTAAGCCAGATCACATGTTTGGACAATAGGTTTGTCTAAAATAGAGTTAAGTAAACCAGTGGTGGTGTATGGAGGCCCTCTGGTCTCGTGACCAACCTATAAGAAAAATATTAATGAAGAACTCTGAAGGAGTCTATTCTGTGACTAATATAACCCGGCCAGGGTACTTATTAAGAGGATAAATAAAATTATATTTTTGGTTATTAAATTAGTACCTGCTAATTTAGGTGGCAGTATTAGAACTCCTGACTGTGAGTGTAAGAACTCCTCTGCCTTTCTTTATTAATGTCTAATAAAATAAAATGTTGTCAGGATTAAATATTAAAATCGGTGAAATCGATTGAAAATAAATTTGTTTTTAACAATGCAGACCATTATTTGCAGTAAATCATTTTTTTTATAGCTTGAAGTAAAAAAAACTGGCTCTATCTCGATTGATATAAAGTTAGGCATGTTTATATGTTTATATATTTGTATGTACAAAATTCACTCCTTAACTAATTAACGAATCATTATGAATTTTGGAACACAGCCACTAGATGTAAGGGATCAAAATATGGGCTGTATTCAGTTCAATTCATTTTTATTTAGTTTTATGCAAATAGAGTAAAAAGGAACAAAAGCCCTTCATGAAAATTCAGATAAAACCTCCAATTTTTGTGAAATTTTAACAATAGGTATTAAACATCAATTAATTAATGTTTCTCAACTTTCAGTTTCTTTGAAGTATTTTAAAAGATTTTAGGGGGTATAATATGGGCACAAACTTCCCATTTGAAAATTCAAATATTTCTGATTTGCATTAAATTTGATCCATAGTCATTAGACACCACTTAAGCAAGACTCTTTGAATTTGAATTTTTTCTTAAGACCACTCAAGCATTAAATTTTAAAACATTTTTTTTTTAGAATCAAAATCATGTAATGAATATTGATCAAAATCGGAATAAGGATTCTATACATAAGGTCCAGTAGCATTATATCTTGATTTTAATCTTCGTAAGATGACGTAAAAGTGATGCCCAACTTTTTTGTTCTGAAAATCAAATTTACCCGTCCTGAGACGGGTACTCTTCTAGTTTTTATATCTAAGACGATGGCTTTATGCAATAAGTTGTTTAGAAATAGTGCCGAGTGACATTTCTTTTTAGGTTTCTCCTTAAGTTAATGTTAACTCACATATGAAGCAACGGTTTTGGATTCCTTTCATTTCTATTGAGAAAGTGTATATACGTTGGGTGAAGATAAACGGTTCAGAATTAGCAACTGCCACGGATCGTAGAGCGAGCATAAAGTTCATCTGAGTGATAAAGTTCAACAAATCTGGGATCTCCAAGAGAGGATGGAGAGGCTGGAGTGCTGTAAGGATGAAGAAGATAAGGTTATGAGGTGATGAGGGCAAAGAATTCTGTATATAAAAAAAGAAAGATGTTATCTTTGAGTTTGAAACTTAAAGTTGACTTGAAGGGTTTTTATCAAGATAATTGATTATTCGAGTCGAACCACACAACTGGCACAGTAACTTGTGACAGCGTTGATAGGTTTTATAGACAGACTATACCCCCCCCCCCCCGTGCCATTTCCCAATATGTATCACCTGCACCTCATGACATTTATTTATCTCCCTTCCTCTGCGCTATACCTCCAATCCAACTAAACTTATCAGTACCAATAGTACTACTAAGTGAGAACAGCACAAAACTATTTATAGACCCTATGCCCCAAACCCCCCACACACCGTTTTGAGACCCCCTTATCTCTGCTCAACCAAAGAGAGAGAGAGAGAGAGCGAGAGAAAGAGAGAGAGAGAGAGAGAGAGATAGATAACCTCTCTCCTTTCAGTAAACTCACCTCCCTCCCCACCTCCGTTTGCTTATCATTATTTCTTCCTGTGTCTAACAAGTTTCCCCTCACACCAACCCTAAGGACATGAGCTGGTATTTACTTGCCTCTTACTGCAGTAAGATGTGACACAAGGCTGGAAGGAGGGGTAATATCCCCCATCCCCTAAGAGGGCACTCTGGCTGATACAAAAATAGCCATGAACAGACCTACCTGTACCCCGTCCCCCGGTAAGGATGCCTCAGGCAATCGGTAATAAACCGCCTCATGAAAAAAAGGAGGCAATGCCTGGAACGGTGCACTTTCTGGAACCGAGCCAAACCATACCTCATCCCGACAAAAAGGAGGCTAGTGCTGTCAAGTCAATCCCTCGTTTGTCAGATCTGCGGCTTGTTTGAAATTCCCTCTGCCGGACCTCAGCTTGAACTTCAAACTGAGGTAAGAAATAAAGGTTTGCGTTCTGGGTTTTTTTGGGTTTTTTTTATGTTATTTAATAAGGAAACATAATACAATTGAAAACAATCGAACACAAGTTTATATTTAATCCAGGGCTGGAGAAGGGTGCTTGCAGGGCAATGTAACCGAACCACCCGAATAGAGCAGGGCTTTTAATATACAGTGCATTTAAAAAGAAATTGTAAAAAAATTTTTTTTAATTTAAATCGGACCCTGTGTGCTTTAAGGTCCTAGGATTTAAGAGATTGACCATATATATTCTGAAATTGAACCACTCAGGATCCTTGGAGAAGTATATTTTATTTTTATCAAACAGGGAATACAACATTATCGTGGGGTCTGAATTCACGCTTAACATCCATAAAAAGGAAACATGTTTTAGTTTATTTTATTTTCAATTGAAAAGTATAAAAATCGAAAAATATGAATGAAACTGTTAATAAAGGAGGAGCCCTCATTGATTCTCGCAAAATGCCAGGTAAAAATAGACTAGAAATTCACCAAAATTTATTACAATTAACATCACTTTATTTGCACCCCCTTCTTCCACACAATCAATGTCACATGTTGGGCATCACTCCAAAAATTGAATATTCTAAAGAAAAAATAAATTTTTTTTAAAAATAAATATAAATGGTAATATGGGCAGAAAAGGAAATGGGGTTTCTCATTCAATTCCGTCTATGTCTGGTTCTCGTGCGGCACTATGGTAACAAATAGTTTAACCACAGCAGATTATCAGGATGACGGCTCATCACATAAATGACTGGAGTCTAGTTGCATTGATAACACATAGCAGCAGTTCTTTTTCTCTCCTTTTCTTTTTTGTTGTTGTTCTGTTGTAATGTGTGTTGATTAATAGCGGCGGTTGTAAATACTGAGAGCGCAAAATCATTTGGGGTTCAACAATACTTTCAGGGTTTTTACTTTTCTTGTCCAGTATACATGCATAATACCCACATATGGAAATAGGAGTAGCTCTCCTAAAAGTATGACTGCTCTCTCCTGCAGTTCAGAAAAAAAGAGAAAGATCTTATCAGCTTATCCGCTACGTGTTATCACTACCGACTTCTTAGATATGACACCAAATCCTGACATGTAACCCAACTCTAGTTTATTTTCTGATGGAAAATTCTATCTTCCTGCTTAACTTATTTTTACACACCCGCATCTAAAGATTGCTACATTCCTGTTAATATACATATAAAATGTATATAGACACTCATGCGTGTAGAATTCAGTTCTCTCATGGATTGTAGCTTTATCTATCTTTAAAAGTGTAGGTAAGGCTCTTATGTGAGAAAATTAAATCTCATTCTAAACTTTGGACGTGGGGGGGGGGGGCTTTTTACCAAAAGAGTGAATCGAGACGTGGGGGTAAGTAAGATAATGATGAGGTGATACAGAAAACGAAAATACGGGCGAGAAAAATCAGGCAGTGACAGGCACTAAAATGTATCTTAAACATTTTTTTTGCTCATTGAAAAGGTTTTTTTGATTCTAAGTAGTCAGGGTTAAGAAGAACCTGGTACTCGAATGGAAACCAGAGCAATAAGAAAGAAAGAAAGAAAGAGAGAGAGAGAGAGAAAGAGAAAGAGAGAGAGAGAGAGAGAGAGAGAGAGAGATCTGCAGATCTACCGCGTTTCAATCCTGCCAAGATAAATGCAGCAGAGATCGATTGGTTGTACAAGTAGGCATTCGTCAAGTGCTCTATAATTGGAGTCTTACTAAAAGATATGGCTAATAAGTTTGAGAAAGAAAATCTGGATACATTTCTTCAAGTTATTAAAAATACCACCCCAGTCACACAGGGTATCCTCACACACACAAAAAATGCCACTGTGAGAATCGTTAAATAAATTCGGCACTTTTATAGAGAACAACCCACGTTTCCATGAATTCGCGTCGTCAACGTTCGGGCAGGTTACGGAAGCGCCCGAGAATTGCCGAAGCGAAGAATACCAGCCGATAAATTCATGAAAAGTTACAAATAACAAAAATTAGACAAAGAAAATCAAACTAAAATACATATATAAAAATAAAGAACGAACAAACCATAGCTAAACAACTTATTAAGTGGATATTTCTTTTTGTCGAAAGAACCATTGTTAAGCAAATGTTTTTAAATGATTTTTTTTGTGCAACGAAAAGTTTCAAAAAATGATTTTTTTCTTATACAACAAACAATGCAACAATTGTTTTTAAGCAAATTTCTTTGTTTTTTTATTTTATTTTATTTTCTTTTTTTCTTTTTGACATTTTCTGGGTTACGGTGAGAACAAATAGCAAAACAAATGTTTTAAGTAATTTTTTTAATGTTTTTTTCTTTTTGACATTTTCTGGGTTAGAGTTAGGATTAGTATTTTGTTTTCATTCGAAAGTTTCCAATAGTAATTGTGTACAGAAATGAAAACTAGGCAACTGATCCAGAAATTCATTTTTTCCATAAGCTGCAACCCGATTTACTAATAGTTTCAGCAACTCTTGGGTGCTTCCGTAACTTGCCCAAACGTTAACGAC
Organism: Sepiola atlantica; assembly: GCA_963556195.1. Classification (NCBI taxonomy): domain Eukaryota; kingdom Metazoa; phylum Mollusca; class Cephalopoda; order Sepiida; family Sepiolidae; genus Sepiola; species Sepiola atlantica. The sequence goes on along the minus strand of OY744516.1, from coordinate 10,282,425 downwards.
GCGAAGTCATGGAAACGCGGATCGTTCACTATAAAAGTACCTAAAATTCACAATCTTTTCTGCAATTCAACGATATTTGGCACAAATAAACGTTAGTTTATGTCTGACTTGTCCACTAAATGTCCAACAGTTTTTTTTAATCACTGTTTAATGATATGCTTCAAATGTGCACTTCTACGTAGATCAATACTGAGCACACACGTGCGCAGCCAATCTAGTTGTTTTCTGTTATTACCAATTTAATAAGACAACAATTCTTACAACTAAAATTCTCAATAACTAACACACTCCTCTCTTGGCACTGTCCTGATTTGGGCTGTGATGGCCCTTTTCACTTCAGGAATAGTTTGCAAATTGTTTTCATAGACATTATATTTGAGATAACTCCACAGATAAAAGTATGAGGAATTAAAGTCTTATTGATGAGATGATCACGAAAATGTCCTTGCAACCAATCCAACTAGTGTGGAGAGTTGTCCCATCCTCTTGCAACCACTGTTCATCCTGCACAACATCTTTTTATCTGCCACAAACTTCTTAACAACCACTACGTAGTGTTCAATATTGATCAACGCAGGCGGTGCACGTTTGGAGCTTATCATTGAATGGCGATAAAACAACAGTTGTTGGACATTCATGACTGAAACTTGGTGGACAAGTCTGGCATTTTTCAGAGTATATAAGTAAAGTCACATGAACACACTCTAATTACATAGGTAAAGGCTAAATAAAAACTACATATGTAAACGCAGTACATATGTAAGACACCAATGGTAAAAAGAATAATGTTCATATGAAAACAAAAATGCTACGACTGACAGCTAATCTTAAAGAAGAAAAACAAAATGCTGCGAGACGTAAAAATGTAAATCGATTTGACTGAGTGACGTCGGAATACAACAAAATGTTGATGAGAAAATAAAAACCATCATCATCATCGGTTTAATGTCTGTTTTACATGATGGCATGTGTTGGACAGCTTTTAGAAATTGATTTCCAAACGAACTTATCTCTGCCAGGTCTTTATTTAGACCTCTTTCTCTCAAATACATTCTTATCACTTCCTCCTATGTTTTCCTTGGCCTTCCCGTGCAAACTGACCCTGCTACCTCAACTGTTTCACGTCAACTAAACCAAGTATTCTCATCCATTATTTCAATGTGATCAAACCAACCAAGTCTCCTATACGATCCAGTTAATCTTCCTCTGGATCTGAGATCATCAGATCTAAGCTCATCTTTAAGACTCATATTACACATCCATCGTACAATTCTTATATCATTTCTCTCCATGCAACACCTATCCTCAACCCTCACTGGCAAGGTTTCACATCTATACATCATCACACTGCACATACATACCTTATAGATTCTTTCCTTGGTCGACAGCAGTAATGCTCTGCTGGTTAGTAATGGCAGAAGTTACTTCTACCTTCTGTTATCAAATCAGCACCAGCTCCTCCCCTGTGTGACACCATGATACGGTGTCATCCAAGAACTGACAGCCGGGATTTGTTTGAAATAACTCAAGTCAATCCATGCACTTATGTCGAAAGTTCACACCTGCATCAAGTGAGATGGGCTGTCATCATCGAGACTCTTTCAACGGTTAGACGTACGTCACCCCCATTTGCTTATGGTTTCACTTCCATACATAATCACACTGTGCACTCATGCCTGATAGACTCTTTCTTTGATTGACATTGTGAATGCTCTGCTGGTTAGTAATGACAGAAATTCCCTGAACTTACCCCATTCACTCCTAACTCTTGCATTCATCTTATCATTCGCGATGCTTTGTAAATTGCACAAGAGTAACATTCATCGAAGACAAAAATAACGATACAATTCTGTATCCATAAAATATCCGTAAAGGAACGAACGCGTGACGGGGGGGGGGGGGCACGATTGGCCTAATGGATACCGTCACGGACTGTGGAATCAGTTATGCAGAGTTCTATCGTGGCATCTACACACTAATAATGTATTGTTTGGATTATATATTCTCACCTTGGATGTTATTTTCACAACATTTTGGCCAATATAATCTCCGACCTTCTTCAGATCCATTGTTTTGAACTTGGAAATCTTTATGTCAAACTTGGGATTCAATACCAAATTTTGAACTGAAACATTTAATCCATGGGTGAAGATTGTTCTCATTCCATCACATGGGCACGTGGCACATGGTTAATGGCGTTGGTTAGCAATTAGTTCTAAGTGACAGTCTTCTGAAGATAGAAGGTTCAATCCTTACTACAAGTGATAATAACTAAGAATAACACACTCCTTACCCAGTCGGAATTAAAACAATCTCCATCAATTAAATAGAGGGTTAAGTTTAAAATTCAGCCCAGGTTCCAGAGTTTGATATAAAGATTCTCAAATTCGACTAGAAGGTTCTCAAATTCAAAAAGATGCACCTGAAGAAGGTCGGATGTCACATTGGACGAAACGTTGTGAATATAACAACAGCAGAGGTCACATTGGACGAAACGTTGTGAATATAACAACAGCAGAGGTCACATTGGACGAAACGTTGTGAATATAACAACAGCAGAGGTCACATTGGACGAAACGTTGTGAATATAACAACAGCAGAGGTCACATTGGACGAAACGTTGTGAATATAACAACAGCAGAGGTCACATTGGACGAAACGTTGTGAATATAACAACAGCAGAGGTCACATTGGACGAAACGTTGTGAATATAACAACAGCAGAGGTCACATTGGACGAAACGTTGTGAATATAACAGCAGAGGTCACAACTTCAGCATTGAATTGGCTGCTAAATTTCGAATTTATAAGAAGTAGCGATAAGGTCACTTGACACATATGCGTCAACGACAACAATGTGAGAAAGGAAAATAATCCAGTTGTGTATTTTCATCTCTGCCGTCACATGAACTACAATCACCCATAAAGAATGGAAAGGTGTTTGTTCAAGGTTTACTCCTCTAGATCTGCCGTGTTCTGTCTATGCCAGTGCATATTTAACAGGTTAACCTTGTGAAGGATGTGGCTTTTCACCACGCACGGACAGTCATTTACTATGGAGTTTTTGTACATCACTTAGTGATGACATGCATTTAGACTAGTTGAAAATGTCAAGAATAGGCCATCTTAGAAAGATATTACTCCTTTGGTAAAGAGAACATCGCAGCTTTGTGGAAGATAATTTTTGCCAACTAGAAGAGGCACTGTTCCAGTGAACGGTGAGCCATTTAGCCCGGAGATGCCTTTAGCAAGTACTTCAGTATAATCTGCTAATCCACCCATGACGACACAAGAAAGCAATCCACCTCTGGGTGGAATATTGTTCTGAAGCATGTGGCGAAGTTCCCCGATGGATGGATGATAGTTTCATTATCTGCTTTAGATTCATGCCCCTCCCCAAGGTAAGAATGGGTGATTCTTACCCTAACTAGAGGATTATCTTTATGATTTTGTGACCTCAAGAAAATCGATCAACTCCAGGATTGGAAATCTGATACAGAGAATGAGAGGGAAAAAAAAAGAAAAAAAGAGGCGTGTTGATTCTGATAAAAGCATTTCTCATTTTTAGCAAAATGAAACAATAAAACTTTTTTAGCAAAATGAAACAATAAAAAATATAAAACTAAGAATGTGTGTAACATATTTTGTTTGACATTTCAATGAGAATTTACAGAAAACTAGTTCTGCTTCATTGTAAAAAAAATATTGCCTTAAACCAACATTCCTCAGGTTTAAACAACCAGCGCACAAAGGGCGCACAGAAAAGCATGCAATACTATGGGTGCATGCTACACCTGGGTTCACATATACGTGTGCACAGGTCGCATATATGCAAACGCACTCATTTACATGTCGTATATAGACATACACATACACCCGTGTACACATCACATAGACTTACAGGTGTGTACAGTTCACAAAGAAGACACATACCTGTGTACATCGTCTCAAAAAGACAAACATGCACACCTATGTAAATCCTGGAAAAAAGAGAGAAACACACCTGTGTACATCGTTGCACAAAGACATACACACATCTATATACATCGTTGCAAAGAGACACATATCTGTGTACACCATTGGAAAAAGATATACACACACCTGCATACATCATGTCACATAAACATAAACAGCTGTGTACACATTGCATTTAGACATACACACAGATGTGTACATTATCATAACAAGAAACACACATTTTCGCCAAAAGACAGATACGTAGATATTGCATATATAGTCATACATGCAGGCATGTGTCATAGGTATGCACATAGAAAATATGCATTTTGCCTAGATGCATTAATTTGCATATTATTTATAGTCTAGGCATACATAAAGATGCATCTGTGTGTACGTTTGCATTTATGCATCAACGTGGTTCAAACTCTAAACTCAAAGGTTATTAACGGCACACTATGACGAATTTCTTTTTATTTTATAAATAAAACGTTAACAATGGCAAACAGAATATTTCTAGCGGAAATGATTTATTTTTATTCAAAAGTGCATTAGCAAAGAAAGATGAAAACTAGAATAAAAATAAAGATGAATAAACCCCCCCCCCCCTCCTCCCCTTCCCCATTCAAATTGTAGCAAGATTGGATGCGGGTGTATGAAAATAATATTAAAAACGGAATTTTCCACATAAAGTTAGAACTAAGCAGAGAAAGTGGAAAATACCATTAGAAGTTAAAAGATTAGCATTAGGGTAAAGTGTCAGGATATGATGTCATGGAAAGGAAATCCAAATTGACACGTGGTGAAGAAGAGAGAATAGTCTTTCTCTTCGGCAGGTGAGCTGATCGAGTCCGGACGCCTTTTCGAAGCTCTCTTCATTCTCCCTCCCCCTCAAGGAACAGGGTGATAGGAAGTTTACGTGATCTGCAACTTTACGTAATGCTGTAAAAGAATACAGCATTAGAGATGACGAGCAAATATGGTGTTGGCGTTTTTGGCTTTGTTACGTCATTACAGCACCAAAAGGAAAAGCGGAAGACAGACACTTCTACTGTTATATTTTTATAATGACTATGACGATGGATCAACAAGAATGGATAAAAAGAGAAAGAAAAAGTTATGTCATGACTCATTGAGCCAACAACTTAGGGGTCATCATGTTGTTTTCTCTCAAAAAGAAGATTATGGGTTAAATGTGACAAACGGCTTAGTAGTGCCACGTAACCGTAGAAAATGTTTCCCTTGTCCAATAATTTTTAAACGGTTAATGGTTTGAAAGCTCGATAATCAAGATGCAGATAATGACAGATTGGAAATCATTTATTCACTTGTAGAGATGTTGTACGATTGGATGTGGATGTACAAAATAATGTTAAAAACGGAATTGTCAACGTAAAGTTAGAGTGAAGAAAAATCAAAAGTCCATTGGAACTAAACCTTATGTTTTGGAATTTTTTTTAGATGAGAATTGATAATTTATGGATTATTCGGGCTACTTTTCTTATCTTGGACGTTATTTTCACAACGTTTCGGTCGAACTAAGAAATCAGTAAAGAATTTCAAACTGAACCTTTTATTCACTGGCATAGATTTCACTCATAATTTTTAAATTATACTTTTAGTAGCGCCTATATTCAGGATTGAACATTCAACCTCCAAAAGTCTATCACTTAGAACTGATTATTACTTAGCACTTTTATCTGTTGCACCAAGGCTCCATGTGGACAATTCTAGCATGAATTTTTGGAGTCTTATGAGTGTTTTTATCCATTACTAGCTCTCCCTATCCGGCATTGTCCAGGAGACTTAACTTTCATTTTTGTTTCACATTTCTTTTTTTTTTTTAAATTGCATAAATACTTCAGAGTATTTTTGTTTTTATTTTTTTAACTCTTAAATTTATAAATAACAAGACATTTATTGATAAATAGAAAAAATAGAGGAGGGATCCTTTTTTTTAGAAACTTAAATTTAGTCGTTGAAAATCAAGTCAGCCCATCTAAAGTCTGGAAAGGAACTTTTGAACATAAATGTCAAACGTTTTATCTACGGGATCAAAATAATCACTGAATTTAATAACAATATCAAAGATATGGCATTGTTAACGGGGGGGGGGGGAGGAGAGAGAGAGAGCGAGAGCGAGAGCGAGAGCGAGCAAGACCACCATCTAGCCCGCCAGCCTCTTCCTCCATTTTCTCTCGCTCCCTTCATCCACACATATGGCTTTCTGATGTTCTCCTAACCTTACTTTTCACACTTACGTGGAATTGTGTACATGCAGTTCTTGGTCATGATGGTTTTTTGTAAGAGGTTCGACTCAGATGAGATGTTTTCGGAGACTTAAGTCGGTCTTGAATACTGACCTGATGTCATATCGATTACATATCGTCTGAACTGTTTCATATAGGGTAGAAAAATCGTGGTGAGTTTTCGGACAGTCGAGTCCTTTGATATTTGAACCAGATTTCTTGATACTTATTTCAATGGAGGGTTTCTTTTAGGTTGTCCATCTCCTCTTGATATGTATTGGTGTTATTACATATTGCTTTTGCTCAATGTTGTAAGCAATGGACAATTTTTTTGTACATTATATGGATGGTGGGAGTTGAAATTAAGATATTGTCCAGTAAAAGTTGGCTATCAAAATATGGATAATCTTAACTCCCAATCAGTGTGAGTTATCAACACATCTAGGAAAGACATTTTTTTATGTTTCTTTTCCATGATAAACTGTATAGATGGACAGATGCAGTTTAGATGGTCCAGCAATGCTTGAACATCCTCCTGATGAGATCAGAATATGAAGAGTATTGATTTACTCCTCTCCAGGAGTTAGGCTCAAGGCCAGTTTTTATCTTACTCCCACAAGTAAGATGTGACCCAAGGTCGGGTCGGGAAAGTGGGGTTTAAAAATTGCCTGGGCAGCCCCGTCGGCATTTTCCAGTAGGGGCGCCTCGGGCAGTAAGCAATAAACTTACTCCTCCCCAAAGAGGGGAGGCAAAGCCTGGGAAGGTGGACCTCCTAGAACTGCACAGGACAGACCCATTGACCGGCGTAAATCAAGACCCGAAGGCCAAGACAACACCAGTATGGGATGCAGTATCCATCGGAACAGATACTACACTTTGATCTTAAGTAGTCCGAATAATCCATATAATACAAAGAGAACTATGGCTAGGTGTCAGGAAATGACATCACACATAGAAAGTCTACTGACATGTGGCAAAAGAGAAAAATCCAGGTTGTCCTTGATAGCCGAAAATCAAAAAAATATGATATTAATGCAGGTGTGCCACGAGGGGAGATCCTTAGACCTTTATTATTTCTGATATTCATAAACGACCTCCCTGATGAAATTGTGTCCGAGATGGGTATATTCGCTGATGACACCACGCTTTATAGAAAACATGTGGGAAAAACGAATGCACAAATATCCATGGCAATTGCTGAAACCTTAGCAAATGACCTCCAATCTGCAGTGGAATGGAGACGTAAATGGATGGTAACATTTAATGCTACTAAGACAAAGCTTCTTTCCTTTAACAACTACAAAAAAATTTCAACCACCAGTTGCTATGGATAATAACACAGAGTTCATCATTCAAACTCCTCGGCTTGACATTCACAGGTAACATGAATTGGAAATAATACATAGAAGATACTGCCAAGGCTGCAGCAAAGAAAATGGGCTCCCTCTATCACGCTAGAAAACTACTCACACCTGCCAGTATCCTATATCTCTACAAGGCCACCATTCACTCATGCATGGAGTATTGTTGCCATTTCTGGACTGGTGCATCTAACACTAGTCTCTCTCTTATTAGATAGGGTTCAAAAAAAGAATCTCCAATCTAATAGGTCCTACACTGTCAACCAAGCTCCAACCCCTGTCCCATTGCCGAAATGTTGCACCTCTGTGCTTATTTTACAGGTATTTTAATGAAAGTGTTCTGACGAATGTGCTGTACTGGTGCTCCCTCGACACAAATACCCCTGACCAACCTGACAATCAGCAAAATCCCACCCCTTCACTGTAGAGGTCCCCAGATGCTGGAAAGCTTTCTATTCTAATAGTTTCTTCCCTGAAACTTCTAGACTTTGGAATTACCTCCCTGTTTCCCTAACTGTACTAACATACAGAAATTTAAATGTAATGCAAACAGACATCTCGCTGCTCAACTCCCTACTTAGAGTGTACCTGTAGACATGATCCCTAATAGTATCCTCTTATGTCCAAGTGGTAATATGCCTTGTTTGAGGTGAACAGGAGTATATAAAAAAATTAAAAAAAAAAAAAAATTTTTTAAAGCTGATAAAATCTTGCTCTCTTTTCTGAACTGTGAATGAGAACGATCGTGTTTGGGACAGCTGCTCTCTGCCCCTATGAGGAATGGGTTGGGGGAAGATCTACAGGGTATTATGCAACACCAAGAGATACATGAAAAGAGAAAAACCGCTGAGAGAATTGTTAAACCCCAAATGAGTTTGTGCTGTCATTTTTAATAACTTTTACAACCGCTTCTATTAAAACAAAGGTGAAAATCAACACGCATCACAAGAGACATATAACAGCTGTTAACAATGGAAAAGAGGAGAGAACAAACTTCTGCTATGTGTTATCTATACAACAAGACTACAGGTGTTTATGTAATGAGTAACCATTCAGATGATCTACTGGAATCAAAGAATTGATCTAGCGTAGTGTTACAAAAAGACCCAATATTTTGTGGGATTGCATGAGAAACTATGTCCTTTTTGTGTCCAGCCAATAGTACCATATTATCTCTTGTGTTCATTCAATTATCTCCCTTTCGCAGATTGGCTGTTTGATTTTTCTAAAGTTAGATGGCTCTGGCAGTCAATTTGCATAGAAGGAGGTGTCATTCGTATATAAACTCTACTTTTTAATTGAAGAGAGATATTGATTATATGAGCTGCCACAGGAAGGACTGACAATTTTGATAGCAGAGGTAGTTGACTTTTTCAAGAACTTTCAAGAACTTTCCGACATCATTATGGCTGCAAAAATGTCTACTCCACCTACACTGGATACAGAAAATTATGATTCTTGGAGAAAGTAAATGATGTTTCAGGAGATGGCCTCTAGTGTTGAAAACATGAAAAAGGCTCCTAGGTTTTTTTGTCTTTGAACACTCTCTTCAAAGTTGATAATAATTTGGCTGCCTTCATGGCATATGAGTCTTTTGCAAAATATATGAGCCCAAAAGATTATTTATTTATCAATGATTATTTGATCGAATGAGATCATCTGGTTGCCAAGTTGAGAGAATATGAGATAACCCTACCAGAACCAGTTTTGGCATACCGAGCCCTAAAAAGTGCCAACCTCTTTGATGACAACGAGAGGCTAGTGAAAGATACTGCATAGGATTTGACTTTGGATGCTATGTCAAAACAGCTGCGGAAGATGTGTTTCTCATGGTTCCCATGTTATGTATGATCAGATCAAAAGAGTCAGGTGTTGCCTCTACAAAACAACAATGAATTTGAAGAATGGCAGGAAGAAGAGATATTTTATGCTTATGATTCGGGTGGGCATCGATGGGCCAGAAATGCCAAGTATAGAAGGAGCAGAAAAGGTTTAGTGCAACATGGATATTGTGGGCCCAACTATAATAGAACAGTCTATCAATTTCACAGTATAAAAAAGACCCCACTCCCCAGACCTGATGGCAAGTCCTCTACATGTGCTGTTTGTGGTTCCATACTTCATTGGGCTAGAGCAGGGGTGGGCAAACTTTTCAGAGCAAGGGCCACATTAGAAAAAAAAAAAAATTTTACTGGGCCGCATAGTATATTTTTCAGTATAAATGATATCTGAAATAACCGAAATATATGGATTGCAAAGCGAGAATGCAATCATTTTTCATTTACTAGCATTTTCAAGGGCCGCATGAATTACATTGCCGGGCTGCATGCGGCTTGCGGGCCGTAGTTTGCCCACCCCTGGGCTAGAGACTGCCAACATGCAGAACAAGAAAGAGATGTTGTGCATGAAGCAAACCTTGTGCTTATGACCCAATAAGGTCAGGGAATACAAATGCCCGGAGCAACGGTGCTAAGACAGACTACTGGTGCAGTCATTCTTGACTTTCAATGTTCCAGTACAGTTTGTTGGCCCAAATTGGTATCAATGTTACCTTGACACTTTACTTCAAGTGGTGCAGGACAGAATAGAAACTAAAAATGGACACAGCGCTTTATATTTGCTGATGGTTGCGATTTGCCATCTCTATATCATGTCATGTTACCCTGTGTGTTTAGTGGAAAACCAGTCAATATCAGTGTTGATGTCGTTGATTCAGATCCTCCAAATGTTACTCAGTAAAATGGCAATGAAGAATGCAAATACAATTTTGGATTTTGCAAATGACTCACGTGAAATGTTCGGAAGGAAGCAGAAATTGTTCTGAACTGATTCTGGAAATTGTTAACCAAACCTCTAACAGCGTTTGGAAATGGAAGTAATAAAGATATACTATTTGTCACAAGTGTTTAAAAAAAGAGCAGAAAAGAAAAAAAATGTAAGTTGTAGAGAAATTGCATCGTCAATTGAGTCATCCAAGTAAAGAAAAGATGGATGGCTCGATTAAGGAAGCAGGGGTGAAAGATGAGGAATTCTTAAATATTGTCAGAGAAATTCCCTCTAGATGGGAAATATGTCTGAGATACAAGAAAGCGGATTCTAAACCTGTAGTCAGTTTTCCTTTGGCCACTCTTTAATGGGTTGCAATGGATTTAAAGATTATTGACAAATATAAAATCCTACATATGATTTAACATTCAACCAAGTACAGTGTAGCTATAAGAATCCCAAACAAAGAGAGCACCACAATAATTGGTGCAGTTCTTAAGCAGTGGATTTCGTACTTTAGCATTCCAAAAAGTTTTCTTACAAATATGGAAAAGAGTTTAATAATCAGAACTTCAGATGCATGGGTCAAACTATGAATGTTCATGTTAAAACCACCACTTCACAAAGACCTTGGAATAACGACCTTGTTGAATGTCACAATGCTATCCTTGGGGAAATGGTGATAATGACGTTGAAGAACGGTAAATATCTCTTTGATATTGCATTAGGGTGGTCTGTTAGTGCAAAGAATACCCTCCATAATATACTTGGGTACAGTCCCAACTAGTTAGTCTTTGGCAAGAACTCAAATATGCCATCTATAGATAATCTTGGAGATAATCTCTACAAGTGAAATTGTGGCTGGAAATCTGGATGCAATTCATGCAGCTAGGAGAGTCTACATTGAAAGTGAATCATCCGAGAAAATATGCAAAGCTTTGAGGCATCGAATCAGGCCTGCCTTTGCCCAAATCTATAATAATGAAGACCATGTTTTCTACAAAAGGAATGAACCTGCCAGATGAATTGGAACCGGTACAGTTATTGGCTGGGAAGTCAAAGAAGCCCTGATCAAACATGGAGGTGAATATGTAAGGGTTCATCCCGGTCGAATAATGCATGATCCATCAGATAGTCAATGGACAACTGGTGTGGAGGATGCTGATAGTGGTGATAAAAGCAAAAGCGATAATGAATTATGGATGAAAGAGGACTTGACTGATGTACAACAAGAAAATGAAAGACTTAATGTGAATGATGTAGCTGCAGGGAAGATTGTGAAGCTCGTTAATCTGCCCAAACCAGGGCAAGTTGTAAATTGCAAAATGTCCGAGCAAAGTGAAAGAAAAAATTGAGAATCATCAGTAGAGTTGTAAAGGCGGCAAATGCGAATAAATATTTTATAAATGTTGCTCGAGATGACAGTAGACCCCTTTTGCTATGATGACTTCCAAAGTGCTGCGTCTTCATCGGAACCTGTCTCCGAAACAGATACTGAAGAATCAACAGAGGCTCTTTTATTGTCTACATTGGATCCTTGTGTTAAGGAGGCAAAACAGAAAGAACTGTCAAGCTCGATCAAAAACAAGGTCTATACTGTTGTTCCCAACGTAGGACAAAGAATTATCATCCAATGGTTGTGCACAGATAAATTTCTGAAAAATATCAAATCTATTAAGGCCAGTTTTGTTGCCCGAGGGTTTCAGGATGAGGAGGCAGGATCAGTCAGATCCCACATGCTCTAAGAAAGACTTTACATTAGCTGTCATCACTTTAAATGGATGATCTTCTGAGTCTCTTGATATAAAGATCGTATTTCTTCAAGGTATGGAAATTGACAGACCAATTGATTTATTAACATTGACAGACCAATTGATTTATTAACATTGACAGACCAATTGATTTATTAACATTGACAGACCAATTGATTTATTAACATTGACAGACCAATTGATTTATTAACATTGACAGACCAATTGATTTATTACTCCCACCTGAGGCTGTCAATGACAGGGGCAAACTTTGGAAGCTCTCAAAGTGTATCATCTGACCGATGCATCAAGATCCTGGTATCTTACAGTGAAAGGTTTGTTACTGCAACTGGGAACCGAGGTGTCAAAGTATGACCAAACTATCTTCACATGGTTTCACGATGGAAAATTGCAAGGGATCATCTCTACACGTGTCAATAATTTTGTTGGGGTGGCTCTGAGCTATTCAAGATCTCAGTTATCGATAAGATCAAAAACACCTTTGTCATTAGTTTATAAATTCTACTTTTTGATTGAAGAGGGCTATCGATTATATGAGTCGCAACAGGAAGAACTGACATCTTGTGTTCTTATTTTTGACATTTTATAACATTCAATCTTTGGGGTGGGGATGAACTAAGTACTGATTGGGTGAGAGGTGATCTAAGTAAAGTGACATTAATTGAAATAAATTTCAGTTAATTTATAGTCCTTAACTGCCTCGTCCGTCTTTGAGGCACACTCAGCGTTTTTCTTAAAATCCATAAAGATAATTAAATGTTGATTATATTTATAAGTTCATTTTCGAATTCTGACAATTCTTTTCGTTTGCGATGGGCATTGTTGAATCCAAAGTTATTGTTTTTGTAGCGGTTGTTGATGATGTAATTCTTACTCATATTATGATGATGATGCTTTGTGGTGTATTATGATGATGATGATGATGATGATGATGATGATTTGTGGTGTATTATGATGATGATGATGATGATTTGTGGTGTATTATGATGATGATGATTTGTGGTGTATTATGATGATGATGATGATGATGATGATGATTTGTGGTGTATTATGATGATGATGATGATGATTTGTGGTGTATTATTATGATGATGATGATTTGTGGTGTATTATGATGATGATGATGATTTGTGGTGTATTATGATGATGATGATGATTTGTGGTGTATTATGATGATGATGATTTGTGGTGTATTATGATGATGATGATGATGATGATTTGTGGTGTATTATGATGATGATGATGATGATGATTTGTGGTGTATTATGATGATTTGTAATGGAAATAGATTGAAGGTATTCTACTTCCGTCATAATGATAACACCGTAAACCATAATGATAATCATAATAGTTGATGTGAGTTAAAAGCAACAGATACATGTAGCTCTTCAGGGGATGGGGGTACTTTTCTATTGAAGTAGGAAAACGAGTGGATTCACGCAAGGAATAACCCAAACTCTCTCTATTGGGGAGGGGTGAGGGTAAAGGAGAATGAAATCCCTTGACATAGAATGTTGTCTACGATTCAAGTTGACTTTATCAGATGATTTGCCAAAGTTGAGATTGTTTGGAGAATTTGAACACTGGAAAGTTTCCAATCTATCTATCCCAAGTTTGCTCTCTCTGCCACTGCAGCTCGGATACAATATTTTAGAAGAAATTTATAACAATCTGGTATTTGAAGGACAAATCGGAATTGAGGGGTGTGGATGCGGGGGTCAGATACAAAAAAGACAGGCTGAGAATTAGAAAATAAACAAGGTACATCTTTGTGAAAATGGGGTGGGCAAAAGATTTAGATAATTCTACAGCAATAGTCCTGGTAATCAAAAGGAGAAAGAAAGAGCAAAAGAGAGAGTGAACGATACAAAGAAAAAAAGAGATAGCGAGAGAGAAAGAGACTAACGGGAGAGCGATAAAGAGAGAGGAGGCAGTAAAGAGAGAGGAGGCAGTAAAGAGAGAGGAGGCGATAAAGAGACTAACAGGGGAGCGGTAAAGAGACTAACGGGGGAGCTATCGTCACAGAACGGGAGAGAACAACAGAGTAAAGAGGAGCGATCAAGAATGAGGGAGGGGTAGCGATCAAGAATGGGGGGGTAGCGATCAAGAATGAGGGGGGGGTAGCGCCAAATGGAGCGACAAAAGGGAGAGAGAGGGAGCGACAAAAGGGAGAGAGAGAGGGAGCGACAAAAGGGAGAGAGAGGGAGCGACAAAAGGGAGAGAGAGGGAGCGACAAAAGGGAGAGAGAGAGGGAGCGACAAAAGGGAGAGAGAGAGGGAGCGACAAAAGGGAGAGAGAGAGGGAGCGACAAAAGGGAGAGAGAGAGGGAGCGACAAAAGGGAGAGAGAGAGGGAGCGACAAAAGGGAGAGAGAGAGGGAGCGACAAAAGGGAGAGAGAGAGAGGGAGCGACAAAAGGGAGAGAGAGAGAGGGAGCGACAAAAGGGAGAGAGAGAGAGGGAGCGACAAAAGGGAGAGAGAGAGGGAGCGACAAAAGGGAGAGAGAGGGAGCGACAAAAGGGAGAGAGAGGGAGCGACAAAAGGGAGAGAGAGGGAGCGACAAAAGGGAGAGAGAGGGAGCGACAAAAGGGAGAGAGAGGGAGCGACAAAAGGGAGAGAGAGGGAGCGACAAAAGGGAGAGAGAGGGAGCGACAAAAGGGAGAGAGAGGGAGCGACAAAAGGGAGAGAGGGAGCTACAAAAGGGAGAGAGGGAGAGGCAATGGGCAATTCAGGAAGAGCGATAGAGGGAGAACGATAGAGAATGCGATAGAGAGAGGGTGTACAGTAAAAAGTGATAATAGAAAGGATGGTAAATTGTGTAGGAATGAAAGAGGAGAAGGAATGGGTAACAGTGGAAGGCGAGATAAAAAGACAACACTAGGAGTAAGAAAGAAAGGCAGAAGGGGAGAGAGAGAGAAGGAGAGAGATAGGGAAAGAGAGAGAAAAAAGCCCCAAGGAAAAGACAGCGGAAGGAAAAGGACAGGGAAAAGTCACAGTTGAAACAAAAATAGTGAAACAGTGAAAAGCTAAGAAGTTTAGGTTGAGAGGGAGGGCAGAGATATGAGGGTGGAAGAGATACGAGACAGGCATAAAAAGAGAGAAATAACACTAAAATGGAAAGTGGACAGGTAGGGAGACGCAGTGAAAAGAGTAAGCGACTTGTGGAACAGCCGGTGTCAAGGAAAAGGAATCAACAGGAAAAATGGGTGGGGTGGGATGAGAATGGATTTTCAATCAATCAATTATCGATTTTCCTGCTGTCAAATCTTATTCAATCTTGACCCAGATCTTGCTGAAAAGGAATGCGAGGAAAGCGGTTTGCGTTGATAAAAGAAAACAAAACTATTGGATGAGACGTGATTAAACACTGAATGCTTCGCACACCCTATTTGCCGCCTTTGCTACTTTAATTTCAAGACAGTTTTATGCATGTAAGATTCGTGTTCAGTTGGTCCGTTTTATGGCATATCAACCCTTTTCTGGATTATGTATGCCGAAACAACATTTTGTTGAGAAAATGGTTTCTTAAACACATGTAGTGGGCCTGATAGGAACAAGGAATTGTTCATTGCTCTCGGTGATAACGGCCGCCCACGACAGTCAAAACGCCACCAACTAGTGTACTGTGTCTGCAGTGGAAAAGGGACATTGCTATCCCAAACAAACGGTTGTAGGACACCCATAATAAACTGATTACCACACAATTTGATTCTAACTAGACAACCAAAATAATTTAATTTAAACCGGGTCACATACATGGAACATTCAAAATTCATGTATAATTTTCACAAGTCACTATCCTGTGTACGAACTGACAAAAGTATTTCTTGCCAGCTGCAATGATGACAACCTGCACTACCAGTGATACATGCTGCATGAACCGCTCCGTTTTGCAAAGCTTCCCGTTTACATGAGATGCAATTCCGACAATCATCTGAAGGAATGCAATGGAAAAAGGATCAACAACTCCAGAAGTCCCCATTGCCAAAGGAGTAAAAATTAATTAGTTTATTTTTTTAAATCCGTGCTCCTTGACTGACAGACCCCGGTTCAACTACGGACCTGACCAAATTTCTAGTCAAAAATGTGTCACCACAGGTAGCATCTCAAATTATCGACCACCCCATTCCATCGCTTTCTATCAGCCATGGGTGTTCAAATTGGGAAGGTAACCCGGTTGCAACCAGATCTCTTTGGATGATTAAACTAATTTTTCTTTTTTCCTATACACTGTGCACTACAACCATATATTTCTCATATTGAGAATATAGATATTATATAAATTAAATGTAGATAGTATGGGGAGATGTGTGCAGAACAGGAGACTTTGTTGCTTTGGTCACATTGAAAGAATGGATGAGAGGGTTTGGGTTAGGAGATGTAGAACAGTTGAGGTAGCAAGGTCAGTTGTGAAGAGAAGGCCAAGGAAAACATTGGAGGAAGTGATAAGGATTGATTTGAGAGAAAAAAGGATAAATAAAAACCTGTCCTGAGATAGGATAGTTATGGAAGTCAGTTTCTAAAAGCCGTCCAACACATGCCAGTATGTAAAACGAACATTAAACCGATGATGATGATGAAGAACAGCATTTCTCAACCTTTTTACCCTTGTGCAACCCTTAAATTAAATGTCTTAAGGAACCCCTGCTCAAAACAAAATTCTTTCTCATTTTATTTTCACCGTAGTTCACGTACCTATATAGAAGGCGCAGACAGAGGTAGTACTTTTAATAGAAATATGTCATACTTTCGCCCTGGGCAACGGAAGAGGAATGGTGGGGAAGTTACAGCTTTCGCAAAAGGCAAAGGAAGAAAGTACCGGTGAAATAGGGCGACCAGGGAAGAGAAAGGTAGAAAGATAAAGAGACGGCTATAGAGAGAGGGAGAGAAATAGAAGTTTGAATATAAAGATGTTACGCACGCAATTTTTTTTCAAGTATGTGTTTTCATGACTCCGAGCAACACCGGGTAGCCCTGCTAGTGCTAAATAAAAATCCATATGGTTCGTTTATCAAACTTCATCAGGGAGTTTTCATTCACACACACACACACAAAATTCTAAGCTCAAACGTAAAAATACACCTGAATAACCAATATGATATAGGTCTAATAAAAATGTGAACAGAAAAGAGAAAATTGCTGCAGTAATGTATCCGTTTACTGGCAATGTTGAAAAGACAAAAAGACAAATCAAAGTAAAATATCCTGTGAACCAATAACTGGGCTAAGAAAATGTTACTTTCAAAGCCGTTTAATAAATAAAAGTAAACATGCTTCTTTAATGTGAACCCCATGCGTGTCTTTTGCTACACAAATATTTAATTTTAAGTCGAACTGTAGATAAAAACACAGATTTTTTTCTTTTAAGTTGAAAAGAGACGATTTCTGCATTTGCTCTTGCTACTGGTTAAATAAGAAAACACTTGCGACTCACACATGTAAATCTAACGAAAGAAACGTTCATATAGAAGATAGCCTCTATTTGCGATCATAAGTCCGCAAGCAGTTAGACGATGTTAGTTTTTGTAAGGAGGTGTCGCTATCCTTCCGCATACAATGATATTCCAAAATGGTCACCCATCTGGTGCTGACCAAACTAAACTCTGGTGATCTAACGAGAACCGGTGTGTGAACATGATTATGTAACAAGCCAAAATTGTTGAAGTGAGCCTCCAAATTAATATGGTAATATTACAGTGTTATCTAGTAGAGGTCGTAATAAGCCTCTCAATTTACTAAACGTATATTTTTTCGTCAAACTATTTTCTTGAACATGACAGTAGCAGCCACGTTTCCTCTTTCAGTTCCGAGTAGACTTATGTTTTGGGATTTGCAACAAGTTAAATTTGGAAAAAGTACAAAATGGCGGATACTAGATAAAACAAAAAGGAGGAGGGGGAGGAGGAGAAGGGGGGAGGAGGGGGAGGAGGAGGGGGAGGGGAGGAGGAGGAGGGGAGGAGGAGGAGGAGGAGGAGGAGGAGGAGGAGGAGGAGGAGGAGGGGGACCGGGAGAATCCTAAATTAGTATTTCTTTAAATCGGATTCTTTTTTCAACGATGCCGTTTGTTTTCTTTCTATTTTTCTTACCAAAAGTAAAAAAAAAAAAGATTTTGAAAGTTAAATTTAATTATGACGGTATCGTTTTGTCATGAAATTATAAATTAAACCAAATTGTTATAAAACTATAACTAATTATTGTTACGGTAATCTTTTAATCTCTATTTATAAGATGATTGGATGTAAAAAAGCTTTCAAAATTTTATTAAATGAAGATTTGCTAATATTTAAAACCCAGTTTAAATTACTTTCTATTTGACAGTTCAAATTCTTTTCAAATTGCAAAGGGTCACAAAATAATCCATACCTTTTTTGTTTCAGATATGTTCATTCTAGTGAATTTAATTCCATGATCGAATTATTTTTTTAATAGGATTTTAAAACTTTCGTTTTATTTGATGCTATTGCATCTTTTATTTCACTATTCGATTAATAGTAAAAAAAAAGAAATAATTCAGTGTAATTATCAAAGTTATGTTGATGCGAGAAATACACAGACACACAGACAACAACAAAACACAAATAAATATTGTTACTGCTAACCATTCTTCTCATTCCATGTTTCTGTATAACGTTCGCATCGGATGTGTGGCCATTAGTTGCTTGTCATTTTTTGGTGACCGCAATGTCAATAATATCCGTGATGATAAACAAAAAAAAAACAAAAAGACCTTTTGTTTGTCCATGACATACGAACACATATCCTTTTGTATTAAGTTGTTCAGAAAAGAATGACCAATTTCACAAACAAACATTCTTTTATTGTAGCAGTATTTAGATGCAGATGTGTAATAGTAACATTAAAAACGGAATTTTCCATGTACGGTTAAAATGAAATCAGAAAATGGAAAATTCCATTAGAAATTTTAAGTTTTAGAATCAGGACCACGTGGGAGGATATGACATCACGGGCAGAAAGTATGTGGCAGAGAAGCGAGATCGATTCTGCCTTTTGAGTGTACAACATCAAAGAACCAAATGTCTTTTTTAAGGTCCACTACCCCTACAAGGCTGGTTCAGAGAATTGAAGTTCGACTAGATTGAGATGGCTGTAAATAATGGAGTTATTTGTTTTTCTTTTATATTCCTCCCATTGTTGTTACAGCTACCAGGGAAAAAAGAATAGAAAGAAGCTGAGGACATCTCTATCCAATGAGTCAACTAGTATATGTCAACATGAGACGAACTGCTGTTTCTGACAATAAAAATACAATTGACAATTCATGGGAAACAAAGAAATCTATCACGCTCTGCTACAAACTGACCTGATGCGAGGGTCCATTTATTAAGCTTTTCACTTTTCCGACTGATTGGACACCATTAAAATACTGACATCAAGTGCCTTAGATATTTCTGACACATTGACATGGGGTTTGCTCAACAATTGTTCTAAAACGTTAATTGTAAAGAGTGCATGGCTGTCCTTTACCTTCTTCATCTTCAAGACTCATTACCACCACGGGAGGTGACTAATGACAGACTGACGACCTGAGTATGCCAAGTTCGATTCTAGTTTGTTCCACGGAAACACTTTCATTTAAGATATTGGCAACCTTCACGTGGTCCCTCCCATGAGTACCCGATGTCTTACTAGAAAGATATCGGGGAAACCAATGTCAAGAATAAAATCATCGGATTCATAAGGTATGAAAAAATTATGACCACTCCGGAATTCCTGAAACTACCTTCATACTTTCCGATCACTTGTGGACCATTCTCGCCATGCTCTGTAGGTATTGGCGGCTATTTTGGGAAGCAAAATTAAAAGCATTTCTTCGTTAAGATTTTCGTTTTTTTGAGGAACTTATATGCTTCAAAATTGTAGTCGTTCAATTATTAAATACTTTTGACAACATTACAAAAATATTTTATACATTTTTCAGATATGCAAAAGCAAAGAGAAAAAAAATAATGTTTTCACATTAGATAAAACATTACAAAATGAATAAGGAAAGATAATTGATAGGCTAAAGAAAAAGAGAATGAAAAAGAGAAACAAAGAAGAGAGGGACAGTAAAAGGAAGGATGAAACCGATTTCTGATGACCTACTCAACGAGGTCAAACATCATACTTTTATGTAACTTGTCTTAAATGTTGAATCTGTCGGTGAAAACGTTCCTGTGAAAACTGGTATGTATATTAATATAAATCTTAAGGAAACATTTGCTCAAAAATAGATTCGTATACACATTCGCCAGGATAATGTGTACTCATATTTTAGGATGGGAACAGTTAGTCACAATCCAGAAATATTTTCTCACGGGTAGTTTAAAGTGGAAATGAGTAACAAGGTGTGTGTGTGGGGGGGGGGGGGGCGTGCGGGTGAACACGGGGCAGGTTACCTTGTCGATCGTAATTTCAGTTCGTAATCTTAGGCGCAGTCGAAATCTTACTCATCCTCAGAGATGGGAGAAAGATTGCGCAAGCAATTCGGGACTGAATGCAATTATAAAATTGTTGTATACCAAAACCGCGATGATTATTCAGATATACTAATACATACGAGAAAGTCTTTTTCGGTAATATACGATAAATAGTTAGAATTAAGGCATTAACATAGATAATTGCTCTCTTTCTCTCTCTCGAATATTAGTGTGCACCCTCCATCAAAAGTGATGAAAAAAAAATGGTTCGCCAGTGTTCACAGTTGCTATTTATCTCAATATATTACATAAATATTCATATAAAATCATAGAATTACGGCAGTGATTTAACTTCTCATAATTCCCTGACACTTCAATTTCCTCCTGCACTCTTTATTTTTAGCTAATATTATTATTTCATTCAAACTATAGAGTTCTCCTGACGAAATGATAGCCGAAAGAGTTTTCCATCAATTGTTTTCAAGTGTATTTATACATTATGTACCTCCAAACATTATATATATATATATATATATATATATATATATATATATATATATATAAATGGATAATACAGAGATCAAGAATTATATTAGATCCTATCGAAATACGGTGAAGCTCAATATAGTGGATAAAGCATTTATATACAGATGATGAAGTGGATTAAATTAGTATAGTTTACAGATTTATTAATTCATCAAGTGTTCAAACAGGGAATACACATACAAAACGGCCTTTAAACCATGGCTTTTCAAAGATAATGCTCTTATCGTCAGTAGATATATACACACACGCACATGTATAAATAAATACACATTGGTCTTTATGATAGAGTGGAAGATTTTGAAAATGTGGGTGTGTATGCACTCAATGAATTTCAATCATTATTTTTTTCACATGTAGCAAATTTATCAGAGCAAACGATGACATACTTAATATTATTTCATTCATCTTGCTAAAAAAATAGGAATTTACCAAAAAAATAGGTTTATTCGTTTACAAGTCAGTTTTTTTTTAAAAATTACTTCATGACCCTTCAAAATTTGTTTCTATTTGACAGTTTAAATGTTTCCAAATTGCTTTCATTTTTCGAGGGCTCACACAGTAATTTTTTTTTTTTAGCTATTAACAAAAAATTAAAATGTTTCCACAGAAACCAAAATGTATTATGATGCAGTTAATTTCATAATTAAATTTTTTCTTAAAGGATTTTTATAACTTGATTTTTGGTACTTTATGCGATTGCATTTTTTTTTTTTTTTCAATAAATAATATATTAATAGCCCCCAAAAAGCAAGAAACACACATGGACACACGAGAAGTTGTCACACAATTTTATAAATAGAGATTATATTTATATTAATATTTAAGGGTGCGTAAATTTAGAAAATTCATTGATCGATTATTCTTTACTCATCTAGTTGTCGACGGCCATTCTATGTCCGTTCCGGTGGGCGGATCAAGTGGGAAAGAATTCGGCGACTGTGACTAAAACAAGCGAAAGTAGATCACTGGATATGCGCGATAAATCATCGCATTTCATATTCCAAGAAAAAAATCATGAAATATTCATGATCTCCAGTCAATTCGACGTTTATGTTGCATCTGCGGCAACGGCAGGAATTTTCAATAGACACGAATGGAAAGAAGAAGAAACAAAAAACACACTTGAAATTGTTATCTGCTAAAACAACACAATCATGAAGAATTGCATTCAGTCATGATTATAGGTTTTAGCAGAAGAGTTGAAGAAACGAGGTTTTTTTCACTATTCATATCTGTTTTATCATCTCTCTCTCTCATATATATATATATATATGACTAGCATGGACAACAAGATAGAACAGTTAAAAAGTATGTGTAACATCTTTCTTTTAAAACTTCTCTCCTCTCCCACTCTTTCTGAGAACTGGAGAAAAAAAAAATCACTGACGAATTACTACATAATAACATTAAAAATTGCTTTAAATGTCAACACCCTGACTAATTCTGTTCCTGGTGACCCTCAAAAGAATGAATATTAAAAAAAAATGTGCCTATATTTTGCCTGAGGCAATGCTGAAAAAGAATATATAAGCTTTGTGGGTGTGTCTTATGTAGTTTTTTACTTTCAGCTTGACAAGCAAACAGAGAGACAGAGAGAGAGAGAGAGAGAGAGAGAGAGAGAGACAAACAACTGCCCTTTATATATTGAATGAGTTGTAGACGAAGAAACAGCTATTTGTGAATGGCTATCCTCTATTCTATAATAAAGACCAATGTGTATTTGTTTGTATATATATATATATATATATATATATATATATATATATAAATATATATACTTCCATAGTGTGGTACATAACATAGTCTGGCAAAATAAATTCATGTGTTTACTGTATCATAGGAACAAAATCTGCTTACCAAGTTTTTCCCATCCTATGCAAACCGAAACCCACACCAATTATAAATTGCTGCACCCTGAGATAGATATGTTTATAGCAAACCAAAAACTTGGAACAAATATGCTGCTTGTTATGAGATTGATCAATGTTTAATTAAAACACTTAATCCTGACTTTAGGACCAATCAAGTAAGGGAGATAATGTTGGTAGTCACAAAATTTAAATAAAGCAATGGAAAACTGATCATTGTAATTTCTACTTTCCCTAGAAATTATTCCTTTCATTTTAAACTAATTCCTCATCTCTTAGCTTGGGAGTCGAGAGTTTGAATTAGGAGTCGGAGTGATTATTTTAACAATCACGTCAAGAATCAGATTAGTGTTATAAGTCTTGTATAATTAGAGAGGGGAAGACGAGATCTCGTTAGTGACATCATGGCGAGAGTCAAAAAAATAAGTCATCCCTTTTTCCAAGCAACAAGTGTCTCTTCTAAAAGCTACCTTGAGTTGGGGAGTCCTTTAATGTTGGCTTATTAACAAGTACAGTTTAATAAAGGGAAATATAACATTAATAAATCTGTGAACCATAAAAACGCGTGTTGTGTTCTTGATAAGATTTTGTTGTGTATGCGTTCGTATAAAGGAACTGGAGTTATGAAACGACTCTGATTTAATAAATGTGGACGCCTTGTGTTTATGATCAGCTGCAGAAACAAGACAGCATCGGAACAACACACTTGATTATCGACACTATGTAACATATGAAGTCCATCTCTGCATCTTCATCAGATGAATACTCACAGAGACAAACTCAAATTTGAAAACTCTAAAAACAAATATAAAACTTTACTGCAAACATCATAAAAGATCTCATTAAATTGAGTCCTTGAAAATATATACAAACTCATGAATGAAAAAGAAAGTCATAATTAGGAGTAACTTGAAGAAAAGTCAGGTATCGCTTATCACATGTGAAAGAAGGGGGATGAGAAGGGTCCACGTGGAGTAATTTTTCTGTATAGCCACTTCCAAAATTACAGCACCAGGTATTCCTAAATGGTCACCCTCAAGTACTGACCAGGATCAGTGCTGCTTAACTTCGGTGATGTAAGACTACTACAAATAATGCTATTACCAATAATACTAATAATTATATTACTAACTGTCACTACTAATAATATTTTTATTAATACTAACTATTAATCGATATGCTACTAAAAATGTAATGATTTTATCTTACTTGTCACTGTGCACACTTTTCATCTGTACATGAATGTTGCCGATTTGTGACTTTCACACTTTCGTTTTCACGCAGCAGCAAATGACGCCTTTGTCATATACGGATGGCCAGAAATGATAAAAAAAAAACTTTCTCCACAATTAATACCAATTTCAGACTTGTCCAACGAATATATTACTTTTATTTCGTAATAAACAAATAATTAACAGAATACCAGATTTATATTTTTTAATAATGTATTTGTTTTTTATTTTATTGTTTCGAACACTTTTTTTGTTTTGTTTTTGGTTCAAAATTCTTAATACAAACATAATATTGTTGTTGTTTTTTTTGTTTTAAATTAAGTTTATTTTAGGTTTTAAACCTCAAAGTTTTTTTTTTATCATTTCTGGCCATCCGTATACGACAAACGGCGTCATTTGCTGCTGAGTGAAAACGAAAGTATGAAAGTCACAAATCGTCTGAATGTTTTAGATGGTGGGAGGAAGGACGAATAATAAGTAGTGGAAGGAGAAATAATTAAAATGAGACAAAAGAAAAATAATAAAGAAAGGGGGGTGGTATATTATGACATCACAGGAGTTTCATAAATATTTTAAAATTCCAAATATTTATGAAAACATTTTGGAATTTCTAAATATTTATGAAACTCTAGTGATGTCATAATACACCCTTCCCTCATCTTCCTGCCACTTTCATTCATTTACATCATTCCACTTCTCTTATCATTCTCTTTTTATTTGCGTTATTTTCCTTTCCTCCCACCATCTAAAACATTCAAATACAGATGAAAAGTGTGCACGCTAACTACCAAGCAAGATAACAACATCAGAGCCGTAGTAGTAAATATTTAATAATATATACAACAAATACTGGCTCAACAGGTCACAAGTGGTCGACTCACTAATACTACTATGCATTCCACAAAAATGCATTAATACACATTAAAATTATCATCATCATATTCAGTATAATGTCGTTTTACATGCTGGCATGTGCTGGACGGCTTTAAGAAATTGACTTCCAAACTAACCTATCTCTGGCCAGGTCTTTATTCATCCAACTTTTCCTCAAATCCATCCTTATCACGTCCTCCCATGTTTTTCTCGGTTTCCGTTGCCAACTGACCTTGCTACCTCAAGTGTTCAACATCTACTAACCTAAACACTCTCATACATTCTTTCAATGTGACCAAACCAACGATGTCTCCTGTTCTACACATATATCCCTACACTACCCAGATTTAATCTTCCTTAGCTCATCTTCGAAAATTTCCTACAAGTGTTGAAACTTAGGTTCACACATGTGGAACCAAGCTGCAAGGCCTGTTATAAGTATGACCTTCATTAATATCTATAAGAAAAAAACAAACAAAAACAAAACTCTTGTAATCTAAGTTCATGTTTGTGGATTTTCTTTCAACGCTAGTGGCCTTGTGACTGACTAAGCTTCTCTTCATAGATAATCATGTCAGTCGATTTCGACTCTTCAGACTTTCCACATATGGAATCGGATTATCTTGGGAATAACTAGTTCTCAACCTGAATTAACATCTCGAAATTGACTTATATGGCAGCATAAAACGGTAATGATTAATAATTCTCTCAAGAAAGTCTGGAAGATAAAAAGAAATGGTAGCAAAGTAAACAACAGTACCGTGAGTAATGAATGCGCGAAGGGGGGGGGTGTTCATCACTGTCAGTCCCTTCATCTTCTGCTCTTTCCTTTCTTTTCAGAAGAAATGATTAAAAGGTTTAATATCATCCATTAGTACAATCGACTGACTGACTCTCTCTCTCTCTCTCTCTCTCTCTCTCTCTTTATTTTTGAAGAGGAAACGAAAAAAAAGAAACGATTAATAAATCGGAGGAGACAAGTAGAGCAGAAAATGAAATAAAAAGGAAAGAAGAGTAAAATGAATGGAAAAGGAGGAAGAGAAGAGGGAGAAGGTGGGGGGAGGAGGAGAAAAAAAGGGAGAAGGTGGAAGAGGAGAAGGAAATGAAGGAAAAAGAGGAGGGGAAGAGACGGAAGAAAAGGAGGAGGAAAAAAAAGGAGAAAAAGTAAGAAAAACATTGAAAAATGAGAAGTAGTCAAAAAAGGAAAAAGGTAGATGGCTGAGAAAAATCAGTCGCATCAAGAGGCATTTTATTGTTCAAGTAAAATAAAAGTTTGCGATGTGAAGAAATCCTTAATCTCTAAATGGATACAAGAAATATTAGCCGAGTAAGATTACATTAGAAAGTGATAGGGTAGGAACTGTCATCAATTGGGATTTGTGCAAACAAATCTGATTGGACTAAACAAACTGACGATGTTATACAGTCTACACGCTTATTAACAACCAAATAAATAAATACAAAATGGTGGGTATAAAAACACAAACAGTGATAGCTATTATAAACACGAAAAATATATCAGATTGTAGATGAAGATGTTTCGAGCAGGCCAAAGAAGGAAAGTAAAAAAAAAAAGAACATATACAAGGTGGCTAAAAACAAAAACAAAAAAATGATTTTGATAATTGCAGATTGTCATTTTAAAATAACAAATTTTGAGATACAACATCTAAAAAATGATGTGTTCGATGCAAGCACTATTTCTGTCGAAACATGCATTTAGTCGCACTGCAAAGTTCTCCATTATCTGCTTATACATTTTCTGGGAGATTGCCTTTACAAAAGCCACAATTGCTTCCTTTAATTCTTGTAAACTGTTTTTTGTGAATCATGAACACATTATCGTAGGCATATCCTCACAGGAAAAAGAAAATCCAGCCGAGATCTGGAGACTGAGGTGCTCATGGATGGTTAGTTCTAAAGATTGTTACACAATCATCAAACATGCATTTAATCATGTCTAGCGGTTGATTAGCTGCACAAGGTGCAGCCTAATCTTGCATAAACCACTGGGTTCAGAAATGCAAATACTCAGTGATATTCCAGAGAACTCTTTATGTAGTCTAATGTGTAGCATTGGACTACACCAAATGTGGTCTGAAACTTCCAGGACCGCATTCTGACGAGTTGCTTTGTCAATATTTCTATGAAGATGCTGTTGGGTTGAAAAGATCCGCAGAACTTGGGTGGTGATGCAACTTAGTCGAGAACTTCGGTTCTGTCGACAACCCCCAAAACAAGAAAAACTCACCGTGAACAGAAAGTTTGAAGAGGACCAATCAAACCAAGCGGCTAGTCACATACCTTAGCAAAATAAATTGTATTATTAAATGTTTTAATTATTAAATATTATTAAATGTTATTAAATATAAAATAAATTGTATTATTAAATATTATTAAATATAAAATAAATTGTATTATTAAATATTATTAAATATAAAATAAATTGTATTATTAAATATTATTAAATATAAAATAAATTGTATTATTAAATATTATTAAATATAAAATAAATTTTATTATTAAATGTTTTAATTATTAAATATTATTAAATGTTATTAAATATAAAATAAATTGTATTATTAAATGTTTTAATTATTAAATATTATTAAATGTAATTAAATATAAAATAAATTGTATTATTAAATGTTTTAATTATTAAATATTATTAAATGTAATTAAATATAAAATAAATTGTATTATTAAATGTTTTAATTATTAAATATTATTAAATGTAATTAAATATAAAATAAATTGTATTATTAAATGTTTTAATTATTAAATATTATTAAATGTTATTAAATATAAAATAAATTGTATTATTAAATGTTTTAATTATTAAACATTATTAAATGTTATTAAATATAAAATAAATTGTATTATTAAATGTTTTAATTATTAAATATTATTAAATGTTATTAAATATAAAATAAATTGTATTATTAAATGTTTTAATTATTAAATATTAAATAAATTGTATTATTAAATATTATCAAATATTATTAAATATAAAATAAATTGTATTATTAAATATTATTAAATATAAAATAAATTTTATTATTAAATGTTTTAATTATTAAATATTATTAAATATAAAATAAATTGTATTATTAAATATTATTAAATATAAAATAAATTGTATTATTAAATATTATTTAATATAAAATAAATTTTATTATTAAATGTTTTAATTATTAAATATTATTAAATGTAATTAAATATAAAATAAATTGTATTATTAAATGTTTTAATTATTAAATATTATTAAATGGAATTAAATATAA
Source organism: Sepiola atlantica (assembly GCA_963556195.1). Taxonomy (NCBI): domain Eukaryota; kingdom Metazoa; phylum Mollusca; class Cephalopoda; order Sepiida; family Sepiolidae; genus Sepiola; species Sepiola atlantica. The sequence continues at coordinate 10,254,100 of OY744516.1, read as the reverse complement.
AATAAATTGTATTATTAAATGTTTTAATTATTAAATATTATTAAATATAAAATAAATTGTATTATTAAATATTACCAAATATTATCAAATATTATTAAATATAAAATAAATTGTATTATTAAATATTATTAAATATAAAATAAATTGTATTATTAAATATTATCAAATATTATTAAATATAAAATAAATTGTATTATTAAATTTTTAAATTATTAAATATAAAAAAATTGTATTAAATCAATTTATTTTACATATTAAATGTAAAATAAATTGAATTATTAAATATTTAAATATTATCAAATAACTTTATCTTTCTTCAATCAGACACTTATACACCTTTAACTTGTAGATTCTTGAAGCCAGTGAAAATAGCTTGATCATCGCTTCTTGTTACTAAATATATATTTTTTTTGGGGGGGGGGGTACTAAACGACTCAAAACGGTACTTAGTGCAAGTATGCTGGTTGTGTATCACCGTCTTAACCAAGGCGACTGGAATTCCTCTTGCTATATTCTCAACTGAAGCTGGACTCCATGGTGGGTGGCGGAATACAGAACCAGTGAATTATTTCATTTTTGTGAACATGCACTGTGTGCATTCAGTGCGCAAGCTGTGATTGTTCGCTCGTTCTGCTGGTCCAAAGTCATGGCTTGATTCCGACACCGGTCGCAGTGTCAATATGGTCTCAGTCAGTGCTGTAACAGAAGTATTCTCTCTCCAAATAAGATCACAACTCCACTTTAAAACAAGGTACAAAGGTTGTTCTTTTTTTTTGGGGGGGGGGGGGGGTACAATGATACTCGCTTTCTTCTACTGAACAACAGAGTTGCAAATGAGAAATCTTAGCGAGACCAAATCAAAACAAGTCCAATAGCGCAGAGGCCAAAGGCCCATCTCTGAGAGGCACACAAACCCAACTGCCCCTGGGGTGCCCAGAAAAACAACTGACCGCCAGATGTTTAGAAGGCCGACACCGCTCTGCTGGAATATATATATAGATATCACTGGGACAACCCAGAAAGACCATTTGAAATAATGGCCAGCCTTATCTATGAATATATAAAAGCTAATACCTAGGTGGTCCCCTATCTTGCTGGCCATTAGTTTTGGCAAAGCTTAAGTGGGTCATAACCACAGCAGGAACCTCGTATCTGAAGGAACATTATTTTCTCAAGTGAGCAAATCGAATTCTGGGTGGCCAAACTCAAAATCAGAGATATTTCCCATATATTGGGTTATTTCTCTTTATTCACTTGCAGCAAGCCTGTTATTCACATGCATTGCAACTATGTAACCCACTAAACATGCTGCCAAGTGCAGGTTTACATTTTTGTGGAAAAACAAATTAAAACACAAAAACAAAATGGCAGATGAAGCACTCTTTAGCCTTGGTAGACAATCACCTAGGGATGCTGTCTCGATAAAAAGTGTGTAAGAATAATAAAAACGGAAAGCTATGTTACCTTCGTTGGGGAGAAAAAACAAGTTGAGGTATTTGACTGGTTCTAAATATTGGTTAAGGGACTTTCAAAATTACTTTGCGCTTTAGAGCAAGTTGAATTTTGAAAGGAATCTTCATACTTTTTTGAATTTCTGTTTTTAAATGGTTGACGACTTCGGCCCCCTCCCGAACTAAGCAACTGTCTTCTGAAGAGCTCTCCAATTGTTCAGTTCTTTTGAGAACTTTTACTTGAGATGAGTTTTGTGATCAGCTAACCAATCACTCTTCGTGTTATATTTTCTGTTTTCTTACGATTGCTCAGGCAATGAGAGTCTTTGTTTCACCCAAAAAGGTGGACTTTAAATCCAAGTTATAATAAATAGGTTGAGTTTTATTTCAAAATTAGCGCATCCTTATATTTGATGACAAGTATATTTATCATATGTGGCAAGTGCATCGTCGTGACCTTTCAAATTGCAAACCACATTTTTTTTACTTTTTTAATTCATTGTGAAATTTATTATTCCAATATTATTGTTAATTTTTTTCCAGCCTTCGAATAAAGTGTGA
>OY744516.1:10062088-10249588 GCA_963556195.1 Sepiola atlantica | reverse complement strand
AGAGAGAGAGAGAGTGAAAGAGAGAGTGAAAGAGTGAAAGAGAGAGATTTCATGAGTGAGTGAGAGTGAAAGAAAAAGAAGGGAAGGAAACAAAGGGAGAATAGGAAGGGTGGTAGAGAAGAGAGGGAAGGAGATAGAGAGGGAAGGAGATAGAGAGGGAAGGAGATAGAGAGGGTAGAGAACGAAAGTATGTGAGAAAGAGAGAGAAGGAAAGAGAGAGAGAGAGAGGGAGTTACTGTCAAGTAAGAACTAAACAGATGTGTATCTGCTGTGCGTCTGGGATAAATCCAGTCACAATAAAAGTTCACCATTTTCAGATGAGAAACCAAAAGAAGCAAACATAGATCAAAGCTGGCATAACTGATGAACATAAACTCATGTTTTGATCGAAAACAACAATAAAAGAACAAAGATGATCAAAGTAAAGGCAGGAAATATCATGATGAAAAATTTAAAAGAATATAAAAAGTCCCCATCTTTTTTGATCAAATCCTTCATGTGTTGAATTCGATCAATGAAAAATGAGAAAATTATTCAGCCATCTTTTTAGTCAGATGCAAACGCTTATCTTTTTTTTTCAGTAAGATGCAAGTGCATAATTATATAAACCCAATCACTTTCGTGTTTCGTTGGCATCGATAGCTTGCTTGCTACAAAATCAATATTTGATTCTGGTTCATCAGTTTTTCTTGGGGATTGTTGCAGTATGTTGTGAAGAAGAATAAAATGTAATTTGATTTTTTCCTTTCAGAAAATACTTTGTCCGGGTAGGAATTATTTTCAAATGGCAGCAGCCATATTAAAAAAGGGGGCGTAACTCTGTATTTATCCGTACATGTTCTTTCTCTTTCAGTGAATCAAAAAATAATATTTTTGAAAAAAATAAAAATTAAAAAAAAAAAAGCAAAGAAAAACAAATTGCAGATCAAATAGATTTCAGGTACCCCAAAACAATGCATATATGGAAAGAACAGATTTCGGTTGACGCCGGTTACTTTCATGGAACTTTTTGAAAATTAAAACTATACTGCTTTGTTTGTTTTATTCGTATTTATTTTAAGAAAAAGGACGATGTAAAAAAAATAAAAAAATATTGCAGAATTTTTTTTTTCTAAGCAAAATGTATAAATAAATGAAATAACATTTAAAAAATACAGAATTTTATTTACAAAAAGTATAAACAAACGAAATCGCACACACTTTGCCGATTTTTTCTTGTAAAACCTTTTTTTTTTAAATTAAAACTATTCCAGATGAAATATAAATAGGGACACGATCTCTGCAATGTTTTTTTTTTATATTTGTTTTGTTTGTTTATTAAACCGTTTTCTAAATAAAACTATGTATTTAATTTTTTTTAAAATAAATATTTAATATACCCCCCCATTTAAAAAAAATAAATCTCCCTACATTCAAAACCGACCTTGTGTCTAACATTGACTCTGTGAGGAGGCAAGTAAATAGCAAAGTTTTGTTTAGAAAAAATAAAAGTTATAAAAAGATTTGTAAATAAAATTATGTATTTATTAAATGTTATTTCATTTGTTACTTACAGAAAATTGTAAACTTATTTCTTTTATTCTCTAAAATTTACCAAATTTAAACGAATAGTTTTAATTAAAAAAGACGCACCATACATTATAAAGCGACCTTGTACCTAACTCCGCCCCCGTGGAGGAGACACGTAAATAGGGATACTATCTGCACGGTAAATACCTTTTTCAAAATTGTCCATGCCCTTTTTGGCTAGGAGCAAAGTGTAGTATCTATTCTAATACTACACTTCATCTTTCCTCTCGTCAGTCAGCGAAGGAGAAATACTTCTAGACTACGGCAATTTTAATTTTCGTCTCGATCCAGAATGCCTTTATTTGGGGAGCTGGATTTTCCCTACAATAAGAACCGACCATGTGTCTAATAGGCCCTAGTGTGGAGGCAAAATGTTTATAACTTTTTTTAAAATTAAAAATGTATTCTTTTTATAAATTTCTATGGTCGGTTTTTAAATGTAGATCCCCCAAAAAGTGGCACTCTGGATAAAGACAAAAATAAAAATTGCTTCAGTCTAGAAAGATTTCTCCTTCACAGGGAAGATATTCAAAACAAGCAGAACTCTTCTCTCGTGGGGAGACAAGAAAATAGGGACACGATCTCTGTAATGTTTTTTCAAATAAATACGAAAAAACAAACGCAGGATAGTTTTAAAATAAAGGTTTTACAAGAAAAAAAATCAGAGAAGTGCGTGTGATTTCGTTTGTTTTTATTTTTTGTAAATAAATTTATGTATTTTTAAAAAATATTATTTTGTTTGCTTTTATTTTTTGTAAATAAATTTATGTATTTTTAAAAATATTATTTCGTTTGTTTTAATTTTTTGTAAATAAATTTATGTATTTTTAAAAATATTATTTCGTTTGTTTTAATTTTTTGTAAATAAATTTATGTATTTTTAAAAAATATTATTTCGTTTGTTTTAATTTTTTGTAAATAAATTTATGTATTTTTAAAAATATTATTTCATTTGTTTATACATTTTTCTTCAGGAAAAAAACATCTGCAACGTTTTTTTAATATACCCTAACCCCTTTTCTTAAAATAAACATGAACAGTTTTAATTAAAAAATAAGTTTTGAGTATTATTTGTCTGCTTACAACTTCAATGTGCATGCGCGAGTTACCGAAAGTGAAAGCAACCGGTGTCAACCTGAATCTGTCTCTTTCATACATGCCTTGTTTTCGGGTACCTGAAATCCATTTGATCCCAAATTTCAAGTAAATAAACTACCGGGCAAGGCCGGGTAGGGACAGTTAGTATCTAAATATATAATATAAAATGTGAGTGAGAGAGAGAGAGAGCAAAAGGATAATAATCTGACAGAATGTATAGATAACGAAAATGAGGAATGAATCAAACAGAATAATTAGAACAAAAACATTTAACACAGTCATGATTTGAATGAATATTTCACTTATCATGGGCTTTAATCAAGAATATATACTAGCAGTGCTACTCTACTTTGCCTGTAGAGGGGTATCTTGCACAATAGAAAATCATCAGTAAACAAAATTTTGAATAAATAATTTGGATAATTCAGAAGTAAAAATGTGATATTATCGCTCAGCAAGAAAGAAAATCCTAAGAAATGCAAATTTTATCCATTTTCGTGACAATTCTAACGTGGAACAATAAAAACTCTTAAAATTTTGCTAATTAGCAGAGAACTCTCATCCGTACTCTTAACAATTTGTCATAACGATTACGTGCACGGCAGAGCTTCTTTCTGGTTAAGAGTTTTGCTTTTATATATTTTGCTCTAACTAAAAGATAAGAACAAAGTTTTCTTTAAATTCTAATAAAAAACAAACATTTTGGAATCTTTTGTAAAAGAGCACGCCCAAAAACATATCCTCGCCCTAACCCTAGCCACCCCACAAAAGAGACGAAATGTGGATTGTAGTGAGAAAAAAAAAACAGAAAAAAAAGTTTATTACTTACTCAAGCAGATGAAATCCATTCATGTCAACGAGTATATTACAACTTATTACTAATATATATATATATATTTATATATATATATATTTATATATATATATATATATGGCCCATAGGACTGTGGGCTAAGACGTTGGAAATTGAGTTTGAAACATGATTTGTGTTCCAGGGTTCGAGTCCAGTGACCGGTATGAATAATTCTTCTCTGACGATTCCAAAAGGATGAATTGTATACGTATGTAGATTAAAACATTATAGATAGATAGATAGTAATATGTAGTAATGGTAATAAGTAGTAAAGTTGTACATCTAAAAATAGGAATTGTCTGCAAGAACCCGTGGTGCAAAGAATACAAGTGCTAAGTAATAATAAATTCCAAGTGACAGTCTTCTGGAGGTTGAACATAAAATCCTCAGTACGGCGATACTCAGAATACAATTACTTAAGACTTATAACTGGTCATGGATGATGGAACGTTCGAAATTCCAGAATTCAACAAGACGCACCTGAAGAAGATCAGAGGTTATATCGGTCGAAACGTTGTGAGAATAACATCCAAGATGAGAACAGTAGTCTGAATAATACAAATTATTGAAATAACTTTGTATTCAACAGTTTAAGTGTCTCTAAATTGCTGTAAATTATCGAATGGATGCAAACTAATGCAACATTCTTATTTTAATAACAAAATATTTTTTTAAAAAGCTCATTTCTTCACAAAGAAACGGAAATGCATTGGTTTTAGTACTTTACGCTATTGCATTTTCATGCGAAAAATATATTAATAGTAAATAAAGAAAGCAAAAAAGAAAAAGAAAAGTGGATTCCAAGACGTGTGAAACCTTCAAATCTGAGACTTTACCAACTAAGCTATTTCAGCTGGCTATATTTTTTGCAATACTAAGCATTTTCACTAGTACTGGCTGCTGCTGCTGCTGCTATCCAAGTCATTATTTAAGATGGCATCTATTTTTAAAATTTTCCTAAGAAGATAAATTATTTTGGGGAAGAAATTAAATCGAAATAAATTTTGTCAAAAACATGGACCAACGTTAAAAAAAAAAAACCCTTAAAAACTGGCTAAACAGAATCAAACATTGATTTTGTAGGGAGAAAGTTATTAAGAACAAAGATTCAAGAAACAGACCTGCTTTACTTTATATATTAGATAAATATAAAGAGTTTTTGTTGTTCTTTTATGAATGTTATTCCACATGAGCAGTGAGTGCTCTAAATCTGTTAGTGTATCCAAGATGTGGAATTCCAAGTTAATGGAAAACGGGAACGGGAAGTGGATTAAAAAAAAAAGAACAGTTTTCCTTGAAGGGAAATTCTGTCGAGTCTTTTTCAGTTTTATGCTTCATATCTTTGAATGAAAAACACATCTTGCTCTCAAAGAATTTGCACAAACCAAAAGAAAATTACTTCTCTTTCGGTGGAACTGAACATTTTTTAATAGCATTTTATTTGTGTAAAATCTCCAAAAAGGAGAGATGTACCTCTGGAAATTCATGCGATATAGTTAACACAGCATAAAATACAACATCTGTATGTACACAGACAGGACAGAAGTAAAATAGACACACTACAAAAAATAATTCATATATGTTTAGACGGTTGAAAGATTCAGTCATTTTCTGCTCTATTTATCCTGCAAAGTGCAGTTTAGACTGGAGTTCTCTCTCCACCATAAATGGTCGGTCAATGGCTTCGTCAGGATGAAGTCCAACCATCTTAAGACCTTATTGTAGGGTATCCAACCTTTGTTTTGCCCATTCTCTCGGCCTTTTCCCAGAGGCTTCCATCTGGATTCTCGTCTTCACAATGGCATCGTCTTTTGTGCATATTACATGCAAGTACCAGAGCAGACGATTTTCCCTTATTTTGTCGGAAATTGGCATAACTTCGGACATGGTTGGGTCTGGTCAGACCGGAAGTCCAACGCAACATCTTTTAATGATCATCATCTTTTTGCTTTCTTTGTCATGGCCAGCGCTCGAAGCTGTACAAAGCAGCAGTAAAAAACTGAAACATCGATATTTCATACTAATTGGTGTTTTCATGTTTCAGATATCAATATATCTATCATATATATCACCATTTAAGTATGACACGGGCCTGAAAAACATCAGAATTGTCAATGTTTCGGAAGAGCTATATTATTGGTGAATCTAAAAGTGAACTTATACAGCATCAAATTGCTGCAATCCTTTGGAATTCCACTGTTAACGGAGTAATTTTCCAATTCAGCAGAGAGGGAAAATAATCAATATCACTTCACCTAGTGTAATATTGCTTTCGTTAAAAAAAAAAAAAATAAATAAAATTTAAATTTAAAAAGTAAAATATTGAAGCCACGATCTTTTTTTCTTTCTAGCAAAGAAGAATGTAATATTACTTTCGTATGGGCTTCCATACGTGCTGCCGGAGCCGGAAGTCGTCAGGTGACTGTTGTTAAAACTGGCCATGTGTGCCACCATTTTTTTATTCCGTTTTAGTTGAATAAAGTTTGGCTTCCAAGTAAGACATGTTTTCATTAGTACACCTAGGTTGATCAGGACTTTCTAACGTCACTCTTCATTATTAATGACAATAAGTGTGTCTATTTACTTGTGTCATGTCTGTATGTATTCCTATAACTTTCTCCTCGGAGCAGCTAGAGTTGAAAACATCTTGATACGGTAGACAAAGTGAAGTAGGTGGGGCCGTCATCAGTGATCAGGGTGCAACACGAGAAGAGTATGCATTGTACTATGGACAATTTTATCCAAGTTACTTCAGAGAATTCAAACTTTATAGAGCAAAGAAACCATTTCGGGATTTTTGAAATGAACATTGATTATTTGGGTTATCAATGACTGTTTCAAAGACTGCCCACTAACCACTTATAATCTTTGCCAGCCACAGTCAAGTGACACCCAACATGTTACCTCTGAGCCCAATAGATTTAAATCCCTGAACTACTACATGTGGAGCCCACAGAAGCAAAGATTCACTGAAGACGGCCTTTGTCCAGGTAATGTCTGCAACGAACATGGGAAACTTTATTCACACATGTCAACACTTCTGGTCTTATGTCTTGATTACGTATCTAATTGTTTTATTCCATTACTAGTGTTAGATAATGTACGGAAAGAGAAGGAAAAAGTGAGTTGTCTGCCCTTTCCACAACCGAGGTGACATCATAGTCGAAGGAGAATTACTAGTACCATCATGATAACTGTCATACTCGTCATCAGATGAGGAGAGATTTGGGTCGAGGCATAGAACCAAATTGCTTGACGATCCTTCACTTAAGAAAGACTACTCTGTGTTGCTCAAAATTCTGAATAAGCAAATAGAAAAGTTAAAAAGTTCGAATAACATCATTAAAACTTTTAAAATTTCTCTCACTCTTCACACATCTTCAGTCACGTTACTTCCCCCCGACTACCTTTCTCTTTGGCAATTGGTTCAATATAACAGAAAAAAAGGAAAAAGAAGGAAAAGGATTAAGTAATCAGCAGCTGACTGACCTAGTTTCACTCTATTTTTTCAAACATTTACCAGTAAGAATGAAAGAAAGTAAGTTTTTCTGACCCCTTGCACTAATTTGGTCCCTGGTGATCCATAGTGAATGAATATTACAGTATTATATATTTTACCATAACCAGCTTGGGGTGATATTGAATCAGAATATATGTTTGTAAGTGTATCTTTAGTAGTTTTTGAGTTTGAGCCAGACATATACAGACATTCCTTTACAATCAAATATATACTAGAAAAGATGTGACCTGTTGGATCACCCATTGAACTCGGGTTAGATTGTTTGAATTAGGTAAAGTGAGTTTGCAAAGCTAGTTCAATTTTTTATATAAAAATACAAAATTAGTTTCTTTCTACTCGCTATCTCTTTCACACGCTTTGTCATTTTCTCTTATCAACTTAGGGTTAAATATTAGTGTTGCTTGTGATGATATTCCCCTTTTGTTTATAATGGACTATTCCAATCTTCTGTTTTATAGTTAGTTTATAGTTAGTTTTATTACCTTCGACTAGAGAAAAAGAGTGATAGAAACTTTATTTAAATACGGGGGGGGGGGGGCGTTAAACAACACATAAGGAATAGACTGAAAGTAAGAGATGAGTCATTTGGTGAGTAAATTTCAAATTACTTACCAATCAAACTAGAACAATTAAAATAGGATTCTTTTAAACATAACTCAATCCCAAAACCAAGGAATATTTTAACATGTATTTTGTGTGATTAAAATATATAAGAAAAAACTTTAAACAAACGTTGATTAACTCAGCTTTAGTATAATAATAGATTTGTAGTGTCTGTCTCTATCTGCAGATGCAATTTAAAACAAAGCCCTACACCAAGAACAAATAACTTTTTAAAATTCAAATTTCAAAAGGAATTTATTGATGGTGTTAATTTTGTAGTAGGTGTTTTTAAAACAATATTATAAGGTTTATGTTTGTGCCAGACATCCATAAACAGCAAATAGTACATTTTGTTTATTTTATTTATTGTTGTAAAGAAAGTACTGAGACCCCCCTTTGTATACAATGAACTATTCCGAAAAGCATAACAATGATGATGATACTAGCATTGAGGAGTACAACGGTAGTACAAGTACAGTTGGGCCGTTCCCCGTATACATTACACGCCAGTTACTCAACTTGTAACGACCTATTGTTTACTTACAGTAACAAACGTTTTCATATTTGTATGCTGGCCGTTCGAGTCATTAAATACCTTCAGATACCATTGCAAAACTTATAAATTGAAGCTTATAGAAATTAAAAGATCTGAATAAAATTGTTAATATGGGGCTCAGGCATGGTTATCGTAAGGCAGCCTGTCAATTGAGTTGAGATTTTCTGGTGATGTCATTAATAATGGTAGTAACAACCACTATCAATGCTGACCGAAAGTCCTTATAACGCTTAACACGCATGCGTCCATCTGTAATCAGAGCAAGTAATCAAGACAAATAGACTCACGTCCATAGGATTATTTATTCACTTGGAAATCATTGTTAACTTGTTCCTGCTTTCGTGACTTTATTCCCCTGCCAAGAATATGGCTACCCTCCTAAGGATTATTCATTTACTTGGAAATCATTTTTAACTTGTTCCTTTTTTCAAACGTATTTCCTAAAAATGATCACATTTTCAGAGTCCTGATTTGATGGAAAAAGTAAATGGCGATTTCGTCTTTTACAGTTGATTTTGACTATGAACGGCTAAAAAAACACATTTTCATTTATTTCAATAAATGTTCTATTAATTAATTATTTTGAATGATTGATTTTCTGTTACTTTAATCGTAATCTTTCATGTTTGACTTACTTTTCATGATTTAAATCAATCATGAAAAGTAAGTTAAAAAAAAAAAAAATATCATTTATTTTTTTTCGGAAATGAGAGCAACTCTTATCAAATTATTCAGCTAAAACTAATGATAATGAAATGTTCATATAAAGAATAAAACTGCCTAAGAATAGGAATTTGTTTTATTGTGTTTATAAACCAACAGATATTTCCATGCAGTATAACTGATATTAGTCTTTTCATTCAATTTAGACCGGAAAGAATAAACTTATTTAAAGAATGAATATTAAATCAGACAAATTATTTTTTCAAAGAAAAATTTTCATGTTTTAAAAATTAAAAAAATTTATGACAACACCATTTTATTATGGATCAAGACTACAATAAGGACCCCAGTTCATTAACACAAGACGCAGAACATGTTCTGGAAGTCACCGGCGTCTTCCGGTTTACCTCGCAATACACGTGGTCGCTATTTACAAAACACTTGTAAATAAACCTTTTATTTATTTTAATAAATGCAGTATATTTCAGAATTTTTTTTTTCTTTTAACATGTTAATATTTATTTTAAGGCAGAGGGTCCATAAATAAAACAAATAAAATATTAACATGTTTTCTTTTAAAACATGTTTTTGTGTTACTATTTACTTTCCTCTCCACGAGGGCAAAAATTGGGGTGGGGGGGGGGGGGTTGAAATATTTATCGCCGTACTTAAGTAATCTTCCGTTTTGTAGGGAAAAATCAAGCTTCCCAAAAAGGGGCACTCTGGATCTTACCTCAGTTTAGAAAATCAAAGTTACCTCAGTTTAGAAGGATTTCTCTATCACTTACCGCAGATAGGAATGATGAAGTGTAGTATCAACAAAATAGATACTACACTTTTGCCTCCCCATGAGGGCGAAGTTAGACTTCAAAAATCAGTTTCCAAACGGAAGCAATTAAAAGTTTATGAAGTTTTTTTCCTTTTTTTCTGTAAGCAACAATTATAAACAAATAAATAAAAGTTTGTATTTGTTAAATCTTATTTCATTTGTTGCTTACAGAAAAAAAAGGACAAAAACTTTATAAACTTTAAATTGCTTCCATTTAGAAACTGATTTTTGAAGTCTAACTCCGCCCTCGTGGGGAAGCAAAAACGAAAGATTACAAGTCAGCCGATTTTTAAAATAACTTGCGTAATCTTCCGTTTTGCCTCCTCGGGCTAGGAGCAAAGTGTAGTATGGAAAAATCCTTCTAAACTGAGGTAAGATCCAGAGTGCCCCTTTTTGGGAAGCTTGATTTTTCCCTACAAAACGGAAGATTACTTAAGTACGGCGATAAATATTTCATACCCCCCCCCCCATTTCTGCCCTCGTGGGGAGGCAAGTAAATAGTGACACAAAAACATGTTTTAAAAGAAAACATGTTAATATTTTATTTGTTTTATTTATGGACCCTCTGCCTTAAAATAAATATTAACATGTTAAAAGAAAAAAAAATTCCGAAATATACTGCATTTATTAAAATAAATAAAAGGTTTATTTACAAGTGTTTTGTAAATAGCGACCACGTGTATTGCGAGGTCAACCGGAAGACGCCGGTGACTTCCAGAACATGTTCCGTGTCTTGTGTTAATGAACTGGGGTCCTTATTGTAGTCTTGATCCTTTATGGATTATTAAGTATTAATTTAATGTTTGCTGTTTAGCCAACGCAAATTACACGAAATAATTCATTTGCACTAAGATTTCTAATAAAATAATCGGTTAGTTTAATTAATAATTAATTTAATTTAATTAATATTTCTAATAAAGTAATAGGTTAGTTATATTTTGTGATTGTTAATAAATACTGAAAATTTTATTAAAATTGATTGATTTCCTGAATTTTTAAGTGAAGAAAGAAGTAAAAAATAACTATAGCCTGACTGTTCAACAGATCTTGTTTGTTACTATATAGCATGACGTCATTTTCCAGCGCTCTTATTATGATGGTCGTGGCTCAGGACTGGGTACACAAGGATCCTAATTCAATCCTGGGTGTGCCTGTTAGTATCTCATACATCATCTCTCACCTTGTGATCAAGATGAAGTTAAAAATAAAATTTTGTCAAACTAGTAAAAGAAAAGAAAAATCTATTTGTAGAATATCCTGCCCCGTCAACTGCATTTTTATCCTGTGACACCTGCCAGGTAAAATCTTGCTACTCATAACTGGGTCGCCGATTTTACTTACGACAATGCGATCATCTCTGCACGGGTTCGGTGATTTTTCATTGCTTAGTACTGCTCTCCTGTATAAGTGTGGAAGTGATAACCATAAAAAAATAAGTTAGGGTTAGTGATAGTCGCTTTATTGTCATTATTATTATTAACTAGTTGTATCTATCCAGCATTGTCCGGGAGTCGTTTTATTTGCAATTCTGTTTTGCTCATCAACCTCCTTCCCCTTTTGACGTTTCTCTTCATTTCTTCTCAGAAAATATTTACAGTTTTGAAAAGACAATTTTCAATAAAGGAATGTATTAAAAAAATCAGTCTTGCAATAAAATCGATGTCCTACTAAATTGTTGAAATTTAAATTCCATAAATACTTTGAGTTTTCTTAAGTTATATCTCCACACTTTGTCACTTCTTCATCTTCATAGAACTTTGAGTATATATATATATATATATATATATATATGAAGAGACAAAATGGTGCCACACTACAAAATGAATAATGAATTGTATGGGGAACACTTTATATAAGATGAAATAGAAAAAAAAAGAAAATAATTTTATATAAAACAAATAAAAATAAAAAAACCGTTATGTATGTTTTTTTTTAATTTGTTTTATATAAAATTATTTTCTTTTTTTTTTCTATTTCATCTTATATAAAGTGTTCCCCATACAATTCATTATATATATATATATATATATATATATATATATATATATATACACACACACACACATATCCATGTACCTGTGTATAGCTGCATATATATGTGAGGAAAATGTGTGCATGTACCACATAGATTCAATATAAGACACAATACATATATGGAGAACAAGTAACAATACTGGCTAAAATAAACACTGGTTGAACCATACACACATTTCATGCAAAATACACATATACACCACTACCATTCCCTTATAATAATCTATAATAATCTAACATATAGACAGAGAACAAATATATACATATAAACACACATACACAAACTTAGACACACACAAAATATCCAAAATAAAATCACACCTATATTCTTCTACACACACATGGATGCATTCACACACACATTACAAGCACAGAATAAAATGAACAAAACACACAAATTCATATACAAAGACACACCTATAAACACACATTGAAAAAGCACAAATACACAGAAAGGTAAATAAATACATACAAAAATAAATACATACACCTAATTAATAGGGTCATACCAACTAATTACTTTATGACTATTCCCCATAAAAACTCTGCTAATTCTACTATCACCAGCAGAACAATCACCATCTGAAGGGGATATTATACACACAAAAGACCTGCTATGTCGCAAATAATGTGGAAAATAAAAATTCAAAACTTTGAAACATTCTTGGCCTTCCATTTTAAAATATACTACACTTTACTTGTTTGATCAACAATAATTTCTAATATATATATATATATATTTATGAGAGAGTGGAATGTAGAAAGACAAAAAAGAAACACTTAAAGAATCCTTACCTTAATGTCTGTCGCATCGCCATATTTGACCATGTTAAATCCGCCATTCGGAAGATGGACGCGAAGTATGTAGCGTTCCATGAGAAAACGTTTCACTTTGTAATCAAGATCCAAATCTAGCTGAGAGGCCGACTCCTTTGGTGCTAATTCTACGGGGAGATCCCTACATGTGTCGCATTCACTACCCTGGATCAGACGCCACAGCTTACTCCATTGAGCAATCTAGAAAAATGAAAACAAAAAATTAGTCGAATTTCTTCGAGAGGTCAGAGACATTCTATAGAATTAGAATTTAAAAAGAAAATACAACAAAAGTGAATCTTGTATATTCATAAAATTATGAAACAACTTCACACGTGTGAGTGTGTGATTTTGCATGTAACTTAGAATTAAATAATTGTTAATACTGATCGCCCCCCCCCCCTGCATTAGTGCAAGGGAGGTCGTAGAGTCAGGGTCAGAGTTCATTCATGACTTTTTCATTAAAATACAAGATGCCCAAAGAGGAATATCTATATTACCAAAATTATGGAACAACTTCACATGTGTGTGCGTATTTCTCGTGCCAATGGTACTTTGATAATTACACATTGAATTATCATTTTTTATGTTTCGGAATTTTTTAGATGAGGATGGATTATTTTGATTATTCTGACGGCTATTCACATCTTATTTGTCATTTTTACATTTCAGCTGATGTAACCTCTGACCTTGTTCAGGTGCACCTTTTCACGAAGTTGGGAACCTTTCTGTCAAGCCTGGGAACTTATATAATCCAAATAATATAAATTATCAACCCTTATATCAAAAACAAGAACAATCTATCGCCATAGATTAAATAAAAGATTCAGGTCAAAATTCCATATAGGTTCTCACGTTTGACAAAATGGCTCCGAAGTTCGAGAAAATGAATTTGAAGAAGGTCGGAGGTTACATCGGTCGAAACGTTGTGAAAATAACCAAGATAGTTCGAATAATCCAAATTATTAGTTTTATTCATCATCATCATCATCATCATCATCATCAGTTCTAAATTTGCTGGCATGTGTTAGATGGACTATTACTCAAATATTTATTGACAGCAAAAATGCAATAAAAATGTGTAAAATGAAACAAAATTTTAAAAATCCAGTTTCAAGCTCCATTTGTTAAAGTAAGAATAAAAAGGGTAATATAGCGCAAAATAAAAAGGGTAATATAGCGCAAAATAAAAAGGGTAATATAGCGCAAAATAAAAAGGGTAATATAGTGCAAAATAAAAAGGGTAATATAGTGCAAAATAAAAAGGGTAATATAGTGCAAAATAAAAAGGGTAATATAGTGCAAAATAAAAAGGGTAATATAGTGCAAAATAAAAAGGGTAATATAGTGCAAAATAAAAAGGGTAATATAGTGCAAAATAAAAAGGGTAATATAGTGCAAAATAAAAAGAGTAATATAGTGCAAAATAAAAAGGGTAATATAGTGCAAAATAAAACGGGTAATATAGTGCAAAATAAAAAGGGTAATATAGTGCAAAATAAAAAGAGTAATATAGTGCAAAATAAAAAGGGTAATATAGTGCAAAATAAAACGGGTAATATAGTGCAAAATAAAAAGGGTAATATAGTGCAAAATAAAAAGAGTAATATAGAGCAAAATAAAATGGGTAATATAGTGCAAAATAAAAAGGGTAATATAGTGCAAAATAAAAAGGGTAATATAGTGCAAAATAAAAAGGGTAATATAGTGCAAAATAAAAAGGGTAATATAGTGTAGAAGGACATCGGAGGATTCTGCATTCAATCCTGGACAACGTTGAGTCTTCCTGCCAATGTTAAATATTGAAAGGGGGGAAGGTTATAAATCAGTACAAATTCTGCCAAGCTAAATCTGTCTGATTGATGCCACAGAAATGATAAAAAGCTTTGCGTAAGAAAAGCAGACAAGACGAAAAAAAATTCCAATTTGTTACGAAAGACGACGCAAAATTGCAAAATCAATATTCGTTTATGAATTCGCTCACTTTAAAATTCCAAAGAAGACAATATTAAGAAATACTAAATTTCTCTTGTTTGGACAGCGACTTCCAAAAATTGGTTAAAAGATTCAAAATACCCTCCACTCGCCCCATCCTAAACTAATGAAAAGAAAAGATGTATCCGATAATTTTGGAAAATTCTAAAGAAAAACATCTTTTCATGTTTGAACATTATTTCCGTTTCTATGGACGCTTTTATAAATAACAAGTTGTATCTACCCAGCATTGCCTGGGAGTAAAAGAAATAAATAAATTTTGGTGATTTAAATTTCGTAATCAAATTATTTTGTGAAATAGGAATTTTTTAAAGTCTGTTTTAGTAGTTGACGCAAATAAAATGAAAGTCAAAAACAAATAATGTGGGATTCACGTGGAGGCGAGAAACACGCACACACGCTTATAGTCGTATAATTATATATATATATTGGAAAAACTCAAGAGTGAGAACTCAGTATAATTGCACATAACTTCCCTTTAATCTGTTTTGGTGATTAAGGGAAATATATCCACTCTAACAGTTTTCTTAGCCAGAATAAGTATTTTAAGAAAAAAACTGAAGTTAATTAAAAGATATTTGTATTAATTACATAATGAAAGAAAAAAGCGAAAAATAGATTAGTCCGAATCAAGTATCGAACATATTGCGATTTAGTTCTAACTTTGAAAATCTAACATGGCAACTTTATATGTTAGATTTATGCTTATAGCCAAGGTTGTGGAGCCGGTGCAAATTTATTGCTTTAGGAGGATCTGATTAGTGTCAAACCTTTTTTTTTTTTTTACATTTCAGGAGTCAGAATCCAAAACGAACATTTGGGTTACCAAATCCATGGCTGTGTGTTAGTCATACGTCAACTTTTATTTTTTAAATTGAATTTTTCTGATTTTGTTCATTAAAAATAAACAAATATTGAATTCATAGAACTTTGAAAAACACGCTCGTCTTCTTTAAAATATCAACAAACTCAAAATAACATTTCCAGTAACTGATCGTTCAGCACCTCTTTTAATCCAGACAAAATCACAAGAATGAACTTGATAATCTCACTGCCGCCAAACTAGTTAACTGGGCAGTAAACAGATGGTTGTGTGTGTAATGCATCATTATATTATTGTTTACACTGAACCTGCTGATGGTAGCCTTTCTTCGTTTTGATATTATATCTCATCTTTCTGACATTTAACATAGCTATGGCCTCACAGTCAAATTCAAGTGGCAGCCGTGTTCTTAAACGTAATCACTGGTCTATTTCCATCAAATAAAAGGTTTTTAGCAATTCTTAGAGGTTTACAAACAGGGTAGTTAGTGGGTTAGGAGGGGGGGGGGTGTTGATGAATAATTATCAAGGTGCAATCTGATGGTTTGGCAAAATAGTTAACCCACCAAGACTGGAACTAGAGTGTCGGAAAATCGGTGTTGCACTTGCATATATAAATTATTACTAGTCATAAAAGATTTCTTAGGTTTGGACCTGAATCCAGACCCCTTAAAATTTAAGGAGTTAGCGTCAAGTGTTTGGGGTGTTAGAGTAAACACTGATTCTCATCGATTAGAACGTTGGACTCAATGAAATCGCTATGTAGCAAGATTATATCCATTTCCAGTTCACAGAGTAAATAAAAGACGAAATAACCAATATCTCAACCTCAATAAAATTGTGATCACTTTCTGTGTGTTTGTTTCTCGCCTCTACGTGACTTACATATAATTATTTATTATTTATTTACTATTCATCGATTATTTATTGAAATCAAAAATTATCGCAATTTTAACCACGTACAGGCCAAAATCGATACACGTAAGGACCTCGGGCAATAACTAGACAATTAAATAAACAGTAAGAGAAAAAAACAAGCTATTTTAAACAACAAATAATTTATTGAAGAAAAAGAAAATAGGTAAAATGAGTTCGGCAGAAAGTCATTGTTCAAAGTTCACTTCATAGACTGAATTTAAGTTCCGATGGACACACGGAAAGGCTGCATAAATAAAGTCCTAATTATGCTGCCCGAAGGCTTATTAACTTTGCTAGGAAAGACATGTCAGAAAAAAGAGAAAACTTACTTGAAAGAATTTTGTTAGTAAAATAAAAAAATACCAGAAGAATATAGAAAAGTCCTTTTTGTTCGCGCTGTTTGTTTCCTTTGATTGTTCATCTTTTTTCATTAACATCGCATCGTTTCTTCGATCGACTCCTTTTGAGAATAGTGGCACTCTTCCACGTCAACTCTTCATTTGGAGACATCTTTCGAAACACACTTCGTATTGTCTTTTCCAAAGGCACATTTGCCTTTCAAATGAATATCTTCCTTGTTTCTGTTTTTAGACTTCAGTGGACTTCTCCGTCCAACGTAAATATTCAACCTCGAACACTAGTTGAAACTCCAACTTCTTTGAAGATTTTTACAGGCATGCTCTCTACATATTCCTGTTTTAACATTCTTGTTTTTAGGACTTCTTCATGTCCGAGTTGAGTCGACCGACCTCTCCACCTCGAGATCGTTTCAGCAACTAACTTGAATTTCGCGGTTATTTCAACGGCTTCCGGCGTCAAACGCCCACGCTTCCGACACCGACACGTGCCATCAGCAGCAGTCATTCATTTACAAGTTCTTATAAAAGGGGGTTTTAGAAGAAGAAGAAAAGAAAAGAAGAAGAAGAAGAAGAAGAAGAAAATAAATTTCTGACACTCTCCCGAACAAAAAAAAGAAAAGAAAAAGATCGCTCACTTACAGTCTAATAGTAAACATAGTCAGGATTCTTATCCTTAACACATTTTCTACCTCTCTTAGGTTTAGAATTCTCAGCTCCATCATCATCACTGCACGAATCCTTATTTTTCCCAGGTCTCACTTGGTACGAATGAGATATAGATAGCTCCATAGGATACAAATGCTTAATAGAATGCTCACTACATGTCTCTCCCTTCTTTATCAAGGCAGAGCGAACAATTCCGTCAGACCCCTGAGTGAGCTTAACAACTCTACCTAGCTTCCAATAGGGCCTAGGTTTAACGAGATTCCTAACTAGGACTATATCATCTACCCTAATTTTGTTACTAAATTCCGCTTGATGCAAATCCTTAGACAATTCCCTCAGACTCAGTAAATATTGCTCATACCACAATGACTTGAATCTGATTAAAAGGCATTCTCTACTTTTCAAACTCTCGATCAAATCCACTCGATTCGGGGGCACTTCTAAACAAGAATCGTTTTCAAGGTTCAAGAACACGGTTTTCCCAGGAGAAAAACGCATAAAGGCACTAGGAGAGATGACTTCCAGGGAAGCATCATCGCTACAACGATAAGTCAAAGGCCTATCATTTACCGCTCTTTGTATGTCAGACAAAATGGTTAGCAGTTGAAAGTAATCCAACCTCTTGCGACCAATTGTTTTGAATAGACAACACTTGACAGTTTTTATCAACCTTTCCCATATTGCTCCGAACCAAGCAGAATACGAAGGAATCCTGCAGTGTTTTATATTACACATTTCCAAATCTCCTCTGAATCCATCAGAGAGAAGAACTTCTTTTACTAAGTCGCACCCAGCAACAAAGGATAAAGCATTGTCTGAGTATATGTGTGATGGCACACCATATACATTGAAGAACCTCAAAAAGGCTAACACTACCGATTGAGTACTCATTTCTTCAACCAACTCCATATGTATAGAACGCACACTAAGACAAGTGAATAGCAATATGTACATCTTTTTTACTTTACTACCGTCCTCTACCCACAGGTGACCCGTGAAGTCTATCCCCGTATGGTAGAAAGGTCTGATAAGATTAACTCGATGCTTGGGTAGGTTTGTCATCTTAGGATAACGAAAAGACAAGGAGTTAAACTTCTTGCATATCATACAACTAGCAAGAACAATCTTGACGGCCTGCCTGGCCTTGGGTAACCAAAACCCAGAATTGCGCACCTTATCAAGCGTAGCAGCAATCCCCAAATGCTTGCATTTTATGTGACACTCCATCACCAACAAACTGGTTAGGTGACACATTTTAGGCAGCAGAACAGGACTTTTCACTTCTTCGGAAAAATATTCAGAGTTTTCTATACGTCCCCGACAACGTAACAAATTGTTGTCATCCAAAATTAGGTTCAACTTATTCACCAACAAAGGAATATTACTTTCAACTTTACTTTTCAGAAAACTTATTTCTTCAGCGAAAAACTCACTCTGAGTAACCTTAATCAAATAGGACTTTGCCTCAGATGTAAAATTGACATCACGCTTATCGCCCTTTAACTTGGCAATAAATTTAAACACAATCTCTAAGGTACTTATCAACCTTTTGAGAGAAGAGAATCTTTCTAACTCAACCACACATGAGTTAGAATCCCCATTCAAGCCAGTATAAGCAGTTACCAAGGTCTTGCATTTGTCACTAATGCAGTCCAACTTATAGTCAGGCCACTTCAACTTTTCTGTCTGTAACCATACTGGACCTCTAATCCAAAAGTTTTTATCCTTTTTAAACTTACTAAAGGAAACGCCTCTAGTTAACAAATCTGCAGGGTTTTCGCTAGTACTTACATACTTGAACTTTAAGGTATAACCCTTACAACTTATCTCATTCATAATGAATTTTATATCCTTCAAACGATTTTTAGTGAACTGTCACTTAGTGTGTACAGATTCAGACAACAACCAAGATAGCACTACCTGTGCATCTACAGCAATGATAATTTCCTCAAACAGCTTGGGAAACATTTCAATCAAAATAAGGAGATGCTTAATTCCCAGATATACAGCTAGTAATTCCAACGTAGGAAGAGTTCTTTTAACAGAAGGAGCCACTTTGGCTTTCGCATAAAATAGCCTGGCCTCTCCTCCCTGATACATATATTCGACTATGCCATAAGCAAGATTCGAAGCATCACAAAACACGATCAAGGTAACAGGCGAATTGGTTTGTACTGAACATCTTTCAAAACCAATTTTTTGAACATCTCGGAGATTTGCCTGAAAACTATTCCAAACAGACAACAAGCTATCAGGAACTACCTGATCCCATGCCACTCCTGATTTCCAAACTTGACTTAATATAATTTTTCCTTTTATAGTTATAGGCAATACTAAACCTAACGGATCGAATACAGACGAACTAACGGATAGCATATCTCTTTTTGTGGAGACTGACTTTTTAACTTCACCTTTGGAGATACCAATTTCGTCTGACTCAGGGTCATACCAATACCCCAGTACTTTCTCACAGGGCACTCCATGAGAAGAGTAATTGTTATCTGCTCGAATGCGAGCAGACACCAATTTACTGTTACTACAGCACGTTTTCAATAAGAAGCTTCCCTTTTCCATGACATTCACAGCCTCGGTATAGAGTTTCAACAATTCATCAGGAGACCCATGTGTTTTCACTAGATTATCTACGTAAAAGTTTTTTAACAACATGTCTCTACAAGGTCCCGATGAGTGCTTCTCAACGTGGTGCTTCACTACGTAACTTAAGATGAAGGGACTAGACACAAACCCGAATATCAGAGTTTTGTATCGAAAACACACTAATTCATCTTTTATTTTTAAAAAGAAACAGAATCTATTTTTGTCAAAGTTATTCTTTAGTCTAATCATCAGAAACGCCTTTCTGATGTCAGCCAATAATACATAATTATCTGTTCTAAACTTGAACAGAAGTTCCAACATGTCAGTATACAGATTTATGCCACTATAAGCACAATCGTTGAGAGAAGGTTTATTATTTACCCTCAACGAGCAATTGAAAACAGGCCTAATCTTAGTCGTGCACTGCACATCATTTTTTAAGACTGGCCGGTGCGGTATCCACGTATACTTGTAGAACTCCGAAGGAGTCGGATGGATTCTTTCAATCACACCCTCACATTCCTGGTCTAGGAAGACTTTGCAATACTCAGAATATGTTCTGAGAGGATAATCTGTCCACTACTTTATCTAGGACAGCTAACGATACTCTATGGTTAGAGGGTACTTTCTTTAATTTATCTAAGTCCCACGACAAACCTATGTAGTAATTATTATCTCTGTATTCAATAGAGGAGCTGAATTCTTCTATTTTCTTTCTGTCGTAATCACTACTAACTTCATTAACTATCCCTAATGATTCCAATTTGAACATTTGTTCAATACCCCTGTCCACGGAAGCTCCATCAAGACCATTCCAAGGATCCAGATGGTTGGACTTAGGTTCTAGAGCAAAGTAAACATGGGTCACATCACAAGAAGCATGTTCACCGATGACTTGATTATAATTCAAACCAATCTCCATATGTGGTTCAAAATCAGAGGGGTCGCCAAATAATATCATACCTAGCGAGGACTCAAAAGCAGAACCATTTTTAATCTTTGTTAATCTTAAGGGTCCCAGAAATCTAATCACACCAATCCCTATCAGACCGTATATTTCAAGAACATCACTTCTCAATTCGGAGAAATCAGCAGCAAGTTTAACGTCGCTTTTCTTCAAATTACTGATCACCTCCTCCAACCCTTTCATTTTGAAGGACAAATCCAACTGTTCATCCATCAGAAAATTGATACTTCTCGCAACATCGGGAAAGGACACCTTCAATGTCACTTCATTCAAGTCTTTCTCTTGGCTACCAATAAAGGTCTTTATTACGTATTTTCGACGATGCAAGGGAGACAACTCTTCTTTCATAAATCTATCAGAAAATCTTTTACCCATATAAGACCGTTCACTACCAGTGTCTAGCAGACAATTTACGGTGTGAAATTCGCCACCTACTTCAACTGTGATACCTATCACAGGCAACAATGAAGAACTACTCTTCAACCTGCAAATATTTGACTTCACCACAGGTTTGAGAAAACTCGGACACAAGGCGGACAAGTGTCCCGACTGTTCGCACGACCAACACGTAATCTTATCGTTTTTTTTCATAAGGACATAAATTCTTCAGATGATAAGAGCTAGTACACCTAGCACATAACTTTAATTCGCTACATCTTTTAAGTCTTTCTTCGTAAGAGGGAAACTTATTACAGTCACGAGACAGATGATAATCGTTTCTACAAAAACAACACTTAAACTTAACCTTATGTGTTTTAACATGAAAATTTTTCAACGTGGAAGGTTTCTTTTCAGGTTCGAAAGGCCTGAATTTACTCTTTTCCTTAAAGGAATCAACTTTACGATATCTCGAATCGTGTTCACAAAACTCCAGTGTTTTAAATATCTCAACACTATTCTCCAGAATTTGGTTCAAAGAAGGATAATTTCCGTTCACCTTATGTATCAATTCTGACTTAAAGGAAGTTGTCAGTTTATTGAATACAATGTGACTTAACAAACGCTTTCCCGGAGAATTACTCTCAAAGAAATCCAAACCGAACGAGTTCTTTAACTCGTACAATTGGGTTTTCATCTTAGTCAGGAATTTCTTTACGACATTATTATTATACATGCGATTTTCATTCAACATGGACGAAAATATAGAGTCGACGATACACTTTTCGTCTAAGAACTCTTTCGATAGCAAGTCCAAAGCTACTCGATAATTTTCATCTGATACAGACAGATGTTTTATCACATGAAAGGCATAACCAGAAAGATGGTTTTTCAATATCACTAATCTTAATGCGTCACTATCAAGATTAGCTACACAATTCAAAAATTCTCTATGGAAGTTTAGATAAGCTAACTTATCCGTTTCCAGATCCCTATCGCTAAACTTGGGACAAACTATTTTAGGGGTTAAATCGATGCCTTTTATCCCCTTACTAATTCTGGAATTCTCATCAACGTCTTTTTTACAAGGCTTAAACGTAGTTAATTTTTCTATCACTTGTATTTTAAATAAGGCAGCTCCCTTATTAAAACTTTCCACTAACTCATCGTCTACACCATCAGAGAGATAAGCATCCATAACTTGTTCCTCCAACCGAACTACGTCTTTCAGATATTCATCAATCTGTTCTTTACACAAAATATATTTAGATTCTTCTATCTCACTAGAAGATTTTAACACTTCAAATACGACTAATATTTTATCTTTAGCGTATTTTATTTTTTTCAACAAGACATCTGCTGTTAAACTCGCCATTTTTCAAATCCCTCCCCACCGACTCCTTTCTACATGTACTAAGAGAGGGGGGGGGGTTACTACAGACAGTGACACCTACACTTGGCGCCAAATTTTCCCGCCAACTTAAACTGAACAAGACAAGATGGCTGACTCACCACGTGGAGACAATAAAATGGCGACACGCACGCGCGCAAGATAAATTACACAATGAACTCAAAGCAGCGACGAAGATAAAACAGAAAATCATTAATTGACTATAAAGCAGCTTATTCAGTCCAGTGAACCTTGATAAGTCTATATACAGTTTGGGCACAAACGACTACCTTTACAGTACAATAAATAGCGTTTATAGAACCACTCCCAAACGATAGACAGAAAGAAATGGTCTCGCTCACTATTCTTAGTAAGACAGAGCGTAGAAACCATTAGGCCGAACGCCTCTGTGTTTAAACATAGACACAGAATAGAACACAGAGACCTAGAGTTTTATTTATGCAGAATATCGCAATTTTAACCACGTACAGGCCAAAATCGATACACGTAAGGACCTCGGGCAATAACTAGACAATTAAATAAACAGTAAGAGAAAAAAACAAGCTATTTTAAACAACAAATAATTTATTGAAGAAAAAGAAAATAGGTAAAATGAGTTCGGCAGAAAGTCATTGTTCAAAGTTCACTTCATAGACTGAATTTAAGTTCCGATGGACACACGGAAAGGCTGCATAAATAAAGTCCTAATTATGCTGCCCGAAGGCTTATTAACTTTGCTAGGAAAGACATGTCAGAAAAAAGAGAAAACTTACTTGAAAGAATTTTGTTAGTAAAATAAAAAAATACCAGAAGAATATAGAAAAGTCCTTTTTGTTCGCGCTGTTTGTTTCCTTTGATTGTTCATCTTTTTTCATTAACATCGCATCGTTTCTTCGATCGACTCCTTTTGAGAATAGTGGCACTCTTCCACGTCAACTCTTCATTTGGAGACATCTTTCGAAACACACTTCGTATTGTCTTTTCCAAAGGCACATTTGCCTTTCAAATGAATATCTTCCTTGTTTCTGTTTTTAGACTTCAGTGGACTTCTCCGTCCAACGTAAATATTCAACCTCGAACACTAGTTGAAACTCCAACTTCTTTGAAGATTTTTACAGACATGCTCTCTACATATTCCTGTTTTAACATTCTTGTTTTTAGGACTTCTTCATGTCCGAGTTGAGTCGACCGACCTCTCCACCTCGAGATCGTTTCAGCAACTAACTTGAATTTCGCGGTTATTTCAACGGCTTCCGGCGTCAAACGCCCACGCTTCCGACACCGACACGTGCCATCAGCAGCAGTCATTCATTTACAAGTTCTTATAAAAGGGGGTTTTAGAAGAAGAAGAAAAGAAAAGAAGAAGAAGAAGAAGAAAATAAATTTCTGACAAAATGTTAGAATTTAAAGTACCAAAACTTTTTCAAATTATATTACAAAAAAAAGTGTAAAATATATATATATATACACACAAAGGTATTTGTAATCAATAGGAATCCAGGGGATTTCAGTATTTATGGAGTCAGTCTCGAGTATTGACGGAGAATCCCGTGTCAGTTTCGGAAATGGCCGAAGCAGTTTAGGATTTGAAAGCTACTTTTTTTTTAGGAAGTCTCTTCAACTTTATTTTATTTGAGGGGCTAAATTATTTTAACGCAAACCCTAACCCGTCGCATGCCTAATGTACTTTTTTGTTGTTGTTTTTTTTTATTTGTTGTTTTTTGTTGTTTTCTTTCGCGGCTTTCAAATCAAACTGTTTCGGCCATAAAAGGCGCAGTTACAGGTTTGTTCGTGTTAGACAGATGATACGAAATTTGAAAGCCACCAAAAGTGTAAAAAAAAGAAGAAAGCAGACGACACTAAAGCATACAAATGCAAAAGCAGGTAAGGTTAGGGATAACCCACGGCTAAGTTATTATTAAAAAATAAAAATTAAAAAAAAACAATAAAAAAAAAGACTTCCTCTAAATAAAAAGAAAAGGGTGATTCATTCACTCCGATTTGAAGAAAATTATTAAACCCATTCTTAACACGGATGGTGGTGGTGGTGGTGGTGGGGGGGGGGGGCTGACCTTAATTTAACATTTAAAAACATTGCCCTCTTCTGGGCAAACAAAGAAAAAAACTTTTCGTTAAATAAATTCTTTGCAAAAAAATAAATAAATAAATAAAATTGTTCTCTGTTCATCGAGCTTTGTCGAGGCCACCGAGAGTAGTAACTCTCGGTGGCCTCGGCTTTGTACGCCCATGACTCGGAATTCTCACACAAAAAAAAGAGATAGGGGCAACGCCAGATAAGTACAGATGGTCGATATATAATTTTGTTTATATGCATAGAAACATAATAAAAAAAAAAGGTACTTTGTTACCCGCACTAAAAGTCAGTTGGCGTCGGTGCTTTCCGGTAAACGCCGGAAAGCCCCGAAGCGAGACGAGTAAGCAGACGACATCTAAGCAGTCAAACTAAATGAAATGCTGAACGTGCCGAAGTGCGATTTTACATTTAAACATGAATTTTTACATGGTAGCACTGGCTGTCGATACCCTTGAAGGAACAATAAATTTCTGTCAGGACCATAAATTGATTGACAAAGGAAAAAAATGCAATTTCTAACCCTGCCCTACCCCTAAGTCAGAAAATAAAATAATTTCCGCAAAAACGTGTAAAAAAAAAATCAAACTTACTTGATTAACTTTTCAATATATCTTTCGTACAAATATTTAATAAGAAAAGAAAATTAAAATAAAAAATTAAAATTAAATCAAACACTTATTTTAAACTTCGTTTTAAAAAAAAATTATAATTTCGAAACATTTTGGCCTGTTTTGTCCAGCTTTTAAATCCAACCTTTTTTTTTTAAGGCAGGTTAGTCAACGGAGTCTTCATTCGGCAATCTCCGGCGTTTAACAAACATCCGGAAAGCACCGACGCCGACCGACTTTTAACGCGGGTCCCAAAGTAAGAAAGCACCAAAAATAAGTATTTCTTCCTTGAGTTATATATTTTAACAATTTAAAACAGTCACGTAAATAATTTTGAGCGAAATACAGTTCGCCATTACTTCCCAAACTTTTTTTTTTTTACTTGAACCATGTTTTATTACAACAACAACAACAAATGAGAACCAGGAAGTTATAGCAAGTTGCAAGTTTCATTGTACACGTGAAATGCAGAAATGAAAACTCGGCCAGAAAAAAGTAATCGCAATCTTTGTAAGGCGAAAGAGTACCTTACAAGCCAACACTCCCGCAAACATGTGTATATTTTTGTATTTGAAAATTATTCAATAAAGACGTTTTATTATTTTTATTATTAAGTTGAGAACGAACGATAACTCGAGTTACTGCGATTCCAACAGACGAAAACCGGACGAAATAGACAAATAGTCAACAAATAACTTTTACCAACACCAATAAAATGGTTAAAAATGAGTATATATTTCGGAACACAATGCGATACAAAACGAACACGCTTGAAATGTGTAAATTAGCGACGATTTACACACTTAAAGCGTGTTCTTAAGCTTACATGTGTAAAACTAATTAGATTTTAACTCGAAATTGTTCCAAATTTACTAATATTTAAAAAAAAACAAAACAATATTTATCGTCTATACACAATTTTTGTATCGCATTATCTTCCGAACGTTAAACTCCTTTTTAACCATTCATTTTATTTTTTAATTAAAATTCTACTCGCTTATTTTCCTTAATTTTTGGTGTACACTAATATTTTTCACGGTACTTTGATAGATTAGGACCCACGCTAATTTTAACCATGACCCTGACCCTAACAACGGGGGTAAAATTAACGTGCGCCCTAATATAAATAAGCACCTTTTTCACTGATAAGTATATCCCTAAGTTTTCCTGTTAATTTATTTTAAACTGCCATATTTCGCATCTATCTCAATATAAATAAGCACCAATCTTTATGTACCAAACTTTCTACATTGGATGCACAGTGCACACCAAGTCAAAGTACCTCATATTCACCTTCTCGATTTAAATGTGAGGTAAACCGTAGCCTACGTAAACTAGTTTACGTAGGCCATGGGTACCCCCCCCCTCTCAAAAAACAACAAAAACAGGGGAGCACCCTGAATTTAAAATAATAAATTACCTCAGTCGAAGAGGATTTCTCCTCCTCTGAACGTCAAGGGCACAGATATAACAATAACATATAAAGTCATCTAACTCAATAGTTTTACGGCTCAACGATTAGATTTCAAAACCTACTTTATTTTTCTTCCGAGTGTATATTTTGAAATTTAGTACATACCTCTGTAAAAGTCACACAAAATCCGAAAGGGTGGGCTAAAATATTTTTAGGTACCCTAGTATCGTCCGGGTACGAGGGATAAACAGACTGACTGGTTAATTAACAAAGTTAACAATAATTAAATTCGATTTATCACCAAACCGAGTTACTATCCAATGGATAACAATATGGAGTCTCTCTTTAAAAAAAAAGTTCGATAAAGTTAACGGGCAGCGGGCACTTAGTGATTTTCATAAAGCGTCAATAAAAAAAAAACTAAATGATTACGAACATTAACAAAAGTTTGTTTTAACAAATAAGATTTGTCGGCTGTAAATCTTCTTAAATCCTTAAATAAAAAAAATAAAAATAAATAAAATATTACCACAAATTTTAAAAATAGAAAAAAAATCCGACTTTTTCCTCTTCAGCTGTCCTTAACACGCCATTCAACTCTGACAAGACAATTGAATAATAAAATAACGCACAAAGAAAACGATTTAAGTTCAGCTGGGTCTGACCCCATCTGCTTTTGGGCCCCTCTAAAGGAAAGAAAAGAAAATCCACTATGATTATGTGGCTTTATTATTATAACCTTCATTAGGGTCTGGAGCAGGTGGTTATTACCCCTTTCTTCCTAACGAGAGTGGACGTGACACTACGAGGTCGATTTAACGTGAGCTAATCCAGACCCTCCCCTTCTTACCTCCAAGTGGGACACTCTGAAAGGTGGCAAAATTTGCTCTGATCTGTATTCCCCAGTGGGGCGTCCAGTAATAAAGCACCTTCTACCAAAGGAGGAGGTAATGCCTGGACCGAACAGAACAGATACTACACTCTGATACAAGTCTCAGGACTCCTGTGATAACTGAGCAAGTGCTTTGAGGTCTTTTTGTAGTATCATATTGGTATAACAACCGCTTGTCGTAGTGACCGCACCAACTCGTCACTCAAAGGGGTTGGATATCGATAAATAAGTATATTTACCTGTACCTCCTACTGCAGCAAGGTTGGGCATGGCGTCAGTTTATAGTGGCGAATCCACTCCTCCCAAATAGGGGCACTCTGAATGGTCGCAAATTTTGCTGTTATCACACCCGTCGGCATTTCCCGGCAGGAGCGCCTCAAGCGACCGGCATCGAATCGTAATCCTGAATGAAGAGGTAATGCCTGGGACGAGTAGCCGCGTGAGACCGAACAGATACTCCACTGTTATCCAACCCCGAGGTGGTATTATACTGGTGTAATAACCGCTTGCCGAAGTGATCACGCAACAACTAGTCAGCTCCAACTTACACAAAGAAATAAAAGTAGATATTGAGAAGTAGTGAATGTAGAAAGAAAAAAAGTCAGGCTTTTCAGTAGATTTTGTACGAAAATAAATATTTAAAAAAAAAAAAAGATCAGACGAACTGGTTATGTTAGACAAGGGCGGATAATCCCATATGCATCCTCTTCACTATATTAAAAAAAAAATAATAAATGGCAAGTTATTCACTGCATGAAGACTATTTAACTTTCTGTTTTTGTTTTTTTTTTTGGGGGGGGGGGGGGTAGCTCCCTTAAGGGAGCACTCTGGCTAGGTACAAAATTAGCCGAGAACGGCATTAGCCGGTAGGGGCGACTCAGACGATCGGTAATAAACCAACCCCCACTCCCAAAAGAGGGTGTAATGCCTGCAGGAGTGCACCCTAGGTTGCCATAATGAAGCCGCGGCGAACCTCTAGTATGACAAGTGGCCAGAATAAGCTGTCTAATCAAATTGAGACAACTTCGTGTGTTTGTGGGAAGGGGGTGTTTCTCGTGTCAATGTAACTTTGACAGTTACACATTCAATTATTATTATTTGTATTTACTATGAATCAAATATTTACTGATATAAAAAATAATAAAACGAAATTCAAAAAATCATATTATAAAATAATTATTTAGCAAATAATAATTTTCTGGTAGATTTAATTACGTAAATTATAGTTATGTAATTAAATCTACCAGAATGTTTTTTTTGTGCAAAAAAAAAGACGCTATTTCCGTGGGACCACAAATACAGAAATGATTATTGGATTGGTCGGTGGTATTTTCGTTGAGGGTACACATATAAGCTACATAAAAAAATGTTTCATCAGTCAGTTTTGGCAAATATTGGTCTGTGTTGTTAAAAACAAAATGTCATTACCAATCGATTTAGTCGAATTTCATATTTGATCAAATCACCAGTTTTTATTTTTATTACTAATATCATAGAGGGAATCAGATTAACCCTCTCACAGTCTCAAGTCCTCTTCCTGCCATATAAATTTCTTGTTCTTAAATTTTGGACCTATAATCTGTTTAATCCGCGATTTCAATTCCTGTTATAGAATGTCCCATTACCATGGTGCTGCTTCCCAGCTGACTACAACATGGTCGTTTTCAAGTCCAATGTTCACTTAAATAATCAAATTCCGCCCAGTTCACTCATCGTCTCAAATCCTCTCAAGGTATTTGTACTCACCATCCATCTGACAAACTAATTAACCCTTATCCTCAAATGGCCTTTGGCCCTGATAAGCGATGATTTGTTAATGTAAAAAATATATTTTACGTACGTTCAAGAATTTCTATGAGGCGGCTCTGTGTATCGGGGCTTTCCGATCTAGCTACTTCGGAGATTGAGAAAAATCCAGGAATGAACAATGGAGATTTCAATCTGCAGAAACAGACAGGAATGACAAACAGTCAGTTTGTCAAGCATATGTTTGAAATAGCATTTTCAGTGGTCTGTTACACTTAAGTTTGAAATAGCATTTTCAGTGATATCCAATACTGAAGTTTGAAACAGAATTTTCATAGATGTCTGTGCAACTCAATAACGGGTTCTCTCATGCCTTAGTTTGGAATCAATCAACCACGTTGAGAATTTGTCTCAGATTCTCCTGACTCGTTCACTCCAACCATCTGTCAGACGTCACTGTCGGCAGGTCCTCCAGATGGCATTCAGCAGAGTATTATTCTATAAGTTGGTTAATGTAGATGGGATGAGATCTTCTTATCTTTTGTCACGTAATCGATTCCACAAGTTCTGATTTACTTCTCCCGGAGCGACCATCAAATCAAAGCTTCTCTCTCTTAGCGAGATTGAGATAGGGGGGGGGGAAGGTGTCCATATAAACGTTTCTCGGTTGGGTGTTTCCTCCAGCTGATCATGTCCAATGCAACATGTAACATCCTTGTGTATGTTCCGTCAAGTGATGCTTCTTGCTTTTTCGTCAGTGTCAAAGCAGTCACGCAAGACAGATGCCACCATGGCCTTAAGATTGTCAGAGAGGGAGGACTTCCAAATGGTGCGCAATCCATCAAGAACACACCAGGCCTTGCCTTTGCGGATTTTGATGTCGCTTTCCACTGACTGGATGCTGCTGCCGAGGTACACAAATTCCGGGACACATGCAATTTCTCCTTGTTGTAGTTGATGATTTTGTTACAGAATAGAACGATAATAACAATCCATTTCTTGTTTATAATTCTTGAATGGGTAAAAATGTTCTAGATTACATGATTACTTCTTCTTTGATTAAGTCTTTAATGAAGTTCTCTGCTTAGCGGCAGAGAACTATAAAGTTCTGTATTCTTGCCACTCGGTAATGATTGCTGTAAATCTGGTATTTGTTTTTCCACATTCAGAGCTGCATACTTGCTGTCACATCTTTCCAGACAAAGTAGTCTGTTCATTTTTTAAACTGTTTCTGAGATTAAAATTGAGGTGGAACATAAAACGCAATACAAATAGCATTTTCAGTGATATCCCTCAGCAAATTGAATGGAAGCATCCTAAGAATATTCGATCTGACTTCCTTTTACAAAGTCTGGTCGCATTCTAAAACAAAGTGTCTCTTCTTTCACCACCAATGCTCAGATCCCTTCCTCCACTCCAGTTGACATGAATCGCTCTCTTCTGGATAAAGCCCTTTGTTTTGATAAGTTCCTAGATTGACTTTCAATCCACATCTAAGATGGAAGACTTATATCCAATCTGTTGTGACGGTTGCTTCATTCTACAACTCCACAAAGTACCTGACTCTTGATGCAACCCTCTACCTATATAAGAGTCAGATAAGGAGGAGAAATGTTGCCACATCCGGGGAGGTGCCACTCAGAGCACTCTTTCTTGCCGTGACAGAGTTCAAAATCGACTTCACAATCTAGTGGGAGATGATTTCTTATCTTCTCTACAGCCCCTTTCTCACAGAAAAGACGTTAGTCTTTCTCTACTCTATTGTTTTTTTTCATGGAAAGTGCTCGACTGAGCTGAACTCTCTGATTCCTTTTTGCTGTTCACAGTGGAAGCTCATCTTCCTACCACAACTGAAAAAGACCTTTCTTTCTTCCTCTGTGTGCCTAATCTCAAATAGAATTTCCATGAACAGAGTTTCTTTTCAACAACTTCCGACATGTGGAACACATTACCACGGGACTGCTTCCAATGTTAGCAAATACTTGTCATAAACTGTCCTCATTAGTAATCAAATTTTCCCACTCATCTATCATTTTCAATCCTCTCATAATAAATATTCTTCATCATTTAACAAACAATCTATCCAGTTCATTAACCCTTACTCTCAAGTGGCTTTTATCCTTGATAAGTCGTGCTGCATCATCATATTCGGTTTAACATCTGTTTTACATGCTGGCATGTGTTGGACGGCTTTTTAGAAATTTACTTTCAAACATATCTCTGCCCAGGTCTTCATTTATCCCCCATCCTTATCATTTCCGCCTATGTTTTCCTTATCATTTTCCTGTAAACTGAACCTGTTACCTCAATTGTTCTACATCTACTAGCCCCAGCACTCTCATTTATTTTATCAATGTGACCATTCCAACAAAGTCTCCTGTTCTGCACACATCTTCCTATACTGTAATCTTCCTCTGAGGTCATCAGATCTAAGCCTGTCTTGAAGACTTATTAGTAAAAAAAATGTTCTGAAATCTTTCGTTCAAATATAGAAAAGAATACAGATCAAGGTTTGTGGAGCAATTACTTTGGTAATCTTGACCTAATCTCATTCATAATGTTTTGTTTTTTTTCTTTTTGTCTATCGTCGTGAAAGAAACCTTCACTTCGAATGACCTAAAAAGAATCAGATAATAAAAGCTTATATACTTCACAATATTCTTAAAATACAGTCAATCTAACAATGTCGAATCCACAAAAGCCAGATTTTGAAAAAAAAAAAAATGTTTTCTACGCTAACTTCATAATTCAGTTCTTGTGGGTAGATGTGGTCCCCGCCAAGCCATAATGGATGTTATTTATTTCTCGACAAGAGCAGATACAGGTTGAGGGAAGTATGTAAGAGTGATTGACAAGTTCGCACGTCATATCTAGATATGCATTTCATTGAACAGCAACGAAACCAAGACTTTTAGACATGCATGACTGAAACTTGGTGGAATTGTCGACAGTCTTTGTTTTATTGATGTTCAATTATATACAGGAACACTTTGGTGATCGTCTCATCAGTAGAAGATGCGATTCTGAATGGACTTCACACATACTGTATCTTAAGCCCTTACATTTTTATCTATGAAAAAAGATGATGGCAATGAAAACAATCCGCAGACAATTCCTGAATTGAAGAGGCCATCCCAGCCATAATCAGGAGAGGAGTGTGACGTCAGAGTTATTGACAATTTGGCACGTCGTATCATCCAGGTCTGATTATCATTGAACAGTGAAAAACGAAAAACTCTTGAACATTTATGACTGAAATTTGATGGACAAGTCAAGCAGACTCAAGTTTATTTGTACCAAACATGGTTGAATTTCAGAAAGGGTTATGAATTTTATTAATGATTTCATGGTTGGGTGGCATTTTTTGTGGAGTCATCCTGAATTTATAAATTATTACTGTTGAAATAAGATTTCTTAGATCGGAGTTTGACTTTTTAAAATTTCTGGAGTTAGAGTGTATCGTTTCAACGACCGACTCCACAGCTTGGGTTAGACGAGTATAAAAATCAGATGTGCTCGTTCTATGAATGCTATCATCTCTGCAGCAAAAGGGAAAGATACTACAGACTCTGAGAGACAAGGAGTGTTAAGGAAGTACCTGAGAGTGCAGTCGGGTAAAGAAGCCTCGGCTGAACTGATGAACTCGACTTGGTGCTATCTTCTTCTATCATATAAAGAAAAGTCATATTTCTATGTGTCTGACTAAAAATCAGAAACTACACAAGATACATTACAAACCCTACATCAGTGTAATGCTGATCTGGTCATGGTAAAAAATATACTGTAATATTCATTCCCTTAGGGTCACCATTTGTGCCGGGGTGGGGGAATAAAATAAAAAAATTACTTTTATCTTTCTTATTAGTAGTTGTTTCTAAAACAACACTGAAACTAGGTCAAGCAGTCTTTATTTACTTGCCTTTCAATGCAGCAAGGTAGGGAAGCCAGCTCTCCCAAAGGGGAACTCTGAATAGGTACATAAATATTAAAGAACAGGCCCATCAGTACTTCCTCCGGTAGGAATGCTTCAGGCGATCGGCAATAAACCACAACCCCTTACAAAGGAGAAGAAAATGCCTGTTGAAAGGATTAACCAAAACCATACCCACTCCAACAAAGAAGGGTCTGGTCGTTAGTTGTCGGCTGGGATGACAACACTGGTATGGTCAAACAGCCAGCTTTCATTTTCTTTCTTTCGATTATATTCAACCAGTGGAAAGAGAGAGAGAGAAATAGTTAAAAAAAAAAAAGATGTTACACACATTTTTTACATATCCAATTTGTTAAACGAGCCCCCCCCCCCCCCAGACAACGCCAGTTTCTCTGATAGTCGATAGGTAAGAATATTTTTGCTCCTTCTTTAGTACAACCGTTTCCGAAAGTGATTTTGAAGCATTTATAAGCTAAAATTAGAAAGTAATTTCTGGCTTTAATTAAAGTTTCAAAGCAAAAGTCAAGTATTCTGGTTTCGTTGTGCCCAAACCCCAAGGAAAACAACGCGCACCTGTCATATCAAAGAACTGAAATTTTGATGATGATGATACTAATAATAATAATAATAATAATAATAATAATAATAATAATAATTTAACAGTTAAGACAAAGTCGATAATAAAATATACGACATTGAAAAATATTTTGTTCAAATTCATAGGTGATAAATTTGATTGATGTCTAATAATGATAATAATAATAATTAGTAGGTTTCTTCGACTATTAATGTACTGTATTTGTGTTGTCAAGGAGAAGTGAGGTTGTAAGTGTTTTTTTCTTTCCTTTCTTATAATAAATTGTGTAGTTGTTTCAATACTACAGCCACGTGCACGTGCCCCCTCCCACCATCATCCCCTCTCTCTCCCTCTCAAATAATAATACGTAGATAGTAGTTGCTGACTTTATCTAATAACAAATAAAAACACTGAGTCCTTATTGGAAAATTAAACAGATGATAAATATTGCTGAGGCACATCGCTACTATAGGGGTCATTTAACAGTTCGTAAAACCCTTACTTTTGGGGGCTGACACATATCGGAAAAGGTGCACACGATAGTTTAAAGTAGAAATCGACAAGAATTTACTTGGTACCTACCCGACATTGCCCGGGAGTCTTTTTTTAATTTTTTTTTTTAACGTCACTTCCAACCTCCCCCTCTTTTTAAACAAAATTATTTGGATAAATCGAATTTTTTACAAATTTATTTTAATACTTACGCTAGTGCATTTTGGATTTCAATAAATATTCGATGAATAGTAAAAAATAAAAATAATTATATGCAAGTCACGTAGAGACGAGAAACACACATACACCGACATACGTGAAGTTGTCTCATAATTTTATTAAGATATAGATAATATAAGTTGATCATAGAAAATATCCATCAGTTTATTTCCAGTGTATTCTTCAGACCCACGAGTGTGCGACTATGAAGAAAGCAAAATTGAAGTTTAGAAATGCTTGACTTGTACAAGTTGTACAAGAAACATAAAAGATGCTATACTTTTACGTGCAATTGGACGAGCAGGTTGTTGCCGCAAACACAAGATATAATACATGCAATTAACATTCATATCTCATCTTTGTCGGATGTTGAAAACAAACTAGTTCATTTACCCAGCGTTTCTCGAGTGAAGGCCGAAAGAAAAATAATTCAAAATATATTAAAATTCACACGGATCTCTTTAAATCGCAGAAATACTTTGACTTTTTTTTTAAATAGGATTTTGAAAAAAAAATAAAAATTGTTACACAACTATAACTAAAATCGAGAAAATGCATTCAGGTGGATTTAATTTCGTAATTAATTATTTTTGTTAATAGAATGTATAAAATCGTTTTATTCTATGCTATTGTATTTTTTATTTCAATAAATATTTGACTAATAGTCAATAAATAACACACACATGCGTGCATTTAGTCTGATGATTCCCATCAGGAATGAAACACAACCGTTTCTGTTTAGCTTTCTTGCCATAAGTATATCTTTATACTATTATATAAAATAAAAATGACACGTTCTATTAAAAAAGAGCGACTTAATGCAATATTCTTTACCGCTTAGGAAGTGGAAACATACTAAGAAAATAACTGTTTCTATCGCCAGTAAAAACAATAACAAAAACTATATACTATTGTAGGTAATCATGTCGTTTCCCAACTTATGTAATTTTATCAGAAAAATAATATGCAGTAATCCAAAATATTATTTCTATTTTTTATTTTAGATTATGACATGCTGAACTTATCGGCGTTAAAATCAATTTAGTATTACGTACGAAATAGGAACAAAAAACACTTTTTAAACCAGTAAATTAGCCGACGCACTGGCATAAATCCATCATGGACGTCGTTCTGTAAGCTAGTCGATCTAAAACTTGGAACGGAGACTGGTTAATACGAAGCGAAAATAAGTAGTCTTTTAGTGGGTTATATCAAATAATTTATTTAAAACACAATATTTATATAAAACATTTGTATTTTAATTATTCTGAATAGATTATTTTATATAACCCACTAAAAGACTTTACTTCTTTTCGCTTCGTATTAACCAGTCTCCGTTCCAAGTTTTAGATCGACTAGCTCACAGTACGACGTCAATGCCAGTGTGTCGGCTAATTTACTGATTTAAAAAGTGTTTTTTTTTCTTTCTATTTCGTACGTAATACTAAATTGATTTTAACGCCGATAAGTTCAGCATGTCATAATCTTTTAAAAAGAAAATTTTTTTTTAGCTACTACATATCGTCTTCCAATAAAAGTGCATGGGCCGGAACACGACATGATTACCCTATTATATATTAATCTAACGTAGTCGTGAGAAAACACACAGACATACGTGAAGTTGTCTTAACATTTTATTAATGTAGCCTGTTTTAACAGTGAATTTATACACTTATTTTATTTAATATTAAAAAAAAAAACTCTGCATTTATGAAACATAAATAATAAATCAACGGAACAGCCCGAGCCTGACAACGACAGCAAAACAAAATTAATAAAACAAACAATATATGAAAACTGTGATTAATATTGGTTCTTTGACACAACAGGGGCGCGTGCAAAAGTCACGTTTCTTTTTTTCAAGAAGCAGAAAAATGTGAATGGATTATGATAATACGTTACATTCGCTTCTAAATTTCAATTCATCCCAGGAATTACTTTCTTCAAAATCGCTTTCGATGGTCACGAAATAAAATACACGCTAGCCATTTAAAAAAAAAAAAAATTATTAATAATAATAGAAAAATGTGTTTTACTTTGTGAGCGTTCGAAATTCGAAAGCGATTTTGAAGCCTTTAAATTGTCGATTAGAAATGTCTGGCTTTCATTCGTTCTATTAATTTTCGAACGCACCTCTATCGTATCAAAGAACCGAATAAGCAACTTGACATAAAAGTTGATTCGTTTTATATTATTCAACCGTTTGAAATGCTAATTGGTAGAACATATTTATTAAACTTATACCCATATTCTGAGGGGGGGGGGGGGCACAAAAGAATCGTAATCACAACAATCCATGTTACTGAGGGGAATGGAGTTACTTGCCCTTCCCCACGAGGATAAAATTAGACACAAGGTCGGTTTCAAGGGGGTAGATCCACACTAAAAAAAGGGCCACTGAATAGGAAACAAAGAAACACTCTCTGGACATTGACCTGGGTCTCTCTCCGTGTAGTCTTTCTATATATCGTTTGTCCCGATTTATTTGCCTCCCCACGAGGGCAAAGTTAAACACAAAGTTGATTTTTAACTAGGGGGAGGCAAGCTACCCCCTAAAAAGTGGACACTCTGGGTTCAGAACAAAAATAAAATAATGGCAACTTCATCAGTCTAGGAGGATCTGTCTTTTCAGACAGATGGAACAGATAATACAATTTGATTCGAAGGCAGGACACGGGTCATACCATCATCGTCGACGTTATTTTGGCTGGGCTCATAAAAATGCTGAGGGGACCATCCTCCTTTCAGGCTTTGCCCCTTCATTTCAGAGAGGAAGGATAAGGTTTTATTTTTCGTCATGTGGGACGTCCTAACCGGAGGGGAGGGGGGGGTATCGACGGGGTTGAACATATTCTATTTGGTTATTAATATCAGGCGTCCCCTTTAAACTCGACCTTGTGTCAGATCCAGTCTTGGTATAGATGCGAGTAAAATCCAAGAGTGATATGGTGAATATCGGAATGGTCGATGGGATACATGTGACCGTTCAGTGCGTGTATTTGTTGTAGTGGATGAGGAGGAGGGGGAGGGGGGGTCGTAGTATTTGTGTTGTTTTAGTAAATTAAGCGACGACGTTTTTTTGGGGTCTGATTGTGTATTTTGTTGCTTTGTTTTTCCTTACCTGACAACGAAGGGCGGCGAGAATCTTTGACTGCGGCAGACACGATAAACAGGGAAGTAAGCCCATTGGGATTTCATGATAGGAAAATAAAATAGACCACAAAATCAAACTGATTTCCTGGACGTTTCACAAACGGTGCACTTAGAGCGATGACGGCGATGGTGGCCGCATGGATAGGCAGCAACACGAAGAATAAATGACTTGTTGACAATAACAATAAAAAGAAAACTATTGTTGTTGTTATTAGTAAATTCAAATAGTCTTATTTAATGACTGGACGGAGGAAAACGGATGGCAGAACGTAGTCCGGGTTCTACAGCGGTCAAAATGATACTCCATCAAATCAGCAGCAGCAGCTCGCACTCAAAGTAATTCTCCGCCCCCTTCAAATAATTGCGAACGGGGGGGGGGGTGCTAAGAGATTAATTATTACTTTTATTATTATTATAGACTAGCCGGGCTACTCGGCGTTGCACCGGATACAGGGTGGGGGATAACGAAAAAAAGAAATGTCTGTGTGTAACATCTTTTAAATCTTATAGTTCTCCCTCATTCTCTCTTCTCTCTCTCAGCCCTCCGACTGCCCTCTCTCTCTCTCTCTCAACTGTTTCAATAAAAAGAAGGAAAAAAAGAAAGAGATGTGACACAAGGCTGGAATGTAACTCCCCCCCCCCCCCCAAGGTAACATTCTTGTTGGGTAGAGAAATAACCGTGGCACTCCCCGATAGCGACGCCTTAGTCAATAAATCAACCCCATTCCCGAAGGAGGGGCAATGCCCGGGAGGATGACCTCCTAGGACCGAGCCGAACTTATTTAGACAGAAGAAGGGGCTGATGCGTAGGCGAACCTTAGTTGGTCTGAAAAAGAAAGCTGACTGACTGTTTGACCTCATTTTAATGTTGTTTTTGAAACAACAACCTGTAAGCATAAAAAAACACATTTCGCCTAACCTACCCTTGCACTGATTTGGTACTTGATAATTGTAAGGGAATTAATATTACAGGATTATTATTTTTTTACCATAATCCGACTAAATCACAGTTAGTAAGTGTATCTTGTGTAGTGACTGACTTTTAGCGGACACAAACAGACAGAATTACGGTGTTTTTTATTGCGTTATTTTTGTATTGGCGGAGGTATTACTATTGCAGTCACGTAAATTATTAAGAGTGAAATGTGTTTCGCCATTACTCCCTAAACTTTTTACTTAATCTCTGTTTTAGTAAAATGCATAAATAATAAGAAAAAAAAAATAAATAGCCTTAAAACACGAAGTTATTTTATTGACATCCTTTCTAAGAGGTTAGACACAAGGTCAGGTGAAGGTTTGATGAAAGTGTTTATGTGGAACGAACTGGACTTGAACTTGGCACATCCAGGTTTTCAGTCCGTGTCGCTGACCACTTAGCCACCATCACTAAGTTATCGTAAGTTTCATCGAATACGTCAAATGTCGAAATAAAAACTCGAAAATATAGTCGCTATCTTTAGTCCAAGACGATAACTCAAGTTCATTCTTTAGTTAAGGACATATAACAGTTTGTTTTTTTGTTTTGTTTTTAAGGTAAAACATTATTTTCCCATTTGGGGAGGTTGAAAGTTCTTCAACCAAAAAAAAAAAAATGGAGCTCTTGTATAGATCGGGTACACGCCGAAATTTATTTTAGAAGAGTTTCAATGGTGTAAGGGGCAGATAACTCTCTTTTTTTTAGTACGCAATGTCTCCGAAAGTGGAAAATATCCATTTCTTAAATAAGAAGTCATGCAAATTCAATTAATAGAACATTTTTCGAAGAAATGACAATTTGAGAAAATCAACAATATATTGATAGAACATTTATTGAAGAAAATAGAA
This sequence comes from Sepiola atlantica, assembly GCA_963556195.1. NCBI lineage: Eukaryota > Metazoa > Mollusca > Cephalopoda > Sepiida > Sepiolidae > Sepiola > Sepiola atlantica. The sequence continues at coordinate 10,210,003 of OY744516.1, read as the reverse complement.
TTTGGGAAAATCAACAGTATATTTTTTCATTTCAAAACCAGCAAAACGAACAGTCCTATTGGTTTGATTAACAGATTTTTTAATTTTTTTTATAGTTTAAAATATTAAATTATCGCAGATATTTTTTTATTATTGAGATTAATATGGCGGCATCTCTGGACGGGGCTGTTACTAAAAAATCCGATTTAGTGTCCTTTTCATAGCCACCAAAAGCCCAAAGTTGTCGTGGAATACGTAATCTTTCAGGATTGATTTATTTTAAGTTAAAATAATCAACAAATATCATTTATTTTTTCGGAAATGAGAGCAACTCTTATCAAATTATTCAGCTAATGATAATGAAATGTTCATATAAAGAATAAAACTGCCTAAGAATAGGAATTTGTCTTCTTGTGTTTATAAACCAACAGATATTTCCATGCAGTATAACTGATATTAGTCTTTTCATTCGATTTACACCGGAAAGAATAAACTTATTTAAAGAATGAATATTAAATCAGACAAATTATTTTTCAAAGAAAATGTTTCATGTTTTAAAAATTAAAAAATTTATGACAACACCATTTTATTATTAAGTATTAATTTAATGTTTGCTGTCTAGCCTACGCAAATTACACGAAATAATACATTTGCATAAAGATTTCTAATTAAGTAATGGGTCAATTATATTCCGTGATCGTTAATTAATAAATACTGAAAATTTAATTAAAATTGATTAATTTCCTGAATTTTGATGAATTTTTAAGTGAAGGGACATGTCAAAATAACCATTGTTTGACTGTTCGACAGATCTCGTTTGAATATTACTTTATAGCATGACGTCATTTCCCGGCGCTCTGCCCCCCTTTATGGTGGCCGTTCCCTTCAACTAACCCTAAGTCTGAGTGGTAAGCTCTCCTCCCTAAAAAAACCCTTAACCCTACCTCTAACCCAAAGTCCAAGTGGCAAAGTACTCCCTAAAAAAAAACATAACCTTACCACTAACTCAAAGTCCGAATACCCCTCTCTTAAACAAAATCCCTCGTAAAACAACACGTAATCGTTTAAAAAAGTAGACCCTTCTTCTTCGGGTATCAGGTCTGTTTGCAGACATCAATGATCATGGCTCTCTATTCTTTTCTGCATTCGGTCTTTCTGGTGAGATCTAGAGTCGTTATTCCAGTGACCCTTTTGAGGCCAACTGTGAACTTTGTACGCTGTCTTCCTCGACTATTTTTGCCGTCGATTTTTCCTAACATCAAGATTTTCTCCAAGCCGTCCGCCCGCATTATATGGCCGAAGAACTTCAACTGTCTGGCTTGGACAGTATTGAGAAGCGATCTGTTGTAGATCCTACCGCCTCTAAACACACACACACACACACACACGATTTATCTCATATATTTAAAAAATAGTTAACTGCCCTAAAACGCTATAATGGTCCGGAAATTGGGGATCATTTTACGTTTACCTTATATGCAAAATTGATCATCCTCCACTCTAAATTCTAAAATAATTTTTATTTGTTCTTCTTTTCTTATTTCGTCAGAGTTTTCAGGGTGTCTACACGTAATCCCCCCCCCCCCCAGTAGAATCTCAATAGGGAGGGGCTGATTTAGCGGAGAATGTTAATTTACAATAATACTACTTATTTTTTCCTGACGCGTTTTCATTTCGGTATTTTACGTGTACGAGAAATTCGCTCTAAATTAAGGTGTTCAATATTGTTGCTTTTGTTTTGTTTTGGTATTTTTTTTTAAATCAAGGGAGGCGCGAGAGCGCTCTATCCCTTAATAGACTTCACGAATGGCCTATGCTGGAAATCTCATTTCTTTGATCAATCATAACCAATAAACCAAATTAGTTAAAACTTTGCACAAAATTTTTATTTGATAGGTTCTATAAGTGTGTAGAATTTCAGCATCATTAGTCAAGGCAACCCAGAGATCCAGAAAGTTCAGTCATGAAATCATGTTATCTGTGTGTACGTACATATGTGCCACTCTGTATCTCATCAACTATTTGATGGATTCAGCTGATTTTTGGCAGAGATAGAGGTTCTAGGGTCTAGTAGATGGCATTTTAATTTCAGTTTACCATATACCTTAGTTTTCCAGAAAATTCAAAAAAACCTTAAAAATGACCAGTATTCATACACTTTATTCTATATCTTATCGACCATTTGATGGATTCAGCTTATTTTTGGCAAAGATAGAGGTTCTAGTGTCTAGTTGATGGCATTTTAATTTCAGTTTACTATATACCTTAGTTTTCCAGAAAATTCCAAAAAATCCTAAAAAAATTACTAGTCTTCATACAGTTTATTCTGTATCTCATCAACTTTTTCATGGGTTCAGCTGATTTTTGGCAGAGATAGAGGCTCTGGGCTCTAGTTGATGGCTTTCTAACTTCAGTTTACCAATATACCGTAGTTTCTCAGAAATTTTCAACGAACCTTAAAAAATGGCAAGTCCACATACACTTTCTTCTATATCTCATCAGCTATTTGATTAATTCAGCTGTGTTATGCACAGATAGAGGTTGTATTTTGTTTTCCTTTGTACACTGAATATTTTATTGTTTACTATTGTGAATAACTTTATCATATTTCTCCCTGCTTCAAAAATGTTTGATTGATTGATTTCATTCAAATTAAATATTTTTGCATTGCGTCCTTGTCAATTTTCAAACACACTGACTGTAAAATGATTGAATCACCATTTATTGTTTGCAATGAATACATGATAAAGTTTGAACCCATTTGTTCTAGTTCGAATTGTATCATGAGTAAATATACACTCATAATTTAAAAAAAAATATTTACCTGTGAATATTGGAAGAAACATTGATTAGTCAAACTACCAACTATATCAGTTATGAGAAGGCATTGTATTGAGGCATAGCATTTACAAAAATAGTGACATCCCATGAAAAATGCCAGTATACTGAAATCATATGCCCTTAACAGGGTTAAGATGAAAATTCATATCCACTAAATGTACAAAAGCAAGGAAATTCCCTAATTTTTACACTTTTATTGTCATTAAGGGTATGACTACATATCAACCAAACCATTTCATTATCACATCACTACAGTATAAATCTCTATGCATGAGTGGATGACGTGTGTGAGGTGCGCTGAAGAAAAATTCCTACCAGTAAAATACATAGCCCTGTTGTGCTCGCATACCCTTAATGACAATAAAAATGTAAAAATTTGGGAATTTCCTTGCTTTTGTACATTTAGTGTATATGAATTTTCATCTTAACCCTATTAAGGGCATATGATTTTAGTATACTGGCATTTTTCATGGAATAAAAGATAGTTTCAAGTAAAAATAAGTTGCTCAGTTTAATGTCAACCCCATTTCACTCTAAATAATTTACGTGACTGAATTAGGATTTAAGCATAAATATTTTAGAGAGGGCGTAGTTATTATTATTATTACCACAACTACAAGAAAAACGAGCAAATTATAACTGGTTGAAGGAAGCATCGACGTTGGGTGATAAAAATTACCTCCCTTTAATTTCCGGTTCATTATCTTTTTACAACAGGTGCGCATGAAAAAATACGGTGTTTAGAAACACAAATGAACTATGATACTAGACTTTTCTCTTCTTTAAGCTAGAAATGATCTTTTTCGCAGTTTAAAGGCTTAAAATCACTTTCGAATGTTGAAAGACAATAGTAGACACGTGTCAGCAAGTTTTTAAACTTATTATTATTGAGAGATTTGTTTTTAAATGACTGGTATCATGTGTTTATTACCGTGTGACATTGCATGTGAAAGTAGTTTTACGCATTTAAACTGCCGAATAGAAAGTAATTTGACAGCTGGAATTGATTAAAGTCAAGTATCGTGGTTTTTGTGTTTTAAATTAAAAAAAAAAAATTATTTTATCACGCACACCTGTGGTAAAATTTAAAAAAATGGTATTATTATCATTATTGGGTACGAGTGAGATTTGATATCTGTTTTTCTGAAACCGACACTTAACTATTATTTCTATTAGTGTGCTATCGTACTATCTTTCAATGTTCAATTCGGGGGGAGGAAATAGTTTAATATATGTTCTGATGTAATGAGGCCACCCTCCCAGGCATTACTTTCTCCTTTGGTGGCGGGGAATGTGTAGCACGTTCGTCATATCATCCCTCCGGGCACTCCCCTCATCCTTTGGGAGTGTCATCTGTTCTGTTGTCATGAGACCATCTTCCCAGGCATTATCTCCCCTTGAGGGGGGGGGGGGATACATCAATAAAAAATTTTGGCAATCAGCTTTTCATTAGCAAACTCAACACTTATCCTACATAGGGGGGGAGAGAGAGAGAGAGTGGGTTGAAAGGGGAGATAAAGATAGAAAAATTGAGAGAGAGAAAGAAAAAGGAAGACTGAACAGTGAGTTAGGTTGAAAAGAGGCGAAATGAGGGGGGGGGGGGTAAAAAAAAAAGAAATAATAATAATAAAAAAAACTAACTGTAAGACTAAAAAGGGGAGTGAGAGTGGGCAGAAAATTGAAGAGAAAAAAGTGACAAAGGGTACAGTGGACAGAGAGAGAGAGATGGGGAGGGCACAAAAAAAGAAAGAAAGTAAAGCAACTCAAAAGAATAAAAAATATATATATAAAAAAAAGAAAGTCGTAGAAGGTGAAAGGCCGAAAATAGACGTAGAAAACGCACGGCAATCAAATCCTCGAGACTTCATCGTCCTTAATCGCAGCAATTTTGCTTTCAAAGCAGCACAGGAGAAGAAGAAATAACCGTTTCACTTCTTGGAGGAGAGTGGATAAAAAAAAAAAAAAACGCTTGCATATTATTAAGTGCTTATAAGAAAGCAAACGCTACAAGAGGACAAGATAAAGTTTACCAAAAAAAGATGAATCTTCCGAAATCGAAGACATTAAGGATCAGCAAAAATGTACTTAAACACTTTCCATAAATCGATAAACTAGAAAAGAAAGAAAAAATGGTCACCAATTTTCCAAGGATATTGGTAAGTGGCTATATCTAAGAATGAAAAAAAAAAATACAATTCTGGATGCAACAGTAAGAAGTAGTTATACAACACATAAAATAAGATTAGATTTTACAGCTTCCAAACTAGAATTTGGCACATGGACCCGTGGTGCAACGGATAAGAGCGTTGATTAACAATCAGTTCTAAGTGACAGGTTAGTCTCGCAGCAACGTGTTCCACAGATGGAAAGTTCTTAGAAAGCAACTGTTTGATGTTGGTACGTGGAGGAGGAAAGGAAAATCCTTTGCAATGGTGGCAGCTAGACGATCTCTTACTGTAAGGAGAAATCAGAGATTGAAGCTCAGTCGAACACCTTCCATGAAAATAATGGGAGAGTAGAGAAAGACTAACAACGTCTTTTCTGTGGAAAAAGAGTCGTATAGAACAAAAGAGATCATCCCCCACTATGCACCGTTATTTGACCTCCGCAGCAAATGGAAATAATAATATCGAAATATATTTTGTATTTTGCAACGGTAAAAAAAATAATCTATATATTAACACGATAGCGCGTGTGTTCGTGTGTCACGCTTACATCAAAAGTTCTGCGCATGCGTGCCGCACCTAGATTTGGAAAAGCATTCAAGTCACCTAATTTACGTAATATTTTGAAGTATTTCCTTTTGGTGCAACGGTTAGCGACGTAGGATTTTGACATCAGTCCGACTGGTTTATAGTTCGATCCCAACCAACCGCTAAGATTTTTTTTCTACATCAAAGAGGGGGAGGGAGGGGACGACCGGGAAGACACATATCAATATGATAGCGCGTGTGTTATTTTGTGTGTCGCGCTTACATCAAAAGCGACGACTTTCCGAATCTTTATATTCCACTCATGAATTGGAGCCAAATTTAATTTAATCTAAAGCATTTACAAAGTAAGGTTTAGTCGTCGAAATATTACCTTCACTAGAAATATTGTATATAAAGAAGTTTTGTAAATTGTTTCATGTATTGTTCATTTTTTTAAATAAATATACAAGTCAAATCTTATCATATTTTATTCAAACATGTATATGTTAGGAACAAGATAATTAGTACTGAAAACATCATTTCGTGTAATTTACACGGGTCCCGCTAGTACAAATTAAATTAAATAATAGATTTATATAAAAAGTAGTAATAAATACACCATTGTGATGAAGCTAATTTTGAAAAGTGTAATGCACATATTGGGTTGGCCAAAAAGTTTGTTCGTTTTTGTTTTTTTTTGCTTCTGTCAGTTTATGTGGGGGAACCCAAACATCAAGTTTAGAAACAATAGAGTTTATGCAATTCATTTTTCACACTCGATTTGGAAATCTTGAGAACGTCTGCGATTTGTCTGGTTGTCAAACGGCAATCTTGTTCAACTATGGCTTTCACTTGTTCACTGTCGATCATCTTTGGCCGGCCAGAGCGAGGAGCATCTCTCACTGAAAAGTTTCCTTTTCGGAATCGAGCAAACCATTTCTGGCACACTCGTTCTGAAACAACATTCTCCCCACACACATGCCATATCTTTATGCAGGTTTATGTAGCTTTTTTTCTTTTCTGTAGTAAAAAAGCATCAGATGTCGGTAGTGCTCTGCTTGATCTTCCATTTCAAGGCCTGAAATACAAGCCAAAATGTAAGAACTCCTCTGTTCGGAGGCTTATTATACACTGACATCAACATACTCGCTACACCAAATACAGGATTTGAAGAATAGGAATATGAAACGATCTTTAGTAGTGTGAAAATATGATATTCAAAAAAACGAACAAACTTTTTGGCCAACCCAATAGTTTGTTGTTTGAATGTAAATACATTTTATTGTCATAAAAATGTTGCTACTTTTTCAATGCTTGATTGATTTTGTAAAAAACATTTTGAAAGATTGACATTTAAAAAAAACAAAAAAAACGACAATCACAAATAATGAAAAAAGATTTTGATTTTCTTTATATTTTTCATTATTTCCATTATTTGGACGACTGTTCTCCTCATCTTGGTTGTTATTTTTCATAACGTTCTGGCCGATTTAACCTCTGACCTTCAGGTGCATCTTTTCAAAATTGGTAATCTTCGTCGAACTCGGGAACCTGTATGGAATTTTGAATTGAATCTTTTATTTAATCCACGGAGGTAGCTTGTTCTCGTTCCGTCAGCCATGACCAGGTAGAAGTGTTAATTTTTTATGTTATTCTTACTGTAGTGAGGATTGAACCTTCAACCCCCAGAACACTGTAACTTAGAAATGATTGTTAATCAACACCCTTAACCGTTATGCCACGTGTACATAATTCCTAACATCGAAAAGATGCACCCAAAGGATGTCGGAGGTTACATTGGCCAAAACGTTGTGAGAATAAAAGCTAAGATGAGAATGTTTCGAAATTTTTTCAATGAGGATTCATAATTTATATTATTTGTATTATTCGGACTACTGCTCTCATCTTGGATGTTTCAGCCAATGTAACCTCCGACCTTCTACAGTTGTGCAACAAATAAATGTGCCAAGTAATGATCAGTTCTAAGTGACAGTTTCCTCGGTGCAGGCGAAACTAAGAATATAATAATAATTACTTAAGACTTTGACCTGGTCATGGGTGACAAAACGAGAGCAATCTACCCCAGTGAATTAAATAAAGGATTCAGTTCGAAATTCCGTACAGATTCCTAACCCAGATGCACCTGAGCAAGGTCAGAGGTTACATCGGCTGAGACGTTGTGAAAATAACAACCAAGATGAGAATAGTAACCCGAATAATCAAAAATTAAAAAAATTTTTTTTTTTTATTAAAATCGCTCCAGACAAGGCATGAAGCCACTTGATGTAAGGAGCTAACAAGAACGAAAGATGATTATCGCAAAGACAAGAAATGCCTATTGGCCTTAGTCTTGAAAAGACCAAGGCTATATGTAGGAGGAAAACAGTCAGCAGGAAGAGAGTTCCACAAGCCTGCAGTTCTTGAAAAGAAGCTACTGGAATAGGAAGCTGTATTACAATGAGGTATCAAAACAGCGAATTGATGGAGACCACTAGATCAACGAGTCAAACAAGCTGGAACAAGAGAAGCATGGAATAGATCAGAGAATTCTGAAGAACACATGCCATAATAGTAATATATACAAATTAGCAATCCTTATCTCAAAAATTTGTTTGAAAAATATGACATTGTCATTTTAAAAAAATGACACCCAGAAATTATGAAAAAAGATTTTGATATTTTTTTTGTGTACCATTTTTCTTTTTAGTCAGAATCAGTCGGCAAATTTCGACAAACTCTACTCCTAAAGCAATGGTTATCCTTTTACTCCGACTCTGAAGCTCCGGTGGCAAGTCCAGACAGAAATCCGTCTTTGAAATGCGGAAAGAAGCCTCAAAGAAAAAATTGCTTTGAGTCTGTGAGGCAGGCGCCAAGCAAATTTGCCCATCTGCCTTTCAAGCCCATCCCCATAGAGTGTTTGTTTTGTGCGGAAGTTGAAAAGATCTGCGATAAAAACGCCTGTCAATATGTCTGGATTGGATCCAATCGATGGGAGTGCGGTGATCCATAGTCATCAAAAACAGGCTATCCAGGATGGGGGGGGGGGGGTCGTTTGAGTTGATATTTGAAAAATCAGAAATTTAACGACATCAGGAAGAGTATCTCAACAGCCACAAAATATTTAGTGGTATTACATAATGCACTGGGACATGTCAGAGGCTCTGATTGGCAGAGCCGGTTCAAATGTTAGGGAAAAGGTCTCTTTCATAAAGTACAATTCCAACTTTCCGGCTAGCATCCTTTGTTCTTGAGCTTTGCCAGATTAAAAAAATTGTAATTTGATGCAAATCTGAATAGGTGCTCGACTGAGCTTCAATCTCTGGTTTCTCCCTGTAAAACATTCACAGCGAGAACATGTGTTTCTACCACCACTGCAAAGAACTCTCCTTTCTTCCTCTGTGGACCTAAAACCAAACGGAACTTCAACGAACGTAGTTTCTTTCTAAGAACTTCCCATCTGTGGAACACATTACCACAGGACTGCTTCCCTACGAACTACAAAATAGTATTCCTTAAGTCTGATGTCAATAATTCTTTTTAAGCAATTAAACTCTGCCCATTCCCAGCATTTTTACCAATCCTCTCATCCAACTGGCAATCTAATTAACCCTTATCCTCGAGTAGATTTTGGCCTAGGTAAATGGTGGCATATTATTAGTATAAAATTTCTTTTGAATTTTCAAAGGAGCTGTCTTAAAATGTGGGTCTAAAAGCGCCTCACTGCCTAGTGTGTCTTAGAATTCTTTAAAAAAAAATTGAAAATTTGAGTATCTCGCTTGATTTGTGTCTAATGTCTATTGTTCAAATTTCATGCAAATCTGAGATGTTTGAATTTTCAAATCGGGTGTGTGCACCCATGCACCTTCACATCACCATAAAATACTCAGATGGTATTGAACTTTTTGGGAATCCTTCTTAATTGAACTCTAATACTTATGATTTCAATTACATGGAAATCTGAATTTGCAACCAATCAAAATACATGATTATGCCGTATACAAATAGATCGATGTTTAAGTTTAATACGACTGCCACTTGAAATTACCTATGAAACCATGACTAGTGTTAAATTTAAACAAAATAAGATATAATCTCAGAATAAAGGAAGACTACCACCAACAGGTGCAGTGTAAACAAATTGATGGCATATGTTACATACAGAGCCATCTGTTGGCAGCCCAGTGAACTAGTCTCCCAGAAGCGGGATTAAGTTTCCTCTCAGGATTTGTTCGGATTAAACAAAGTGTTGGACCATCAGTTTCCGGAAAATCAATGTTGCACGTGTATGTAATTAGATTTAAGTTTAGTTGGAGTCAATCACCAATGGTTTACAGAGCATGCGTCAAACTTCTGCCCTCATGACAAATCTTGAGAGAAAAAGATCAATGCAAGGTTCTATGGGGTGAACCCTGTAACTAATGACGCAGCAATTTTAGAAAAATATAAATAAAATATATTGTAGTTTCCTAAGCACTCGACTCCGATTACTGAAATCTTTAAAAGTTTGACTCCTAAGAAACCTTTTTCACTATTAATCTAATATGTAAAGTAAAATCAGTTGGATTCTCGACTTTAGATCGCTATTGCATCTGACAAATCAAGATTTGATCCTGAGTAGAAATGTTTTCCTTTTTCTCCTTCTATCATGTTGTTTACACTAAAAAAATGCAATTCGTTTCAGTTTCTTTCAAAAATACTTATTCTGGCTAGGAATATTTTTAGAATGGAGTCCGTTTTTTGTTCATGATCTAAACTGCTTAAGACGCTTACAAAATTAGTAAAAAGAAAATTCCACGTTACTCTACCTATTTCTGATTAAAAATTATATATTTAAATACATATTAACCTATTTATTTAAATTACTTAATATCACAATAGTACATAAAATAATTCGGTTTAAAACACTTACTTAACATGTTAAAAGTGGCCTTTAATGCCCATTTTGTACTTATTAAACCTGCATACTGGATCCGTCTCACGATAAATCCATTACAAATACATCCATCATTTTTCAGACTTTTTCAAACCAAAGTTACACTTTTTTTCGTTCATTATCATAATACAAGACAAACATACTCACCAATAAAAATGAAACATATTTAAATTTTCAATTAAGTGAAATAGTTTTACAAATTTATAACATAACAGACGTAAAAAATTTCTTTAAATTTCATGAGAAACAATACTTATTTATACTTTTAAACCATAAAAAAACGTCCTTTCATCACTGCTGGGTTCCTTTCAAATTAGAAAAATAAAAAATGGCTGACTACGATATTTACCACACAGATACTAAAAACAAGAGATAAATATAGATTTCAGTGTTCGGACTGACTTCCTCATCTTGGCTGCCATGCTCACGACGTTTCGGCCGGTACCCCCGTGACAATAAAAGGACTGGGTTCGAGAGTCCAGACAGATAGTTCCCGAGTTCGATACAGGACACCTGATGAATGCCGGCGGGCAGAACGGCCGAAATGTTGTGAGCATGGCAGCCAAGATGAGGAAGTCAGTTCGAACACTGAAATCCATAATGAAAACACCTCATCTCAGAAATACAGACAAGAGATAAATAATTCTGTTTCCTTAAAATGTGCAACAAACTGAGCAAGAGAGAAGACCTGGACGAGTTTATGTTAAGCCAGGTACGGAGACATTAGTGAACTGCCTGCTGGCTATGAGATGGTAGCGTGTAACAGTCTTTCAAATACGGCATAAAGGAAGTGTAAATGTAAGTTTGCTTTGTGTGGCTCGCATCAATAAAACAAAATGGAAAATGTTTTTATCTCAACCAAAAACAAAGTTGGGTGCATGTATTCTTTTTGGCTTTTGTAAAACTGTCAACAATCAACAAAGTAGATTAAACAAGAAGAAGAAGAAGTAGAAGAAGAAACAACAACAACAACAACATTGAACAGCAGCAGCAGCAGCAGCAGCACTCCCTTAAAGTTAAACCCTTCCTCAGCATGGTAGGGGCAGCAGTGGCAACGTGGTAGTTTCAGAGCTACCCGGCTAACAGGGCTCTGGTGAAAATCCAGTAGGAGTCGGCATCAGGATATGTTACTCTGGTCGTCTCTACCTCTGCGTGTGGCAAGCAAAGACGTGTCAGGCGCGTAGCCGCAAATCAATCGGGTGAACGCGGCAACGTTGCTTCTGCGCCATTTTTTTTTTGGTGTATTTTAGATCAAACCTTCCCCAACTTTGCATGTAACTGCTGAGCCATGCTGCTCTCAGTGCCGAGGGTAAAACCTGCAATCCTGCAAGTCAACGAATGCGACCAACGAGCAGGATTTCATGCAGATCAGACAATCTTCGCCAGTTCTATACAGATCAGACAACTCGCTTAATAACAACAACAGCAGAACAAAGAAACAAATGTTCAACAAGTTGCGACAGTTTCTTGGATTTTGTCATTACCCTATGAGAATGAGCCGGGCTACATTATTTTGTTAAAAGATTTGCTTATTGTCATTTGATAATAATATAGTCGATAGAATAAATAAAAAACTAAAATTGCACTCTGTAGAGCACATACTTCCAACACTCCCCTTTAATTATATCACTCTTTATCCAAAATCAAACTCATAGTCATGTAATCATAATTTAAGGTCACTGGATTTGTGTCTGCCTACAAATTAATATAGGTGACAGAATATTCTCTATCCGAGAAGAAAGGGGGGGGGCGGCTAATTACCGTCATTGACTGTCTATTGTATCTGATGATGACTTCCGCTGGATCATCTCTCTTCTCTGTCCACGTTTTGAAGATTTCATCCATGTGTTTTATCTTTTTTTTTTTAATAATGAGTCACCACTTATCAAGGCCAAAAGCCACTCAAGGATAAGAGTTAATGAGAGGAATAGATTGTTAGTTGATGAAGAATATTATGAGAAGACTGAAAATGATGAATAAAATGAACAAAATATGATAACTTATTAGGGCAGTTTACGGCAAATGTTTATTGACATTGGATTTGAAGAAGATCATGTTATAGGCTGTAGGATAGTAGTCCTGTGGTAACGTGTTCCGCAGATGGTGGGGAATTCTTGCAAAGAAACTATTTATTGGAAAGATTGGCTTAGGACGTCTTTCTTCAAAGTATCCTACTACTTAACGTTCAAAATTTGTTGCAGATGCCGCATCATATAGGTGTTAAACTTGTGAGCTGGAACCTTCTTTAAAGGCAAATGCTTCCGCACTAGACACTAGGTTAGACAACAACGCGGTATACTGACTGTGCAAAGTCTTTATTATACTAAACTTGTAATATAAAAGGAAGAGATGTGGCTGAGAAAACAGTCGCTCTCCAACGAGTGACGTAAAAAAGGAAGTATGTGGGGAAAAGAGAAGAGTAGTCAAGGAGCTTCGGTTTTGTCGTATTTCGGAAGTCTCCTTCCCTCCCCTAGGAAGGATGTAAGGTGGGGGGTAAGATTAATATTCCATAATGCTAATGCTGCATAGTAAAACTTGACAAGAAAAAAAACATTGAAACCCGAGACGATAATGTGTGCTGTTATTCTACAAAAGAACGATTACAACTGCTGCTACGGGAAAGAGAAAGAGACAGACGACCTCTACACCCAGCTGTTACTACGAGTGAGATGATATACAACTTTATACTGCGACTACAATCAACACGCAGACGTCACATCATGAAACACGTACCGCTATTACTATCGCTATACAACATGTTCATGGTCATATTTGTTTCGGGGAAATGCTTAGAGAGGAGTGTGCCAGCGTAATTGAGAATTTTACATGGTGTATCCAAGAGTGCTTATCATTGAACGACGATAAAACAAAGACTGTTGAACATTCATGGATGAAACTTGGTGGACAAGTCAGGCATAGACTGAAGTCTATTTGTACCAAATATGGTTAGATTGCAAAGTTGTGAATGTTATTTATCATTCGATTAGTGGCATTGGGATGGTGATGAGTGCGGTGATGAGTGCGGTTACCCTGTAGATACCACAACACACCACTGAATGCAATTAACCAATATGCTTATATCGATTGGAACAAAGAGATTGTTAGATCGTGAAAGCTTTAGAAGTTCCCATTAACTATTTAATTCTATTCTTGCTCTTTGAGAATCCATTGCATAAATACAGATTCCTATGTATTAGCTCTGACAAGATGGCCAGGTTTTCGTTACAACTTGTCTGTAGTTTGCGAGATTATGCAACAGAAATTGAATTTTTAAGACACATTGATTCCCCCTGCTGTTTCAAACATAAGTGTGACAGACCAAACATAAGTGTGACAGACCAAAGAAAATGGTGAAGAGAAGCAAAAAAGCAAATAGCAAGTCAGCTAACCTCAGCCGCCTGGGAAAGAAATCCTTCACTCTAAATAAAAAGCCAATGGTTGGTGTCTTTTTTTCTTTAGGCCATCAGAAATGATAATTTATATATGAAAAATTAAATTACTAACATAATCCTATAATTCATATGAATATTAGTGCAGACACTGGCGAAGCATAATTATTTTTTCATCCTTTTGGATAGAGAGTGTACACTAGTGAACAATAATATTTGACTTTCATCTATAAACTTTAATTCTAGATAAAAATAGACTTCTATCCGTAAAAGTGACTTTTCAGAGTTAAACGCTACAAAATAAACACGGTTTACAGTTCCCTTTTCTTAATTATTGTCGATAAAAAATGGATGTCATGGTCACTGAGAAATTTGTAAGTGATTTTGAATCCTTTAAACTTCTAATTCGGGAATAATTTTTTGTGAGACTTAAAGTTTAAGGCAGTATTATGGTTCATGTGTGCTCCTAAACCAAAAAAACAAACAAAACTGTATTTCTCGGAAGAACCACTATTCTATAAAAGAACAAGCATTTACTTGCTTCCCACTGCAGCAAAATGTGGCACAAGGCTTGAAAGTAGGGAAAGTCAGCTCCTTCAAGGGGGTATTCTGGTCAGGTACAAAAATAGCCAAAAACGGACTGTTACGTCTTGATGTTTATACGTTTCAGTTCAATTACAACTCAGAAAAATGAAGGAAATACGAAGTAGAACCTTTAACAGATTTATTTAACAAAAACACCGATTAAATTAAAATGTAGAAAAACCGCTGAACGCGAGATGCTTGTTTAGTTGTGAGACCGTTCTGTTTACTTTTTAACTGTTCGGCAGACGACTCCTTTAATCAAAGGGTGATAACTCTTATTTTTTTTATTCAAGGGAAATAACTCGATTTTGTTTTGTTAGGTTGCCCTAACACTGACCTATTGGTATTCTCAGGCTATCAGCAAGAAACCAACCCGAACTCACAAAGGTGATGGTAATGCTTGGGAGAGTGCATTTCCTAGAAGCCTGCCAAACCATACCTCATTCCAACAAAGAGTTTAGTGGTTCAAGTCAGCCCCTAGATTGCCGAAATGATGGCAAGCACAGACCTCGGCTGGTATGACAACTGGCGGAAACCAGAAGCATCGAAAAGAACAAATGCATTTTGTACATTTAGCCATTTCTTGGATTTACCTTGCTCTGACTCCTTTGTTATTGTTGTTGTTGCTATTGTATTGATTTTCTATTAAATGCGCGTCAGCTTCTTCCTGAAATTTAACATGCGATGAATCGATTAATGTTTTTACAAAATGTCAGATACCTGTAATTATTCACAAAAAAAGCCTCCGCGCATGGAACACAATGGCACAAAATTGAACTGACATTAGAGTCTAATTACCGTTTTTGACATCAAATACAATGCCAATCACTTGCGCGTTGTTGAAATAGGAAAGGAAGTACACATGGCATCCGAAATATTTGTACAATAGATTGTAGTTTGTTTTTTCTTTCCATTTATTTATTTTATTTAGAAAAAATAGATTCTGTATCATTTCAATTATTCTAACTACTATTCCCATCTTCGCTGTTATTTTCACAACGTTTTGGCCAATGTAAATCTCCAACCATCTTCAGGTGAGACTTTTTGAACTTAGGAACCTTCAAGTCGAACTCGTGTATCCTTATCATTCTGTCAGCCATGACCGGGTAGAAGTGTTATTTATAACAATTATACGAATTATCAATCCTCATCTCAAAACTTACGAAATAAGAAAGTTTTCGTTAGCATCCACAGAATTGAAAATATAACAACCAGCAGACTCACCCAATGTTACCCGGGAGTGAAAGTAGTCACTGTATGTTAAAAGACAAAAGCAAACCATTTAGTATATAAATTTGTTATCATATAAAGGTTGGGGTGCTTGTTGGGTTTTACACCATGTCAATCCTCATTGGGTATTTTTACGCCCAAGCCATAAATATGTTTTGTATACGCGTAGAAGATTAATTTGCTTTGGAGGCAGGAATAAAATCTACTCTAAGAATAATGGAGTTAAACATGTAAGTGTATCTTTGGTAGTTTCTCACACACCACGTGCACATAGATTTTGCATATAGACGATCGAGTGGACCTGGGAGTACTGGTAACTAAGGAGTAACTACACACAAGACGACTCGTTTTGTGTCATACCATGACAACTAGAGGGAGTGGGTGGTTTTAGTGGTTGATTGAGTAGGAAAATAGGGAAAGATGTCATATAAAGGAAAATCTGCTTTTCCGCCTGTGTGGCTGTCCAGCTAAAATTCAGAAATTACCAAAGATACACTCAGAAAATTTACATAAATTTCGATTCAGTATCACCCCAAGATGGGTATGGTAAAAAGAAAAAAAAACTAATATTTATTCGCTTTGGGTCATCAGGGAAAAAAATAATGCAGGTATTGAGTACTTTCTTTCTGGTAATTGTTTGCAAAATAACAATGAAACTAGGTCAAACAGTCAGTTGTTGAAGACTTCATCTTTTTTTCTATTGTATTGAACTAGTTGTTAAAGTTTGTGCATGCGAGAGTGAGAGAAATTGGAGACAGTCAGAAGGAGAGGTGCATTCAAAAAATGATGTGACTGAGAATGTGTAGCGTGTGAGAGAGAAAGAAAGAAAAAAGTTTTAAAACACGCACATTTTTAATTCTTCTATTTTTTTTTATCCAGGATCCGATACAAAAAAAAACATATATTTATATATTCTTCTTCAGTATCACCTGGGCCAAGTTTTGGTAAACAATTGACTGTAATATTTATTCTTCTGGGGTCGCCAGGAGCCAAATTAATGACTATTGAGTGAAAAAAAAATGTTTCTTCATTTAAGAAATCAAGGGAAATAACTCTATAAATAGTTTTAAAGTAATTTCCCATGAACCAATTAAAACATGGTAACATAAGGGATCAGGGCTGGGACTAGGAATATGCAGATGGCTTTGTTCATTCCCAGACAACACCAGATAGCCATGCTAGTTTTAAATAATCAGTAGTGCAAAGTCCAAAACCTGTTGTATTCCTTTATTCGTATCGTGGATTTTATAGCAAATTCTGAAAAATCAAATGCTTGGATCGAATAATAATCATTCTCCTTGTTACTGGACTCAAACCTTCCGGTTCAGGAGAGATACAGTTAGGAATTATTATGCATACCTTGCTTCACTATAGACATCCTTACCATTATCTCTAGATATAAATTAAACACGACCTCTCCATACTTTTGTGATCAATAGCTTTTTTTTTACTGCAAACTACATACAAAAATCTGTTCTGTCAGTCAGATAAGGCAAATATTGGTCTGTGTTGTTAAAAATACAATTTATTTTCAATTGATTTCAACAAATTTTATATTCAATCCTGATCAATATTTTATTTTTAATTAATCATAATTAAAAGAAGGTGGAGGAGTTCTTACCCTTATAGTCATAAATCCTAATACTGCCCCCCCCCACACACACACACTTTTGTGATCAATAGCTTTTTTACTGCAAACTCAATACAAAAATCTGTTCCGTCAACAGATGAGGCAAATATGGGTCTGTGTTGTTAAAAACAAAAATTTCACTCGATTTCTTTCATTGCCTTTGGTTAATCAACTTTCGATTCTAAAAAAAGAAGGGGGAGGAGAAAAAAAAACAGTCTGGTTTATGTATTTAATCGTGTCATAATTCCGTACCTGCCAGCATGAGTATGGCTCAATTGATTAGCTCGCCGTAATTAGAGACAGAGTTTATGAGTTTGAACCTCACTTGGGTCAGAATTATTTTTTAAAAACTCATTATTCAAAATTAAAAGTACATAAAACAACTATTAGAAACAAATGTTCTGCCATTTTTAGCGTTCTCTTTCTAGAACATACTTATAATAATGTGAACTTTTTCCCTAACAGTAAGAAAAATAAATAAACACATGAAGTAAAGATCGTTTTTTTTTAGTCAAATCATTGTACGTAGTCGACATCTTTTTATTTTTTTGTTTTATTATTTGAACTTTTCTTTATGTTTCTTTATTTAATTTAGACAATCAAACTATTTTAGATCGATGTGGAAAGACCCCTATGGCGAACTGATGAATACCAGAAGTAGTTTAAAAAGACAAAATATTTTCGTTTGTTCGTTGGCTGTATGGATAAAGCATTCACTTTCAGTTCAATTTTATGCCATCTTTCAGGTTTCGAATCTCACACTAGACAATTGTTTTTTTCTTTATTTGTTTGTTTTTTCCTATATCGCTCCAGATATCGATCATCATCATCATAAACCTGAATAAGATTTTAATTTTAATTATTTTATTGCGAGTTAAAGTAAAACAAAAAATTGTCATGTTTGAGAAACCTGGTGTTGACGGGTATTTCAGCTAATATATATATATATCAGCAAAATCCCATCCATTCACTGTGGAGGTCCCCAGATGCCGGAGAGCTATCTACTCCAATAGCTTCTTTCCTTGTGCTGCCTGCCTCTGGAACCCCCTCCCCGCTCGCCGTTTCCCCGATTGTACCGACATGTAGGGGTTTAAAACTAATGTAAACAGACATCTTGCTACACAGCTCCAAACTTAGGATGACACCCAAAACCTACACCTTAATTCTCAGTAACCCCTTATGTCTACAGTGGCGGCCTGCCTTGTTTGGGGTGAAATATGTTAAAAAATATATATATATATATATATATATATATATATATTTCTGAAATTATAACAAAAAACTTAATCATTTACAATCAGGCTAAAACATCCGCAGGAACCTACTGATTCCAAATATGTCATTCGTTTTGCTCTTGCAGATCAGTTTTTCACAACTGATGCAATGACACACACACACATATATATATATATATATATATATATATATATATATATATATATATATATATATATATATATACGGATTATAGATAGAGTGGGGGGTGAAGTCATAAAAGAAATTTTTATTTTATTTTTAAATGGCAGACTCCAAACTATCAATTTCAGAATCAGACTCCCATTAATATGCCAGGCAAAATAGAAACTGAATTCTCCTGAAATGCCAAAGTCTTTATCTTGTAATGCACACATGGAATCATATTTGTCTGATTGAAACTAATTTCACCGGAGGGAGGCGGAGGGGGAGGGGGAGGAGGGGGAAGAACAACTCATCCGTCCCCTCTCCTCTCATGCTTGGAATAAAACAAATTGCACTATCAGTTATTTTTCATTGTTGTTTTAAAATACAGCCCTTCGCACCCCCACCCGGTTGGGATTGTTTTACAATATGTCAGCCCTTTTGTGGGATTTGAAAAGGTTTCTCGTTTTGAAACTGTGATTAGTTGTTTAATAAACCAATGCCGTAAGTCTAAAACTGAAATACGTCCAACTACGCGATTGCCGCCATTGTTGATGGCATGTAAATCACTTGGAGTGATTATAATTCTAGCAATAATGAGGAGAAATGAAAACCACAAAAAAAAGGGAACAATGCTCATTTCTAGAATACATTTGTAAAACATAACTGGCTGTGGTGAAACACAAGTTTTAGATTGTGATGTCATAATAGACCCTGGTTCTTCCTCTCTTCCCGCTCTCTCTCTCACACTTTTTTTCTCTCTCTCACACACTTTCTCTCTCTCTCTCTCTCTGTCTCACTCTCAATCATTCGATTCCTTTCTGCCACCACCTGAAGATGAAAAGTGTGCACGGTGACAACAACATCAGAGAAGTTTAGAAGTATGCTAGTAGACGACCCGTGACCCAACATGTCACGGGTCGTCTAGATAAAGAACCCCACCCCACCCCCACCGTATGAAGTCATCATTTTGTGACATCATCAAGTGTGCACAGGGACAAACAAGATAACAAATCTATCTCACAAAATGATGACATCATCCAATGTGAACGGAGTACAAGATCCACAGAGTTCTAGTAGTAGATACATAGACCGACAAATCACGGAGAGTAGGTATTCTGTTTGGGCATTAATTGACCCCAAAAAGGGGGGCAATATGCCATTAAATATACAAACCAAAGAATAGATGAATTATTCACCTCACGTTGAATTACTACCAAGACGTGCACAGAGCAAAAATCGTTTGTTTAACAGAATACATGAGATTATGTTTCAGAGTTTTTGAGATGAGAATTCATTTGGAATATTTGGACTACTGTTCTCATCTTTATTTAATCCTGTGGCACAACGGATAAAGTGCTAAGTAATAATAAATCAGTTCTAAGTAACATTCTTCTGGAAGTTTAAGGTTCAATCCTAAGTACGGATGGTACTAAGAATACAATTAAGACTTCTACCTCGTCGTGATTGCCGGAACGAGAACAAGCTACCCCTGTGAATTAGATAAAGGATTCCGTTCAAAATTCTGTATAGATTCCCGAGTTCAAAAAGATGCACCTGAAGAAGGTCAGATGTTACATCGGCCAAAACGTTGTGAGAATAAAAACCAAGATGAGAACAGTAGTCCGAACAATAGAAATAACACCGAAAACATGATATCTGAAAGTGCACAACAGCAATTAGCATTGATGCATGACCGTGTGCTTGCATATTTTTATCATGTGCACACATGCGCAGAAGGTAGAAAGTCTTTCTGAAACAATATCAATAGCTCAACGGAAAACGACGATGATGTGTTTGTAAACTGTTTACATAGGAATGTCCGCAAGATTGTAATTTATTTGCGTTTTATTTTTGGTGCTTCGGAAATACTGGTTCGTATTAAATACAGTATCTTCTTTTCGTTTCACTTAATTTGGCCTTGTAGACGGTCTGTACTTGTTTTTGCTTCTCTGGATGAGAGGAAAGCTTTGGGTTCGTAGACAGGTTTGTGTCCAATGTCCATGTAAGGGAGTCATCAACATGCAGAGAGACTGGCTTTCCAGAGTCGAACCATGACCGAGGAGTCTGACTGGGACCATGTCATCGAAGGTGTCTTTCCCGACCTCATCACCTGCCTTCGAGTTGAGGGCCGTCATAGACCGAGAAGTAAATCGCAGGTCTTCACCGAGTGCCAAGTCAAGCTACGCTCAGAAAGTTAACTTCGTTCAATAACTTTTCAGTCTAGAGAAATAATATACAGGGATTTAGTGTGTGTGGGGGAGGGGGCTTCCACTTCAGATCCAGTTAGAAAGCAACTGGGATGGTCAATGGGAGCGATCCACTCTCAGTGGAGTTGGGTTTGGGATATCTCACAACTCAGCACTCTATAACCTGGCGATTGGTTTGGAATGTGTTATTCCTCAATGGCATATATTTCAATTTAAGCATAGTAAAAATGCCTGATTTTCCGCACTGCAAGAGTGGTGAAGAAGAAACGGCTGAGAATGCCTTCTTCAACTGTAGCGAACTTCAGCCGACAATGCGTCTGAGGGAATTGTATGGGGGTGAACCTTTTTTATATAAGGATCTAATGCATTCAACAAAAAAGGTTGGTACAAGTTGATTACCTTTCGTAGCAAGTATAAGTACGGGTTCCCAGCCTGAGCATGGTGCACACGGTCCTGGGTCCTCCAGCCCGATTAAGATAGCCTCTTAGCTGGTTGGGTGAATGAGCCCTGTCGACTTCTTATTTTTCAGTAATAGAGATCCTCCAAGATGCTCACTCTCCACTTTTATTTTGCCCTTGGCCTCCCCAAATTGTGTTTATTTTAAAATAACACCATCCACTCCCAAATTTCAACCCTATTTCATTTCCTCCCACTTAAGTGTCACTCCCATTTAGACCTACCTGCTTGTTTTTCGGTAAAAACAACGGTAGGTGGTATACTTTTAAAAATGGTTGCTTTTATTTTATTTTTTTATTTTGGCTGTTCTTTTTGCTCCACTCCCCACCATTTTTCATGAAATTCTTAACATAAAATATGTTTTGTAAATAAAATTAATTTTAAACCATTGGGGATATTTTAAGTAAGGTAGTCCATAGAGTAAATGTGGTATTGTGGTGATTGCTAAAATGACAGTGAGGGACAAATGATTGAAGAATGAAAGGAACAGTGCGAATGGGTCAAAATGTGTCTAGTTAAGAGTATTGATTTACCTCCTCTCCAGGAGGTTAGGCACAAGGCCAGTTTTATCTTACTCCCACAAGTAAGATGTGACCCAAGGTCGGGTAGGCAAAGTGGGGTTTGAAAAACCAGCGCCCAAGAAAGTGAGCACTCTGGCTATTAAAAATTGCCTGGGCAGCCCCGTCGGCATTCCCTGGTAGGGGCGCCTCAGGCAGTAAACAATAAACTCACTCCTCCCTAAAGAGGGGAGGCGAAGCCTGGGAGGGTGGACGTCCTAGAACTGCAAAGGACCGACCCATAGACCGGCGTAAATCAAGCCCCGAAGGCCAAGACAATACCAGTCTATGGGGTGTAGTATCCATCGGAACAGATACTACACTTTGATCTTAGCCAAAAGGCCAATAAGAGTAGGAGAGACAGAGGATTACCACAACTCCCTCCCCCTCCACTGTCCACATTTTTTTGGCCTTATGCCTAATTTGTAAAATGAAATAAATATTTTAGTTTAATAATGTAAATTGTAGTATCTGTTCTCAGTTACAAGAAAAAGAAATCTTTCTCGACTGGGCCAATTTTTATTTTTGTCTCATTCATTTCGCCCCAATTTGAGGAGCTGGATTTCATCCACATGAAACTAACCTTGTGTCACATCCGGCTGAAAGGTGTTAAATCTGAACCTACTTTTTAAATCCTCATTCGTTATTGTTTGTGTTGCAATATTGAATACATTGCATGTATTGTCTTCCTCTTCTTCCCTTTTTGATAAGCGATTTCCCTCACTTGAACGTTACTTGACCTACTTAGACAATAACGTTTCAATAGCATGCTTTATAATATGTGTATTGATAACATTGGTATCGTGACGCTAGCCTGTTAAGAAGTGATTCTGCATTCAATTCTCATTTATTTCTATTTTTAAATTGAGGTCGACTTTTTTACTGGGAGAGGAAAAAAATAAATGGTCGACATTTTTTTCTTTCTTTTTTTTTTTTAAAGAACTCAAATTTTTTTTTTTCTTATAACCGAAATAACGATTTTCTTTTGCAGGTGAAAAAATCCTATTTTAGTCATGTCAATTATTAAAGTTATGACTCCCGGGCAACGCTGGGTAGGGACAGCTAATTTTTATATAAAATCTAAATACTATTTAGAATTTTTCTTTTTTAATAAAAATAATAATTAAAAAAACTATTTAGGAAAAACTTATTCCACCTTTTGTGATCAGAGCCACTTACCCTGACCCCCCCCCCCCGACCAAAAAACTCTAAGCAACATCCAAATAACTGTATGTGATGTCGCCAAACGTATCAAGAATCTCAATGCCAAAAACAAGGCTACTGGTACCGACAACATTCCAGTCATAGTAGTCAAGAAACTGCAACCCGAAATAGCTCTTATCCTTACAAAACTGTTAAATCGTTGCTTAAAAAAGAAATGCTTTCCAACACCTGAGAAGACTTTGTTGGTCTGCCCGTTATTTAAAAATACTGGCGATTGGTCCTCTGCATCCCAGTACAGACCTATCAGTCTTCTGTGCATCATGAGTAAGTTGCTTGAATAAAGTAGTGATAAACCATCTTAACGAAAACCATCTTCTTAGTGACAAGCAATAGAGATTTCGTCCTGCAAGCTACAACTGACGTGCTGACTGTGATATTACATAGGATCAGTGTGAATCTATCGACCGGGTCTAGTATAAAGGTTTGCTCCACAAGCTTGTTAGCTATGGAATATCTGAAAATGTCCTCTATGATCACATCCTTTCTCTCTGGTAGGTCTATAAAAGTAATTGTCGATGGGCAAAAGTGCAAAGTACACAGCATCAACGCGATAGTGCCTCAAGGATTCATTCTGGGCTCAACCCTCTTCCTGATCTTCATAAACGATCTTCCAAATCATTTTCTCAGATCATTCGTGGACACCTACACAGACGAAACAACTATTTATAGTAACACTTTGAATGTTCGGGGATCAAGATCTTTCTGACTTCCTTTTTTTCCGACTTGGAGCACGTGGTACAATGGGGGAAGAAGTGATTTGTTACTTATAAGCCTCTAAAACCGAGCTTCTATTTTTTTCACCGTCAATGCTCGGATCTTCACTTCTCCTCAGTCGAAATGAAGGGTTCTTTCCTCGAGGAAGCCCCCTTCTTTGATCAGACCTGAAATGAAAGGCATACACGAAATCTGTTGTTAAGGTTGCTGGAAAAATGGTTGGATCATTCTATCGCTCCAGAAAGTACCTGAATCATGACGCAATCCTCTACCTGTATAAGAGCCAGATACTTCCTAAGATGGAATACTGTTGCCACAGCTAGGGAGGGGGAGGACTCAGAGCCACACTCTTTCTTGTCTTTACAGAGTACAAAATCAACTTTGCAATCTAGTGGGGATATCTCTTCTCGTCTCTGCAGCCTTTTTCACATGGAAGAGATGTTGCTAGCCTCCCTCTACTGTATCGTTATGTTCATGGTAGGTGCTCGACTAATCTCCAACCCCTGCCCCCCTCCCCAAAAAACATTCCCCCGACAAGAACCCGCCTAGCTAGACCTCATTCAATGAACCTTCCTTTCTCCCTCTCTGTACCAAAAACCAAACATAACTTCTATGAAAAAAGATTATTTCCTAAACTATCCCATCTGTGGAACAAAATCCAACGAAGCTGCTTCCCAACCAACTACAGCATGGTCGTCTTCAAGTCTAATGTGAACAAATATTTGTTGAGGTGTCCTCTTGGATAATCAATTCCTCTTAAGTAATCTTCGGCCATTTCTACCCATTGTTTTCGGTCCTCTTGTGGAGGTGATTATCATCCAACTGACCATCTCTTTAACCTTTATCCTCGAGTGACCCATTAGTAAAAAGAAATATATATTTTTTTTTTACTAATGGCCGCCGGATAAACGTGTTACCATTATCACTGTTTATTCGCTATTCAGCATTGGCCGAGTGGTTCTAGACGTCGGGATTTGAGTTGCAAAATACTCGGAATCCGGGGTTTTGAATCGCATGACCAGTAGTGAATAGTTATATCTCTATGCTAATGAGTCCCGATTATAAAGGACGAAACGTATACGTACATAGATAATAAACAAAACAAATATTTATTATATATATATATATATATTCGGGAGCAATAAATGACGTTGAAATAGTTTTAGTATTTTAATAATAAACTTGTTGAATTCAGAACACATGGTAAAAGAATGAATTTACAAAAACATTTTTGGGGGTTATCTGATGCAATATTTATGAGAATCTGGTCTGTATATTCCTATCATATATTTGTGAGATTTTAGATAAGTATCTTCAAAATTAGTCATGGATAACACAGATTAAAGAAAATGCTATTATCAAAATTAAGCATGATAAAAAATGCTATTTCAAACTTACGCATGACAGACCAAAAACATGCTATTTCAAATTGAAGCATGACAGATGAAAGAAAATGCTATTTCAAATTGAAGCATGACAACCGAAGAAAATGCTATTATCAAAATTAAGCATGACAGACGAAAAAATACTATTTCAAACATAAACATGACAGACCAAAAACATGCTATTTCAAATTGAAGCATGACAGATGAAAGAAAATGCTATTTCAAATTGAAGCATGACAACCAAAGAAAATGCTATTATCAAAATTAAGCATGACAGACGAAAAAATACTATTTCAAACATAAACATGACAGACCAAAAACATGCTATTTCAAATTGAAGCATGACAGATGAAAGAAAATGCTATTTCAAATTGAAGCATGACAACCGAAGAAAATGCTATTATCAAAATTAAGCATGACAGACGAAAAAATACTATTTCAAACATAAACATGACAGACCAAAAACATGCTATTTCAAATTGAAGCATGACAGATGAAAGAAAATGCTATTTCAAATTGAAGCATGACAACCAAAGAAAATGCTATTATCAAAATTAAGCATGACAGACGAAAAAATACTATTTCAAACATAAACATGACAGACCAAAAACATGCTATTTCAAATTGAAGCATGACAGATGAAAGAAAATGCTATTTCAAATTGAAGCATGACAACCGAAGAAAATGCTATTATCAAAATTAAGCATGACAGACGAAAAAATACTATTTCAAACATAAACATGACAGACCAAAAACATGCTATTTCAAATTGAAGCATGACAGATGAAAGAAAATGCTATTTCAAATTGAAGCATGACAACCGAAGAAAATGCTATTATCAAAATTAAGCATGACAGACGAAAAAATACTATTTCAAACATAAACATGACAGACCAAAAACATGCTATTTCAAATTGAAGCATGACAGATGAAAGAAAATGCTATTTCAAATTGAAGCATGACAACCAAAGAAAATGCTATTATCAAAATTAAGCATGACAGACGAAAAAATACTATTTCAAACATAAACATGACAGACCAAAAACATGCTATTTCAAATTGAAGCATGACAGATGAAAGAAAATGCTATTTCAAATTGAAGCATGACAACCAAAGAAAATGCTATTATCAAAATTAAGCATGACAGACGAAAAAATACTATTTCAAACATAAACATGACAGACCAAAAACATGCTATTTCAAATTGAAGCATGACAGATGAAAGAAAATGCTATTTCAAATTGAAGCATGACAACCGAAGAAAATGCTATTATCAAAATTAAGCATGACAGACGAAAAAATACTATTTCAAACATAAACATGACAGACCAAAAACATGCTATTTCAAATTGAAGCATGACAGATGAAAGAAAATGCTATTTCAAATTGAAGCATGACAACCAAAGAAAATGCTATTATCAAAATTAAGCATGACAGACGAAAAAATACTATTTCAAACATAAACATGACAGACCAAAAACATGCTATTTCAAATTGAAGCATGACAGATGAAAGAAAATGCTATTTCAAATTGAAGCATGACAACCAAAGAAAATGCTATTATCAAAATTAAGCATGACAGACGAAAAAATACTATTTCAAACATAAACATGACAGACCAAAAACATGCTATTTCAAATTGAAGCATGACAGATGAAAGAAAATGCTATTTCAAATTGAAGCATGACAACCAAAGAAAATGCTATTATCAAAATTAAGCATGACAGACGAAAAAATACTATTTCAAACATAAACATGACAGACCAAAAACATGCTATTTCAAATTGAAGCATGACAGATGAAAGAAAATGCTATTTCAAATTGAAGCATGACAACCAAAGAAAATGCTATTATCAAAATTAAGCATGACAGACGAAAAAATACTATTTCAAACATAAACATGACAGACCAAAAACATGCTATTTCAAATTGAAGCATGACAGATGAAAGAAAATGCTATTTCAAATTGAAGCATGACAACCGAAGAAAATGCTATTATCAAAATTAAGCATGACAGACGAAAAAATACTATTTCAAACATAAACATGACAGACCAAAAACATGCTATTTCAAATTGAAGCATGACAGATGAAAGAAAATGCTATTTCAAATTGAAGCATGACAACCGAAGAAAATGCTATTATCAAAATTAAGCATGACAGACGAAAAAATACTATTTCAAACATAAACATGACAGACCAAAAACATGCTATTTCAAATTGAAGCATGACAGATGAAAGAAAATGCTATTTCAAATTGAAGCATGACAACCGAAGAAAATGCTATTATCAAAATTAAGCATGACAGACGAAAAAATACTATTTCAAACATAAACATGACAGACCAAAAACATGCTATTTCAAATTGAAGCATGACAGATGAAAGAAAATGCTATTTCAAATTGAAGCATGACAACCAAAGAAAATGCTATTATCAAAATTAAGCATGACAGACGAAAAAATACTATTTCAAACATAAACATGACAGACCAAAAACATGCTATTTCAAATTGAAGCATGACAGATGAAAGAAAATGCTATTTCAAATTGAAGCATGACAACCGAAGAAAATGCTATTATCAAAATTAAGCATGACAGACGAAAAAATACTATTTCAAACATAAACATGACAGACCAAAAACATGCTATTTCAAATTGAAGCATGACAGATGAAAGAAAATGCTATTTCAAATTGAAGCATGACAACCGAAGAAAATGCTATTATCAAAATTAAGCATGACAGACGAAAAAATACTATTTCAAACATAAACATGACAGACCAAAAACATGCTATTTCAAATTGAAGCATGACAGATGAAAGAAAATGCTATTTCAAATTGAAGCATGACAACCAAAGAAAATGCTATTATCAAAATTAAGCATGACAGACGAAAAAATACTATTTCAAACATAAACATGACAGACCAAAAACATGCTATTTCAAATTGAAGCATGACAGATGAAAGAAAATGCTATTTCAAATTGAAGCATGACAACCAAAGAAAATGCTATTATCAAAATTAAGCATGACAGACGAAAAAATACTATTTCAAACATAAACATGACAGACCAAAAACATGCTATTTCAAATTGAAGCATGACAGATGAAAGAAAATGCTATTTCAAATTGAAGCATGACAACCAAAGAAAATGCTATTATCAAAATTAAGCATGACAGACGAAAAAATACTATTTCAAACATAAACATGACAGACCAAAAACATGCTATTTCAAATTGAAGCATGACAGATGAAAGAAAATGCTATTTCAAATTGAAGCATGACAACCAAAGAAAATGCTATTATCAAAATTAAGCATGACAGACGAAAAAATACTATTTCAAACATAAACATGACAGACCAAAAACATGCTATTTCAAATTGAAGCATGACAGATGAAAGAAAATGCTATTTCAAATTGAAGCATGACAACCGAAGAAAATGCTATCAAAATTAAGCATGACAGACGAAAAAATACTATTTCAAACATAAACATGACAGACCAAAAACATGCTATTTCAAATTGAAGCATGACAGATGAAAGAAAATGCTATTTCAAATTGAAGCATGACAACCGAAGAAAATGCTATTATCAAAATTAAGCATGACAGACGAAAAAATACTATTTCAAACATAAACATGACAGACCAAAAACATGCTATTTCAAATTGAAGCATGACAGATGAAAGAAAATGCTATTTCAAATTGAAGCATGACAACCAAAGAAAATGCTATTATCAAAATTAAGCATGACAGACGAAAAAATACTATTTCAAACATAAACATGACAGACCAAAAACATGCTATTTCAAATTGAAGCATGACAGATGAAAGAAAATGCTATTTCAAATTGAAGCATGACAACCGAAGAAAATGCTATTATCAAAATTAAGCATGACAGACGAAAAAATACTATTTCAAACATAAACATGACAGACCAAAAACATGCTATTTCAAATTGAAGCATGACAGATGAAAGAAAATGCTATTTCAAATTGAAGCATGACAACCAAAGAAAATGCTATTATCAAAATTAAGCATGACAGACGAAAAAATACTATTTCAAACATAAACATGACAGACCAAAAACATGCTATTTCAAATTGAAGCATGACAGATGAAAGAAAATGCTATTTCAAATTGAAGCATGACAACCGAAGAAAATGCTATTATCAAAATTAAGCATGACAGACGAAAAAATACTATTTCAAACATAAACATGACAGACCAAAAACATGCTATTTCAAATTGAAGCATGACAGATGAAAGAAAATGCTATTTCAAATTGAAGCATGACAACCGAAGAAAATGCTATTATCAAAATTAAGCATGACAGACGAAAAAATACTATTTCAAACATAAACATGACAGACCAAAAACATGCTATTTCAAATTGAAGCATGACAGATGAAAGAAAATGCTATTTCAAATTGAAGCATGACAACCGAAGAAAATGCTATTATCAAAATTAAGCATGACAGACGAAAAAATACTATTTCAAACATAAACATGACAGACCAAAAACATGCTATTTCAAATTGAAGCATGACAGATGAAAGAAAATGCTATTTCAAATTGAAGCATGACAACCAAAGAAAATGCTATTATCAAAATTAAGCATGACAGACGAAAAAATACTATTTCAAACATAAACATGACAGACCAAAAACATGCTATTTCAAATTGAAGCATGACAGATGAAAGAAAATGCTATTTCAAATTGAAGCATGACAACCGAAGAAAATGCTATTATCAAAATTAAGCATGACAGACGAAAAAATACTATTTCAAACATAAACATGACAGACCAAAAACATGCTATTTCAAATTGAAGCATGACAGATGAAAGAAAATGCTATTTCAAATTGAAGCATGACAACCAAAGAAAATGCTATTATCAAAATTAAGCATGACAGACGAAAAAATACTATTTCAAACATAAACATGACAGACCAAAAACATGCTATTTCAAATTGAAGCATGACAGATGAAAGAAAATGCTATTTCAAATTGAAGCATGACAACCAAAGAAAATGCTATTTTCAAAATTAAGCATGACAGACGAAAAAATACTATTTCAAACATAAACATGACAGACCAAAAACATGCTATTTCAAATTGAAGCATGACAGATGAAAGAAAATTCTATTTCAAATTGAAGCATGACAACCGAAGAAAATGCTATTATCAAAATTAAGCATGACAGACGAAAAAATACTATTTCAAACATAAACATGACAGACCAAAAACATGCTATTTCAAATTGAAGCATGACAGATGAAAGAAAATGCTATTATCAAAATTAAGCATGACAGACGAAAAAATACTATTTCAAACATAAACATGACAGACCAAAAACATGCTATTTCAAATTGAAGCATGACAGATGAAAGAAAATGCTATTTCAAATTGAAGCATGACAGATGAAAGAAAATTCTATTTCAAATTGAAGCATGACAACCGAAGAAAATGCTATTATCAAAATTAAGCATGACAGACGAAAAAATACTATTTCAAACATAAACATGACAGACCAAAAACATGCTATTTCAAATTGAAGCATGACAGATGAAAGAAAATGCTATTATCAAAATTAAGCATGACAGACGAAAAAATACTATTTCAAACATAAACATGACAGACCAAAAACATGCTATTTCAAATTGAAGCATGACAGATGAAAGAAAATGCTATTATCAAAATTAAGCATGACAGACGAAAAAATACTATTTCAAACATAAACATGACAGACCAAAAACATGCTATTTCAAATTGAAGCATGACAGATGAAAGAAAATGCTATTTCAAATTGAAGCATGACAACCAAAGAAAATGCTATTATCAAACTTTAGCATGACAGATGAAAGAAAATGCTATTTCAAATTTAAACATGTTTTTAATGTCTTTAAAATTTTCTTTCGTCTTCTCTCTGCTACTTAAAGTGTTTCTCATTCACGTGAACCCATCGTAGGACAGGTATTACAACTAGTTGTTTTATAAATTAGCTTTTCAGAATGAGGGAACATGTTTTAATATAAAGAGGATTAATGTTATGCAGAATTGGAGATTATCTTTAATAAAATGATTAAATAATGTATTTTGATTTAAACTTGTTACATTGCAATTTATTGCCTACAAAATAATGACATGTTTTAAAACATCACTTTTTAGAAAAAGTTATTGCAAAAGATTTAAGAGATTAATCCTAGAAGAGCATTACTATTTTTAATCAACCTTTTTTTACTTTTAAATCCAAGAATATTAGATTAAAAAAAGAAAAGGAAATCACACATCTGGGAAAATAGGATTTCTAAGATGCTCCAGTAGCCAATATCCAAATATGAAGATTGAGTCACCCCCAAATAAAGTATAAACTTTTATCCATCGATTTTACATTTCAATGAAACTTTCACGTTGGATTAAAACGAACTCAAAGCGTGAAACGCATTAATTTATTAAAATATTATGAAATAAAATAGTAAAAAAAATAAATGAAGGAAAGATCAGTGAAAAAAAAAAAAAAAAAAAATGTTCAACAGGTGACAACTTGAAAATTTAGAATATCTTTTTCAAGAACTACAACATTTTTAATTCATTAAATTATTATGTTTTTTTGTTGAGTCATCACTTATGAAGGCCAAACGCCACTCAAGGATAAAGGTTAATGAGATGGATAGATTGTCAGTTTAATTATGAAAAATATTATGAGAGGATTGAAAAAAAAATGAATTGAATGAACAAAATTTAATTACTTATGAGGATGGTTTATGACGAGTATTTGTTGACATTGGATTTTAACACGGTCATGTTGTAGCCTGCAGGGAAGCAATCCTGTGTCAACATGTTCCACAGATAGGAATTTCTTGGAAAGAAACTCTGTTCATGAAAATTCCGTTTAATGTTAGGTACACGGAGGAAAAAAGAAAAGTTCTTTGCAGTTGTGATTGCTGTGAATGTCTTACGAGGAGAAACCAGAGATTGGAGCTCAGTCGGGCACCTTCGATGGAAATAATTGTAAACAACATGCGATCAACTCTACTTTTTAAATATTTGTGAAAAAAGTGCAATTTTGGGTCCATTTTGGGGGGATTTGTAGGTCTTCCTAGATGACAGAAGTGTTACCAGTATTTTTTATGTTAATGGCGATGTTTACACATTATCGAACAAAAACTTTGTCTCATGTTTTTACACAGTTACCGATACGAACTGAATGACAGTTTGAGTAATGCAATTCAAGACAGACTATAAAAAAATATATCAGGATTAATTAATAGGATTAATGATGATTAGATAACACTGTGTCAAATTAGGGATGTAGATAATTGCAGGCCTCCGGAACTCCCTTCCTGCTCCCTGTCTTCCCGACCGTACCGACATGCAGAAGTTTAAAACTAATGTAAACAGACATCTCGCTACACAGCTCCCAACTTAGGATGACACCCAAAACCTATACCCTAATTCTCAGTAACCCCTTACGTCTACAGTGGCGGCCTGCCTTGTTTGGGGCGAAATATGTTAAAAAAATTGTTTGTTTGTAGTAGTAAATCATATGCACAAATCCAAAATGGCGATGAACCTAAACTGCATTTTTCT
Organism: Sepiola atlantica; assembly: GCA_963556195.1. NCBI lineage: Eukaryota > Metazoa > Mollusca > Cephalopoda > Sepiida > Sepiolidae > Sepiola > Sepiola atlantica. The sequence goes on along the minus strand of OY744516.1, from coordinate 10,177,188 downwards.
GTAAATCAGTCGAGGCAGGTTTTCTAGCAGATGTCTAAGGCCGTTTTCCATCGACTTATGGATGAAACAACATGGTAAGTAAGTCTTTCTCATCAACATCAGCGTACAAAAAAGAAGAATTTGTACATTAGCTAAGATAATTTGTGTAAGGCAAGGAATTGCTCGCACTCACACAATAGCACCGGCAATGGATGCCTCGTGCACATACTCCATGAATCCAATGAAAAGACGCCTTGCCATTCTTTTATCTTGGAAGAAAGAAAATCTGTCTCCAAGATAATATATGAATCCTGGCAAAGAAAATATTGGTTTTGTTTTATTCTGTCTTATCTTAGTTAATAAAGACACGTTTTAATTTTGTCGTAATTGATCTTTCTCTGTTCATTTGGCGTTCGTCATAATAGAATTGGTGATGTTGTTTTCGTAGAAACAATGAGAGTGGGAGAAGGAGGGGGAGGAGGGCGGTTCCATTAATGCATTTTTCAATTTGATTTTTCTTTTGTTTTTCGTTTTTCAGAAGAAGAATTTGTAACAAGTTGTTGAATGGGCGGAATGACTCACTTCTTGTCCAAGAATATTTCCGTCTCCTTTTGTGCTTTTCATGGTTGACAGCTTAGATCTATAATGGTCTATGGTTTTCTATGTCTAATGGAAGGATTGAAATAACATTAATATCGAATTTATAGATGACACATAAAGGAGGGAAAGAGAAATGGGGGGCGTGGGTAGTTACGAGAAAAGATTGAAAATTCTGATGTGAAGGACAGGGTTTTAAAATGGACAGAATTGGGTGTAGAGCGGAAAGGGGATAAACTAGAGGAGAGATGGTGAGATGAAGAAATATGGAAAAGCAAAAAAAGAAAAGGATACAACAATTAAGAGAGGAAGAAAGAGTGAAGAGAAAAAGAGTAAAGAATAATAGAGAGAACGATGGAGTGAGAGTGGAGAAAGAAGGTTAGTGAGCAAGGCAGCAAGATAGTGTGGCAGAGTAAAGACTAGACAGAGAGAGAAAGAGTGAGGACAAGAAAGAGAGAGTGAAAGCAAGAGAGAAGGTGAAAGAGAGAGAGAGAGAGAGAGGCGTAGAGGGGAAGAGAGAGAGGCATAGAGGGGAAGAGAGAGAGAGAGAGAGGCATAGAGGGGAAGAGAGAGAGAGAGAGAGAGGCATAGAGGGGAAGAGAGAGAGAGAGGCGTAGAGGGGAAGAGAGAGAGAGAGGCGTAGAGGGGAAGAGAGAGAGAGAGAGGCGTAGAGGGGAAGAGAGAGAGAGAGGCGTAGAGGGGAAGAGAGAGAGGCGTAGAGGGGAAGAGAGGCGTAGAGGGGAAGAGAGAGAGAGAGAGGCGTAGAGGGGAAGAGAGAGAGAGAGGCGTAGAGGGGGAGAGAGAGAGGCGTAGAGGGGAAGAGAGAGAGAGAGGCGTAGAGGGGAAGAGAGAGAGAGAGGCGTAGAGGGGAAGAGAGAGAGAGAGAGGCGTAGAGGGGAAGAGAGAGAGAGAGGCGTAGAGGGGAAGAGTAAGAGAGAGAGGCGTAGAGGGGAAGAGAGAGAGAGAGAGGCGTAGAGGGGAAGAGAGAGAGAGAGAGGCGTAGAGGGGAAGAGAGAGAGGCGTAGAGGGGAAGAGAGAGAGAGAGAGAGGCGTAGAGGGGAAGAGAGAGAGAGAGAGAGGCGTAGAGGGGAAGAGAGAGAGAGAGAGAGGCGTAGAGGGGAAGAGAGAGAGAGAGGCATAGAAGGGAAGAGAGAGAGAGAGAGGCGTAGAGGGGAAGAGAGAGAGAGAGAGGCGTAGAGGGGAAGAGAGAGAGAGAGAGGCGTAGAGGGGAAGAGAGAGAGAGAGGCGTAGAGGGGAAGAGAGAGAGAGAGAGGCGTAGAGGGGAAGAGAGAGAGAGGCGTAGAGGGGAAGAGAGAGAGAGGCGTAGAGGGGAAGAGAGAGAGAGAGAGGCGTAGAGGGGAAGAGAGAGAGAGGCGTAGAGGGGAAGAGAGAGAGAGGCGTAGAGGGGAAGAGAGAGAGAGAGGCGTAGAGGGGAAGAGAGAGAGAGGCGTAGAGGGGAAGAGAGAGAGAGAGAGGCGTAGAGGGGAAGGGAGAGAGGGGGATGATTTGAAGTGAGAGGTAGGAGAGTGTAACGACCTCCACCTTCCATTATCTCTTCAGATCTAATAAGATAATGAGTGATCAACATTGTAAAAAGATGCAAATGACAGCCTCAAAATGAGAGAAGACAACCTCACCCTTTAACCAACCCTATTCCTAACCCTAATTTACAACACTCCTGCCCCCTCAAGAAAGAATATATAATCACCAATTTCAGGCAACGGTTTCTACTTACTTGCTTTTTTTTTCACACATCACTAACACAGAAATAATGTGAGAGAAATAAAGAACCCCCCCTCCTTTAAAAAATACATTTATCGTTTTCATTAAACTTTCCACCCACGAATATAATAAAAGTCAATAAAAACATAATAGGGAAATTGACTAAAAAACTTGAAAAAAAATACTACAAAAAATAAAGATGAAGAACCCCCCCCCCCCCGCCGCCTTATGTAATCGACATAAATTGCTTTCTTAACAAAAGGTATATAATAAAATCTGTTTCGTCAGTCATATAAGGAAAATATTGGTCTGTGTTCTAAAAAAAACCCAAAAACATTGTATTTCTTATCTATTTTAATATTTAATCCTGATCAATATTTTATGTTAGATTAGTTATAATAAAGGAAGGGGGAGTAGCTTTTTTTTACCCTAACACCCACAAATCCTCCCACTGTCACGCATAACACGGGAACAAATTTAATTAACAATTTTTCAAGATTCACTGATTAACCCACATTCGACTGTAAAAGAGAGAAAGAGGGGGGGGGGGGGGGAATGTAAAGAGAAGGAAGAAAGAAAGAACTCTAGCCAAAACAGCAGTTAATAGCATCACTATTTCTTAATTTCCCGGGTGGTTCAATCAGTTAGCGTGCCATACTTAGAGACAGAGGTTGTGAGTTCGAGCCTCACCCAGGCATAATTATTTTTACTCTAATTTTGTCCTAAAATGAACTTAAACATTTCATATTACAATATTAAGCAGATTTTTTAGTTTTACTTCTGTTTTTGTTTTCTGTAATCTAGGATCCCGGGCAACAATAGGTTTCCCTGCTAGACTTTTTAAATATTTTTTATCTCCTCATTTTTCCAGAGATCGCTTTACTTTTATAAGATTGAACAGGAAATATTGTTACGTCATCCTTCTGGTTCTCGGTTCCCCTTTTATATGTATGATAAATAACCGTGTTACTTTAGAATCGTCCGTGACATATTTTAAAATTGAACCTTAACTTTAGAAAAGGTAATGGACGATTCCAAGTGAGAATAACAAAGGAAATATTACAATATGGAAATGTCTCAACTACACAATAATAGCAGAATGAGCTAACGATATTGTCAACTCAATCTTATTTTGTCCTGTAGTCCTCACATTCCATGAGCGATGTTTCTGATAAAGGAGGAAGAATTGCTGTTTTCTGGGTCAGAATCTATCCACCTAACAGTTATCGTTAGCTGGTTTTTGACCTTGAAGTAGTATTTTTTTTTTTTTTTTTAGCTCCTTACATCAAGTGGCTTCATGCCTTGTCTGGAGCGATTTCCATAAAAAAAATTATGTTTTTAAAAAAGGCAAGCGATCTTCGGAAAAACTGAGAAGATATTTCCAAATATTTATGAAACAATGTCATAATAGACCTTCTCTCTCTCTCTTCTCCCTTGTTTTCTTTTCCTTCTTCTCTCTCTCTCTTCTTCTCCCTTGTTTTCTTTTCCTTCTTCTCTCTCTCTCTTCTTCTCCCTTGTTTTCTTTTCCTTCTCTCTCTTCTTCTCCCTTGTTTTCTTTTCCTTCTTCTCTCTCTCTTATTCTCCCTTGTTTTCTTTTCCTTCTCTCTCTTCTTCTCCCTTGTTTTCTTTTTCTTCTCTCTCTCTTCTTCTCCCTTGTTTTCTTTTCCTTCTTCTCTCTCTCTTATTCTCCCTTGTTTTCTTTTCCTTCTCTCTCTTCTTCTCCCTTGTTTTCTTTTTCTTCTTCTCTTTCTCTTCTTCTCCCTTGTTTTCTTTTCCTTCTCTCTCTTCTTCTCCCTTGTTTTCTTTTCCTTCACTCTCTTCTTCTCCCTTTTCTTTTCCTTCTTCTCTCTCTCTTCTTCTCCCTTGTTTTCTTTTCCTTCTCTCTCTTATTCTCCCTTGTTTTCTTTTCCTTCTTCTCTCTCTCTTATTCTCCCTTGTTTTCTTTTCCTTCTCTCTCTTCTTCTCCCTTGTTTTCTTTTTCTTCTTCTCTCTTCTTCTCCCTTGTTTTCTTTTCCTTCTCTCTCTTCTTCTCCCTTTTCTTTTCCTTCTTCTCTCTCTCTTCTTCTCCCTTGTTTTCTTTTCCTTCTCTCTCTTCTTCTCCCTTGTTTTCTTTTCCTTCTCTCTCTTCTTCTCCCTTGTTTTCTTTTCCTTCTCTCTCTTCTTCTCCCTTGTTTTCTTTTCCTTCTCTCTCTTCTTCTCCCTTGTTTTCTTTTCCTTCTTCTCTCTTTCCTCCTCCTTCCACTCTCATTCACCACCTCCCACTACTTCTCTTATTCACCTTTATTTATGTTAGTCGCCCTCCCTCCCACCATCTAAAACATTCATATAACTTATATATATATATATTATTATCATTAATTCACCTTCAAGTCAACATTTTTTTTGTGGTCGTGACACTGTTACCAAAGAATCGAGTCTCGCAAAGCGTTTAAACTGACAAAGACAATTTGTTTTGCCAAAATGATTTTTTTTTACAAGATGCAAAGTTTTCTTTTCGAGGGTGGAGTAACATGTGAATTTTTTCGTAGATTTTCTTTTTTTTTTTTTTTTGACAAGATGAGAAATTTTTGTCTTTGACAAGATCTAATTTGTTTGGTTCCTTGACAACATGTGATTTTTCTTAAAATTTTGACAAGTATGAATTTGAAGGAAGTTATCTGACGTAGATGCAATTGGTTTGGTCAGGTGCAAAGGATGTTTTTCGGAAGATCCAAGGAAATTGACTTTAATAAGGATAGGTGGTCCGCAAAAATGTGGGTAGACCTTGAAAATGGAAACAGTTAGTGGCTGAAGACATAAGAGAGTTGGGATCGACAAATCAAGACGCGAGTGATAGAAAATTGTGGAGACAACGAATGAAGTCTAATCCCGTTGAGGAAAAAAAGACTTAAAAAGAAAATAAACGGAACTCCATGAATAGGACTTTTTTTCAAGAACTCATTTGACACCACGCAATTGCTTCCCTGCTGACTACGACATGGTCGTTTTTAAGTCCAATGTCAACAAATATTTCTCGAGCCATCCTCTTAAGCAATCAAATGTTGTTCATTCCATCCATCATTTTAAATCCCCTCATAATATTGTTCATCATCCAACTGACAATCTCATTAACCTTTATCCTCGAGTGGCTTTTTGGTCTTTGTAAGCGGTGATTCATTAGTATTAAAAAAAGAAGTTCCTGCTAGAAAAGATGTTAATGTTTTGTTTGACATCTTGAATCTATTTACAAATTTTACAAGATGTGATATTTTTTACATTGATTTTTTTGCTGCAATTTACTGTTTTTAAATGGTTCCCTGTCGTTTAACTAAAGAATTATGAACTTGAGTTATCGTCCTTGGGCATGTTTATAAAGATGGCAACTAAATTTTCCGGGGAAGTTTTCATTTCGACGTTTCATGTGTACGATGAAACTTGCCATGGCTTAGTGTTTTTAATGTTAATCTTATTACGTTAAATTTATATGTGAAACTGAACTCCAACTCTAAACTAATTATTCATCAGGCTGTTTATATGTAACATGGCTACCCAGCGTGTCTGGTGGGGATGGACAACAAAATATACAGTAAAAAAATGTGTGTAAATTAAATTTAAAGTGCATTTTTCTTCGAGTTTCACACCAAAGGTTGATGAAAAAAAATTGCTCTAAATGACCCCCCCCTCCCCCTCTACATACTGACTAATTTTGTTCCTGATGACATGCAAAAGAATGAATATTACACAAAAAAAAAGTGCCTATATTTTGTTCAGGGCAATGCTGAAAAAGAATATATCAATTTTGTCGGTGTGTCTTGCGTAGTTCTGACTTTTAGTTGGACACACACACACAAACAACTGTCCTTTATATAATAGATGCCTAAAAAAGGTAGAATCTCCGTTTTATTTTGGGGTGAATTAGCATATGGTGCAGGGGTAGAATTTTAGCTTCTTTTTTTTTTACTAAAACATAGTTTTATGTAAAAAATAAAATTCCTTTCGAAGCAATGACCCCCACTTCACTGTAAATAATAAGCGACCGTACATTAGGAAATGACCAAAATGTTTGTTTTTATTTTTTTGATTTGAATTATTTAACATTTGAAATTTGGTACATTCAGTGATTAAAAAGGGGGAGGCAGATTAGTACAGGAAATGAGTCAAATGAAGAATCAAAGGGGAGCCGTTAAAGGAGGGGGAAAGAATAGGATGGGGGATGGGAGAAGGAGCACAAGGTTGGGGGTTGGTAGGGATGAAGATTTTGCATTGATTTAGGGATGGGTTTTTTTTCCTCCCCTGTGAAGGTAATCTGAGAAATGGGATGGGGAGCTGCTAAGCAGGTCAGATGGGGGATGAAATCATTTTTGTAAATAGCAGGGTTTTTAAAGGGCAATAAGTCAGAAGAGAGAATGGTGGGAAGGAGAGAGGATACAGGGAGAGAGAGAGGATACAGGGAGAGAGAGAGGAAGGGGAGAGAGAGAGGGGGGGGAGAGAGAGGGGAGGGGAGAAAGGGGCGACTGAGAAAAGAGAGATTGAAGAAAGAGGAAAGAAAAAGAGAGACAGAGAGGATATAGCGAGACAAAAGAGATGGGGAGAGGGAGAGAGAAAGGGAAGTTAAGAGAGAGAAGAGAGGATAGGGAGAGAGAGGCGACAAGATGAAGATAGAAGGAAGAAGATAATGGATATCAAATATGAAATTGTAGAACAATGATGGACCAATTCTTGGATTCCACACTGTAACAAAATATCTACGTCCGGCGACGTCTTGTAGTACAACACGGCTGAAATCTCGTTTTGTTGACACGTCGTAATTTTTTGCTCAGTGGATAGTGACGTCTCTCTGTTTCTTTCTCTATTTCTTCTTGTTGCAGCCGTCTCCTTAATAATTGCACTTGTAAAGGTTATTAAACATAACAGCACAAAATCATTTAGGGTTTATTAATGTTTTCATGGTTTTTACTTTTTTCTTTTTGTGTCTATGCTGTACATACATAATATCTCCAACCCTTCTCCCATAGAGGGCGGGAGCAGCTGTCCTAAGCATGACCGCTCTCTTTAACAGTTCAACAAAAAGAAAAAGATTTTATCAGCTTCTCCGCTGCATGTCTCTCGCAACTTTCTGTCCACGACGTCATATCCTGACACGTAGGTCTAATTCTAATCTTTTAACTTCTAATGAAATTTTTCACTTTCTCTGCTTACTCTAACCTTAAGTAGAAAATACCGATTTTTACATTATTTTTACACACCCACATCCAATTAGGTTACAAGACTCGATAGAAGAAAAAGTTTGTGTGCTTCGTTGAAATAATGATTTATCATGCATTCATTTCTTCAAAAACAACAACTATTATTCAAAATAAAGACAACCATTGTCTGCGACCTGCAAGCTTTCAGATTTGGTCAATGTACCAAGAATCCTAAATACCAAAACTGTCACAAAAAACAAACGGAGAAATCCCCCCACCCTCACTCCATTTCATCTGTTACTCAAAATCAAATTGGCAGAAAATGTTGGCTTTTAAGACTTTTAATCTTATCCGCAGCAGATAATCAAAGTGGATTCCAGAAAGCGGACACTAAATTGCTGACCATCAAAGGAGGCTTAATCTGTTGATAGGACGTGACGTCCATGCTTCTCTACTGGCCGCAAACCCAGTCAGCGAGAGAGAGAGAGAGAGAGAGAGAGAGAGAGAGCAAAAAGAATCTCTTCAGCCAATGTAACATCATCTAGAAATAATACTAATAATTAACTTGTGACTGTAATCAAAGTATATAAATCCCCACATTGGTGGGGAGGGGGGGGCATATAAGGGGGTCACGTTCGGATGGATGGGGGAGGGGATAGAAAAACCTGAGTGGAAATCGAATTAAGTTGATTAATCACACCATCTGTTGAATTGATAACAGGATTTATAGAATCTGAGGTGAAAAAGATTAGAAGGACTTCTTTTTGCAGGAACAGAAGACGACGACGACCTTTATCTTAAAGAAATGTTTATCCATTAAACTGGGAAAGGAGAAAAACATTTTGACAGATGATTTCTCTGGTTTTTGGTGGGAAAAGAAAAATTAAAGCATAAAAGAAGAAGAAAGGATAAAAGAGATGGAAAATAAAAAATGGGGGGGGGGAGAGAAAGGAAGAAAGAGGGAAGGTTAAAAACGATAAAGAAAAAGAATGAAAAGAAGAAAAAGAACAGAGAAAAGGAAAGGTAAAATTGATCAAGGAAAAATAAGGGAAAGCGAAAAGAGGAAAAAGGTAAAATGGAAAAAGTGATAAAAGAGGAAATAGAAAAAAAAAAGAAATGAGAAAGAAAAAAAGAAAAAGAAACAAGGGGAAAAAGAAAAAGAAACGGTAAAAAAGAGATAAAAACAAAAAATAAGGGAAAAAAGAAAGAAAAAGAAAAAGGTGAGAAAAAAAAATGACAATAAAAATTCTCTCCTGAGTCAAAACTTTTGAAAAGAATGGAATTTCATGAATTTTCCATCAAAATTTATTTTTTTAAACATTATTTTTAGGAACTTTTACAGGCTTTCCTTTACCATAACAGGGAATTTCCTTAAAATGAAAAAAAAAATAGTTAGCAGCAATGCAGGCAACCAGAAATAAACAATAAAATTTTACCATGTAATAATTAAATGAAGAGAACCTGTATTGAGGAGAAACTCTTAATAATTTAAATGTTATCCACAAAATGATTGATTTTCATTTCAGAGTCAAAACTCACACTCAAAGCAAAGATTAGAAATCAAGGCAATACCTATACAAGGCCTGACAAGTATGGAGCTAAGATCAATTACTGTTAGCAAGCATGTGGGAATCTCAATTAATACAAAATAACAATTGCCAAGAACATTTTTAGCAATATGCTGGTTAGTAATATTTGATAATTAGTTAATTAGCAACTTTACCTATCATTAGTATCACCTTATAAATATAAGAATTATTAACTTATTTCCAGAAATAGGAATGTACAAAGGTAGTGATAATTGGGAGGTGGCTGGGGTGAAGTGGATAACGATGCAGACTGTATGACCAGAATGTACCAAGTTCTAATCCTGTTGGTTCCATAGTACCACTTTCACTTATGGATGTTGGCAACCTTCATGTTTTCCCTGCTATGAGTATCAGGTTCTAAAAAGAATCGGGGAAACCAGTGGCGACAACAGAATCGAGGCAGTCAAAAAGTCATACTAAACCGATTCATGCAAATTTATTTACTAGTAATGTTGTACGTGGGATGATGGAAACTAAAAAAGGAAATTTCTACATCAAAATTAGATCATGTAAGAATAGGAAATTTCCACTAGAAATTAAGGTTAGAATTAAGTTGATGTGGCAAAGGAAGTGATGTCACAGGAAGTCTAGAATGAGACGTAACAGCTGAAAATTGAGAGGCATTCTCTTGGGGAAGAAATCAGACATGTTTTCGAAGTTCTTCCTAGATTCGGAGAGCGGTTAAGATTGACACTATGCAATTTGCTTGTTATTAATAATACGTTTTCCTAAAAAGGGGAAAGGTTCCTTGCTCAGTTTGTGGAAATGAAAGTCACGTGCAGTTCAATCTTTTTTGGTACTTGTAAGGATTGGGTACGCAAGAAGTGCAGTGGAATTACTGGTAGGTTGAGAGAGGATAACCAGTTTATGTGCCAGAAGGACAAAGTATATCTGAATGGCGAAGCTATTGAGGTTATTGAGAAGTTTTCTTACCATGGTAATACCCTTGGAGCACAGAGTGGAGAAGGTGGTAGTGTGATTGCAAGAATTAAAAATAGATGGAGTAAGTCAGGGAACTTCTGCCATAACTTAACCAGCAGAGCGTTACCACTGTCGACCAAGGAAAGAGTCTATCAGATATGTTTACGCAATGTGAGGATATATGAAAGTGAAACCTGGCCAGTGAGTGAGAGTTGAGGACATGTGTTACATAGAGAAATGATATGAGAATGATACAATGGATGTGTAATCTGAGTCTTAAAGATAGACTTAGATCTGATGACCTTCAGAGGGAGATTAAATCTAGACAGTATAGGGAGATGTGTTTAGAATAGACTCTGATGGAGACTTTCTTGGGTTAGTATTGATTTACTCCTCTCCAGGAGTTAGGCACAAGGCCAGTTTTTATCCTACTCCCACAAGTAAGATGTGACTCAAGGTCGGGTCGGGAAAGTGGGGTTTGAAAAGCCAGCGCCCGAGAGGTGAGCACTCTGGCCATTTAAAAATTGCCTGGGCAGCCCCATCGGCATTCCCTGGTAGGGGCGCCTCAGACAGTAAGCAATAAACTTACTCCTCCCCAAAGAGGGGAGGCAAAGCCTGGGAGGGTGGACCTCCTAGAACTGCACAGGACAGACCCATTGAACGGCGTAAGTCAAGCCCTGAAGGACAAGACAATACCAGTCTATGGGGTGCAGTATCCATCGGAACAGATACTACACTTTGATCTTAGCCAAAAGGCCAAGTTGGTTAGTAGATGTAGAAAAATCGGGGTAACAGGTCCAGTTCACAGGAAAACACGGGCGGAAGTGATAAAAATCAACTTGAGAGAAAGAGGGATAAATAAAAACCTGGTCTGAGATAGGTTAGTTTGGAAGTCAATTCCTCTAAGCCGTCCAACGCATGCCAGCATGTAAAACGGATGATGATGATGATGATGAAAGACTACTAAAAATAAAAGTACAAATGGAAACCTCCGAGCAATATACGAGTGTTATTGTTTTCTTTAACAACTATTACTGCTGCTATTAAAGGGAATGAGAGAGGCAAACAAATCTACACACTGTGGACGCCACGTCATAGGCATCGCTACAAATGCACTACTACAAGATGTGTCAACACAGCACAGCTGCAACAAAATGCATGTCAGCAGATTTTTTGTGGTTGAAACAAAGTGCAACCATAATGCAATGTAAAGAAAGAACAAAAATGATTTCTTTTACCATAAAATAACTACATGCATGAAAATCACTTCAGAATTTTTGAGATGAGGATTGATAATTTGGATTATTCGGACTACTGTTCTCATCTTAGATGTTTCAGCCGATGTAACGTCCGACCTTCTTAAGACGCATCTTGTTGAACTCGGGAATCTCTATGCAATTTTGAACAGAACCGTTTATTTAATCCACGGGAATAGCTTGCACTCGTTCTAGCAGCCATGACCAAGTAAAAGTCTTAAATAATTCGTAATTCTATTCTTAGTATCGCCCATACTGAGGATTTAACCTTTAACCTTCAGAAGACTGTCACTTAGAACTGAATATTACTTAGCACTTTTATCTGTTGCGCCACGAGTCCGTGCAGACAATTCTACACATCTAAAATAAGACTAGGTTTAAGGCTTCTAAAATTCATACTAGAATTGTCCGCAACAACCCGTAGCCCAACAAATAAATGTGCTAAGTAATAATCAGTTCTAAGTGACAGCGTTCTACAGGTTGAAGGTTCAATTCTCAATGCGGGCGATACTAAGAATAGAATTATGAGTAATGAAGGTGGTGGTGGTTGCAGATTCAGACGACCCCTTTAGAGAGGGTGGCAGTAGCAGAGGAAGTCGGGTGATGTCACTTCTGTTGTGATGATATTCAAGCCCCTTGGTTTCTGACGCTAGAAGAAGACGTTTGCATGAAAACTTGTCTCTCGCTACCCCCCTAAAGGGGGATGGGGGTGCGGAAGACATGAACCAGTCGAGCCCTAACGGCTATTTTAGGCCTGCACCTTCTGAATTTTGCAAAATTTTTTAAATGTTTGATTGTTTAGTGTTATTTATGTATAAATGAACACAAAAAAATACTACTCGCATGAATCTGAAATGTTCACCCATTACGTCCCACCCCTAGTAGTAAATAAAAAAAATGTCATATCTAAGCGTTTTTAAATGAAAAGAAAATTACTTCTCCATGAAAAAAAAAAAACAACAATAAAAATAAATTTTAATGAAATCATGAAAGGGGAGGTAAACAAATGTGGAGAGTTCGAGTCGGAGTTGGGGGTCAGGATTTTTTTTTTTTAAAACAGTCTCCAGATCCAAGAATCAGATTATTTTCAACAGATTCTCCACGTGCGGAATTAAGTAAATATATCTTACCAAATTGATTCTGAATATAAAGTTGTGAAACGTGCGCAGGTATAAAAGAGAGTATAGCAACCGGAAACTTACCTGCAAAAAAAAGAAAAAAATTTATATTACAAGGCAGAAATTAAAAAAATAAAAATAAATAATAATTTTATCAACATATATAATTTTAAATACAGTGTAATCCAACTATATTTGGTACAAATAAACTTCAGTTTACATCTGATTTGTCCACCAAGTTTAAGTCAAATGAATGTCCAACAGTTTTTTCGTGATTTTTATTGCAGGATGGTTCATCTACATTTTCCAAAAAGGGAAAGGACTAAACGTAAACCCGCATTTACCTGCTTACAACTGCAGCGATTAGGTTAGGCATGAAGTCAGTTTAAGGTGGGGGAGGGGAGATAATTCAGCTCCCCCGAGTGGGAAACTCTCTGCAAGAGTACAAAAATAGCCAAGAACAGACAGACATGAAATAAGGAGGTAATGCCTGGGAGGGTGCACCTCTAAGGATCGAGCCAGACGATACCTCATCCTAACAAAGGAGCTGATGATTCAGGACAGCCTCTAGGTTACCAGAATCTAAGACGAACCTCGGTTGGTATGACAACTGATCAGAACCAATCAACCCTAAACCAATCAATCTTGTTTTCTATTAATATCAGGGTTGTGTGGGGTCGCTAGCTCAAACGCTTCACCCTGACTGTAGTAATTTTTAAATGTCCGACTCCGACCTAAAAATCTTCTTCAAATCATAATAACTTACATATCTATACAGTTATTGAATGAATTTTTCAAAATCAGACTCAAATAGTAATCCGTCTAACATATTGATATTTGATCAAACTAGCCTATTTTTTCGTTTCTCCATTCGACTGTTATTAGCAGGAATATATTTTATTTCGTATTAGATTCTTTTTGCAAATACTTCCCTTTGAAGCATTTAAAATCCTTAGCAAATCATCATTAAAACATTTGAAAATTTTAGAAGCTATTTAGATCCAAATGATTTTATAAATAATTCAGTCTATAATAAATAGAGAACTAGATTATGTGTAGAAATGCTTATTCTAATTTTCATCAAAATTCATAACATAATTTTGATTCTAGTTAAGCTTAAGGGCTCTTAAGAAATAAGTGAAATTTAGGGAACCTTGCTTTATTGGTGTTTAATGACTATGCATCAAATTCAATGCAAAACTGGGAGGTGACGGTGACCCAGTGGTTAATGGCACAGACTGACAGCCTGAGTGTGCCATGTTCGAATAAATTCGTTCCACAGAAACACTTTCACTTAAGATGTTGGCAACCTTCACGTGGTCCCTCCTGTAAGTACCCGATGTTATTCTAGAAAAAATGTTTAACTAGAAAGATATCAGGGAAACCAATGCCAACAACAGAATCATCTCATTCATACGAAATGAATGAATGCAAAACTGAAATATTTGAATTTTCAAATCAAAGTTTCTTCCCATAGTATCCCCCCCTAAAACCCTTTAAAATTCTCCAAAGAAACTGAAATTTGAGGAATATTTATTAATTGATGTTTAATACCTATTGTTAAAATTTTCACAAAGGGATTTCTCCCCTTTTTGTCCCCTTTGCATAAAACTAAATTAATGTAAATATTGTCACATTACCCACGTTAACAGTTCCAAAATTAATAATGATCGGTATATTAGTTTATGAGTTAATCCTGTACATACAAATATATAAACATACCTAACTTATATATATATATATATATATATATATATATATATATATATAATATTTGTTATTGTTTATTATCTATGTACGTATACGTTTCGCCCTTTTTTAATTAGGACTCATCAGCATAGAGATATGACTATTTACTACCGGTCATGCGATTCGAAACCCCGGATTACAAGTATTTTGCAACTCAAATCCGACGCCTTAACCACACGGCCAATTTTAAATAACGAATAAACGGTGATAATTTTAACACTTTATCGGCGGACTTAACGTCTAGAACGTTCTACTTCTTTAATGGAAGGAACGATGCATTTAAAGCTATATATGTATATACTTTGCCAACTTGCCATCGCTTTGCAAAGCTCGCTACTTGAAAGACTTGAAACATTAATTTAAAATAATAAACGTTTCATTTATAACTTTGTTGTAAACACGAAACAAAATCTTTCTCATTTATTATATAGATAGATATTAATTAACCTTTTGGTAATTTCAATACAAATTTATTCATCTTTTAAATGTGACCGTAAAGTAAGGATAATAATGAAGAAATCACTTTTCCGTTTCACTTGCAATTTACAAATAAATCACATCTTGTTGAAAATCAAGTCATTCCCTCTAAAGAAAACGAACACATTTTAACACAATTGCTAAATATTTGTACAGGAAATGAAAAAATATTGCGAGACAGAACTATTTTTTATATTCAAATCAAAACAATCATTGTCTTAAAAAAAACAATAGCAAACAATAGTTAATTAATAAAATGTTCTTTTTCAAAACCAATATGCAAATTAGTTAACCTTGCGACTGATATCGAATATACATAAGCAATATATAAAAAAGATGGTGTGTCTATTGAGTAAAGTGGAATTAATTTGAAATAGGCAGTTTTGGCCTCAGCGTTAGTGCAAGAAATGGGGTCAACTTTTGCAATTATTCATTTAAATCTATATAAAAACAAAAGTAACACTTCATTGTAATGCACAATACATACATTATATGTAATATATATATATATATATATATATATATATATATATAGAGAGAGAGAGAGAGAGAGAGATAATGTATGTATTGTGTATTACAATGAATTGTTCCTTTTGTTTTTAAAAGTGGACACTCATTTTGAGAGAGTAACATTTTCTTCAATGAATTCTCGAGGAGGCCGCAAGTAGAACTGAAGAGTTCCTGTAAATTATATCAAATAATCTGAATGACGGGATTGTCTATTCAAATTAATTAAAAAAATCTTTTAAATATCCAACAATTTAGGAACATTAAAAAAAACAATTTCATATTATTTTCTTCTTTATTGCCTCTGTAGTCTACGTTTAATCGATATTATTAGTGTGTGTATATATATATATATATAATCCAGGTAGGGTAAAAATCCACAGGGTAGAAATCCAAAGGGAATCAAACCGGGCTTATAAAAGAGTGCTCAATAAAAATATAGAGCTGTATTGTGAATGTTTTTTCTTCCTAGATTTCATCGACCGAGTTGGATCACAAAAAAAAAAAAAACTTCTACCTGATGAGACCTCAGCTCTTGATAGCTGTAGATCAGTAACATCGACATGCCAGTGTAGCAGACTTTGTACATGTTTGAATAAAAATCATTCACTATATATATATATATATATATATATATATATATGATATATCCAAATTTCCTTAAAAAACACTTTATTTGCCTACAATTGTTTCTACCTATCTCAAAAGTAGCTATTTTCATGATATACAAAAACATTATAATCACTTACGAAAAAGGCTTCATCAGTGCATATTAATATATTACCCACAACCAGGTTGAAAAAAAGTTTAAAGTGTATCCATATTCATTTAATTTTTAAAAATCATTTTCACTCAGAACCAAAGGGAGTCGTTTTTTATATTTTATTCTATTTTTTTTTTTCAAAGAGTCTTAACTTAATTGTATTTACTTGTACTTAAAAGTTCCGGATGTACTTTTTCCCTTTTTCCTTCGTAATGTTTATACGAAATTGACAAACCAAAACATTAGTTTATTTTTTCTTTTCATTTTTTTTTTTTACTTCTTTTAATCATTTCTTTACCTTTCTCATAATTTCCCGCCATATTGCTGCTTATCAATCTCACCCTAACCCCTATTGCTGCTTATCAATCTCATACAAATCACTCCCGGTCATATCCCAAATAACTTCAGTAATAATCCGATTAAATCACTAATTTTCTATTTTAATTATCATTATACCCTATTACGTCATTAATCATTATTATAATTGTTGTGAAGTTGTCCAACAGTAAATAATAAATAAAGGAAGTCAAATCGAGGGTTGGTTTAACAAGTGTATTAACAAAGTAAGAAATTGACTAGCTCTTGGCTAGACAGTTACAAGACTGTGCTTTGTCTTCAGTGTCTCTGGTGACTCGCACTATTTATAGTGACAACCGGTGTAGTTTCTCCTGTGTAAGAACGGCCGGTGTAACAATAATGTACAAAAAATACCTAAAAATATCCTTTGCGACAGCTGATGCTGGTCGTTGTCTCATGTCTGCTCTGTCTAGACTTTGCGAAAAAATCATCTCCGGTGATATTCCTCCAAGTGCGAGGAAGCTTCTATTTTCAGCAAATCTGACAGTGTTAAGAAAAAAGGATGGCGGACTACGACCTATTGCTGTTCAAAACACTTTTCGTCCTCTCGCCTCCAAAGTGGCCACACGTCCTGTGATCCACACACTGCCCCCCCCCCAAGCTGTCCCCCATCCAACTTGGTGTCGGAGTCTATCATAGAAGTAAAGCTGCAGTACATGCTGTTAGGGCGTTCATCTAGGACCAACAACAATGGCAGCAGGACCGTTTGCTGGTCGAGTTGGATGTAAGGAATGCTTTTAACTCCATCCGATGAGACCATCTTCTCGAAACATGTCTCCGTCAAACCCCTCCGCTTCATTCTTTGGCCAACACTGACTACGCCAGTTCTTGCACCCTGATTATAGTCGACCACACCCTTGAATCACAGTGTGGTATACAGCAGGATGACCCAATGGGACCCCTTCTTTTTGCCCTGGGAGTCAACGATATCGCTCGTTTAGTGACTACATCTTTGAACATCTGGTATATCGATGATGTAACATTTGGAGGCAGTTGGGCAAATGTTGTTGAGAACCCTTCCAGAATCATCCCAGCCCTTGCTGCAATTGGGCTTGAGGTAAACCCTGCCAAGTCCGAAGTCGTCAATATCGACTGTTCGACAGAATCCTTCTCGGTAGCCGTCTCGCAAATCAGCAAAGTCTTAGATAGGGTTAGCATCACTAATGGAGACAAACTCATAATCTTCGGCTCCCCAATCTTCAAACCAACAATCCAAGCTGACATCGACAAAAGAATTGCCAACTAGTCCAACATGTCATCCCAGATCCTACTGATTGATAAGCATCTGCCAATTTTCCTCTTGCGTAACTGATTCTGTATTCCAATTGTTTTATTTTCGCTACCTAGTGCACCATGTTACCAGTTTCCGGTCGACCTGAGCAGGCTGGATTGCGTAATTCAGGACTCAGCAATGACCATCTGCAATATTAATTTTGATGATGTCGGCTGGTGCCAGGCCACTCTTTCTATCTCCTTTGGTGGACTTGGACTAACAACCGACGTTGCATTGCTGGCCTACACCTCCTCCATCTGCGCAAGTTAGGATCTCGTTGAGAGTATTCTGCACGAAGCATCCGAATCTCCTCTCGACCAATTGATCCATGACATTTCCACCGACTGGAGGGGAGCTGGTCTCATTGTTCCGGAGCAGACAGGAAGACACCCAAGCTGGGACACGATCAGGATAAAGACCAGAGTCGAATCGCTAAGAACATCTTCCGACCAACACCGTCTGGCTTGCCTTCAAGCTGCAAGTTCGCCACACAGCGGTGAGTGGCTAACAGCCTTGCCATCATCGGCTGTCGGTAACCTGGTTGATGATGAGATTCGCTGTAGCTCTGCGCACAGGTTCTAGAGTTTGCAGCAATCACAAGTGCCATTGCGGCCAGCCAGTCGACCTATATGGACTCCACACCCTTTCGTGTAGGCACAGCACGCTCAATGATGTCGTCCGACGAGCACTAGACATTGTTGGCTTCCCGTCGATCCTCGAACCGGTTGGTCTGACGGTGTTTCTCTTTGCAAACGGCAAGTCACTGATATGGGATGCGACTTGTGTCGGCACTTTTGCGCCCTCATCAGTGATAGAATCGGCAACAAACCCTGGGCATGCAGCAGTGTTAGCAGAAAGCAGTCAAAATATGCCAGTCTTCTCAATGTATTTTAACCGATCGCTGCCATGCGTGGCAGCCTTGATCCATTAATGACGCGCAACACCAGAGACAATCGCGAATTGTCTTGGATTTACGATCGCCTCTCTATCATTATTATTTGTGGAAATGCCTTGAATCTGCTCTCGGCCTACCAAGCCAGCCGGACATTCGAAGAAATATATTGACTGTGATACAATTATATATAACTTATCAGGATTTCTTGCCACTGAACTAAACAATGTCCAAGTGACAAATCAGGGATTTATTAATTAATATTTTTAAAATAAATTATAAATAAAAAATAAAAGTTAAAAAAAACAAAAAAAACACTTAATTCAAAGTTATTACTTCCGGTCATATTGTAAATAATTTCAGTAGTAATCTGCTTAAAACATTATTTCCTAACTATTTTTTTAAATTTTAACTACATTTTATGCAATTCTGCTCTTAATATATTTTTTAAAAATACCAAAAAAAACATGTGCTTCAAAATTTATTTCATTAATACTTTTATTAATTTTTAAGATTTATAATTTAAATACTTAATTATTGTAATTATCTATATATTAATACGATAGCGTGTGTGTTCGTGTGTCACGCTTCCGGCAAAACCTCTGCGCATGCGTACCGCACCGAGATTTGGACAAACATTTTAATACAGCTAATTTCAATTAAATTTTCGAGTGTTTTCCTTTAGCGTAACGGTTAGCGACGTAGTATTTTTTACTTCGGCCCGACTGGTTTATAGTTCGATCCCAACCAACCTCTAAAGTTTTTTTCTACATTTCAGTTTTATTTTCAAGAAACATTGCAACTAACAAAAAAAAACGAACACGACACAGTGTAAGTAAAAGTAAAAAAATTATTTATTTATTTTTAGCAAACAATTCCCAACAAGTGGCAATGAATACAATTTTATTATTTATTTTTTGCATTTATTTTTTTTATCACAAAGTACTTTTTTCTGATGCTTTAAAACTTAAAACTATTTTTTGTTTTTTATTTTGGCGTTTTTAAGGGCATTGTCTATTAAATTACGTTAACTGCTTAAAAATTAGTGTATCATTAGTATTTCTTAAAAAGTGAAAACCATTTATTTCCTTTCTTTTGGTTGTAGAGAGGGCCAGTATTATTATTATTATTTTTTTTTTGAACGGATGGCATATCAACCTTTTCTAGTAGATATGCGCAATGTCCATCGTACACGGGTGACTATTTTAACAAATTATGTCACTCTTATCCAGAAGGAGGGGGGTCATAATAAAGCAAGCGTAACTTACAAACAAATAGAGGGTGCTTTGTTACATTAGGACCCGCGCTAACTTTGACGCCGTCGTTAGAGTTACGGTCAGTGTGGCAGACGATAACTTCGTCAACTTTTTCAGTTTTATTTTCAAGAAACATTGCAAATAACAAAAAAACGAACACAATACAGTGTAAATAAATTCAAAAAAATTTTTTTAAATTTATTTTTAGCAAACATTTACCAACAATTGGCAATAAATACAATTTTATTATTTATTTTTTGCATTTATTTTTTTTTATCACCTGGTTAAAAACTACTTGTTGTGTTGCTTAAAACTTAAAACTATTTTTTGTTTTTCATTTTGGCGTTTTTCTCTTTCCTCATGGTGAATTCGGATGGCATATAAACATTGCTCATGTAGCAAATAGGCAAACTAGAGTTCGTAACAAGGTGACTATGCAGGAATTTTATGTATATCGTCTATCTATAAGACGTGACTTCAGTCCAATACACAGTGGTGGAAAACTATTTTAACAATATATAGTCGATGCTTACGTTAAAGTAGAAGGTTGTCGTTTGAAATTCATTGAGAAAATCAAGCACAACTAAGAGTTGCAATGTATTCAGGTTTGATGGATCACCTTGCAAGAAATAATGAAAATGAAGATCCTGGAGTACCTGTCATTTTGCCATCCTCCTTCACAGGGAGCCCACGAAATATGCAACAATGCTACCAAGATGCAATGGCAATAGTTTGCAAGTATGGAAGGCCTGATTTATTTATAACATATACTTGCAATCCAAAATGTTGAGAAGTAACTGAAAACTTACAGCCTCATCAAACAGCACAGAACAGACCAGATTTATTGGCACGAGTTTTCAAACAACATCTTAATGATTTAATGATTGACATAAAGGACAGACATGTACTTGGGGTACCTATTGCTGCGATACATGTAATTGAATTTCAGAAAAGAGGTCTCCCGCATTGTCACATGCTAATCATGCTGCAAGAAGAATATAAAATCAGAACTAGGGAACAAATTGATAATATTGTTTCAGCTGAATTACCATCAGAACATGATCCAGAATTGAGAGAATTAGTGAAAACACTCAAGATTCATGGACCCTGTGGTACATTTAATCCAAATTCAATGTGTATGGTAGAGGGAGAGTGTCAGAAGAAATTTCCAATGTCATATCAGGAGGAGACTATTACAAATGTTTCTGGATATCCTCTTTACAGACGCAGAAATAATGGAGATTCTGTTAGAGTGGGTGTCCATGAGGTTGACTGCAGTTTTGTAGTACCATATAATAAGTATTTACTCAGAAAATATGGTGCTCACATTAATGTAGAGGTGTGTATCTCAGTAAAAAGTGTGAAATATCTTTTCAAATATGTCTATAAAGGACATGATTGCGCAATGATGGAAATAAATATGAATAACAATGAAACTAATGCAAATGAATATAATGAAATTAAGCAATATATTTTGTGTAGATACGTATCTCCGCCTGAAGCATTTTGGCGTTTGTCAGAATACAAAATGCATGGACAGTCACACAGTTTACCGTATCGCCCTCCATTTACCTGACCAGCAACACGTTTATTATAGGCCGGGTGAATAAGGACAAGCTGCTGCCCGCGCAGAAGGACGAGACACGCAATTAACTGCATGGTTCAAACTTAACCAAAGTGACGTGGATGCAAGAGCCCACCTTTATATTGATATTCCTGAATATTATGTATTTAATAAGCAAAGCAACACTTGGACCAGAAGACAACGTCACCGCCAGATTGTAACGAGAATGTACTCTGCCAGTCCTAGAAATGCTGAGAAATTTCATTTAAGGATGCTTCTTCTTCATATACCAGGTGCAACTTCTTTTAATAACCTGAAAACTGTAGGAGGTGAACAATTGCCGACCTTTAAGGATGCCTGTATTCGATTGCAACTGCTTGAAGATGACAACGAACTAGAAATGGCTTTAAGTGAGGCAGCTATATATCAAATGCTACGACAGCTTCTTAACATGTTTGCAATGATTTGTTTATACAATACACCACAAAATGCCTTACAATTATGGAATGATAACAAACACCTTATGATAGAGGACCTTTTACGCAATATGTTGATAATGTTGCAGAGAATATCGCTCTGCATCACATAAACATAATTTTGAATGAAACCGGCATGAATTGTGCGATGCTTGGTCTACCAGAACCAATCTGTGAGCCTCCTGCCATTCAACATATGGAAGAAATTCAAGAAGTTAATCCTGAAATACTAAATACTGAGCAAAGAGGTGTATTTAATAGTGTCATTAACGCTGTTAGTGAACTAGATAGAGGATTGGAGACTAACCATCGACTGTTTTACTTGGATGTACCTGGCGGTTCTGGCAAAACTTTTCTATTCAACATGATTCATGATTACCTGGTGGCTCAAAATGTGGCTGTTAGTACTTCTGCTTGGACAGGTATTGCAGCGACACTATTGAAAAATGGAAAAACATTTCACAGTATCTTCAAACTTCCTGTTCCTTTCACTGAGACAATTACCTGCAATATTCCGCCTAATTCTGACCAAGCAAATATTCTCAAGCAGGTGAAGCTCTTCATTATTGATGAGACGTCGATGATCCCTCGATATGCATTAAATGCCATGTATAATTGTTTACAAGATATTATGAATAATAATAGCATATTTGGTGGTAAAGTCTTCATATTAGGAGGAGACTTCAGGCAAGTTCTGCCTGTGGTTCCTAGAGCTCCACCTGCTGCAGTATTGGATGTATGTCTAAAGAAGTCTCCAATGTGGCACAGTTTTCATCAACTTAAACTCTCTCAGAATATGAGGACTAATGACAACGAACAAGTTTTCTCACAATGGCTCTTACAAATCGGAAATGGTCGCGTGGAAAGTTCACTTGATAACGTTTCTGATGATACTATCGATATCCCAGAACAATGTGTATGCAATGACTCTTTAGTATCAAACATATTCGATAATTGCACCCAAGACGAAATGAAAAGTAGAGTTATTTTGTCACCAGAAAATGCAGATTGCTTGGATATTAATGAAGATATTCTAAGTATACTACCAACTGAGAGCAAAACATATCTAAGTATAGATTCAGTATCATCAGACAATGAAATGGAAGCCAATAATTATCCAATGGAATTCATAAATTCACTTACGCCTTCGGGAATGCCTTCTCATCGTCTCAATCTTAAAGTTGGATCTATTATTATGCTGCTTCGAAACCTGTCAATAACGCAAGGACTATGCAATGGAACGTGTTTAGAAGTATTGGAGCTTCATAACCACAGTATTTTAGCTTCAATCATAAGTGGATCTCATGCTCAGGAGCGATTTTTAATTCCAAGAATTAAACTTAATCCCAGTGACGCAAATATTCCATTTGTTTTGCACAGGACTCAATTTCCCATCCGCCTATCATATTCAATGACCATTAATAAAGCTCAAGGACAAACTTTCGATAAGGTTGGGATCTACCTACCACAACCTTGCTTTACTCATGGACAACTTTATGTAGCCTTCTCAAGAGCAAGGTCTATGAACAGTGTAAGAGTGAAAATTTGTCCTCAGAATAATTCTACTCATGGCCAGAGAAAAGGAATTACTTTCACTAGAAATATTGTATATAAATAAGTTTTGTAAATTGCTTCATGTATTGTTCATTTTTTTAAAGTAATATATAAGTCAAATCTTATCATATTCTATTCAAACATGTATAGGTTAGGAACAAGATAATTAGTACTGAAAACATCATTTCGTGTAATTTACACGGGTTCCGCTAGTTATTATTATTATTATTATTATTGTTATTGTTATTATTATTGTTATTATTGTTATTGTTATTGTTATTATTGTTATTATTATTGTTATTGTTATTGTTATTGTTATTATTATTATTGTTATTATTATTATTATTATTATTATTATCGATTTCAAGGAAATTTTGAATGTTCTCTGGAATAACTATCATTATATTGTATTAAATTATGAGTTCTAGTGGCATCATACACTATTGAGCTACTTAAGTGTGAATTTTAAAAAACATTTTACAAAATACACATTATATATATATATATATATATATATATATATATATATATAAAGTTGTTGCACATCTTTAAGAAAACCTTTGTTTTTTACGATGTGTAAGCATTGGTTGCCACTACTTTGAATATAAGAAGTTGTTGCACATCTTTAAGGAAACGTTTTTTAAAGGTTATTTATAAAATTTATGAAACCAAGAAACGTTTTTTTTTAATATATTTATTAAATGAATAGAATCGTTTTGTTTTATTTTCATAAATATGTGTCTGATACTTTTCACACATATCTACCATGAGGAGTCAACTTCTTGCAATTTAAGGATGGAAAATAAAAACTCTTGGATAAGGCTGTATTACAGTGAAAGTCTCAGATATATATTTATGAGAAAAATATATATGATTCTATTCATTTAATAAATATATATAAGAAAATAAAAGTTTCTTAGTTTCATAAATTCTATAAATATATATATTTATTTCTATGTAAGGCTAGTGGGAGAAAACCCCAGCAGAGTGTTTGATTATTAAGAAAAAAAGAAAAAATAAGAGCATATTTATTTATATATGTAATTACAGAAGATATGGACAACATCGATACCGTCGGTTTCAAATTCAAACAAAGGGGACCTATACTTGGCCTCCTATGCCAGACTCTCTTCAGCCTTATTTACACATCTTCAGGCCTCGACTTCTCTGATGAAGTGGGTGTATGGACACCCAGCAACATCAAAAACAAGAGCTGCCAAAGGGTGGATGATCTCCATGGAAGCCAACAGCCATCGACACTGATGAGAGTAGAAAGTTGACCTTGGGTTTACTTTTGGCAGCTTTGTAAATCTTGCTTTCTCCTACTTTTTTCTTTGAGTCCTCAAATTCAATGTCATGTCCGACTACATTAAAAAAAATGACGATGTTCAAGTGGAAACAAAATGCCTACGCAACAATTAGCCAATCAGTAAAGTAAAACCTTTCTAGGATGTTCACTGTGATCGCCTATAAAAACTAAGACAATCGAACAACCAACTAGATTGAAACATATTGTCACCAACGTGATGACTCCACATCAAAATAATGCATACATTTCCTGCCAGCAGATTCGCACAGCTTTGGATATTGGTGTAAGAAATACTATCTGCTATATTCGCTATGCATGTGAGACTCTCAATCAGACACCAAGCATCAGCATCGCACACATTAACCATTCACATGGAAGGTACAACAACAATATTTAAACAACTTTCTCACATTAAATGTTACATTTTTACGCAATAAATGTTATTATATTTATTATATTTCAACCATAGTTTTATTGCCATTTTGATCATTTATATTTTGAACTTTTATTCTATTTTGTTTGTCGTATAATTTGCAATGGCCTGCGATAGATGGAACAGGTGCTGGGGTTAGAGTGGACCTGAGAGTAATTACAACTAAGGACTAATCTCACACTTTCTAAAGCTCCCAAATTTGGGTCTCACTACCAAATCTAGTTTAAGGTTATACCCAAAACTTCATTAGTTGAGCTCGATCACGAATTAGGAGAGAGGGCATGTTTGAAATAGCTATACTTAAGTAGGGCATTTGGTATCAAAAAGTGGTGGCGTACGAAAGGCATACTGGGGCCTCTGCCTTAATGACCAACCTAGAAGGAAAATGTTAATGGAAGGTTCCGGAGATTCTATTTTATCCGGGAAAATTCATGAGAAGATAGATAAATTGGCATTGTTAATCTTTGTTTAATGTTTGTCCATCCTCCTTAAATCATCTTACAACTATGAAGAATGAATTCGAAGGTGGAAACGCAGTTGCACATGGGTGCAAATGAAGCCACCAGATGTTCACAATGGAAGAGTTTAAAGTTGAGAGGGGGGAAGGCAGTATTTTTATAAAGAACTAGCTGCACTTACCCGGTGTTGCCTGGTACTGTATTTACTTGCAATTTGTTTTGTGTTTCTTATTTTGAAACTATGCTGTTTTTTATTGTTTGTTTTTTTAAATTTTATAATTTCTTCCAATAAAAGGGAAGCAAGTCTTTAATGTACAAAGAAATATACAAAGACAGAATTACTTATCCTTTTTTCCCAAAATATTATTTTTCTCTTTGAAAGGAAAGAAAGTCTGTATTGGACGAATACAGACTTACTTCCCCATTTTAAAAGGATGGAGCTTTTACGAAAATACGTCTGACTGATCTGATCGGATTTGATTATTTTCTGGAAGTAACTAATTCGAACTAAATTTTATTTTTCTTAACATGGACAAACGTTTAACAAAATAAAATGGCTATTCAGAATTAAATATTGATTTTGTAGGAAGATATCGATGACAAAAGTAAAGAATCCGACTAATTTAGTTTTATATATTAGATAAGAACAACATATTTTCAAAAATAAAAGATAAAAAATGTTTTTAAAATGCATTATTGACAATTTGGTTAATATCAAAACGCTTTTAATTTTTTATGTTTCCATTCCAGAAATTCCAATGAAGCAATCATTTCCAAAAATCGAATCCGTGTTCGGAAAAGAAAAGGAAAAAGGTAGAAACTTCGTATGATATGAAGACAAAATTAGTTACGCAAAGGAATTTGAAATATTTGCCATGAGCCTTCATTTCCGAAGATCTGGATGACATTAATTGACTAAAAGCATCAGGTTGTTCCAACAAAAATGGAACATTCCATTATTTATGGGAGGAAGTAAACATACTTTTTTCGTCAACCTGAATGAATATACTTTTTATACTTGAATATGTCTACACGAAAGCCATACTCATAAATTATAGGTATCGCTTTGGTTTACATCTATATTTATATACGACAAAACTCTATGGGTTTCGCTTGGTTGTTTGCACACTGAATGTTTTAGATATTTTAGATCAGTCATGTCCTTCAATTGATGGTTTTTCTTGGCACAATCGGTGCGCTTATATTCCATTCAACTTGTGTGGGATGAACTTTATTGAAAAGTCTAAGGTAAACAATCCACAAGTGTTTTCAGAAATTATGCTTTTGTTTCGTCTTCATTCAATCAAACTTACATTTCATCCGGATTAACTGCTTCTCCCAAATACGACTTCCAAAGAGAAGGTGGCTGCCATTTTTACTCACATCTTATCTACTCCTCCCACCACCAGATTCACCGGGTAATAATTTTACATGGTATAATAATGACACAAATACCACTTATTCCAGAATACTAACATACTCGTTTTATTATTACTGCTTATACATATTAACGGCTTTCTTTTTACATTCACTTTGTATTCTATACATTGTACGATTTACGTAATAAGAAAATAATAGCAATTTCGGGGCTCTACAGAGAAATAAAACTGATACAAATTATTTATTTGGAACTCAAATTTAATTTGAGAATAACAGATTCTGAGATTACACTCATTAAAAAGCGCTTCACATTCACATTCCTGAAAACAAACAAATGTCCGCCAAGATTTTAGACGTCTGCTTCGGTAAGCTTTTTCGATTACGTAAAGAAATTGAAAGAACGGATGAAAGTTATGGTTATGAATTGATTGTTCCTATGGTCATTTGAATGCAACTATAATATATATATATATATATATATATATATATATATATATATATATATATATATATATATATATATCCGTCCCATCACAAAAAAGTCATCAAGTAAAAACTGCCAAATTAAACCATTCTAAGTGTTTAGGGAAAGGGATAAAGCAAATAGCAAGTCAGATACCCCCCCTCCGCTGTCTGAAATGAATTTGGAAACAAATCCTTCACTCTGTTTCTATGAAATTTGTTTTTCCTTTCTTCTTTCTGTACCAATTGATACATTTTTGTTTCGATTTTTTACTTTCCAGTTCAAGACGTTTTCTTTCCTCTTCCTTTTAACTTCACCGATCGAGACGTCATTTTGTATGAATATTAGTGCAAACACTGTCGAAGCATTTTTTCCCCGTCGTCTTTGACGGAAGATGTACACTCGCATATATATATATAAACACACATTGTTTTTTTTTTATAATAAAGTGGAGGATGTTCGAACAGCTATGAGTATTAGTTCCTTTTATTCTTTGCAACAAAAAAAATAAAAATAATAACATCCGACATTTTTGTCACGTCTTTTTTGACAAAAAATGTCGGATTTTATTATTATTTTTTTTGTGACAATCTCCTTTTTGTTATTTCTACCTGATAACTTTTCGGAATTAATTTAATTCTCGTTTGTATTTACAGCCACCGAAAGATTCGAAACCATATGGGGTGGGGGTAGATGAGGGGGGGGGGGGCACGCCCGTGTCTTTGAAATGCTAATACGCAGTACTGCATGCATGCTCCTCCATCTGCAGAAGACAAAGCATCGTAGTACCGATCATGGGAGGATCGGAAATTCTACACGCCATCTTCTTTCACGCGCAATTAACCGACAGCCCCATGATGCCGACTGCATTTCTTCGACATTAATCACAGGTGAATATTGGCATTCACTAATGAAATCACTTTTAAGTGTTGCTATTGTGATGCAATAAGCAAGGAAATCAGGTTTGAACTCCCCCACCCCCGTTCTTTTCTTCTTACAAATATTTGCCTCGTTAAAGACTTCTTTGTCCTACCTTTTAACACTAAACCTTTTGCTCTCCTGTTCAGCGAGCACTTTGTGAAATATTACGGAGAAACATTCGTTCATTTACTTTTCATTTAATTATTATTGAAGCAATTTTTATTTTTATTTTATGAGGATTCAAATAAAGTAAAAATGTCGTCATAGATCTACATTCGGTAAATTCTATTTTTTTTTTGTTTTTACATTTGGTTTTTGTAATTTAACAGAAAATAAATCGTAGCCAAATGTAAACATAGATAAATATTTATTTTATTTAAGCATTGATTAAATAATAAATAAAATAAATAATCTAAAAAATAAACAAATTAGAAAAATACTGAAGTCATCAAAATATGTAAAAAAAATACTCAACTCATCAAAATATGTAAAAAATACTCAACTCATCAAAATATGTAAAAAAATACTCAACTCATCAAAATATGTAAAAAAATACTCAACTCATCAAAATATGTAAAAAATACTCAACTCATCAAAATATGTAAAAAATACTCAACTCATCAAAATATGTAAAAAATACTCAACTCATCAAAATATGTAAAAAATACTCAACTCATCAAAATATGTAAAAAATACTCAACTCATCAAAATATGTAAAAAATACTCAACTCATCAAAATATGTAAAAAATACTCAACTCATCAGAACATCATATAATTTTAAATGTGGATAAAACTTTTTCTTTACACATTTATTTCATAGTTTAAATAAAATTAAATATGGCCTAAATGACATATTAATTACTATTGTTACTGTAACCATCGACCAAGTGAAGAGTTTATCAGGTATGTGTATGCATTGTGATGATGTATGGAAGTAAAACCTGGTCAGTGAGGATGAAGATATGTGTTGCACGGAGAGAAATGATGAGAATTATACGATGAATATGTAATATGAGTCTTAAAGACAAGCTTAGATCTGATGAGCTTAGAAGAAGAGTAAATTTGAACAATATAGGGAAATGTGTGACCTCAGAGAAAGATTAGATCTGGGCAATATAGGGAGATGTGTGCAAAACAGGAGACTTTGATGGTATGGTCACATTGAAACAATGGATGAGAGTTCTTGGGTGAGTAGATGTAGAACAGTTGAGGTAGAAAGGTCAGTTTACAGGGGAAGGCCAAAGAAAACATGTGATGAAGTGATAAGAATGGACTTGAGAGAAAGATGCATAAATAAAGACCTGGCCAGAGATAGGTTACTTTGGAAGTCAATTTCAACCAACTCACCAACCATGAGGCTCGAACACGAGATCTTCAGTTACCACTGACTGTGAAAGTCCAATGTCTTAGTCGACTTGACAGTTGATATAATGTAAGAGAAACTTTACATATTTAATCATGCTAATCTGTTTCAATCGAAGATTAAATTCCGTTTGGAATTAGATTACATTAGAGTGCTCTCTCCTCGGGAAGCGAATATATCCACACACACACACGAACAAGTTAAAAGACATTTGTAAGAATCTAAAAAAAATTCACATGTCAATTTTTCGGAACTCAAACAGACTCATTTACACAGCACTTTTTTCTAGTCTTTCTATATATAAAGTTAGGCATGTGTATATGTTATCGTACCTTACCAATACGGACTACTCGAACTCTTCCACTCACCATAAATACTGGGAGCACCTGCTTCTCAGTGTTGGAACCACACCAGTCTATATTGGCGGTCAAGACTGATGTACAACCACTTTTGTTCTCTGTTGTATTATATTTTTTTAAATACTTGTTTTCTCTAAACTCTGAGTTTGTGTTTTACTTCCGAACCCTTTACAGGGCAACAACAGTATATATTTATATATCTATGTACAGGGTAATCTTCTAAACTAATGAACGGATCATTATGAATTTTGGAATATATATTCTCGGCAACACAGTGAGTAACATGGGTACATTATTTTTTTTATATATAAATGTTAACATTTAGTGGGTTCATATAAGTTTTTTGGTTTTTTTAATGAACCGATCATTATGAATTTTGAAATATATATTCTCACTAACCCAGTGAGTAATGTGGGCACATCATATTGTTCTTGTAAAATTTACAAGTTAGGGGGTGCATGCATCCAAACTCGCCCCCCTCCCTCTCCAAGCTTTTAAAATAAGTTAGATACAAAAACTTTTATAGAGAAAAGAATTGCTCTACATCAAATTTTTAGTTATATTGAGTAATAGATTTTTAAAAGGATTTGTGCGCACGCATGAGCGTCAATAATATGTATATGCTGGGTAAAATCATAAACTATGGAACTATTGAATATTTTAGGCAACAGGGTGAGTAACATAGACACATTTTTTTTTTTCTTGTAAACTTTATCATTTAGGAGGGAAGGAGCACCACAAACCGTACCATTACCCCCAAAGAACGAAAAACCATTAAAATTTATAACTAATGCTATATTTATAACTCATACTCGTCCTGGGACGGATATTCTACTAGTATATCTATGTATGTATGTATGTATGTATGGGTACTTAAGCTTTTTTTTTTTTCAATGCAACTTTTATTCCTTTATAATTTTATTGCTAGCTACCATATCGCAGAATGGTTCTTGAGTGTAGTGCTTGGATTGTATTATTATTATTGCTATAATTAATGTTATTTGATATGCAAATTACCATATCACCCGGTAGTCTTAAGGGTAATATATTATTATTATTATTTATGTATATATTAGTGAAATTTAAGCTGAATTATTTCTACACTTGATTATACCATCGGAGAGCCATGAATATTATAACTGTCCTGTTTTTAAATCTCTGAAACAGTTACATGGTAAACAGCTGATGATCCCCGTTTTTATATTTCGCACTTAAGTTAAGGTCCCCTGCTTTTTTTGTTTTTTTTCATTGTTAGATACTTGAACCCCCCCCCCCCCCTTTTTATTCATGACTTTTCCAACGAATGCTAAGTCTGCGATATCTTGGATTTAGTTAGTTTCTCTGGGAATTTAAACTGCATTTTCCTTTTTGTTTAAAATGACTCAAAGCTTCTTTAGACTAATACATATATATATATAAGAAATATGTGTATATAAAATACACATGCAGATCGGTAGAAAATGACCGGACCAATTCAATGGCAAGCAAAATGGTAAAACAAAGAAATCTGTTGAGACGGAAATGTCATCTGATTAATTAGAAAGAATAACCGACTCGTCGAGAGAATTGTTGCATGATTATGTTCAGTTTTCTTTTTTTCGTTTGTTTTTTCATTGAAGACAAAAGAAACATTTTTTTTAGGATAATTTTCTCGGCCTCATACAGACAAAGGAAGAAACCAAAAAAGGGGCATTCAAAAGATTTTTCTTGTTTTATTTCTAAAATTTGCTTGGTCATGAAGAAAATGAAAAAAAAAAGAAAAGATTTATGTACTTTTTGTGTCTTTGCACGTTGAAGAGTTCCATCATTTTGCTTTTCTACACACACATTTATCGCAATTTCGCTCTTGTTTCTCCTTTGCAAAACAAAAATGCAAGTAAGAAGTCTCCGGCTACAATGGAGAAAATAAGTATTTCATCTGCTGCTGATTTTCTGTGTTTGACACCTCGCAAATTAGGAATGGTCTTTAATTTTCATTAAAAAATCAATTCTAGAAAATGACATATTTATTTTTGAAAATTTAGCTGTGTTTTGATTGACCAAATAAATATTTCAACCCCTACCAACCAGCAATGATTCAGGCCCCACAGACTGATTATGTGAACAGGAGGCATATTGACTAGTTCTATTACTCAATTAGTACTCCTAATCAAATACTCATTCACTGCATAAAACACACTAGTTCACAGAATCCTTCAGTTGATCAGAATCTCTTTACAATGGGCAAGGCAAAAGAATTGTCTCAGGAGATCTGCGGCAAAATTGTATACCTGAACAAGACTAGAATGGGCTACAGCACGATTGGTAAGCAACTAGGTAAGAAGGAGTCAAATGTTGGTGCGATATGAAAATGGAAGAAACACCAATTGACTATTAACCCCCTCAGTCTAGGGCTCCATGCAAGATCTTTCAACGTGGAGTGAACCTGATAATGTGAAAACTGAGGGAAAAACTCAGAACTACACGGCAAGACCATGTTGATCATCTCAAGGCAGCTAGGACTACAGTCACGAAGAAGACTATTAATAATGCACTATGTTGTCGTGGACTGAAATCGTGTAGTGACTGCAAAGTTCCCCTATGCAAGAAGGCACATGTAGAAACCTATCTGAAGTTTGGAATTGAGCACTTGGCTGATTCAGAGAAGGGTTGGGAGAAAGTGCTGTGGTTAGAAGAGACTAAACTTGAGCTTTTTGCCATAAACTCGATTCACTGTGTTTGGAGGGAGAAAAAAATGGACCCAAGAACACGATCACAACTATTAAGCATTGTGGTGGAAACATTATGTTTTTGGGACTATTTCTCTGCTAAGGGGACAGAACAGCTACACTTGGTCGAGGGAAATTGGATGGGGCTAAGTACAGAGAAATCTTGAGTGAACACCTCCTTGCCTCAATCAGCACACTGAAGATCTAACTGTAACGACATTCACTCAGAGTGGGTTGAGCCGGCTCCAAATGAGTTCACCGTATCTTACGTCAAGGTGGTCCATTCCCGGTTCCAACGTTGAACACCAAAAACCGTGTGTGTGTGTGGGGGGGGGGGTGCAGCTGTCCTCACTGTTCCTATCTAAGTTTTCAGTTGTCCGCCTCTGCGCTTCTAGCCGACGGGTGTGATTGAGGCTACCAACTTGGGGTATAGGAGTATGTGTAGTGGAAGTACCTTACAAGACTCCTCACCAGCTGTATCCTAATAGTGTCAGAATATGTGGTCATGCCTGGTTCACATGCATACTCTAAATCTTTCATGTGTTGCTCCAAGCGCCATACCCTGGTAAACCATTTCAGCTGGCGGGCTAAACCTCATGAAAATACCTGCTGCCTTGTAGGTTTTGTCTGTAGAATAGCAAAGGCTAGACCCACCGCTTAAAACTGGGGTTGATGACAAAAATTCCATAGCATCTGCTTTGGAATTGACGGCTTCTGGCCGCTTGTACCTCTGCGGAGACTCTACAGCAAGTGCAAGCATCTGAAAATCTAAGGATTGTCTGCTTCTGCAACTGGCGGCTTCTGGTTGCCAGTCTCTCTATGTCTGTGCATAATCTGCGGCATGAACGGGTATATAACCTGCCTCTGGGTTAACAATCGTAGCCTATGAATACAGACGAGAACTGTTTTTTGTAGTAATCAGTCTAATCTCACGACACTCCAAATGACTTAGTCTACATACAATTCTACGATTTAGATTGAAGATAGGTCGTGGTTGGATGTTCCAATGACACAAAGCATACGGCTAAGGCAACAAAGGAGTGGCTCAAGAAGCACATTATGGTAATAGAGTAGCCTGGTCAGTCGCCGGACCTTAATCCTTTAGAGAATCTGTAGACAGAGCTGCAACTTAGAGTTGCCGAATGACAGCCTACAAACCTTAAGGATTTGAAGAGGATCTGCAAAGAAAAGTGGATCGAAATCCCCTTACGTCTGGCTGCTTCTTCATCAAGTACTGAGTTATGTTTTGCTATGGCGTGAAACACTCATTTTTTTTAATAAAATACAAATAAATGTTCAAAAATTAATATGTGATCTCCTAGAATTTTTTTCTCTCTCTCACTTTACCCATAAAAGTATAGACTGTTCCTATTTTTGTAAAGTGGCAAACTCAGAAAATCAGTCGGGAATGAAATACCTATTTTTACCCACATATATATAAATATGTACATATATATAAATATGTACATATTTATATATATATGTGGGCGCTCCTGTAAGCGGGTGACCTCACAATTATCAACACTTCACTCTAAGCTCTAGTTGAGAAAATCAACTCCTAGTATGGAGGGCAAAGGCCTCCGCATCAATATGACTAAGACAAAGGTAATGATTGCTGGTCCCAGCATGAACTCCATGAGAAGATCAGGAAAGTTCCCTTGCGTGGTCTACCTGAGTGGTACAGGGAGAAACTGCATCTTCTGTCCAGTCTGTTCTTACTGGGTCCACAAAAGATACAGTGAAATCAGTGGCCTACTCCGACCGGATCAGCAATACAGGTGTTCTCGCTGTGTGGGCACAGCTAAACCAATAGATAGTAGGACAGTGAAAGTGGTCGCGGTTGAATATAACAAACTGGAAGCTGTAGCCGAGTTCTGCTACGTAGGTGACTCCCTTTCAGTCGATGGTGGTTGTGAGACTGCTGCCATTACCTGATGCAAGTCTGTCCAGAGGAGCTTTAGAGAACTCCTGCCCATCTTAACAAATAAGCATCTTGTGATCACGACTAGAGGGAAGGTGTACACCAGCTGTGTAAGGAGTGTCATGCTTTATGTCTCCGAAACATGGGCTGCATCGGCGAGCACTCTTAAGAGACTGCTGCGCAACGAAAGAACCATGATTAGATGGATCTGCCATGTCAAGCCGGAAAATGACACTCACCTCGAGACTCTTATCTCTAAGCTTGGTATAAAAGAAATATCTGATGTCCTTAAGCTTGGCAGGATGAGATGGCTTGGCCATGTCAAGCATAACTCCAGCTGGATCTCCTGTGTCAGAGACATATCCATCGCATCAAGTCGGTACGCTGGAAGACCAAAGCTCTCTTGGGATGAACTATGTAAATGCGACCATGCAGTACTGGGGATTGCACACTTTGATCCTCACGACCGCCGAGTCTGAAGAGGAAGACTTTGATCAAAACTGACAGACAGCCCCCACCCTCTTACAGAGGACTAATCAAAATCCTGTTAAAAATAAATCCGATAAATCTGATGATGATGATGATGATGATGATGATGATGATGATGATGATGATGATGATGATGATATATAAATGACTATGCGTTAAAGTAAACAACAAACTTTCCCGGGAATTACACATTTATCTCAATTGCACTTTTGTTTCTCATTAGAAAAGCCAGGTAGGCAATCTAATGGTGTCGGTTAGTTTAAGTTGTTTTAAATAATGGTTATTTCTTTTTGGTTGTAGTTTAATCGTTCAAGGACTTACTGTCTTG
Source organism: Sepiola atlantica (assembly GCA_963556195.1). Taxonomy (NCBI): domain Eukaryota; kingdom Metazoa; phylum Mollusca; class Cephalopoda; order Sepiida; family Sepiolidae; genus Sepiola; species Sepiola atlantica. Next base: position 10,141,840 of record OY744516.1, on the reverse strand, counting down.
CAGGGTTAAAAGGGCATATCATAGACGTGGGAACAGAAGAAAGAATAGAGAAACATGGCGTCACATGTTCAAGGGAGGATGGGATTATTCTGAGAGAGGATAGTTTAGTTTGGAAGAAGCAGCTGAACTGAGAAGACACATTTTTAAAATTATCCAACAAAACGGTAAATAATTAAGCAATGTGCTTAAACCATAAGTAACTCTCTCCTCCCCCCCCCCTTTTCTAACTTTTCAGCTATGAGACGATCATGGTTGAATAAATCCTTAACTCTTCTAAGAACTTATTTGAATTAATTGAATACATTTATTAAGAAAGTATGTCAAATGTTTTTTGTTGCAGCTAACTGAGTTAGCTTTGGTCCTGCGAGGAAGACAATGCATGCACACACACATGCATGACAATGCCAGCCAGCAAGAAGGTATGTTTTTAAGTTGATTGAAATATTAATGATTAAATGAATTTTTAAAACTTAATGATTATGTAGGGTCATTTTGATGCCTATATAAAACAGAAAAATCAGAGCGACCAGCCATCATGAACAAGACAAAGATATAAAGATCGGCCAAGAAGTATTTGTCTAACTTTCATGAACTTTTAAAGCATCAAGCTCAGATTAGGAAAAAGAAATAATAGATCCAACCTTCATGATAGAATAATATTTGATCAGTTTAAACTAGAGAAATTGATATGTGTCAGCTTGGTTGGGGTTTGTTGTGCTGGAAATGTGGACGAACTGTATTTTTCCACACCCAGATTTATTTAAAGTTTAAATGGAGGGGGGGGGTATATGCAGAAAGAGAGGAGGGAAGAAAAGGGGAAGGTGATGGAGAATAAACCACACCTTAATACAGGATACGCCCTCTCCACCCACGCACCCCCTAAAAATAATACATGACCCACTCCCGTTTGGGCACTACCCTGATTTGGGCTTTGATGGCCTTCTGCAGTTCAAGAATTTTTTTTTTCTTTTTTAGTAATGAGTTACCACTTCTGAAGGCTAAAAGCCACTTGAGGATAAGGGTTAATGAAATGAATAGATTAAGAGATGAATGAGGCATACGAAAGAAGAAAGGAAAGTTCTTTGGAGTTGTGGTAGCAAGAAGAGTTCTGGTGTGAATGAAGGAGAAACCAGAGTTTAAATCTTAGTAAAGCACCTTCCATGGAAATAACAATAGAGCAGAGGAAGACTAGCAACATCTTTTCTGTGATTGTTTTTATAGACATTATCTTTCAGATAACCCCACTGATAAAAATCTGGGGTGGTGCTATTAAGAGGTGGTAGGTGCAAAGCCCATCCAGGATCAGACCTCATACTGATGAGACGATCACCAAAGTGTTCCTGCAGCCATTCCAACTAGTCATTTGAAGTGTGGGGAATTGCTCCATCCTGCTGCAACCCTCACATCCCTCACATCCCTCACAACGTCACTTCTTCGTCTGCCCCAAACTTCCTAACAACCATTAGCTAATGCTCAATATTGATCAACGCAGAGGTGAACATTTGGGGCATATCATTGAATGGCGATAAAACAGACTGTTGGACATTCATGACTGAAACTTGGTGGACAAGTTAGAAAAGAACATTAAGTGAAGTTTATTTCTAGCAAATATTGCTGGATTTCAAAAAGGATTGTGAATAATTTTAAAAAAATAAAAAGGTGGAAACCTGAATTAGTTTCGTTTGTTATATCACATTGAGAAACATTGGTTCTTGTTGGATCACCAAAGTTAAGCAAGGTTAAGATTGGTCAGTACTTAGATGGGTGACCTTAATAGATTTGTTGAACCCTTTTAAGTAAGGAGGTATGTTGCAGAAAACAGTGAAAATAACTTTTTTAAAAAGAGAGAGCAGGGATAGGACATTACTTCAATTTATCTGCAGCTTCAGATTGAAAAATGGAGAGCATCAAAACGTATTATGGACGGTATATATGTTCAAGACCCCTTCTGTAATCTTGAAATAAACACCAGTACACAAATATGATCCAGCCATAACCTAACATTACTTACAAACTCATGTCCAATACTGATTATCGATTAGTTGCCTACCATTACTATTGATAACTGGTTAATGGATGGTTTACTAGTATAATTTTTAACAAAAATGGCATAACAACGGAGGAAGACACCAAACGCAATTTCCACAGCTTGCCGTTATTAGAGGCCAAAATCTACAAACTGATTTCAAACAAACATGAACAAATATCAAAACACTAAAAATGTGTAATATTTCAAGAAACTTTAAATTTCAATTTATTTTATTTCAAGAATTACACGAGAACTTTGTCATCTTTAATGGTTGTATTTCGTTTTAATAAAAAAGTTTTCCGATTATTATTATTATTATTATTATTATATTATAAATGTATTTAGCTTTTTTTTTTCTCAATTCATATTAATGGTGCGGCAAATTAAAAATAATACATTTAGTTGTCCATAAAGTTAAAAGGGTTGGGATCTAGTATACTTATAAATAAAATAAAAATTAATTATGTATTGATAAAAATTAATTACGTATTAATTAAAAATAAATAAATTTTGTATATATAAAATAAAAATTAATGGCGTATTAATGAAAAAAAATTAAGTATTAATTAAATAAAACTTAATATCGTATTAATAAAATAAAACTTAATATCGTATTAATAAAATAAAAATTAATTACGTATCAATGAAATAAAAATGAATTACGCATCAATGAAATAAAAATGAATTACGTATCAATGAAATAAAAATGAATTACGTATCAATAAAATAAAAATAATTTCATATTAATAAAATTAAAAATAATTTCATATTAATAAAATTAAAAATAATTTCATATTAATAAAATTAAAAATAATTTCATATTAATAAAATTAAAAATAATTTCATATCAATAAAATTAAAAATAATTTCATATCAATAAAATTAAAAATAATTTCATATCAATAAAATTAAAAATAATTTCATATCAATAAAATTAAAAATAATTTCATATCAATAAAATTAAAAATAATTTCATATCAATAAAATTAAAAATAATTTCATATCAATAAAATTAAAAATAATTTCATATCAATAAAATTAAAAATAATTTCATATCAATAAAATTAAAAATAATTTCATATCAATAAAATTAAAAATAATTTCATATCAATAAAATTAAAAATAATTTCATATCAATAAAATTAAAAATAATTTCATATCAATAAAATTAAAAATAATTTCATATCAATAAAATTAAAAATAATTTCATATCAATAAAATTAAAAATAATTTCATATCAATAAAATTAAAAATAATTTCATATTAATAAAATTAAAAATAATTTCATATTAATAAAATTAAAAATAATTTCATATTGATAAAATTAAAAATAATTTCATATTAATAAAATTAAAAATAATTTCATATTAACAATCAGAAGAATTTTATTTTATTATTATATAAATGAATTTACCTTTTCTTTCTAAATTCATATTAGTGGCTCACCAAATTTAATATTATACAATAAAAATCTGTCCAGAGATAGTTTAGTTTGGAATTCAATTTCTAAAAGCCGTTAAACCGAATACGATGATGACGATGGTTCATTAAATTCAAAAGGCTGCCGACCACTGGTCTAAACTATCAAGTCTTGGTAGGAAAATTAAGAAGGAAAACCCTGAAATAACACTAGTCTTTCTCTGCTCATATCAGCATTGATTTTGGTCATCGTGGATTTCTTATTGTCATTGGACTGAACGAATACGGAGCTGGAAGAAGTTGGAGATTACGTAACAGTAGCTTAACTATAAACTCTTGAGACAGGAGGAAAGCAACAATGAATGACGTTTTAAAAAGAAGAACAAAAATTGGAATTCTAAACGAATATGAGCGTTGGCATTTTATAAAACATTTACTGGCTGAAAGAGTCGCATAAAGTGTTGAGGGAAGAAAAAGCAGAAACCATGTCAAAAACTGAGGGTAACAGGATAGGTCACTTAGTGGAATTGGTATCTTAGATACATTTTTGGTATTCTTAAATGGTAGCTTGACATTTTAACTAGTCACACTTCCATTCATTGCCTGTTTAGTGATTTAGTTCATAAGTCTTTCTTGCTTTTGGGTTTTTTTATGTTCATTTTTATTTATGCTGTTTGTCGGGGAAAAATATTCCATCAAATATTGTTTAAGTGAATACGAATAAGTGTCATTTGTAAAATTTCACAGGAATTGATTAATTAATAATTGATTTAAAATAGCTAATTAAAAATAAAAATGTTATGAATAAATTATTGAGTAAAAAAACAGCATGCTTATATAGAAATATATAATAAACATATACACATACCTAACTTGATATAAATAGAGACTAGCCGAAAGATTTCAAACATAACTCAATCCCATAACTACGGTATATTTTAGCATGTGTTAAACTATATAGGAAAAAAACCTTGACTAATTCAAATTTAATATATAAAGTTAGGTATGTTTATATGTTCATATATTTGTATGTACATGATTCACTCCTGAATCGATCATTATGAATTTTGGAACACAGCTGCTAGGTGTAAGGGTGGCTAATGTGGGTTATATTTAGTTTACTTTAGTTTTATGCAAAAGAGGTAAAAAGAAGGTGAGAGGTCTTAGTGAAAATTCAGATACCTCCAATTTTTGTGAAATTTAACAATAGGTATTAGACATCAATTAATAAATATTCCCCAAATTTCAGTAAGTATTTTAAAAGGGTTTGTAGGGGGGCATAATATTGCCCCCCCCCCCCATTTGAAAACTCAAATATATAAGCATTGCATTAAATTTGATCCATTGTGGTTAGACACCAATGAAGCAAGATCCCCTGAATTTCAATTTGTTTGGTTTGGTTTGTTTTATGGCATATCCACCATTTGTGGATTATTTAATGCCGAATAAAGTTGTCAAATATGATTCTATAGGAAGGATAATTATTTATATTCCTAGAATACATTACTCTACAACTTATCACTGTGGCTAGATGTAGAAATAGCAAGACTCAAAATCCAGACGCATATGACCACTGGCTCAATATGTTCTACTAACTGAGCTATCTGCTATTAGAAGTGGAAGAAATTATCATGTTTAACTGAAATTATTTGCTTACATTTTTTGTATAATACTGATAACCAAAAGGACTCGATTCTTGTTACAAAAGATTATTGCTTTTATGTTAAGTAAATACCAACTGTCCTCCACCACCGGATATATGTGTATATGTTAGATTATGGATGATGGGTACACTAGTATGAATTTTGACACATGTTACGATGACTCGCCTGTACGTAAAACAACAATGTTCCTAGAGTATATTATGGACCAATCTGCCATGAGAGTTAAATTTGACAAGATGAGGTCAGACTCAAAGTGATATGAACTCATCCCCGGACATGACGTCACGGAGAATAGAGCAAACTAAGAAAGATTAGATTTAGAGTCAGATCGTTGTTGAAATTAGAAGCGGATGGTCATTCAAAAACATGTCTTAAAAACTACAAAACTTTGAGAATCGGCCATGTGCTGGGCGTCAAGCTGCCTGTCTATCCATATATCTATAGTTAAGTTTAGTATATAACTGTCTCTATCCTTTATAATTTAAGTGAAATTGTACTTGTAAAACGTTGAATATTTCTTTCTAAAATAAATCTCCAATTACGAGTCTGTCTTGTATCTTAATTTGTCTTATATGCACAACAATGTTATTCAAACAGGATCCTAGCCACAGCGACAACGAGAAGATACGTAGCAGCAGAGATGATCCGGCCATGAAAAAAGAAAGGAACAACGAAGAAACTAGATGACGGCGAGGAACAAGGAACTATGCAACTCGTATTTGACACAGCTACGGAGAAAGAACTATGCAACACAACCATAATTTAATATCAAAGAGAAGAAAAAGTTATGCTCGCATACGAGTCAAAAAAGAAAGTAAAAGATTATGTAACACAATATTTGTCGATTACGAGTAAAAATAAGGAAGAAACGATGGATAATCCATGAGCAAACCAACACAATTTGCACTTAATTAAAAGGCCTACATAACACGTGCTTATACATTTATATTTACACATAAATACATATATGCACATAAACATTATATATATATATATATATATATATATAACACATATATTGTACATATATATATATATATATATATAAACACATATTGTACATATATATATATATAAACACATATATTGTACACATATATATATATATATATATATAAACACATATATTGTACATATATATATATATATATATAAACACATATATTGTACATATATATATATATATATAAACACATATATTGTACATATATATATATATATATATATATAAACACATATATTGTACATATATATATATATATATATATATAAACACATATATTGTACATATATATATATATAAACACATATATTGTACATATATATATATAAACACATATATTGTACATATATATATATATATATATATATATATATATAAACACATATATTGTACATATATATATATATATAAACACATATATTGTACATATATATATATATATAAACACATATATTGTACATATATATATATATATATAAACACATATATTGTACATATATATATATATATATAAACACATATATTGTACATATATATATATATATATATATATATATATATATATAAACACATATATTGTACATATATATATATATATATATAAACACATATATTGTACATATATATATATATATATATATAAACACATATATTGTACATATATACACACATAAACACATACACAAACACATATATATTTATAAATATATAGTCAATACCATTGCAAAAGCGGATATTGGTGATTGTTGAATGTCAATACCATTGAACCCTGTTGACAATGGTGCCATCGATTTCTATGGTAAAAACGCAAATAGGTTCGGCAGAGTCAGTTATTATTTTCCATTCAGGCCATCGGGATTTTCAATGTCGAGAGGAAATATTAAGTGTAAACTGTGACAGTATTTTGGTTGGGAAAAGATGTTGTATTTGAATGAAAGCCAAGAATCAGGTCAGGATTTATTGACGAGATCGGAGGTGGGGGGGTCAAAAATGGAAAAGAAAGAAAAAAAATGAAAAATAGAAATAAATAAAAAAAAAATTTAAAATGTGAAAAATAGAAATGAAAAAAGGTGAAAAAAATAAAATGAAATTCATTAACAAAAGAAAAAAACGAAAAATACATTTGAAAATCATCCACCAAATGAAAACAAAAGGGGTCTGCACGAAGAGTCTATTGTAAAGCAAGGGCTGCACAATCACAACCGCACCTCTCCATTGGTAAAAAATAGTTCAAGATGACTGGAAACAATGCCGGAATAGAGAGAAAGATAAAATGCTTTATCAACAGGAAAAAAGACGAAGCAATCGAAAACAAAATAATATCCTGTGGCACCAGGAGGGGGCGCAGTACTGCCGTAGCCACTGAAACTCTATTAGCACCCTTGGTTAGCGGCTGATGAATCAGGATATAGCACATGCAATCTCAAATTGTATCAATAAAAAAAAGTCCTACCCGACCAGAGTACCCCCCTGGGGGAGATGGTTTTACTCACCTACCGGCCTTGTGCCACACCTTGCTGCAGTTGAAAGCAAGTAAATATTGGTTTAGGAACAGAAATAGAAATTTATATTTTTCGTTTCAATAAATAATCGATTAATCTAATATATAAAGTTTTTTGTTCGATTCTCGGAGTTTGTCACCAATAGCAATTAATCTGATGAATCAATATTTGATTCTGACTAGCCAATTTAAAAAAAAATTTAAACTAGATCTATGTTCTTTTTCCTTTGTACAAAAATGTATTTCACTTCAGTTTCTTTTGATTAAAACATAATTTGGAAATTTTTATCATTCGAATTTTTCACTAATCACCTTCACATCTTCACTAGCTTACATTCTTCATAAAAATAAATTCTACATTCTCTATCTATGACAGCTTTAACATAAACAATTACATATGTTTACAGAATATATTGATTTATTTGTTCACCTTATTTATATAGCACAATAGTAGATAGAAACAATTTTCTTTATTACATTGTTTTATAATCTGATCTATATGCAATTACATAAGCGGCTTTTTGGTCTCATGGATGAACATATTCCTGATTATGGTAAGTCTACCATTATCTCTTTAAATACTTTTTCCGTAATTACTTTTAACATGGCTTCCTTGTAAACAAATACATGCAGTACTACTAGTGTTTTCAAAGTAAATCCAACCTCTTTTACACACAAAGAAAACGCTATTAAAGGAACTCAAGATAGGGCTAAATGAATATTAAATTTAATAAAATCTTTAAACGCACTGACAAATTTCTGTGACAAAAGAGAGAGAAAAAGGGAGATAGAAAAGAAAGAAAGAGGATGACGATACACAATTGTTTTATGTGAATTCTTTCATTAGTGTGTTCGTATTTGTTGCTTGGCTGTTACAAACGAGTGGCAGTTGGCCAGCTGAGGATGGTTGCTATAGAAACTGGTAGTGTGTACACAATCAAACGATAATTTGGATTGGAATGGTTTTCTTTGCACATTTGTTTTGACGAGTTATTCTTCGCTTGTTGATTCCCAGACTTTTTGCACTTGGATCAAAGTGTAGTATCTTTTCTCTGCTTGGTAAAAAGAGGATGCAATTTTTTTTAATGTATTGTGGTTTCTTTGGAAAAAATCAGTCATTTTGATGTGTTATTTTAGAAAATGAAAATCATATTTAAAATAATTTATTAAAGAAAATTACTTAAATAATTAAATTAATTTCAATAGAATGCATTTTGGTTTCTGAGAAAATAAATCAGTCTTTTTTACTGGCTTTAAATTTCTTAGCTATTCCTCAAGTTAAAACATTATTAACTTAACTCCCGGGCTATGCCGGGTAGGAACAGCTAGCAGTAAGTAAAAAAATAATGTGTAAGTCACGTACAGGCGAGAAATACACATGCACGCAAGAAGTGGTCATGTTAATATAAATTGATGCGTATGTGCATTAATGTGTGTGCATACATATGTGTGAGCGTAAGCTATCATTCACTACTAGAAATAAACTAACAGCAGAAGCTGAATACTGATTGTTGTTGTTGTTGTTGTTGTTACCACGTTTACGCGGGAATATATGGTTTTAGTTCTAAAAATACATCTGAAAGCTTCACATGTTTTATACTTTTCCTTCTCTTGATTTAAAGCTTGCATTTCATTTGCTGCCACATCGTTCTACATTGAATGGAGCGGTGGGTTATTCACAAAATCTCAGGAACTCAACAGGTTATGGGCCCAGTAATTCAACCAGTTATGGGTTCAGTAACTCCACAGGTCACACAATAACATTAAAATGGTTGACTTGTTTATGAAAAAATTGAAATGCATCCTGGTGGATTTAATTTCGGAATTAAATTATTTGTATTAGAGCATACCCCCCCCCCCCATTACTCCGCTAAAAAAAAAAATGCGAGTTGTACTGAAAAAACAAAAAAGTTTTATCACTTAAGATGATGGAATACATTCATATCTTTGAGTGCGTTCCATAGTAGTATTCATCTTTCATTTTATATAGCCTAACACAACGCATGTCTAGACAGGACTGACAAAAAATGTCATGGGCGTCTGCGTGCAACTGGTGGGCTATTTTTTTTTTTTTTTGTAAAACACATTTTCCAATTTGTAGCAGGCCTCTTCTACAAACGATCCAATTATTTTTTTGTAAATAGGGTATTTTAAAGCTTGTTTTCGTACTTTATGATTTTTCATTTCAATAAATATTCAATTTGTAGTAAATAAATAAAAACTTATATTGTGTAAGTCATGAAGATGCGGGAAACACAGACACATGAGAAGTGGTTACCTAGGGACCTGCCAAGGCAACCACAGAGTAATGTCACGTCATTGATATGTGCATACTTTGAAAATATGCATGGATTCAATTTTAGATATTTTTTATTTATTGTGTTTTTAAATGTCCCCAAAATAAAGTTTTATTCAGAGGAAGTTGTTTTAAAGTCAAATAGTTTATTGAAAGATTAAATTATCGAACTGGGAAAAATGTTCATCTTTATTTTGAGAAATAATTAAACCAACTTTGTTTCTTTCCAGCGGAGTGGGGGGGGGGGGTCTGATTATATACCAAAATGAGAATAGTGTGTGGATTTTTCAATATCTATGTATGACCAAAAGCGATAGAAAAGCTAATAGTGACACTGACGGAAGTAGTTTGTCTGAGATGTGAATTCCAATGGCTTATGTGTTAATGCAGGAAGTTAAAGGCTTCCATATTTTGTTTATTGTCAAAACGGCGATAAAAACCGTTATTCGCCACAAAAAAATATAAGACGTTTTTACAATCAGAAATTTTTAAATCGCTGTCAATTTCGATATTTTACAATTATCAAGAGTCAGTTTTATACTATATTTAAAGATTTCGGCAAATTGGGAACCTTTTTTTTTTTTCAAAATCAAAATGAAAATTTCCAAGCAGGAAATCATTTAAACTTTTTTTTTTTTAGAATGTTTTTTTCTTTGCAAATCAACAGATTATAGTATATATAATATTAATATATATATTAATAAGAAAAAGCAGTATTTTTTTTCCAGAACATTAATATTGAATTTATTTCCATTTTTTATTTACGAATTCATGGTTTGATTAAACATAAAAAAATAAATATATCTTTATTTAGACTCTTCAGCTTTATATGAATATTAAAATTTTGATCGAGTATAATATATTTTGTTCAGATTTCATAAAATAAATTTTTTTTATGTATAAAAAAAATTCCCCCTCATACATTTTACAAAAACTGCTTTTTTAATATAAATAAATTCAACAGTGAATAAGCATCGAAAATTGTGTGAAAATCTGACCATTAGTTGATTTTTGTTAGATTTATTACACGTATGTCTGCGCATTATAAATAACCACTACATAGGAATGTTGTGTTAAGGCGTCGATAATGTAAACACGATTTTAGTTTCTTATTTTTATTATTTTCGTATGCTTAAAAACATTTTTTTTATCATTAGTTAAATTTTCAATATTTATTAATCAACAATCACGGAACATAATGAAACCATTATTTTTTTAAAATCTTAGTGAAAATGTATTATTTTTTTAAAACAAAATACACCTTTACTAAAGTTATATTTTTATATATTAATAAAAAAAATGCATTAATTTCTTTTGTTTTTTATAAAAATAAAGCATTGTAGATGTTAACAATTAAAAAAATATTTTTTAAATATTACGAAAAAGGCCCCTAAATACTGTGTTAACAAAATCACTATAACTCTAAGAAAAATTAATTTTTTGAATTAGCAATATTATTAATGAATAAAGCATTGTTTAATCAATATTTTCACCAAAAAAATAATATAATTGCAAAAAATATTTCATGTGATTTTAATGATTAGAGTTTCTGGAAAAATAAAAAATGCGACATAATTATATTTCCCTTTCATACATGAACGTGGCATCATCAGCGCAAGAAATTTTTTTATAATCTTGAAAATAAACAAAAAATTGACAAATTTGAGACCCAGGAACTTAACTAAAAAAAGAATTTTAAAAATTGGATAATTTCTACTAACGATTAACTTTGATTGGTATGGTAGCCTCGTTCTGTAATAACCAGCTGGGATTAGCCTTCCAACAACCACTCACTTTTACAAAGGTCTCAAATTTTTATTTTTAGAGATTCAACAATTTCGTTAATTTCACAATTCCTCGTCAATTATTTGGAAAGATTTGTATTTGTTTTGTCTTTTTTTCATTAATAAATATTTAAGAAGTTAAAAACAATTATTTATTAATAAATAAAGAGAATTCAAACATGACATTTTCTTTCAAAATTGAATTCTGTTTATCAATAAATAACTGTTTTAACTTTTTTTTTCAATGAATAAATTGTCAGTGTAGCCATTGACTTTAATTTACTTTTTCACTATTAAAATTTAAAAAAATACTTTTTTTAAAAAGAATCAATGTAATTTATCGTTACGACATGTTAAGAATAAATCGAGTAACTAAAGTTTTAAATCATGTAAAAAAAATTGATAAAATTGACGCAGTTCGTAACGTAAAAATAATTTTTAACATTTAAAAGTTTCATTTCAAATTCTAAGGAAAAACATTGGTAAACAGACGTCATCAATAATTTCAGACTATTACTAAATTAAAAACTAATACCAAGTTAAATATGAACCTTTTTAGTTAAAAATAAAATGCGTACATTCACAAATATTTTAATTAAATAAGCATTTCTTTTTTATTACACCAAAATAAGGGTACTTAAATTTGTTTATAACCTTAAAAAGAAAAAAGAAATTAATGGATAATAATTTTTCAACTTCTATAAACTATTACAAAACCATTTTTATATATAATGTTAAAAATGATAAATTATGACATTTTTGTCTTCCATATATTTTGCATAGCGATAGTCAATTGGTAAACAAAGTCGTTTACGATTAATTGGTGCCGGATTTTTACTAATTTATGACTTTTGGGGGCATAATTTTGCTAATTTTTAGTAAAACGTGGGAATATTTTTTTTTAATTCAGTATATTATGACTTTAATTTAATAATTATCTTTTAAATAGTTCCCAAAAATTTATATTTATCTTTCAAGGGATTTTTACAAGTAATTTTTTCAAAGTTCAAAATTCACTGAATTTTTGGGGGTTTTGGGCTGCATGATTACATATTTCATTATAATTTATTTTCACACGTAAATATGCAGTTTTTTTCATTTAGAGATCAAGTTTAGGCTTTTATCTTTCAAACACAATCAAAGTTTACACGGAAACTAATTAAATAATTAATGATAAGCGCTTTTTAATAAGCATAGTCCGTACAAGAGCCGGCCATTTTTGCACGTACCTTATTTTAATAAAATAATATTAGTACTGATAATAATTAAGATATTGATACTAAGAAAAGTTTTCGTATCAGATAGCAGAATCAAATTATAAGTGAATCGTACTGAATATGAATGTATTAAACAATGTTTAAAAAATATGCAAATAATTTATCACCTTGATAGTGTTTAGTAAGGTTTCCTATGAGTATATATACCGTATGTGAAAACATTATATAATTGAATTAAGTACAGGTAGATATGAATATAGTTCGGATAAATGAAAAACTTTGGTACCCATTCATTTAGATAAAGAGATACAAAAATTCTGTAAAAACAACAGAAAGATAACGTTTCGCACTTTTTTCTTCATTTAGTCGCTGTGAATGGTGACAGGCACTTGTCAGAGGTGAAAGTTCAAAAGTTGTTGCTTTTTTTTTTGTTGTTATTTTTAAGAACAACTATTCACAACTAAAAAAGAAAATGTTATTTTCAAAAAGAAACGTACGTAGGTTGGAAAACGAAAAAAATAACAGTCATGAGTCAGTCACTCTTGTAAACATTTTTTCAATACATAAATCATTCGAATTTTCTTTTCTTTAAGTGTTGATTGATCGAATGACGAATAACTGAGGAGTTGCGTCGTTGTCGTTGTGGTGTACCTGGATTTTGTATTTATTTAATGATTTGGTAAAAAGAATTACCACTTGTCTCCATGCTATCAGTGAAAGAAAAATCGGTGCTTCTTTAGTTTCGCTCCGACATGTTAGGCGTCTCTTTAAAAATAACATCGCTAAATAAATTTATACATTTTGTTATGTACTTATGTGGTAGCTGAAAAGAAGACTGTACACCAACAATTACGCAAATTCACCCAGTATTTATTTAAAAAAAAAAAAAAAAAAAAACAGAAAAACATGCTTTATCTATGGTACGCCATTTTTTTTTACCATATCGGCAAGGGAGATAACTCAATTTTTTTTACCAATTTCGGGAAAACAACTTATAAGTACGATATAAGATAAAAACATAAAATTTTGAATTTTTTTACTTTAGTTTAATAAAATATTGAGTTATGTCATTTTTTCCGGAAAACCAAAGTTTTGAAAACTAAAAAAATTGAGTTATCTTCCTTGGCGACCCATAGATAAAATGTGGCGACCGATAGATAAAATCATGTTTTTTTTATAATTTAATTAATACTGGATGAACTTGCGTATTTTTTTTTGTATACAGTCTTATTTTCAGCTACCACGTACGTCCATAAAAAAGTTTATACATTTCTTTAGCTATTTTTTTTAAAGAGATGTCTAACACGCCCGAGCGAAACTAAAAAAGCACAGAAAACTCTCCTAAATAAACAAAAGTAAAAAAATCTCCCCAAAATTAAACGTAAATAAAATCTACATTTAATATTGTATTGAAGACGACTTGCATTATGGGAAGCATTAATATTTCCTTAAAGCAAAGAGGAAATCGTATATATATTTAAAATGACTTTCTTTCGTCAGTTCAAAAGTCCTATAAAATTTCGAAGTGCCACAATATCGTAAACAAGTCAGCCATTTTAATCTTTTGTTAATAGTTGAAAAAAAAAACGAATGACTTACTTCGTGTGTTCTTTTTGTATAGAGCACATACAAACTATAATACTTGACTTAAACTTTTAAACTTTCATTCAAGGGAGAAATTATTTTCTAATCGATAGTTCAAAGACTTTGAACTATCGATTAGGAAATAATTTCTTTACTTTAGATTTTACGAAGAGTCAAGAAATAAAAACAGATTATTTCCTATTTCAGTCACGTAAATTAGGTTTCGCCATTACTTCTCCAAACATGCTTTTAGCGTATTTAATGATTTATTTAATTTTTACTAAATTATAGCGACTTCCATCGTACACGTGAAACGCTGAAATGAAGACTCGACTCTTAGACAATGTCCAAAAAAGAGTCGCCGACTTAATAGGTCCCTCACTATCCACCAAGCTCCAGCCCCTGTCCCATCGCCGCAATGTTGCATCCTTGTGCTTGTTTTACAAATACTTCAATGGATTGTGCTCCGATGAACTGGCTACTCTAGTGCCCCCTCGACAATAAGCTAAATCCCATCCATTCACTGTGGAGGTCCCCAGATGCCGGAGAGCCTTCTACTCCAATAACGTATTCCCTCATGCTGCTGGTCTCTGGAACTCCCTTCCTGCTCCTTGTTCCCTCGATTGTACCGACATGCAGCTTAGGATGACACCCAAAACCTACACCCTAATTCTCAGTAATCCTTTACGTCTACAGTGGCGGCCTGCCTTGTTTGGGGTGAATTATGTTAATATGAACGATAACTCAAGTTGATAATCCCACTCTTCAACTAAAAAATGATAAACTTGAGTTATCGTCCTTATTTATTTGTTTATAAAGATACCGACTAAGTCGTTTTTTTGTGCGTGTTTTTAATATGATTTTGAGATTTAAATTTAATTATGACGATATCGTTTGCCCATCAAATTATTAATTGAACCAAAAGTTATAAAACTATAACCAATTCTTGTTAATGTAATGTTTTTTTTTGTTTTTTTTTTTATAAAATTATTGGATAGAAAAAGCTTCCAAAAATTTCAATCCTTGAAATGAAGATTTGTTAAGAATTTTAAGTTTAAAGGCTTTCGAAGAGTCACGAAGTAACTATTAAGAAAAGATTAAAATGCAATTGTTTACAAAAAATAAACGAAATGTAGTCTGGTGCATTTTTATTTCGTTTTTTTTTTTTTTTAAATCGGATTTTTAAAATAGTGTCGCATTTTCATTTTTTTTTTTTAAATAATCGATAAATAGTAAATGAAAATAATTTAATGTTTAAGTCACGTAGAGGCGAGAAACACAGGCATACACACGAGAAGTAGTCTAAAAAATAAACAATCGTAATAAAAACGTGAAAAGGCTTTTCACGTTTTTATTACGATTGTTTACGAAATAAACAAAACAGAAAAAGAGTATTGATTTACTCCTCTCCAGGAGTTAGGCACAAGGCCAGTTTTTTTATCTTACTCCCACAAGTAAGGTCGGGTCGGGAAAGTGGGGTTTAAAAATTGCCTGGGCAGCCCCGTCGGCATTCCCCGGTAGGGGCGCCTCAGGCAGTAAGCAATAAACTTACTCCTCCCCAAAGAGGGGAGGCGAAGCCTGGGAGGGTGGACCTCCTAGAACTGCACAGGACAGACCCATAGATCGGCGTAAATCAAGCCCCAAAGGCCAAGACAATACCAGTCTATGGGGTGCAGTATCCATCGGAACAGATACTACACTTTGATCTTAGCCAAAAGGCCAAGGAATAAACAGAATTAAAGAAAATCACGAATGAAATTTTTTTTTTAATTCAGTTAAAAAAAAAAAGTAAAAGAAATTCTAATTTTTGCGAATAAAATTAATGAAAAAAAAAAACAAGAAAAGGTAATTGAATATTATTGTATTTACGCGTACTTGAAGATCCCAAAATATCACACATTGTAATTTGATCCTAAAACCAGATACGTGTTTATTCAAAGAAGGAAAGGCGTAAACGGTGAATAGCGTTGGTTAACAATAATTTCTAAGTGACAGTCTTCTGGAGGTTGAAGGTTACATCGTTACTACTAAAAAATAACATGATAATTTTCACTTCTATACTGTTATGGCTGACAGAACGAGAACAAACTACCCCCGTGGATTAAATAAAAAGTTCAGTTCGAAATTTAATACAGGTTCCCAAGTTCGAAAATGTTCACTTGAAAAAGATCGGCCGAAAACGTTGTGAATAATAACAACCAAGATGAGAATAGTAGTCCGTTTAATCCAAATTAGCAATCCTTGCCTCAAAAGTTCCCAAACAAAATCTAAATAATTTGGATTATTCGGATTACTATTCTGATCTTAGTCGTCATAGTCACAACGTTTCGGCCGATGTAACCTCCGACTTTCTTCAGGTGAATATTCTCAAACTTAGGGATGAGAACAACCTACCCTCTTGGATTAAATAAAGGGTTCAGTTCGAAATTCCGTACAGGTTCCAAAGTTCGAAAAGATTCACCTGAAGAAGGTCGGAGATTACAGCGGCCGACACGTATTGACTATAGCAAGCAAGACAATAATAGTAGTCCGAATAATCCAAATAAGCAAAGAAAAAAAAAGGGGGTTATACTTACAATAATCATAGCCAAGGTAAAAAACCCAGTTAAAGTCGGGGTAGTAATCGCGTGTAGTAATACATTTCGCCATATGTTATTTTGTGTTTGTTCTTTAAATGGCGGGGTTTATTTTGGTTTTGTTTTTTATTCCATTTGTGGATATTATAAAAAGAGGAATGTAACGAAAGGGGCGACAATAAATACAGGGGTTGTTGTATGTGTGTGTGTGGGGGGGGGGGCAAATTATGAAAAAAAAGTTAGAGTTGGGGAGGTAGTGTAAAAGTGAGAGAGAAGGGCAGATAGAGAAGTTGGGGGGGGGGGGTCTTTGAGGATAAATCGAGGTCAGAACAGCAGTGATTCTCTTATCCAAGAACGAACTTGTTAGGAAACGAAGATGGGCACATTTGAACGTGGAAGTTTTTTTTTTGTTTGTTTGTTTTTTTGTTTTTTTTTAACATGATCATCATGATAAAAGGGGGGGGGGGTGAAAAAAAGGGAGTGGTTGAAGGGAGCTGGGTAAGAAGGAGAGATAGAGAAAGCGAGGGAGGGAGAGAAAGGGAATCGAGATGAAAGGAACGGGGGGGTAGATAGGTGAGTACGCGTGAGAAAAGGAATCGGCGTCGAAAGGGAGGAGGAAACAAAAGATGGAATGAAGGAATCAGGAGGAGTTTGGAATTGGTGAAGAATTTCGCTCGAAGTTTGTGCACTACTTTTAAAGTTACAAACTCTCAGCTACTAACTAACCTGCTGGTTCAAACAAACAAACAAACAAACATTCACGTCATAAAAAAACATTCACTTAGAAATCGTAGTAAATTAATATATAATAAAATTAAATTAAAAAATAAATTTAAAAAATGAACATTTAAATGTTCATATTATTTCATAATATGAACATTTAAATGTTCATATTATTTCATAACTAGGAAAGAGCATCCGCGCAGCAACGTAGAGGTGAGAATTAAAAACAAATATGTGGTGGAGGTAAATAATTGTGTCTATACACAAACACTGGAAGAAAAGTAATATTTGATAGGAATGCAAGTATTTATAAATTAAGTAATTTTTCTAAGTATTATTTTAAAGATCAGCCGTTAGTTAAAAGAGTAAGCGAATATTTTGTACCAAAAACATCTCTACATTTTAATAATAATTAATATCTAAATTAAATTTAATTTCTATTAAAGCGGAAAATGAATCGGAATTAAATGTCTAAAACAAAAATGAATAAACACTGGAAGGAAGGTACTATTTTATATAATTACATTTTGTAAATAAAGTCATTTGTCTAAGCCATATTCAATAAGAAAAAGGTGTTTAAGCCAAAGACATGGTAAATGATCTACTTTCCCATGCGATGCCAAGGGGCATTTTGGTATGTATGTTCAAAGAATGTCCTCACGAAAACCAAATTTTGTTAAATATTTTTTTATCAGTCGTTCAAGCGTTAATTAAGGTAGTAATTAAGACAAAGTTATCTTACACACGGTGTAATACTAAAAAAAATGACCGAAGTACATTCATACTTTATATCTCTTACATTGATTTGGAATGAAGGGTGTAGGAGAGTTAGTTACTCCTTCTCCCGTGCTGAAAACACTAAGTAAAGAGAAAACTGCTTAGGAGATAAAATATAAAAATCGGCAAATTCGAACAAAACTATTTTTTTCAGGAAGAATGTACCAGTAAGTGACTAAAATCCGTCTGAAGCAGAATTCCATATAAGTTTTTGTTTACAGAGTTATAACGGTCATTGAAGTAAGGAATAATGTGACTTTATAAATATATATATATATATATATATATATATATATATATATATATATAAAGGTCTCCTTTCAGTCTCGAGAGACAATGGATACTACCTGCACAGAGAGTGAATAATGAAGCAAGAATTGCACAACCCAACTACACTGCTCTTGAGCTGGCATTCCTTGAATCCAATGGCAAGAAGAAGTTTAGAAATAATAGAGGCAATGCTGGTATAAGCAGAGAAAAACTGGTGATATTTCAGTAGACGATCAGAGATCATCATCATCATCATATCCACCATCAGACGAGAATGGAGTCAAAGCATGGGATTAACTTACACTTAGCAGGCATTCACCCGTGCGCCATAACCGTTTACCCACCATAATAAGTTAAATCGAAAGTGTAACGATAGCTGAAATCTTTTTTTTATGGAAAACATATTCTTCACATTATTAAAAAATGTCTCTTCAAATGCGCGTTAGCGGCGATGAACGACGGTGAAACTGTAATTAAGTAAACAATAGAAATATACTTGCGACAATATTTTTTCATGGCTAATGCTGCTTTTTCGTGGACACACGAGTTACATAGGTAATAGCATCATTAAATGGAACGGGTTTATCTACAGATGTTGAGTACATACAAAATCCAGGAATAGAAAACTGAGATCCACTTTGCAGGCATGAATGAGAAAAAAAGCACAAGCGAGAGGGAGATAGAAAGAGAAACAGTAAATAAGAGAAAGAGAGTATGAAAGAGAAAGAGTGCACGAAAGAGAAAGTGTGTGCGAAAGAGAAAGTGTGTGCGAAAGAGAGAGAGCATGAGAAAGAGAGAGAGAGCGTGAGAAAGAGAGAGAGCGTGAGAAAGAGAGAGAGAGCGTGAGAAAGAGAGAGAGAGCGTGAGAGAGAGAGCGTGAGAAAGAGAGAGAGCGTGAGAAAGAGAGAGAGAGAGAGCGTGAGAAAGAGAGAGAGAGAGAGCGTGAGAAAGAGAGAGAGCGTGAGAAAGAGAGAGAAAGAGAAAGTGTGTGCGAAAGAGAAAGTGTGTGCGAAAGAGAGAGAGCATGAGAAAGAGAGAGAGAGAGCGTGAGAAAGAGAGAGAGAGCGTGAGAAAGAGAGAGAGAGAGAGCGTGAGAAAGAGAGAGAGCGTGAGAAAGAGAGAGAGAGAGAGAGCGTGAGAAAGAGAGAGAGCGTGAGAAAGAGAGAGAGAGAGAGCGTGAGAAAGAGAGAGAGCGTGAGAAAGAGAGAGAGCATGAGAAAGAGAGAGAGCGTGAGAAAGAGAGAGCGTGAGAAAGAGAGAGAGAGAGCGTGAGAAAGAGAGAGAGAGAGCGTGAGAAAGAGAGAGAGAGAGAGCGTGAGAAAGAGAGAGAGAGAGCGTGAGAAAGAGAGAGAGAGAGCGTGAGAAAGAGAGAGAGAGAGAGCGTGAGAAAGAGAGAGAGAGAGCGTGAGAAAGAGAGAGAGAGAGCGTGAGAAAGAGAGAGAGAGAGCGTGAGAGAGAGAGAGAGAGCGTGAGAAAGAGAGAGAGAGCGTGAGAAAGAGAGAGAGAGCGTGAGAAAGAGAGAGAGAGCGTGAGAAAGAGAGAGAGAGCGTGAGAAAGAGAGAGAGAGCGTGAGAAAGAGAGAGAGAGCGTGAGAAAGAGAGAGAGAGCGTGAGAAAGAGAGCGTGAGAAAGAGAGCGTGAGAAAGAGAGAGAGAGCGAGAAAGAGAGAGAGAGCGAGAAAGAGAGAGAGAGCGAGAAAGAAAGAGAGAGTGAGAAAGAAAGAGAGAAAGAGTGAGAAAGAGAAAGAGTGTGTGAGAAAGAGAGAGAGTGTGTGAGAAAGAGAGATAGAGCGAAAGAGCGTGAGATAGAGTGTGTGTGTGTGTTAGAGAGAGAGAGAGAGAGGGAAGAACGAGTTAAAAAATGAAGAGAAAAAAACGAGTCTTGAATGTATATAAAAAAATTGGTGAAAAAAGATTAAGAAAAAAACAGAAAGAATCTTTAAGATAAGTGAAAAAAAAAAACGATGAAAATAAAAATAAATAAAAGTCTATTCGAAGTAAACCTTTAAATAGAATCTAGATCTTTGATACAGTTCACAAACAGTCTAATGGAAAACTTCAGATTTCTGCTTATTTGATATTTTTGGTATATAGAGAGATAGCTATACTAAGAAAAGTAAAATGGAACTCTTCAATGTAGAAAGATACAAAAAGTGCATAACCATTCTTCAGAAATGGATATCCAGATTTATTTCAAACTTAAAATGGCTTCCAAAAACTTGTCATGTTTTAAAGAAAGAATTGCTGTCCAAATTGCATTTTAATTTTGCTTTTTAAACAACTCCGTTCTGCATTAAACATTATCAGATTCCTTAACTGAAGACATTTTTGGATGATGTTTGAAGAATATGATGTAATAATTACAATAACCAGAGAATCGATCGGTCGGTATTCAATTATTTTTTTTGTTGCTTAATATGACTAAATACTTAAGTTGTTTTCACCTCGTGAATGGGAAGTCAAATGAAGTGTGCACGCGCGACCTAACCACCTATACACAATATTGACCGCATGCATGCATGCCCCAAAACTGTCAAATCTAGAACTTTCTATGGAGATGTCTACAAAAGCAACGTTTTGGGGAGTAGGGGCACAGATGAACCAAAGATGTGTAAATGGCCACACAAAGCTACGACACTCTTGGCTGGCATTTTCAGGCCAAGAAAACCACAACGATTTTTCTTCTATCCACTCCCTATTTGTAAGTTTGCCAGAATATGTTATCATGTCTGCCCTTTATGTTGTCCTTATCCATCCCCTTCTTTTTTTTCACAACATTTTGTTTGATAATTTCCCTTTTCCTTCCCCATTTAGTTGACAAGTAGCTTGATTTGCCAGAGATGCAGGTCTGCTTTCGCAATTTTAAAAGAGGTATATGAAAATAAAGTTTCAGAACCTGCATCAATTTTTCAACTGGCAAATCTGCATATCTACTGCATCTGCAAAGTGCAGAGTTCCTATACTAACCCCGGGGATTTTCATTGTATATATTTTTATCATCACATTCTATCTCTTGACTGCCCACTACATATTGTAATATATGGATTTAAGTAGGTAAATCTTTTAACGCTTTTGTTATGGTGAATGGGAGATGAATGTTTAGTATGACAACAATTTTTGGGTGAATGATTAGTCAATGAATGTGATTTTTTTTTTAATATAGTTCACCCCAAACAAGGCAGGCCGCCACTGTAGACGTAAGGGCTACTGAGAAAAAAGGTGAAAGTTTTTTTTAGTTTTTTTTGTGTGTGTTGGGGGGGGGGGGGCTAAATTGGGAGCTGCGCAGCGAGATGTCTGTTTACATTAGTTTTAAATTTCTGCATGTCAGTAGCGTCAAGAAGAGCAGGGAGGGAGTTCCAGAGTCCAGCAGCACGAGGAAAGGAGCTTTTGGAGTAGAAAGCTCTTTGGCATCTGGGGACCTCAGCAGTGAATCGATGGGATTTGGCAGATTGTCGGGTTGGTCTAGTGAATTTACATCGTGGGGGTACTAGAGCAGCAAGCTCATCAAAGCACAATCCATTGAAGTACTTGTAAAACAAGCACAAGGAAGCAACATTGCGGTGATGGGACAGCGGCTGGAGCTTGGTGGATAGTGAGGGACCTATCAAGTTGGCGACTCTTTTTTGCACCTTGTCTAAGAGGGAGAGACTAGTGGATGATGCACCAGCCCAGATGTGGCAACGATAATTCATGCAGAAAATCTAAATGGATTGCGAGGTTCGCGTATCCATAAGGCACACTGATCAGAGTTTGTTACATTAGATATGACTGGCTTTTCCTCAAGATGTCTACACAGCCACACAAAGCTACGACAGTTTTGAGTGATATTTTCATGCCATGAAAACTACCCAAAGAAAAACCCTAACAACTTTTCTTCGATCCACCCAGAAGAATGCACTGCCATTTCAAACTAAAAAAAGCAACTAGCTGCATCGTCTATCTCTCCGTCTCTACTTGACGACGGCTTGCGTACAGCACTCATCGAAATGACAACTATGGTAAACAATGACATTTTTATCTTCTGCTGACTTCCCTCCCTTTGATTGAACACTCACTTTTGACTGCACGCACCACAAGTTACAACACTTTGCAACACCTTTTTTTCTTTTGCTAGAAAATAAATATTCATTGCTATGTCATTTGATGACTATTGTTCGTGTCTTTTCTTTGTTGCTTGTCGTGCTTTGAATTATTTTAACAGAGCCTTCGAAGTTAAATCTTTCTAAATTTAGGATTACGCCAGAAATTTAAATGGATTGCGAGGTTTACGTATCCATAAGGCACACTGATGCGAACAACATAATTCCTCTGTCAGAAAATATTAATCAAATGGGATCATGAGTCGGAATTACACCCACAGTGTTCAGAATCCCATTGCTGATCATTAGTGTTTTGGAGAAATTCTAAGCAAGCCAAGTATTTAGTGGTCCAACGGTAAAACATGCGCACCGGATAGCATTTCTTGTGTGCACGTGACATACAGCTAGAACAGTTTTAACACGTAATGTCATCAACGGTCAAAACAAAGGCATTTTAGTAAGACATTATGAAACTGCAAAGATGAGCATATGCTGGGTTTTTTTTCAATACTTTTTTTCCAGTGACAAGAACTGCTGGTGTGGCCAGGGGTGAGAGTACTGTGGGGATTTTTATCCACAAGAATTCAGTTTTTGCACGAGAGAAAATCGAAATTTTACTTGAAGTGCTGAAAACTAAATTGGAGCGACAACTTTTGAAGAATTGCTCCTAAATTTAAGATTATATGTTATGCAATTTCTTAACATGCATTTGAATTGTGCGAATTCCTATCCCTGAAAGTTCAATTCTTGAGCGAGACAAAATAGGAATTTTACTCGAAGATAAATGCATCATCATATTCAGTGTTACAATCGTTTTACATAGTTGAATTGGGAGCGACAGCTTTTGAAGAAGTGGAACAATAACCGTGTATATTAATTGAACAATTTTACTTAGGCAATTATTAAAGAACGATATACAAAGCAGTAAAAGATAAATATACAGAATGAGGGTTAGCGACGAACACGTGCGTTCATATCAACTTATCGAATGTGAAGACGTGTCCGAACAGTTGCTGGCTTTTTCAGTCGTAGGAGGAAGGCTTTGCTTGCGATACTCGTCCTTGGGGGGGGGGGTCTTGTATAGAAATGCAGTCAACTATTAATTGACATTGAGCGCAGTAATGCAAATGAAAAAAGAGGCTGACGCACTACGTGTTTGAGTTTATATGGGTTGGCAGACGTGATCCATTAAGAGAGCAGTAATTGGGTTACATTTTGGCCGATCCACACGATCCTTAAAGGGACAAGCGACCACAGCCACACGGACCAATCTACGAGTGTCTTATCGATTCCAATAGTACCGACTTAGTCTCCGAAACCGGTTGGTGGATGACGAGAACAGGGTATCACATGTTCTATCACTCATCGTATGTTCAAAGAGAAAATTAATTCGAACTGAAACTTTCAAGAATTCTATTCTGCAGCTAAAAAACAGACAAACATTAGAAATAAACAAACAAAATATATAAAATCTTTCAGCAATTTGAAATTCAAGGAAAAATGTTCTTTAAAAAAATTGTTTAATTAAAAAAAAAATCTTTTTTTTGGAAATCGCTCCAGACAAGACACAAAGCCACTTGATGTCAGCAGCTAAAAATACGACTACTTCAAGGTCAAAAACTAGTCAACGATAAGTGTTAGATGGATAGATTTCGACCCAGAAAACAGCAATTTCCCCCCTTTGTCAGAAACATCACTCATAGAATGTGAAGACTAAAGGACAAAATAAGGGAAGCGAGAGTTACGAGGCTGCTGAAAGTAAACCCAAGGTTCACTTTTTTTTCTCCTAATTAATTCAAGCTGTTGGCTCAGTATATTCAGAGTTATTTCCCTTGAACCATATTCAAGTTATCTCCCCTAAATTATACTGGCTACAAAGTAAATAACTCTTCAATTTGAAAGTACAAAAAGAGTAGCATTACGCATGTGCAAGATTCGAAATCGACACTTGCCCTCTTCGTGATTTCGGCTTGAAGCTAATCGGACATGTTCTGACCTACCTCCAAATTTTCACATGGTTTTACATCGCTGACGTCATGTCATCTAACTTCTTGACAGTTTAGATTAGACTTTGGCGCTTGTTCGTAACACTCCACCACCAGTTTTTCTCAACTTCTAACTAACCAAATTGTTTTTATTTTTTTGCTGTACAATTACCTGTCATGCTGCTAGAGAATTTCGTGTTTTTTGGAATATTTTTTTTGGGAAATTTCAGATTTTAGAAGGGGGATCAGTTTCCTACATAAATTTAACGTAAACTGATCACCAACTTTTTGACCATGTTGCATGTAGTTTATTCACTAATTTTTTTCACGGACTATTATTTTTCTCTCCTTTTTTCTGTGTACAATTACCTAAAGTGCCCCGAGAGAATTCCGGGTTGTTTGTAAATTAAAAAAAAAAACTTGTGATGGTCAAAAGTGGGGGATCAGTTTACATTAAATTTATATAGGAAACTGATCCTCCCTTCTAAAATCTAAAATATTTGAAAAAAAATGTGTTATGTATGCAAATGCAACCCTCACTTCATCATTGTGTTTTGTCTCTATATCCGACCTCATGTTATCAACAACAACATATTCAATATGCTGTTCGTATGTTAGAGGACTACAAAATGGGTGTCGCTACACAAGCAATAAACTTTGTTTCAGAAATTTTGAGATGAGGATTGATAATTTGTCTAATTTAGATTATTCAGACTACTGTTCTCATCTCCGATCTTATTCAGGTGCGTCTTGTCAAACTCAGGAATCTGTACAGAATTTCAAATAGAACACTTTATTTTATCTATGAGGGTAGATTGTTCTTGTTCCGTCAGCCATGACCGGGTAGAAGTCTTAAGTAATTTGTAATTGTATTCTTAGTATCGCCCGTACTGAGGATTGAACCTTCAACCTCTAGAAGACTGTCACTTAGAACTGATTATTACTTAGCACTTTTATCTGCTGCACCAAGTTGCGGACACTTCTTAGTATGAATTTTAGGACAACCCCGAATAATACGGAATATCCAATATTCTAATTTCATAAAGCAAATGAAAATTTTGAATTAGTAGCGGTAGCTGGTTATTTATTGATAACCACAATGATAAGATGTGTGTTCGCCTACACGCTTTTCCTACACCTTCGGTCCTTACCGCACTCTCAACTCCCACCCCTTCTGCCAACCTAGGCAACCTTGCTAGAGTAAAAGCACTGCTCTTCGTAATTAGAATAGAGTTCTATGGAATCGGTAATGTAAAATAAAAACATTATCATTTCTCCTACTTTCATGGTTTGTGGATATGGCCTAATAGTAAGATTGCAGAGTACTGTACTAGAAGTCGGGTTTCGAATCTCGGTTGGAAACACTCACCACATCAAATCACACTGAGGAGCCATGTACGCTGAAACAACTGTCTGATAAACATAAATAAATATATATATATTCTGGGAAGCCATGAAATTAAATACTGTCTTGTTTTTAAATTCCCGAAACAGTTTTTCATGGTAACCAACTGATGATCCCTTAAATAATGTTAGAAGCAAGCTAATATAATAACTGTAAAAACTAAATTGACTTACATGAGTGATTTTCCACTGAACGACTTGGGACTTAATGGTTTTTTTTATTTTTTTATTTATTTTTTTTTTAGTTTTAATGGTTGAGAAACTTCCGAGACTATATATATATATATATAAGTTGGTGAATATATAAAGAATATATATATATATATATATAAGAAATAAACAAAGATAATATTAAAAAATGAACAGAGTAATTTGTTTATTTTCTCTTGTATGTTCAACTGAAAGAGTCAAGATCCCTTAAATCCGCACATTTCGAAAACAATATTGTTTTAGTCAGAAAGAAAACATCTTGTGATATTTTGTCTTTCTTCCCTCTCTTTCTTTGCTTTCACTTTCTGTCAGCCAAAACCAATGAAAGAAAGCAAAAAGAACAAATCAGGACTTCCTTTCCCTCTTTTTCACCAGTTATTCTTTAAAGATTTGTCTTATTCATTTTTTTCCAGTGTCTATGGGTAGAGTAGGAGTAAATCTGAATTAAGAGTGAAAACTCCTCTCCCTTCCTTTATTCATGACTAAAAACAATAAAATATTGATCAAGGTTAAATATAAAAATCGATGAAATCGACTGAAAGATTTTTTATTTTTAACAACACGGACCAATATTTGCCTAAACTAATGTACTGAACAGTTTTAAGCATGTACCTTTTCTTAACAAAACTATTAATGCCAAAGAAATAGGGGAATATCGATTTTACTTTATATATAAAAAGAAAGGTGATCACAGGTTTGTAAATAGATAAATAGAGATGGGGAGGGGTATTACTATGAATGGGGTGAGACTCGAAGTAATGATAAGGAAGGAGTGGGAGGTGGAATAAAAATATTTAAAAAAAAACAAGCTTTCACATTTATTTTTTTACTGACAGCGACTAATTCTATTCAGACGCATGTTGCGCGCCT
This sequence comes from Sepiola atlantica, assembly GCA_963556195.1. Taxonomy (NCBI): domain Eukaryota; kingdom Metazoa; phylum Mollusca; class Cephalopoda; order Sepiida; family Sepiolidae; genus Sepiola; species Sepiola atlantica. The sequence continues at coordinate 10,114,451 of OY744516.1, read as the reverse complement.
AACTCTCCCTAATGAGGATTATGGAGTAGCTCCAGGGATGGGGAGCTCACAATTTTCTATACTGCCCTCACCCTCTTGCCAACTTTTTATTTTCATGAAATTATTGTTATGATCATAATGATTGATAAAAGAAAGCCAGGAAGATAAATGGGGGGGGGGGGGGGGGAGCCACATGTAAAGAAAAAAGAAGTGCGGAGAAAGGATGTGGAAAAAATTGGACATGGTTGGAGAGAGAGAGAGAGACAGAGGCTAAATAGATATAGACAGGGAGAACGAAAGAGAAAATAAAAAGAGTATGAAGAAGGTGGGTTGGGGTGTACTAGAGAGGTGGGGGGATATGATGATTAGGAGTCTCAATCAGAGAGGTCCATTTCTTTAATTAAGGGGTCAAATCTAGTGCCCTTTTTTCCTGGTGGAATGGTTCATCTGATTTGAGTTGAATAACAATGTTAGACCAAGAGTGTAATCAGAGAGAGAGAGAGAGAGAGATGGGAGGGGGGGGGGATAGGGATAAAAAAAGGAACCGGGAGAGGAAGCGAAATAGAGAAGGAGGAGAAACATGGAGGGAGAGAGGGAGAGAAATAGAGGGATCTAATCTGGATAGAAAGGGGAAAAATGAGGGAAATATGAGAGAGAGAGAGAGAGAGAGAGAGAGAGAGAGAATAGTCATAGCCTTCATAAAGTAAGAAGGCCTGTTCATTGAATCGCATTTATCTGCTGACATCACAGTGGTTGGTGCTAAGCAGATAAAGAAGCTGTTTCAAAAGGGAACGGTTACATGCTACATCTAGACATGTGCCGGTGGTCATTTCTGTCTGAAATTATTTCATCATTGATCTAGTAATTGTTTTGTATTTAAAAAGGGATATTGATGGTTTTGTTCATGCCGTTTTCAAGGCGCGCGTCTATCAAAAAAAAAAAAACTCATTTAGACTAAAATTCAAGATGAATGACAAACCTGTCTTGATAGGAAAATCTTAAATAAAAAGCAAATACTTGCTTGTTTTCCCTAAAATTTGAAATAATTTTACACTATAACAAATCTGCATAACATAAAACGTTTTGCCTGCCCTCATACAAAATCCTAATCGATTTTTGAACGTATATAAAATTGAACTTTTATGCTTACCCATTGACAGCATTTTTATAATATTGACTCGAAATTCTGTTAAAACTTGTTTCTTTTTCTATTAAAAGTGTCTTCAAAGTCTTTTTTGTGCTAAAACGTTCTTTGTGTGCAATAAAATTCTAAAATGAGGGAAATATGAGAGAGAGAGAGAGAGAGAGAGAGGAGAGAGAGAGAGAGAGGAGAGAGAGAGAGAGAGGAGAGAGAGAGAGAGAGGAGAGAGAGAGAGAGAGGAGAGAGAGAGAGAGAGAGAGAGAGGAGAGAATAGAGTCGTAGCCCTTTTAGGAGAGTAGAAAGTGACTAACTTGGGTTTACTTTCGGCAACCTCGTAACTCTCGTTTCCTGCTTCCCTTATTTTGTCCACACATTTCATGGGCGAAGTTTCTAACAAAGGGGGAAGAATTGCTGTTTTCTGAGTCGGAATCTATCAATCTAACACTTATCGTTGGCTAGTTTTTGATCTTGAAATAGTTTTTTCCTAAACAACTCCAATCCATTTCAACTAAAAGTAAAGTAAAAATTAAGAGAGGGTCACTGAGTGCGCGGGGGGGGGGGGGGGGGGGGGCGAATGGCTTGGGCAGGAAGTCATTCTTTGATGAAGCAAAAGTCATCTAACTCCCCTACTCCCAGATGGGTCGTTTAAAGTCTTAGCTTTCACGGTAAAATTAACATTTTCAGTTTTCAGGGAGAACTGTCATAAGAGGGAAAAGGAAGGCAAGACAAGAGAGAGGGAAGAGGAGAGAAAAACCAGGAAAAGAGAAAGAAAGATAAAGCGAAGGAGAGAGAGTGGGGAAGAGAGAAATAAAAGCCAGCAAAATGGCGACCAAAAAATAAGGTGGTAAAGCTCTAGCAACTTGGCAAAAATCAGTTTTTCTTATTAAAAAAAAAAAGTGGATTTCGACCGAAAAGCAGAAAACTCATATTCATGGGAGGCTTTAACAATTTCAGCGGAAATCCGCATTTTCTGGATTTTAAAAAAAAAAGCAGATCTACTAAAAGGCAGAGAACTTACATCTCTGGTTATTAAAGGAAATGAAATATCAATCTACTAATAAGGTTTAATGTGATTTTCTCTTTGATGTTCTGTGCTTTATCCACTGCTCTATTTTTTCTATACATACATATACACACACACACACACACATATATATATATATATAACTCAAGTCCAGAACTAAGTAATAACTCAATCCCAGAACTAAAGAATATCTTAGCGTCTATTTTGCGTCATAAAAGAATATAGGAAAAAAGCCTTTAAGAAACGAACGTTGATTCACTCGGTTGACACACGGCTGCATTTCATACCAAGCCAAGGATTCGTCCTTAGCAATCAACTCGACAGACCCAGGCTGCCTGGAGCCACCACGGCTCCAGGTTCTCTTCTGTTGAGGTGAGATATAATTCGACTCAGTCTTAGGAGGTGCATGCTTCCAGGCATTATCTCCTCTCTTTGAGGATGGAGTGGTTTATTGCCCAAGGCGCCACTATCGCAGAATGCTGACAGGCTTGTTCATGGCTATTTTTGTAAAGTATGAATGTTCCCATGAAGGCTTGCTTTTTTTTTTTTTTCACTTTCCAGCCTTGTTCCACATCTTCCTGCGATCGGAAAGAAGTAAATCAAATTAATCTGATAACCGCAATGTAAATACCCGTGATAAACAGCAAAATCCCACCCCTTCACTGTAACGGTCCTCAGATGCAACAAAACATTCTACTCTAATAGCTTCTTTCCTCGAACCACTTGCCTTTGGAATTCCCTCCCTGCTTCTTGTTTCCCCCGACTGTACCAACATGCAGAAATTTAAATGTAATGTGAACAAACTTCTCCCTGCACAACTCCCCACTTAGGATGCCCCTATAAATCTGGCTCTTAATTCATAGTAGCCCATTACGCCTCAGTGGCAAGCATGCCTTGTTTGGGATGAATAAAGGTTTAAAGAAAACAAAAAAAAAACTAGGGACTGCCTTGGCAGCACCAGACCCTTCTTTGTCGAGATGAGGTATGATTCAGTTCGGTTCTAGGAGGTGCATACTTCCAGGCATTACCTCCTCTTTTAGAGGAGGTTGGTTTATTGTCAATCACCTGGGGCCACTTCTACCAGGGAATGCCAACGAATCCATTCTCAGTGATTTTTTAATATCCAACCAGAATGCTCCCTTCCACACACCTTCAAGTCTTGTGCCAGACATGGCTGAAGTGGGAAGAAAATAAATAACCAACTTTAGTATAGACAATGACAATTCAAAATCTTTTAAAAATCTTCCAAATAAATTTGATCGTTCCGTGTTCAAAATGGCTAAATTTTCTGAAGTTAAATAATTTGATTCCTTGAGAAAAAGTCACTTATTTTTCCTCTCTACAAAATTTCATCAGCAAAATAGAAAAAATAAAAGAATGGCGTCCCTTTTTTTTGAAGGAGAGCCAATTAGAATGAGTGCAGAATCATCATTTCACCTTTTTGTACAAGATAATCAGAAAGACAAGCATGCACTCTTGAGAGAAAGAATTCCGATCAGACTGCCAAGCGATGGTAAAGTAAAAAGAAAAGAAAAAAACAGGTGCCAAATTCTCTAGAACGTTTTTCATTCAAGATTTTCAAACATATCCCAAGGTGTGACTGATAACAGGCCTGGCAGTTGTGCAAATAGGTTTGACTGTTTTCTATGACGACATATCAACTGTTTCATTAAATGCCCAATAGAGTAATTTTGGTTCACGTTTTTATGCTTAAAGTGTAGCATAGCCATGTTATGATTATTCTTTGACCCCGACAAATATCGCCGGCACGTCTCGTAAACAGCTGTGTTGTGTTGATGACACATAGTAGCAGCAGTCGTCATAGCCGTGATGCGTGTTAATTTTAGCAGTCGTAGCATCGAATTTTTCTCCCTCTTCTTTTTTCTTCAAATCGGTAGTTGTCATAGCAAAGAAAACAATAATACACATACACAACAAGAGAATTGCATAGTAACAGCCTTTCCTCTTGTCCGCTCCTTACAGACGAATCGAGGAAGATCTCTGAAAACATGTCTGGCTTCTTCCAGATGAAAAGCCCAAGAGAACGCCTCTCATTTTAATCTGCCATGTCTTACTCTAGATTTCCTATTCGGTCACTTCTTTTGACACGGTAACTTTATTTCTAACCTTTATTTCTTAAAATAAGTATCTATATTAATAAAATTGTATGACCACTTGTTTTTAATTGAATAATTATTGAAATCAAAAATGTAATAGCATAAAATAAATGAATCGTTAAAAATCCTATTAAAAAATAATTTAGTTACGAAATTAAATCCACCAGAATGCATTTTGCTTCTTTGTAAACAAGACAGTTTTTGAACATGGGAAATATAGGAACTGGATACCATTTTCTTTCTGGTTAAGACAACCAAGCGATCGGACGTAACTCCAGTCAACTGCCCTCTTGGCATGCCTACCACATTCCGTCAGAGGCCTTCTGGTCACAGGTGGACAAGACTCCCAGACTGGCTCGACTCAAATTTAAGTAATATTTACTTATCCATTGCCCATGCATCTCTCTCTCTACTTTCGATGTATATCTATATATATTTTCTTAGTTATGGTCATTTTTCCTCTTTTATTCCGACCCTCATGTGTGCGCCCCAGAAAACACATCCCACTAGTGTTGAAGAAGAGACTCTAACACGTGCGTCGCTAAAAATGTAAACTCTAGAATATCCCATAATCGTTTGGCTTAACAAAATTATTTTAAATGATAAATCTGTTTTCCGTACGGAAATTCGAATGGAATCCGTTATAAAAGGTTCCATTCGAAATTCCATACAGATTCCCGAGTTCGACAAGACGCATCTGAAGACGGTTGTAGATCACATCAAAGATAAGAACAGTAGTCTGAATGATGACAAAAATACACATTGTGAATTTGAGATATACGCGACACTGCTGGCCGTACTTCCGCTTTCTATCCACTCCGAAACGAATTTTTGCAACGTTTTTCTTCACTCTCTACGGATCCGACTTTTCTCCTATGATCAAACTTCTCTGTTCGCAATCTAACTTCCCTCTGCCTCCTCCCCCAATCACTCCTCTTTTATCTCTTCCATTTCCAATCAGGAGCATCTCATTTGCATACCTCGTAGTCACCCTGTAGGCATTTAAAGAAACAAGTCGGCCATTCTTGTTTCCTTCTTCTTCACACGAGGTAAGCCACGCAAAAACGCGGTCGGTCGTTCTTGTTTTCTCTTCTTTTTCCTCATTTACACCACACGCCCCCCTTGATCTTCGAGATCAATAGGATACTTCGTAATCCTCCATCCAAGCAGGCCGCCTCCTCTCACGTCGAGGCCTCTGGGGAACAACTTCTTGGGGGTTAACATTTTCAGGTTCACTACAACGTGGGTCTAAGTCAGGTAGAGTCGCATCATTTGCTTCTCGGTGGCCCTCGATTTCCTCTTCTTTACTGCCCTCACTGCGTACCGGCAGTGTCATGCGACGCAGGTCTAGGATATGCCGGGGAACGCCGTTCACCATCACATTGTTCTTCGACCGCAATCCCGTTACGACCCCTTTTTTCCAACGAGTGGTACACTGTGCATTAGGGGGTTTCACCCATACCTCTTCACCTACTTTGATAGTGGCTTCCTCACTCTCGATTCCTGCTGTTTTGTTGCACGGGTGCCGCCACTTATGTGAAAACGGCCCTATGAGGGACAGTTGTCTCGTCTTGTTTGGTTTTTGGCGAGATGTTGTACCAAAACACCGCCTCTATGGGTGATACGTTGCTTTTTTCCGCAGCGGCTTTAATGGTGCGATGATTCCTCTCCACTATTCCGTTGCCACTCGGCCGATACGCTGCTCTAAAAAATTGCCTTACTCCCCACTTATCGCATACCCCTTTAAAGGCTTCAGATCGGAAAGCGGGCCCATTGTCCATCAAGAGTTCCTCAACCGGCCCTCTCTCCAAAAATATCTCCTCGATGACCCCTCCGATCGCCCATGCCGCTTCTGCCCTGATTTCTCTCCAGATGGCAAACCTTCCCGGTCCACAGTCGACCATCGAGAGATACAATTTGTGGCGATAGTGCGTCACATCAATAGCCAATCGCTTCCAGTCCTCCGCAACGTGCAACTGTCCTGTTTCGTGTCTGGACGGTCTAGGGTCAATTGATTGGCACTCTCGACAGTTCTCCACCACTTCCCTAACCTCCTCCTCGGTGGTCTCCGGGTAAACCTCTCTGGCTAGGAATAACGTTCGTTCCCGACCAAAGTGGTGCATTTCGTGTGACTCCTTGACTTCTTCCCCTGCATAGCATACCGAGGAGACCTCCTTTCCCTCCTGCAGCCAGGCCTTCTTCACGCGTGTCATCGAATCCGCCTTGTTTTTTTCTGATGGGACCAACACGACAGATACTCTTAACTGGAACTCCGCTATTAGATCGGCGAGCGCTCCGAGTCTGCGCTTGATCAGCATTTTCGCAGCACCTTTGGTCTTAACTCTCTTATCGCCAGTTACTGCCGACCGAATCCACGATGCTGCCGTTGCCGAATCGGTTTTAATTTCAATTATTTTCAATCCCCACTTCAGGGCCAGATTGAGTCCTTTCATAACGGCATCTAGTTCTGCTACGTTGATATGGGAGAAGTCGTTGGTTTTTCTTAGCCATGCCGCATCCTCCACAGTTACGCCTCCCATCTCTAGTACGACGCCCAACGCCAGGTTACTGGCATCGCACCAAATCACACCCGCATCTCCGCTGCTGACATACCAGTCCCCTTTCACTGGGTCCTCATTCCTCACCCTCGCAATGATATCTTGCAGCATGTTCATAACCTCCTTCGTTACACGGCCCTCCCAGCCAGCAGTGCCTGCTAGTCGTTTAATAAAACTACATGCTATCCTGAGCCAGCCAGCGATAGGATAGTGCCCGACCAGCCTCCCGCAGACTGAGAAAAGTTCTCGCTTCGTCAGCTCAGATCCGACTTCGGGTATTACACTCCCTCGTTCGAAGACAAGGCTTTCTTTTCCATCTCGCCTTAGTTTCAACCCCAGCACCCGTCCTCCATCCAGGGCCTCCGCCGGTTTTGCAGTTAACCCATACTTCTCGACATGGCTTCTTACTTTCTCCGCTGTCACCTCTGCCTCCTCCACCAGAATGTCGTCAATGTACGAACTAGTGGCCTCCTCCACTGAACGGTCTTTGCTCAGCACTGTCTTCAGCACGGCAGTCATAATTTTGGGGGCTGAACTCAGCCCAAAGCCTAACCTCGTCAGACAATACACTCGCCCCTTGTACCGGACCAGCTGGTACTGCCAGAGTTTTTCATCTACATGGATCTGCAGATATGCCGATTTCAGATCGACAATTTTTGTGGCCCGTCCCATTCTTCTCCATTTCCTCATGACCTCCTCACATACGTCGATCCCCGTTCCAGTGTGGCAGGCTACGTGTCTGTTCAATTCTCTGAAGTCCAGTACGGGCCTAATCTTGTTTTTTGTAGGCTGAACAACCGCCAGTAGTGGCAACACTCCTTTTTCTTCCCCTGTCCACGGTTTCAGAATTCCTTCTTTTATCCACCTCTCCACTTCTTCCTCAAATCCTTTTTTTATTTCTCCTCGCAGGGTGTTTTCGTAGCAGCCCACTTTATTCTGTAGTTCCGGGGGTCCGGAGATCCATTTCCATTCCACCGTCCACCTCACGCCATCAAACTTTGCCAGGAAATCTTTGTCCTCAATGCAGCAAACCTCCGGTTTTGGTATTCTGATGGTTCTATCACCTTCCACTCCTGCCATCCCCACTGCGCCGAGACGTCCGAACGTCACTTGGCTCCCTCGTAACGTGGCGCCCCCCAGTCGGTTAATTGCACTCATACCTATAATCACGTCAACACTACCGACCAGATGATTCAACACTAAGGCTCGCAGTCCAATGGACACCCCTTGCACCATTACTTCCGCTGTCGTCTCACCTAGGCACTTCACATCCCTGCCATCCACGGTCCTAATAGTCCTGGTTCCGCTCCATGACCTAGCGACATTCCTCGCTAACAACGTTGTAGTACAGCCTGTGTCGACAAGGGCTATGGCTTTCTTCCCATTGACTACTACCGGTAACCGAGGCAACGTTCCATCATGCGCCATCTCCGCACAGAAGGGGTAACCACTGGCGCAATAGCTCCCCTTCACTCGTTTTCCCTGGTGCCGTGCAGCAACACAATAGCGGCTAAGGTGCCCCACTTGTCCACATCGGTAGCACGTGATCCCCGGTCTCGGCTCTTTGCAGTCCTTGATCAGATGAGGGCCCTGGCACCGGAAGCACTTGATTGCAGGTCTCCCCTCCTGTCGCCTCGCCGGCTGCCTCTCATTCAAGTGAGGCCTCATGCACATATTTCCACCCACAGCTGCAGCCACGATTGGGCTTTTAACATTTTTCACTAGGACTCTGGCGTGAACCAAGAGAACGTCCACTTCCATAGTATGGATCCCAGTGATTCTCTGCATGTTCGTAGAGATTTCCTCTGGGAAGCCGCTAACTAAGTACAGCTTTACCGTCATCTCCAGGCTCCTCCCCACGTAACCAGCCAACCCTGCCAGTCTCCTGATCTCTGCCGCAAAGACGTCAACCGACTCGCCGGTCCACCTCAAACTGGAAAGCTTACCAAGTGCTTCGAATGGGCCCTCAGCGAAGGCCAATTTCAGCCTTTGCTCCACTGAGGCAAGGTCTTCCTTGTCTTCATCTCGCATCTGCTGGTAAATCGTGAGGGCTTCCCCCTCTAAGTATAGCGGCAGCAGGGTGACCACATCTTCTATCTTTTGCAGCTTCGCCGCCATCTTTAATTTCTCCAGCCACTTAATCAGGTCACCCTCCCCAGTAAAGGGTCTCAGCATGTGAGTGCTCAGTCTCCACTCAGCCATGGTAATTTGCTCGATGCGCCGAAATAGCTTGAGATATACGCGACACTGCTGGCCGTACTTCCGCTTTCTATCCACTCCGAAACGAATTTCTGCAACGTTTTTCTTCACTCTCTACGGATCCGACTTTTCTCCTATGATCAAACTTCTCTGTTCGCAATCTAACTTCACTCTGCCTCCTCCCCCAATCACTCCTCTTTTATCTCTTCCATTTCCAATCAGGAGCATCTCATTTGCATACCTCGTAGTCACCCTGTAGGCATTTAAAGAAACAAGTCGGCCATTCTTGTTTCCTTCTTCTTCACACGAGGTAAGCCACGCAAAAACGCGGTCGGTCGTTCTTGTTTTCTCTTCTTTTTCCTCATTTACACCACAGAATTGTCTTATTTTAATATAAACACAGTATCTACACAAATCATCACGTCAGAGTTAAAGTAAAAAGGTAAAGTAAAAAAGAAAAAGAAAAGTTAAAGACGGGGGAGGGAGATAAAAAGGGAGGGGGAAAGAGAGAGATAGAGTATAAAAGAAAGCGAGATGAAAAGAGAACAAGAGAAAGAGAGAAGAGAAGAGAGAGAGGGGGAAAGAAAAGGGAGAGACGAAAAAAGAGAGAGAGAAAAAGAAAAAGAAAAATGGAAAAAATCTTAAAGAAAACGGGTAAAAATTTAAACATTTTCATTCTAAAAAGTATTTCATTTCTGATAGATTTTAATTTTAAGATATCTCAACGCCCCACCCCACACACAAATAGTCTTTACATTGTGCGATCAAATCCTCCTGTAGGAAGTTCTCAAGTAACTATCGTCCACAAGCTGTAATGAAAGGCCTAAATGGAATAAATAAAATTAAAATTAAAAAAAAAAAAACAGGAAACTGAAACCACCAAATTTTACGAAAATAAAGTAAAGAGAAGACTGTCTCCCAACAAAAAAATCAATAGAAACCTAATATATAAAGTAGGGGCAGCCTCTTCGTGGATGGGCAGACACTAAATAGTTTTTCTAATATAATATCAATATTTAATTCTGTTTTGCCATAACTGACATCGGGCGAACATGTTCTAAAAAAAATTGTATTTTTAATTAATTTATTGAAAACAAGTTATTCCAAACGACATTTTATTTCCTCTTAGTGATATTAAGAGGAAGTAGAAGTTTTTATCTCCCAAAATATGGACTACAACTGCCACTACCACTACCACTGGTACAAGTAACAGTCATGTTTGGCTCTGCACCATTATTTGACCTCCACAGTAAACATTTTGTATTTTACAACGGCATTAAAAATAATATATTCTTTATTTTACTTTAAATACTATAATATTTTCTATTCAATAAAAACAAAGGAATTTAGAATTTGAACAATCATTCGCTGTTGAACACGCAGATTAATACAAATGGCGTCTGAAAATTTTTACCTCGCCAAATAGTTTTATTTAATTACTCTCTTTCAAATCAATTTCAAAGTAACTTTTAAATGTTTTAATAATATACAACTAATAGATTTTTTTAATTAAAAAAATTGGCCCCCAAAAAGGCTACCTCAACCAATACAAAAGTGCTTTGCCAAAATTGGCCTCCAAAAAGGCTACCTCAACCAATACAAAAGTGCTTTGCCAAAATTGGCCTCCAAAAAGGCTACCTCAACCAATACAAAAGTGCTTTGCCAAAATTGGCCTCCAAAAAGGCTACCTCAACCAATACAAAAGTGCTTTGCCAAAATTGGCCCCCAAAAAGGCTACCTCAACCAATACAAAAGTGCTTTGCCAAACTTAAGTGTGAGGGACCAAGGAAAATGCTATCTCAAACATATGCGTTATGAAAATGCTACCCGAAACAATGCAAATGTTATATTAAACTGAAGTGTTACGAACCAAAGAAAATGTAATATCAAACATAAGCATTACGAAATAACAAAAATTCATCTTCAAAGCTGAACATGACAGAGTGACAAAAATGCTGACAGACAGAGCCTCTTCTAGAGATACTTGGACGCATCTAAAATAAAAATTAAAAAATATTTAAAGAAAGTATTTCCGAAAGAACTTTTATTCTTAAACCTTTCCAAATTCCAAAGAGATAAAGCAAAATCAGCGATACAAGCTGAAATACGGATCAATGAGAATCGGTACCTGCAAACTTCCATCACTTCAATATTCTTCCATCATTAGAAGCCATTGTATCGAGATTCTGCGAATCTTTGCAGATTAACAATTCCTTAACACATAATAAAGAGGAGAGGAGGACGAGGAACACAAAAGGATTTTTATTTTTATATTTTAACTTCAGTACTCCACTCAATCATATCTGCCACCCACACTTAAATTAAAAAATAAACAAAAATAGGATTATTAGTTTAAGTGCATATCCAATTGTTTGGTGTTCTTTGCACAAGGTTAACTTCCCTTCTCGTTGGATGCCATCTTTTTTTTTTTTCTCCTTACGATAATGAAGATGTCATGTTTTGGAATTTTTGAAATGAGGATTGAAATATATGTGTGAGTCTGTGAAACCCGAGGTTCATTTCTAAAACCTTCGTCTGCACCTATTTAAATAAATATGTTGAATTCTTACTCCAGTAAGCACTATGGTCAATTTAAAGAAAAAATAAAAGAAAAAGCAATTGATTATATATGTATGTACTGGTAGTTGGTTTATTAGTGCAATGCTGATAACATTTTGAAGTGAACTGTCGTTCGGGTTTCGTATTTCGGCATAGATACACTTGCTTTGTCTACTACACTGAAGAGTCATGATACAACGAAACAGCTATCTGTGAACGACGATAATATATATAATATATATACATATATAGTAATAAGTCATAATACTTAAGGCTCCCAAAATGCATACTAGAATTGTCCACGTCGTGTAAAAAGTAATGGCATTGGCAAACAAACAGTTCAGAGCCTTCTGGAGGTTGAAGGTTCAATCCTTACGCCAGGCAATAAAAACTAGAACTAACATAAAAGTAACCCTTCTTCTTTATGGCTGACGGAATGAGAATAATCTAACCCTGTGGATTAAATAAAGGGTTCAGCTCAAAATTCAATATAGGTAACCAAGTTCGACGAGAAGATTCCCAAGTTCTAAGTTATTAAAAGATGCATTTGAATAAGTTATTAAAAGATGCATTTGAATAAGTTATTAAAAGATGCATTTGAATAAGTTATTAAAAGATGCATTTGAATAAGTTATTAAAAGATGCATTTGAATAAGTTATTAAAAGATGCATTTGAATAAGTTATTATCACCTATAGTAAGGATTGAACCTTCAACCTCCAGAAAACTGTGATTTAGAACTGATTGTTGATAAACACTTTCAACCATGTGGACATAACTAAGAATACCATACGTTAACACTTTTACGCAGCTATGAAAATGAGAACACTACACCCGTTGGTTAAATAAAGAGCACAGTTCGAAATTGCGTACAGGCTTCCAATTTCAAAACGCTGCATCTGAAGGAGGTCGGAGGTTGCATCAGCCGAAAATTATGAATATAACAACAAAGAATATTATAACAAACCCAAAAAATAATTAATTTGGAAAAGTTTAATGATTTTTGCAATTTTCTTTTAAATTTCTTTTTTTTTATTTTACGCAATATTAATCTCCGATGATTTTCAAATTTTGATTCTTGAGACGCTTAAAATTTAATATGGCGTTTTACTTGTTGCATTTTATTTGAAGAAAAAATCCATTTAAGCATAATTAGAAAAAATAGGGAAGGGAAAAAGTTAAAAGAAAAAAAAAAAAAAATTCAAACTTCATCCAATCAGAAGCAAGCATAAACAATTTGGACCAATGAGAATTAAGAGCAGCAATCTATTTCCAAGTTTGACCTTGAGAAGGAATCACAACGATTGGATAATAAAACCCTTCCATACAAGAGGATAAGGATGCTCATCATCCACAAGGGATGTCAGTCAACAGGTGACCCAGGATGGGGAGGAAGAAAAGGGAGGACAATCCTCCCTTTTACCCATAATCAAGGCTGGAAGACATTAATTTCTCGTACCTCATCATACACATGCACGCATGCGATGGCCACTTATATCACTTTAGGTAATTACAGTTTAATATTCGGATCCACCGAAGCAGAATAAAGAGTTTTGCATTAGGTTAATCTGCCCAGTCAAACTAGGAGCGCAGCCCTTTATGATTCATTCATTTTTAGGTAATTCAACGCCGTGATTTATTGGCTCTGGGATTTATAGTGTGGAAATCCCACAAAAGTACCAACCCTAAAACATTAGGAAGAAAAACAGGGAAAAACATTAAGATGCAAATTAACTCTTACGATGATTTGCTTTTTTCAAACAGATTTTGTCTAACATAATTTTTAATATAATGTTTTAAAAATACAAGCACACACAGGGAGAGGAGTGTCTTTGTTAATTGTTTTTTTCTGAAGTGAATACCCCCCACCCCCGGTCTTGATTTCCATCTGTGTGTCCACTTGTTTAGTGTCCCCCTACCCGACTCTTGAACGTGCACGTGACGGACGCATTCTGATTTTGCAAACGTTTGGAATACGACATTCATTATATATATATATATAGTAAGTTATGAAAATATATTAATGGCAATTAAGCTACACAGAGGCTCCCATGTTTCATCCCCAGGGGGAATCTTCAGGCTCATTATATATATATATATATATATATATATATATATGAGACAGAGAGATAAAAAGAGAGAGAGAGATTTGAGGTTTAGAAGACTGTAACAATATAATATAACACATAAATAAAAAATAAAAACAAAAAAGTATAAATAAACACTTCCGTTTTTCAAAATTACAGCAACATATTGATACACCTGGACAAAAAACGGCACACATGTGGATTCAATATGGACTTACTTTAAAAAGGAGGTTTTAACCACGAAATATTAGAAAAAACTTGATGCCAGAAAACACGATTAATTGAAGAAAGGAAAAAACAGTAAGTAGAAAATAAAATAAAAGTATTTTTCTCTCTCTCTCTCTCCATGTATAAATAACTAAAAGTCTTGTTTGAATATATATATATATATATATATACTAGACCAGCAGTGACCCATTAGGTCAGTATTTGTTATATACAGAGTTGTGGTAAAGTCTGGACCCATAAACAATTTACTATATAACGATAAACAATTTACAGTAGGTGTTAGAATTGATATCAACCTTTTGTCCAAACGTTTTCTTACTCGAAAGACATGATCTTTGCACGTTTTCAAGCATTTCGCAGTTTAATTTCTTGCGTGATGTTTTCTCCTAATGTTTGTATATTTCTTGGTTCGCTTGCATAAACCACTGATCTAAGATGTCCCTATTTGAAAAATCCAAAGGACTCAAACCCAGAGATTTCGGTGCCCATTCAACCGACCTTTGACGTCTAATCCAATCTGGAATTGCGTTATCCAAATATCTGCACACATCATTCGCAAAACGTAATGGAGCCCCAATTCAGCTGAAACCCCAGATCTCACAAAATTTGGTATGTCTTCTAGGCGAGATAATAAATAAAATTATAAATGAAAATCAAATAATTAAAATTATGTTAAAAATAAAAATAATCTCTATAGTAGCTTGTCTATGGGCCCAGACTTTTGCATTACCATATATATATATATATATATATATAAGGTTAGTGGGAGAGAATCTAATCAGAATACTCGATTATTAAAAAAAAATTAAAAAGTAAGAGTATAATATTTATGTATTACAGAAGATCAGAACAACATTGGTATCGTCGGTTGTCTAGAAAAGTCACACAGCGTGCGAGCCATCATTTTCCAGGGAGACAGACATAAACAGAGGCTATGAGAGTCTAGCATAGGAGAACAATTGTAGGTCCCCTTTTTTTGGATTTGAAACCGACGGTACCGATGTTGTTCTGATCTTCTGTGATACATATACATATATATGTGTACAAAAATGGAGAGATAAAAAAATGCTATCTTTAAATGATACCCTATCTTGAAAAGTCAATGCTCAATATACAAGATAAATAAGTGATGAGAATAAAAATTGGATAAAATTACAATATTTATTAAATCATCAAAGAGTTCAAACAAGGAATATATAAGTAAACTTTTTTTTATCGTTCCTTAAATTATAAAATAATAAAAATAATAAAATAATAATGCCACTTTCCTCCTTTTTCTTTATTATCTTATACTTTATTTGAATGATTTTGTCCGTTGGGGCAAAAACCGTCATATTTTTTTTACTCTACCAAGGAAGAAAATATTTGGCAATGCGTCTCCTTATTTTAAAAAAGTTTTTACCAATTTTCTTGAGATTTATACACTTTTATTCCTCCTGATGAGTCACATTTTTGCCAATGAACTTTAACCTCTGACTTGAATCCCTTTATTTTCAAAACCGGAACTTTTTACTATTCAAACTTTTGGAAGACATTCTGCTATTCATCCTACATTTGCTTAACATTAATGATCTCCTGAACGTGCTTTTTTGGACATGTTACATTTTTTCATCGAAGAAGATTCTCTTTGCTCAAAATATTTTTTTATATTTTTATAATTTCAAATCTGTGCTGAACTGTAATATAATTTTACTGATTTATTCCTATGATCTAGTCTGATGATAAAAGCATACATTTTTGAAAATAGATGGATTAAGGAAAGAAAAAAGTTTATTTATATGTTCCTTGTGAACTATTTGATGACTTAATAAGTATTGTACTTTATTCAATTTTTATTCTCATCAATCATTTTCTTATATATATATATATATATATATATATATATATATATATACAGTAATATAGTAATCCAGGTAAACTTTGTATTCACATGGTAAAAAAATATGGAGAATCTTTACTACATTTATATAATAGTGCTCAATACTTAATAGAGCTATTTACTTGTAATAAAAAGTTTTATTCATACAAACATAATTTGACTATACATTTCAAAATGTTTCAGTCACAGCTTTAAAGAAGCCTGTCATCTTCAAGCCAGCATGTCCTTTTGTGGAATGAAGAAAAGTCTATCTTTAAAGGTCATGTAACCGATTCAAAACATTTTTGGATCATACTTACTGTCAAATTTTTATTTCTACACATTTAATAAAAAATATTCTTAAGGAAAACAGAAAAACATGGAAAATGCTCCCAAATTGCAATTCTTTGCAAATATCTAACATTTCATTCATTAGAACTCACCAAAAGTTAGGATCAAAGTTTATTTGCATGAAACAAATACTGGGACTCCAGGGAAAAGTTTGCCCCACCCCCGAGGAGAAGTGAAAAATGCCCCTCTTTCTCATCAATATTTCAAAGTATAATTTTTTTTTTTTAAGTTGTGATTGATGATTATTTACATTACACAAGGGGGATGTGACAGTGGTGAAGTGGATAACGACAGACTGTTTCCATAGCATCACTTTCAGTTATGAATGTTAGCAACCTTCCCTGTAAGTACCTGATTCTTGAAAGAATCAGCTAAACTAATGCCACCAACACACAACCAAGTTGGTCAAAAAAGTTGTATCACGCTGACTCCTATGAATTTACGTTTATTTTTAATTATTATTCAAGGAGTAGTGATCACAGGGGGAGACAACTCATGCTTTACTTGTTTAAAAACAAAATATGTATACTCACATTTTATCATGAACGAAATATACAAACACACAAACCAAACTTACCTGTAAAAGAAAAAGAAATGATTAAAATTGTGTCAATCAATAATGTAATCAACAGGTAACAAAAAGATGAAAATATTAAAAAAATGTGTTACATAGATCGTGGGTGAGAGATATCAGAGGCTCTGATTGGTTAAGCCAGATCACATGTTTGGACAACAGGTTTGTCTAAAATAGAGTTAAGTAGACCAGTAATAGCATACGGAGGCCCTCTGTCCTTATGACCAAATAGTCTGTTCGGTGACGAATAATCCAACATTATTTGTTGGATTATTCGTCACCAAACAGACTATGTGGTCATGGGGACAGAGGGCCTCCGTACGCTATAATGAATGATTGGTTTGTCCGTGTTCTTCAATTGCCTGAGACATCTTCCAGACAATGGCTAGATATCTCTTAGACTTTAATGTATAATATCACGTGGTAAACATCACAAAGACACTCATAATATTTGGGGTCCTACACCAATGTTTGCACAACTAAGAGGATGAACTGTCCAAAATGTCTGACAAGTAATTTGATGAAATTATGGTAGCGAGATTTCAAAAGAAACAGCTAGCGTGTATTTATCTATTAGTTTTAAGATATATATATATATATATATATATATATATATGAGGATGAAATGCTGTGAAAGACAGAATGTGTGAAAAAAACAAAAAACAAATGGAAAACAAATTTAAATACAGGAATAAATCATCAAGAAGCAAGAGATTTTACCGGTTTTCTTCTGAACAACGAATGTCTTCAGAAAAAATGAAGATTTCCTTTTTTACCTATGTTTTTATCATTTAAATTTAAAATCTTCACTTTTTCTGAAAAGGTTCGTTGATCTGAACGAAATCGGTAAACTCTCTTGTTTCTGGATGATTTATTTCTGTATTTAAATTTGTTTTTCCGTTTGTCTTTTTCACAAACACACATTATATATATATAGTAAGCTATGAAAATATATTTATGGAAATTAAGCTACACAGAGGCTCCAGCGTTTTATCCCCGGGGGTAGGGGGGAATCTTCAGGCTAAAATGCATGGATGAAACGCGGGAGCCTCTGTGTAGCTTACTTGCCATAAATATATTTTCATAGCTTACTACCTAGCTCTACTTACGTATTGAGCACTGTTGAAGTAAACACTGAAAATTGATACATAAAAAATGATATCTCCTTATAAAATTTTATGTGGATACATGAAATAGTAATATATATATATATATACACATAAACATTATAGCCGCATTGATTAGCGTCTTGGATCTGGACAATCGATGGTGACTGGGGGCGAATCATGAGACTAGTGGAACAGTTGTATATAGTCACACTGATGATTCTTGTTGAAAATGAAACATGTGGATATTAAAATAATATTTATTTAAAGTTATATATATATATATATATATATATATATATATATATATATATTATAATAAATATTTTAATTATTATCCACATACATATATGTTTCATCCTTTCACGGAATCGTCAGTGTGGAGATAAATGTTCTGCCAGTAGCACGGTTCAAACGCAAGACGTAAGTTTGAACCCCTTAGCCTAAGTAAAAAAAATAAAGATAAAATTTTAAGTTTTAAATTATATCCTATCTTGAATAGTCGACGATCGATATATGAGATAGAGCAATAGTACAAGTAGATAAGTGATGAGAATAAAAATTGGATAAGATGCAATATTTATTAAATTGTTCAAATAAAAGTGATATAAAAAACACTTTTTTTTTCTTTCCTTAATGCAAAAGAGGAGACTATGTTGGTTGGGGCACGTTGAGCAATGGCTGGATTGCTAAAGTCTGACAGTTGAATGTGTCAGGAGAGAAGACCACCACTGGCAAACCCAAGTTGTCTTGGGAGGACGTGCTCAAACGTGATAGGAAAGCCATAGATATGGATTCCGTCGGCCCTCACTAAAGACACAAATGGAGGAGAAGACTTAGATTGAGACTAGACAATCAGGTCCCACCCTCATCAGAGGATTAATTGTTGCCTGATTCAAAAAATAAACAGATTGTTGTTGTTAATGATGACGAATATGATGAATCCATGGATTTTCAAAGATATGCTCTTATCATAAGAGGAAATTTGAAGCAGTACAGTAAATTTCATTAACTTATCCGTCAAATTTCCTCTCATGATAAGAGCATATCTTTGAAAATCCATGGATTAAGTAAGAAATTTTTTTTATATAATACTTGTTTGAACAATAGATGATTTAATAAACGTTATATTTTATCCAATTTTTATTCTCATAACACACACACACACACATTATATATATATATATATATATATATATATATATATATATATATACAGGGTGTTTCAAAAGTCTTGGGAACATTACAAATGCGTATATCTCATGAACTATTCCAGGTAGAAAAATGAAACTGGTGCCATTTTAAAGCTTGCTTAATCAAGTTTTTGGTCATACTAATGATTTTCGTGTTATCTTTCCAGGTGCAGTAATGGCGTTCTCTAAACAAGACAAGGCATTTTGCGTCCTCTAATTTGCAAAGACTGAATCGTGGACATGTGTTCAGCGTGCATTTCGCAGGAAATTTAAAAAAGAAGCCCCTGAAAGGAAATCCATTGT
The DNA here is from genome assembly GCA_963556195.1 of Sepiola atlantica. NCBI lineage: Eukaryota > Metazoa > Mollusca > Cephalopoda > Sepiida > Sepiolidae > Sepiola > Sepiola atlantica. Next base: position 10,095,175 of record OY744516.1, on the reverse strand, counting down.
CAGATGGCATGCTAAATTTGTGAAAGATGGGTGTTTGTGCCCAAGTAAGCGAACAGGTCGCCCTTCAACTTCAGAAGATGCAGTTGAGCAAGTTCGGACAGCCTTTCAGCGGAGCCCCCGTAAATCAGTGAGAAGAGCCAGCAGGGAACTTCAGCTTGCTCCAGCAACTGTCTGGCGTGTCTTAAGGAAACGACTGCAAATGGTTCCTTACAAGCTCAAGTTGGTCCAAAAGTTGAAGGACACTGATAAGCCACTTTGCCGTGACTTTTGCATTGCAATGCAAGAGAAGTTGGAAGATAACGGCTTTGATGACCGGCTTGTTTTTAGCGATGAGGCGACCTTCCATCTGAATGGCAAAGTTAACAAGCATAACACTCGCATATGGGGTACTGAGAATCCTCATGAACTTCTTGAGCACGAGCGAGATTCACCAAAAGTGAACGTGTTTTGTGCAATTTCCAAGAAAGGTGTCTATGGACCGTTCTTCTTTGAAGAGGCAACTATCACTGGTGAATCCTATCTCAACATGCTGGAAGACTGGTTAATGGCTCAGTTGGAACAAGCAGAATCTGATGACTTCATTTTTCAACAAGATGGTGCACCACCACACTGGAGTCTTAGGCTGCCTGGTAGATGGATTGGGAGATCTGGGCGAGGTGATGACGTTCTCATGCCCTGGCCTCCTAGGTCTCCAGATCTTACCCCGTGTGACTTTTTCCTTTGGGGCTTTGTCAAGCAACAAGTCTATGTGCCGCCCCTTCCAAGAGATATTGACGAACTAAAGGCTTGAGTAACGGCAGTTGTGGGAACCATTGACGTCAAGATGCTGGAACGCGTTTGGCAGGAAATGGACTATCGACTAGATGTCTGCCGTGTGACGAATGGTGCTCATATTGAGCAACTTTGAAGATTCCCCACAACACTTGAAACTTTAACCTTTCCAACGGTACCAATTTCATTTTTCAACTCCTAATAGTTTTTGAGTTATTAAAAATCGTTATGTTCCCAAGACTTTTGAAACACCCTGTATAATATATCGAGGCAGCATTTTTTCTTTAAGACACGTATTATTAAAAATAACCGACAATTTTTGTCTGGTTATTTTAGTATTGATCCCTTCAATTTTCCGGATTAAAATCTTAATCTCAGAAGAAAATTGGCTGATGAAACTGCCGTAATGTACATGTTGGTCCACTAGTACTAATATACTTAAATGCTTATAATATCTAATAAATATAGTTTCATATTTAAATTTTCCCGCCATAATTGATTATAAATCTCACTCCAGGTCTTTACCTGTTTGTCATTATTCCACTGACGATGGACCCAGACGGGTCAGAAAGTACTCTGGACCAACATGTACATTACGGCAGTTTCATCAGCCAATTTTCTTTCGAGATTAAGATTTTAATCCGGAAAATTGAAGGGATCAATACTAAAATAACCAGACAAAAATTGTCGGTTATTTTTAATATATATATATATATATATATATATATATATATATATATACACAGGGTGTTTGGAAAATCGCCTGTGTGTGTAGTGGTGGGGGGGCTTTTTTGAAAACAGCCTCTTTGTGTGGGGGCTACTTTTCTAATAGCACTTCATTAGTCGTCTAATTTCCAAGGTGGTCTATTTTGTTTACCGTGTTGTTTTTGGTTTGTGCTGATCATATTTGCTCTGTTGTATCTGAAATAAGAAGAGCATGCAGACCGGATCCCACATGTTGACTATCAAAGGAGTGCTTACAGATCACGACTCTCAGATCTTTCTTCTGAGCCACACGGCTTTTATATTTGTTTGGTATCATTTTGTTCATGGTTTTCTTGGTGTATGTGGCAGGAGTAGGATTATCTTACTTGTGTTCGTGTCATAGGGATAGTGTTTATCTATCCCATATGTAGAAATAACAGTGCACTATCACACACACACATTGTACGTGTTAGATGTTTACAATAAAGGATGTTGATCAGTATTTATTTAAATGGTTTACAACCCGGAAAGCAAGTGTTTCCTGACATATGGACACATATAGAACATAATCCCAAAGTTATGCAATCGATTTTCCAAACACCCTGTTATATTTGTGTGTAAGCGTGTGCGTTTGTGTGATATTAGCTTTTGAGAAAATAAAAATAAAAACAATTAAATACAGAAAACTGCAACTCACTGCTTTGTTTGTTAGTCTCTTTCCGGCATTTGGACATTTAGAAGCATGTATTAATATATTGTTGTTGTTTCTTCTTCTTTTTTACTTTGGATAGTGACAAATTACTTCATATATATATATATATATATATATATATATATATATGGAGAGAGAGCAAGTACTTCAAACTCAGGTCGAAATCAGACTGTTTTGAAAGCGGTTAGGTGTCTTATCCATTATGCTATCAACGTAAGTGAAATCTAAATGCTTATATTAAACATTTTCAGCAGCCTATAGGGCTCTATTCTCTTAGTAAGAGCTATGCATTTTCCTTCGTGGCCACTGGTGATCTCACTTCGCAGAGTGCTCAGTCAACGAAGGCAGAGGCATATCACAATAGCAAGAAAATCAACCTCTTAAAATTGGAACAGAACTGAATTAGGACAGCAAACCTTGAACACAGTGCTCAATAACCTTTCAGATAGAGCTTTATCAATGAGAAATAATAATAAATTGAACGCGTCCAAACGAGAGTGACACGTGACTTCACATTAAAACCTTATTAAACCTTCCATACACTAAATTTAAACAAACATACATAACACTCTAAGCAAATAATGTGTCCAAACGAGAGTGACACGTGACTTCACATTTTCGAAACAGATAACAGAAGCTGAAGAGAGCCGGATGGCTAAGTCCGTCTGTGCTTAAAACCGACGGTACGAATGCTGTACTAATTTTTCTGTATCAAAATAAATAAATATTACGCTCTTAATTTTTAATTTTAATTCTCAATTAATCGAGCACTCTGCTGGGATTTTTCCTGCTATATTACAAAGAAGTTATATATATATATATATATATATATATATAAAAGAAAAAATGTGATCCTTAGCTTGGGTTAGATTGTTTGAATCAGGAAAAAGTGAGTTTGTAAAGCCAGTTTAATCTTAAAAAAAATTTTACAAACCAAAACAAAGTTTATCTTTTTGTTCGCTTTACCCCTCTATCTCTCTCTTTCCAGCTATGGGTTAAATAGTTTTACTCCTGTGGTGATATTTCCTGCTGTTTATTATGGGCTACTGTAATCTGTTTTATAGTTAGTTTTATTATCTTCGACTTTAAATAAACACAGAAAAAGAGATAATTGTAAGTATTTCTGTTTTGGTCTACCGCATGGCCATCCCTACTACAGGCCAAGCAATCGTGCAACTGGGGTCTTTTACTGGGGGCCATGTGAATTTTCTTAAATATTCGATATAGAAGTTGCAAACTATATCATCAACTGGTGCGGATCCTTTTTTTCTTTTTAACCACAATATACAAGTAATTATCTTTTGACATAAGTACAAATTCTCTAAAAAAAATCTAACATTGAAATAAAAATTCTTCATTGAAATATGCATTTGCCTTTGTTTATTCAAAATTACCTGTCTCTTCATTTATAGGAATTTGTCAATAATTGTCAAATTTATCAATTAGCTCATTGTGGTTCTTATTATTTGGTATGTAAAACACATGAAAACATCAAACTAATCTCAAGAGGAATTTTACCTTTGTTTGCAACTTCTATATCGAATATTTAAGAAAATTCACATGGCCCCCAGTAAAAGACCCCAGTTGCACGATTGCCTGGCCTGTAGTAGGAATGGCCATGGTCTACCGCCATTTTTGAAACACTGTAAAAATGACCTCATATCTTAAAGTTATTAATACGTAAGTTTTTATTTGCCACACCTTTCTTTTTTTACCCCAACCTGGCTGGGATCATGCCGAATCGGAATATGTTAGTTTTGTAAGTGTAGATTGTGTAATTCCCGATATTAGCTCGGATGGAAAGGCAACATCTAACTTTCCTTTATATAATAGACTAGCCATACCTACCGTACGCAGTGTAGTCATTTTAGATTTAAATTTTTAAACAGAAAAAAGAAATAAAGTTTTAATTGTAAGGGAGACAACTCTTTATATTCTTCAATAAAAATATGAGTTATTCTCCTTGCTGATTTTGATTTTTCGGTCATAATTAAAAAAATGTTTCCATTTTACCAGTTTTCCGGACAAGACTACATAAATTTGTTAAAATAAACTGTAGCAAAGTACGTTATTATAGTTCTGATAACATAGTACACCAAAAATGAAATAAATATTGGCTATTCAGAATCAAAGTTTGATATGTCAGCTTAAATGCTATTCAGGTCGAACTCTTGAAATCTCACAAGATAACTTTATATATTAGATGCCGTTTTGGTAAATCATGTACCTTTTTTGGATATGCAAAAGTGAAGAGAAAAAATAGATGTTCTCTTGGCTTTTGCCTATCACTTGAAAGTACGGTTCGCTGGATATGTGGTGTCAAAACTGAAGGATAGCAGCACTCAACACAGTTCTAAGTTCACACAGACTGTTTGAAGATTTGAACATGTGAATCATAGTGATGGGTGGATCCACCGATGTACCAAGATTGTGGCCTTTGGGAGATGGGGAAAGATCTGAGAAGACATAATCAGGGATGATCTGAAAGCTTGGAACCTGGACAAAAAACCTATCCTTGGAATAAACACTATAAATAAATATTATCTAATATCTAAAGTTAGTCTCCTTAAGTTTCTTTGTCATCGATAGCTTTCTTCCTACAAAATCAATTTGATTCTGGTTAGTCAGTTTGTCTTGTGGATCGTTGCAGCATGTTGTTAAGAAGAATAAAATGTAATTCGATTTACTTTCTTACAGAAAATACTTTGTCCAGATCGGAATTATTTTCACAAGACCAGTTTTTTTTAATTGACATAACTCAGTATTCGTCCCTACAAAGTTACTTGACTGAATTTAGGAAAAGTAGATTTATTTTGTTTTAGTTTTGGAAAGGTGATTTTGGTTTTCATCAATTAAGTATGTGCGTGCGTGTGGTATATTTAATGTATAAAGTCCACCTCTTTTTCGATTTTTGATTCTGGTTTGTCAATTCTTCTTGTTGATCGTTGTATCATGTTGTTAAGAAGAAGAAAATATAATTTGATTTAATTTCTTCCAGAAATTACTTTGTCTGGGTCAGAATTATTCTCAAATGTCAGTCATCTTAAAAAATGGGACATAACTCTGTATTCATCGATACAGAGTTACTTCACTTTGATTGGAACAAAATAATAAAAAGTGGAATACTTTAAAACAAAAAAAGTAGACCGAATTTCAATTAAATAAATACACTACTGCACAACACTACGTAAGAACAGTTAGTTTACTTATAAAGGGGTCGCAGAATGTTATCATCGCAGTTCGTCTGATGAGCTTCTTGGAGCAAAACCATAGAAGTCCCTGTGTAACTTGCTACTACTATTATATCAATATATACTAGCAGGAAACCCTGCGTTGTCCAGGAGTGTATGATGAATCCTCTGTCCACCTGCCCTCCAACCATAATGTTAGATAATGGCCCTGTGAGAGATGGACGCATCTGTGGAAGTCGGGTTTGAATTGCGCGATTTGTGGCGGTGTCACCTCGTGCAACTTGGTGGATGTGTTTCCACGATCACGGTGACAAATGATGTAACCTTAGGGTTAAGGGTTGAGGGCACACCTGGCGGATCACGAGGTTCGTTACGTCAAAGTTGTCCGCTGTGAGAAAATTGAATTGAGATTTTATCAGTTACTGACTGGGAAGCGAAGAGTCAACAACGATAGTCATGTAGCTATTACAAGCTGAGGGATATCGAATTTTCGAATCCCAAAATTAAGAGCCAGAATGAATGTCGATATTTCCTCCCTTTCGAGTGATAACGGATTAACGTAGGAATTTTAACTAGTGTAGTCTCTCTCTCTCTCTCTCTCTCTCTTTCCAACTAACTCCTCAATTGTTGGTTAATTAATTAATAGTAAATAAATGGCTCGAATTTAAACAGCAAAAGACTTTGTGAATTTATTGAAGTAGAGAGATTGCTTTCAGTCGGGAAGAAACCGCCGACCGAAAATGCGACAACAACAGGCCTTTGCGGTGACAGTAATGGCAGCGACAGACAGATGATAGCAGTCGACGACAAAAAGCTGCGCCAACGAAATAAGGTTAGTACAGGCAGTACGAGTATATACGACACATCGCCCCATTTTGGATCAACAGCGAAGGTAAATCTACGACGACCAAAGAGTTACAGGTGATGCCAATAACGTGTAAATGTAACCCTAACACCATATTACCTTTTTATTCTTATACTCCTGCCTTTTATAATATTTAAGGGGGAGGGGAGCTAAGAATGTACTCAGCATTGATTGGATGAAAGGAAGTGTAAGTACAGTGAAATTAATTTTTTTAATTTTGTAATTTAACCTTCTTGAGGCATAGCCGGCGCTTTCCGGGAATGAATGAGGACTTCTGTGTACTCATCTTTTAAGCCCTGAACCCGATATTCCCTTTTTTATCTCTTTTTTTAATTTCTTTAATGACGAAGAGAAAAGTCTTACAGGCATGTGTATGCAGTGTGATACTGCATGGAAGTGAAACCTTGCTAGTGGGGGTTGAGAACATGTGTTGTGTGAAGAGAAATGATATGAGAATGATACGATGGATGTATAATGCGAGTCTTAAAGACAGGCTTAGATCTGATGACCTCAGAGGAAGATTAAATCTGGACAGTATAGATGTGTGCAGAACAGGAGACTTTGTTGGTATGGCCACGGTGAAGCAATGGATGAAATGTTCTTGGGTTATTAGATGTATAATAGCTGAGGTAGCAGGTCCAGTTCACAGAGGAAGGCAAAGGAAAACATAGGAGGAGGAAGTGGTAAGGATGAATTTGAGAGCAAGCGGGATAATTAAAGAGCTGGGCAGAAATAGATTAATTTGAAAATCAGTTTCGTAAAGCCATCCAACACATGTCAGCATGTAAAACAGCCGTTAATCTGAATATTATGATGATGCTAATGAAATTTCAAGTTATAAATCAAATCAAATAAATAGTATTTCTTTTTTATGGATGTTCGACACAAACACAGATTCTGCAATATTATTGTACCCCTTTGATCAAAATGAAATATTTCAAAAACCCAAGGAGGAGTTTGTCAGATCTTTTTTTTTAAACAAACTGTCACACACACAAAACATTATATATATATATATATATATATATATATATATATATATATATATATATATATATATATATATATATATATATATATAAATATCTTATGCTGTAAATGCTCGAGGGGGAGGGGGAAAAGAGAAGGGTGTGGGTTTTTGTGTTTACATTTCTGAGTATTCTTTTTCTTCCAGCATGTCAGAAAACGTGAGTCAGCCTCCATAGTGTTTTATGAGCGTCCGCTGACGATCGTCCCTTCAACTCATCAACATAATACGTCATAAATGCATGTTTACAAGACGTGATTGTGCATCAAGGATTCTCTTCAAATTACGATGAAAGAAACGTTCGAAATGGAAGCGCAGGTCGTAGGTGAAAGCATAAGAGATGTGTCTGTGAATTGTTAAGAAGACGAAAAGTTAAATAAAAATGATCATCTGTTTAGAAACTGTTATAAAATACATTTTGAAGGATTCTTCAGTTTATAAACTGCTATAAGAACTTTTGGGGGTTTATCTGTTCAGAAACCGTGAAAAAATGTTTGTTTTATGTGTTAAGAAACAGTTATAAAAACTTTTGGGAGTTTATCTGTTCAGAAACTGAAAAAATGTTTGTTTTATGTGTAAAGAAACAGTTATAAAAACATTTTTTGGGTTTTATCTGTTAAAATGCAAATTATATTAAATAGCTCTTGTTCTGTTCAGGGAATTAAATTTACATGTCCTGGGACGGATATTTTTATATATATTTAAATGAATGCTAAAGTTCGGCCCATTTATCGCACTAACGGTGAAGTCAAAACGCCCTATTCCAAGTCAATTTAACTAAACACAATAGACGCATCATCTTTTTTATATACTGCTAATGTATAGGCGATATAAGCCTCAAAGTTAACTAATTTCCATATTGGTCTTGTAAAAAGTTAATTTAATTAATTAATAATTATTTGTTATTGTTTTTTTTTTTAATTCAATGATTTTAATATAACAAAAAATATATAACAAATAGTTTTATTTTGCAATATTGTTTTATTTTCTGGAAAAATATTTAGCATTTGTGTTCGAATGTTCCTTTCTTTAAACGATCAACTTGATTTTCAAAAAGTTGTGATCTATTTCTAAATTGCAAGTGAAAAGGTAAATTGATTTCTTCTTTCTTTTCCTTTCTTTAGGTCCCATTTAAAAGAGAAATACATCTCTTCTGAAATTACAAAAATGTTAATGTTTCATATTTATGACAAAGTTCTGAATGGAAAGTTTATTACTTTTAACTAGCAGGGCTATCCGGTGTTGCCCGATGGAATAGTAATTTATTTTTCATCAATAACAATTGATTTTCTACTGTTGTCACATGCGAGGTAAATCTTACTGTAAAAAAACTAATTTAGGTAACAAACAAACAAACACACGAAAATATGCGAGTTAAATCTTACTTAAAGATTTGTTTGTTTGTTTGTTGGGGTTTAACGACCTTTCAACCCTTATAAGGTCATCTCAGGTCAAAAAGAAGAAATACAACAGTTAAAACAAACAAAAAAAAGAGAGAAAAGTTTTACTTAAAAAAAAATAAACTCATCCCCTCTCTCTCTCTCTCTCTCTCTCTCTCTCTCTCTCTCTCTCTCTCTCATCTGTAAATAAAACATCTGATTAATTCCTGTTTTAGTCACAAAAATATTAAGAACAATTTTTGGTGTCTATTAAGAGTGAAAGAAATTATTTCCTATATATTTGTCTAGCAAAACTATCTGGCGTTGCCCGGGCCCATAAAAAAAATAGAAGCGGTTAAAAAGTGTGTGTAACTTCCTTTATATTAAAACTTCTATCTCTCCACGTCTCTCAATCCATCTTTCTCTCTTTCCCCGTTTTTCCAAATTCCTCTCCCCCACCACCGTTTCACCTCCACCCAGCCCGTTCCTCTCTCTTGTTTTAATGTACTAAAAATAATAATAATAATGTAAATCATTCACCTCTACTTTATATAATAGATAACATTGGAAATAGCTGAAAATCCGACCCCCCCACCACCACCACGAAACCTGGTCCAGTTGACCCCCAAAGAATGAATAATTTATTTTAAATTTTCGATATTATTCTACCAGGACAAAATACTTTTCAAAATGATACCAACTTTGTAGGTGTTTGTTTTGTAGTTTTTGAGTTTTACCTGGACACACACACACACACACACACACACACACACACACACACACACACACACACACACACACACTTTCCTTCATATAATAAATTATCAGTTATTAAGATTAAACCTCCCTTTCTTTGCTCATAAAAATAAATTTGCATATGTGATTATTGAAGCAAGCTGGACACACTTATTATCTTATCTTTTATAATCTTTTAAGTAACAAAGTTTGCAAAGCGATATCAAGTTGACAAAGCCACTTTTGATATATATATATATATATATATATATATATATATAGTTAAAAAAGAAGAAGAGAAAAATCAGCAGTTAAGCTTATGAACGCTGTGAGTTGACAAGGAGGATTAATATTTATTTGAAATTGATGTCAAGGAATTGAACAACAGAGGAGGAGACAAAAGGACTAAAAGTATATATATATATATATATATATATATATATATATATATATATATATATATATATAAAATTAAAAAATGTTTTTAATGGATTCGTCTACACACTTTAAAATGCAGCAACATTTTTGTAAGTAACGAATAAATTTTATTAGACAGACGAACAACACAGGTAAGGAGGACTTTTTTCTGTTTTTTTTTAATAACTAATATAAGTTAGCAAAACATTTATACGGAACAAAACTTAGGTTTAGTATACAGGACGTTTATGTTTTTGTCTTTTAAGGGAAGTGGGGTCTGATCAACTCTGCTGGGAAGCCATGAAATTAAATACTGTCTTGTTTTTAAATTCCCGAAACAGTTTTTCATGGTAAATAACTGATGATCCCTTAAATAATGTTAGAAGCAAACTAATAACTGAAACAGTTAAATTGACTTACATGAGTGATTTTCCACTGAACGACTTGGGACTTAAGGTTTTTTGGGGTTTTTTTTTAAATATAGTTTTAATGGTTGAGAAACTTCCAAGACTATATATATATATATACATATATATATATATATATATATATATATACTGACACATGAACCGGCGTTGTCCGGGAAAGCATATTAACTCAAGCAATTCCATGGCCCAACCTTGAACTATTGAATTATTTGCTGCTTATGGTTGACCGGGAGCAAACACACACCTCACGATGTTAATGTAAAGCAACAATCAGATAAGTAAATAACAAACTTTTAGGTTGTATGTGTTTCGGATAGATGCTTTGTGATTAATCTACAATGTAAATACATCATTTCATTGATTTTTTTTGCAAACTTTACCATGTAAGTGGGCTGGGAATAAACAAATCATACCACAAAGAGAAAAAGTCTCGTACAGGTTTCAAACCTGTGCCTCAGATTCCTGTACGAGTCTCATTTTTCATTTTCTCGCATTCTTTGCTTAGGTGAAATAAACAAACACGAGTGTCAACAAAAGCCCAACACATAATTATGCATGTATAGAGACACCAACTGCTTTGTCGGCCTGCTATCTTTTTTGTAAAGTTCGCTACTTGAAATACTTAAAACATTAAGTGAAAATAATAAACATTTCATTCATAACTTTGTTGTAAACACGAAACAAAATCCGTCTCATTTGTTCATATAAATAGATGAACATTAACATTTTGGTAATTTCGATACAAATTTATTTATCTTTTAAATATGGCCACAGAAAATAAAGACGAAATCAATTTGCCTTTACACTTGCAATTTTGAAATAAATAACAACTTGTTGAAAATCAAGCCGGGCTCTCTAAAGAAAGGAACACTTTTAAACACAAATACTAAACATTTGTTACGGAAATAAATAAATATTGCAAAACAGAAATATTTATTATATTAAGATAAAAAAAATCATTGAATTAAAAAAAAAATAACAAATAATAGTTAATTAATAAAATGTCTTTTTTTTAACCAATATGCAAATTAGTTAAACTTGTGACTGATATTGCATATACATAAGCAGTATATAAAAAAAAATGGTGCATCTATTGTATAAAGTTAACTTGAAACAAGGCATTTTGACTTTACCGTCACTGCAAGAAATGGGCCCAATCTTCGCATTTATTCATTTACATATAATGGTTGTATGCCAAATATAGTGCTATACTTTCAGGAACTAAAAGGGGCCTTCAAGCTTGTGTGACGCATCTAAATTAAAATTGAACAAAATTGATGCATGGGGGTACATATATATATATATATATATATATATATATATATATATATATATATATACATGTACACTACGCATTTCGTGTTCACATTCTCATATGACTTTCATTCCCGAGCAACGCCGAGTATCTCCGCTTGTATATTAATAAACTTGCAAAATGCAGGCATAAAGAGAAACCGTTTGAGAGAGTGAGGAAATATGAAGCAAGAAAGTGAAGGCGGGAGGAAGTTGCTTCGCAACCGGTGTGTGAAAATACAGTTTCCGCTAGGCTGAAGATGAGCAGCCAATGGCGATTGCCCGGCGGCGGTTTGGCCAATAACCGAAGTGTTTACGGTGAAAAGAGTTTGCAGCAGCAGCAGCAACAACAACAAGACATACCGAGGAAAAGCTGAAGGAGACATTACACAGATATGAAGAGAACGATAAGAGCCGAAGGAAGTGTTACATGGAGGAGGAGGAGGAGGAGGAGGAGGAGGAGGAGGAGGAGGAGGAGATGATAACAATTTTAATGGCTCTCTTCATTATTGTATTCCAGCAGAGATAAACTAGAGTAGGTGTGGCAAGTTGAAGAAAACGCATACACATTTTCTAGCAATAATTTCAATAAACTATCTCTCTAACAAGATGATATGTTAACGTATAAAAAATAATGTTAAAAAACGGTATTTTTCTACATAATATTTGATTAAATTGAGGTGAAAATGTTTAAATTAGGGCAACGTGTCAGGATATTGTGTAACAGGTAGGAAGACGCTAGTGACACGTAGCGAAAAAGCTGATCAAATCTTTATCTTTTTTTTCTGAACAGAGAGAGATATATGAGGGAGAGATATATATATATATGAGGAAGATATATATATATATATATATATATATATATATGAGGAAGAGAGAGAGAGAGAGAGAGAGGTCGCGTTTGGGATACCTGCTCCCATCCCCCCATCATTTTTTTAACCTTCTTATATCTATTGATTTGTTGAATTTGATAATTATTTCAGATTTAAAATCTAGTAATAACAAAATATTAGCTATAAATATGCCATAAAAATGTTATCGACATGTGGAAGGAGGTCATATTAGAAAGGTGATTACATTAACGATTAAATAAATAATTGTTTTGCTGTTTTATTTAGTTTTAAAAACGGACATAACTTTTGTTACAACCTGATATTAAACTAGTGTTGCTATGGCATTAATAATGATGGTACATAATATTGTATGTATTTCAATTTTGGAATCCAGCATGGGTTTATTGAACAATTATAAGCACGATAAAAGCTCCAGCTAACTATCTAAATAATAAAGTAAAGTTAGTTTGTCAATTTTGGTCATCAATAGCTTTCGTCCTACAAAATCAATGTTTGATTTTGTCAGTTTTTATTGTGCAACGTTGGTACATGTTCTTAACAAGAAAAAATGTAATGCGATTTAATCCATTTGCGAAATTATTTTATCTGACCAGAATAATTTTTAAATGATGCTATCTTAAAAAAAAAAGTAACTCTGTATTCGTCGATACAGACTTACTCCCCTTTCTTTGTTCGACTTTTCACTTTTTAAAAAGAGGACACAAAATCTGTTTTAAATTTCAGTTACATAAAGTATAATAATTAAAAACTGTTAGACTTTTTCAGTTCAATAAATTTTATGAATGTGTCATTAAAAAAGTTTGACAGCTGGAAAGCAGTCATAAAGGATGAAGACTAAATAAATCGGATATTTTTCTGTTTTTTTATTGAGTCTTTAAAGCTGATACTATATTCACTTGGATCCATTTTCCTTCACTGCGAGTTGCTTTTGCCTATCTTTAAAGGCGACACTAGGCGTCTAAAGAAACTATCTGTAGCAAGATCATATGTGGGTGGGGGAAAATAATGTTAAAACGGTATTTTTCACATGAAGGCTAGAGTAGTGGAAAATTCCATTAGAAGTGAAATGTTTAGAGGTTCATAACCTTATTTTCTTTGTGAAATGCTTGAGAGTTATTTAATCAACTGTGGACACCCATATATGCATATAAAATCTTTAAAAATCAAAAATTACTGATAAATTTTTATTACCACGATGTGTTCATGAAGATAAAAATAGTTTTACTGCAAATCAAAATGTTATAAATGATAAGAAATATTTGCCTACATGAGCTCAAAAATAGAGAGGATTGAGTACCACATACGCTGTGATCATACGTCTTGCAGCCTGGCTCCACAATAAATACTAACCAAAGAAAGCATTGTTTATCTATATTACATATTCTTTTTATACTATTATTATATATATTCACAAAATAATTAATATACATATTTTTATTCAACAGATTTCCATATGGACCCCTTACGACTTACCATGAACCACCAAAGTAGAATTTTTTTCGTGGACTCACTTAAACCTTCTGTGGATTCTGGTTGGGAATCCCTGGTTTAGAATTAGGTATATGTGTCGGAATATTGCATCACAGACAGGAAGTCGTTAGTTACACATTGGAGATAAGCTGATGAAATCTTTATCTTTTATTTCTGGATCGAGAGAGAGAGGGGGGTTATGTTTGCGACAGCTGCTCACATCTCCCTCTGGAGGACGGGTCAGAGGTAATATATATGCATACTGTATATGTGAGAAGAAAAAAAAGAAAAACCTCCTACACATCCTTTTTTTACTCCTCCACTTTCTCCTCACGTACCCAACCTACTACATATCGCATATATTGCCTCCCCCTCCTCGATTTTTCTTCTTTCAATGTATAAAATGTTCTGTGAAATACGGTTTCAAATCCAAACAAAGGGAACCTATAGTCGGTCTCCTATGTCGGACTCACTTCACCCTCTGTTTATGTCTGTCTCCCCGGAAAATGGCAGCTCACATGTTATGTGACTTTTCTACAATGTTTCAATCCTAAACTTTATTTTCATATTTTATATATTTTAAAAAATTTTATTATTCATTTTTAGAGTCACACAATGCACGAGCTGCCATTTTCCGGGGAGACAGACATAAACAGAGGCTGAAGTGAGTCCGACATATGAGACCAACTATAGGTCCCCTTTGTTTGGAATTGAAACCGACGGTACCGATGTTGTTCTGATCTTCTGTAATACATGCATGAATAAATATTACGCTCTTATTTTGGAAGTTTTCTTAATAATCGAGCACTTTGCTGGGATCTCTCCCACTAACCGTACATGTACATATATATGCATGTGTATATATATATATATATATATATATATATTGAAATTTTCTTAGATTCCATAATATATTGTGTGTAAGGGGTTCTTAGAATATCCTGTTTGTGTTGGCTATGTGTTAGTGTCCAACATTGCTCCAGAATATTGTAATATAACATGTAAATGGTAGCGGTTTGGAGGGGGGGGGGGCGTTTTTTTTTTAAATAGCATCATATACAATGATAGATGGGGGGGGGGACTGAGCCAGGGTTCATAAAACTGATTGAAATCTCTTGGCTTGATGTCGGTTCACCTCCTGAATAATTCAATAATGCCAGTAACGAAATCAGTATCGAGTCAATTCCCAACCTTCCATTCTCATACCAAACCAAATACAACCAAATATATATACACCAAAGTTACATTTCCTGTGTTTACATCGAGGTC
The DNA here is from genome assembly GCA_963556195.1 of Sepiola atlantica. Taxonomy (NCBI): domain Eukaryota; kingdom Metazoa; phylum Mollusca; class Cephalopoda; order Sepiida; family Sepiolidae; genus Sepiola; species Sepiola atlantica. The sequence goes on along the minus strand of OY744516.1, from coordinate 10,080,059 downwards.
CATCAAGTGGAAAATAACCAAGGCGATAGGAAATGACATAAACAGGACCCCCACCCCTCTTGCACACCCCAGGGAATCACACCCAGTACCCCTTTCTATCCGTACACATAGCAGAGTCAAGAGGATATCTGAAGGGATTTAATCCGTTCGACAGAACTGTAGCCTTGTGTAGGGGAGACCAATTTTCCGCGTTTGTGAACTGGCAAACGGAATCTCAATCTGTTGTTTTTTTTGTTTTTTTTAATTCCATGCAACCTCTACATTACGAAAATTGTGTGACCACTTCACGTTAAAACAAAAATAATAATAATTTGATAATAGTTTGTGCCGCTATTTACATCCAATAATGGACAAGTCAGACACTCCTCTCTTGACACTACTCCGATTTGGGCTGTGATGGCCCTCTTCAGTTCAGGAATAGTCCTGGGATTGTTTCGATAAACATTATCTTTTAGATAAGCCCACATATAAAAATCGGGGAGGGGGGGGGGGGGTGAACTGTTTGCTCACAACGCAGAGATGGACATTTGGAGCATACCAATGAACAGTGATAAAACAAAGACTGTTGAACATTCATGACTGAAACCTGGTGGACAAGTCAGGAATAGACTAAAGTTTATTTGTATAAAAAATGGTTCGAGTGTAGAAAGGATTGTGAATTTCATTAACGGTTAGCTAACCTACCCGTCGTTTCTCGGGATGCAATGAAGTTAATTTAATTTTTAATCTTTATTCGTTTGCACATTTTTAAACTTAAGGTAGACAACTCCTATTATATTCTTCAATTCAAAATGAGTTAACCGCCATTGCTGATTTTTATTTTTAGGTGATTATTTAAAAATGTTTCATATTAGCAGTCAGACGACTGCTAATATGAAACATTTGTTTGCTGAACTAAGTAATTTGTAAAATAAATTGTAGCTAAGTATGTTATTATATTGTTAATAATAACATGGTACAACAATAACAAATGACAAATTGGCAAGTTCAAATCAAAGTTTGATCTGTCAGCTTAGATGTACAAGGGGGCACACAAACAAACACAGAATTTTAATCATATAATACTAGCTGACCTAGTCGTTGTTGGCCGGGATGCAGTGAAGTCATTTAAGTTTTTAAATTGTATTTGTTTGCACATCTTTCAACTCGACGTAGATAACACCTACTATATTCTTCTATTAAAAATGAATTATCTCTTTGTTAATTCTTATTTTTAGGTGATTATTTAAACCTGTTTCATACTAGTAGTTGTCTGGTCCAGACGAAGTGATTAAAAAAAATAAATTGTAGCCAAGTACTTTTATTTAATGGAAATCACTCCAGACAAGGCATGAAGCCACTTTATGTAAGAAGCTAACAAGAACGAAATATGAGTATCGCAAAGACAGGAGATGCCTATTGGCATTAGTCTTGAAAAGACCAAGGCCATAGGTAGGAGGAAAACAGTAAGAAAATTATATTGCCAATAACACGATACAACAATAACAAATAGAAATTGGCTAGTCAGAAGCAAAGTATATTTGTCAGTTTAAATGCTATTTGGGTTTGACTTTGAAAATCTGACAAAATAAGGTTTTATGTAAGATTGTATGGGTAGCATTATGGGGGGGGGGGGGGTAACCCTATATAATTGTGCTATTGTCTCGTTGGCTATACAACAAACATGATGATGTGATCTGTTGTCATAGCAACTTCTAAATATTGTCATCTGTGGTCATTTTAATTTGAAGCTGTGCCTGACTGGCCTAATGGATAGCGTCATAGACTATGGAATCAGCTATTTTGAGTACAAATCATATCGGATTTTTCATGGTCATCTATACTGTAATACTGTTGCGAAAGTTATGAGAACCCACATTTCCACCCAACTATGAGGAAAATAGCAACTTCATCCTCCTCATCATCATATTCGGTTTAATGTTTGTTTTACATGTTAGCATGTGTTGGACATCCTTTAGAAATTGCCTTCCAAACTAAACTATCTCTGACCAGGTCTTTATCTTTCTTTCAAGTCCATCCTTATCACTTCATCTTATATTTTCTTTGGTATTCCCCTGTGAACTGACCCTGTTACTTCAACTGTTTTACATCTACTAGCCTTAAAACTCTCATACATTCTTTCCACGTGGCCATACCAACAGTCTCCCGTTCTGCACACATCTTCCTATACTGTCCAGATTTTATCTTCCTCTGAGGTCATCAGATCTATGCTCGTCTTTAAGACTTACATTATACATCTATCATATTCTCATATCATTTCCTTTCATGCAACAAATACCCTCAACCCTTACTGGCCAGGTTTCACTTTTATACATCATCGCAGTCCATACACATGCCTTATAAATTTTTTCCTTAATCGACAGCGGTAATAATCTACTAGTTCGTAATGGCAGAAATTCTCTAAACTTACTGAATCCACTCCTAATTCTTGCAATTACACCCCCCCCCCCTGTGTTTCAATTATCAATACCCATCGACCATAAAATGGTTTGAATAATCACAGATTTCAAGGTGGTTCTACTAAAATAGTCATATTTTAAAGACCAAAGCACTTTAAGTCGTCAAAATACCACCATTTTGTTCAGAAATGAATATCCTTTCACATGCATTAATAAATAATAATTTAGATTATATATTTTAATAGTTGTTAACAAATAAAGTCATAAAAATGTTAACGTCATTTTTTACCATTTACGTCACTTTTTTTTTTAACACCCCCATTCTTTTAAAAATATCGTACCATTCATCTTTGGAGAATTTCGTCATGAAATTTGGGAAACAATCAGGAAAAATATCAATTTCAATTATTGTCCGGGGGGGAGGGGGGTACGAAATTAATTGATCAATTATTTTTTTTGTAATCTTAAAAATAAACTTTTAATATAACGTGTAGCGAACATTTAAAAAAATCTTTTCGTACCCCACACCAACTAGTAAATCAATCTTTTATCTTTTTTTATGCATTAAAATTATAATTGTATGTTGTTTTGTCTTTCAGTAGTAGTAATTTTGAATTACACTATCCGAAAAAATATTGTAATCTTTTGAGCGAAAGTCAACAATGGCTGCTAGTATGCTGATATAACAATCAATTAGCAGCAGCAGCAGCAGCAGCTAGTTATAAGCAGTTAGCTTTGTAAAATTCGTTTACAGAGTTTTTTTGAAAGGAAAAAAAAAAGACAAAAATACTTTTTGTGCTTAAAAAAGTTAATGCTGTTTGTGATTCTTTTATAAAAAAAAAATACTTCAAGAAATACTAATTTTTACTAAACTTACTTAGAAAATAATGACTTTCTAGTCGGCAATTAAAAAAAAATAAGATACTACTTTTTTAGGCGATTACGTGTGAACCATGGCCATCCCTAGTAGTAGTAGGGATGGCCATGGTGTGAACACAATAAAATTCTTGGCGGAAAAAAGAAAAAATAACAAAAAATAATTGAGAATTTAGGGTGGGTGGATCAGTTTCGCATATAAATTTAACGTAAAATAATCTCCTATTTCCCGGCCATTCTTGCATTTTAGTGCAATTTTCAAGCTGAAAACTTGATATAAAATAAATAATTACTCTAGGTTCGAGTGACAAGCACACCTAAAAATGCCTTCTCTTGAACATGTCGTACCATTAAGCTTAAATCTGAGTGACAAGCCATTCCCATAAAAAACAAAAAACCTTAACCCTAACACTAAGTCCGAATAGTAACCTCCATCCAAAACAAAACCCCTTCCTTAACCTTATCACTAACCCTAGGTCCGAGTGGCGATGCCCCAATCCTACAAAAAGCCCATTAAAACCACACATAATAGTCTAAAAAAAATTTTAAAAGCAGACCCCCCCCCCCCCCCAATCCTAAAGAAAGATGCCAACAGGATTATATAGCTCTGCTTGATCTGAAGGTTCAACCATTGAGCTGATTTTTATACCTACAATATTTGAGTATTGGATGTCAATATTTTATTCCAGCTTCCATTACATTCGAAGCTGTTTTTTCTATCCATCTATAATCTACTCAAGTCTATATATTTGACTTACATACATACATATATACATATATGGAAATATTAATTATTAAAAATAATAATAAGCAATTAGAACGCCAGACAATGCATTTTAGTTTTAACTTTTTTCCAATTTAATTTTCGAAGATATACTTCCTCCTCAGAATTACTGAATTTCAAATAAAGATATATAAAAATACCTTTCTTTTTTTTTCTTTTAGTCCTCATCTTGTTTTTTTTGGTGTTATCAGTTCGATGTTAATGAACGAATGAGAGTCTTTTTTTTTTTTTTTGGACGGCACATGGCGGTGCCAATTGTAATAAGTTGTTGTCCTTGGTTAGAGGACAACAACTTATATATATATATGTATATATATATATATACATATATGTATATATATATATATACATATATATATATATGTATATATATATATATACATATATATATGTATATATATATATACATATACATATACATATATATATATATATATATATATATATATGTATATATATGTATATATATATATATATGTATATATATATATGTATATATATGTATATGTATATATATATATATATATATATATATATATATGTATATGTATATATATATATATATATATATATATATATATATGTATATATATGTATATATATATATATATATATATATGTATATATATATATATATATATATATATATATATGTATATATATATATATATGTATATATATATGTATATATATATATATATATATATGTATATATATATATATATGTATATATATATATATATGTATATATATATATGTATATATATATATGTATATATATATATATATATATATATGTATATATATATGTATATATATATGTATATATATATATATATATGTATATATATATATATATATGTATATATATATATATATATGTATATATATATATATATATGTATATATATATATATATATATATATATATATATATATATATATATATATATATATATATATATAGCCATGTGGACAGATCCAGCAGTGCAATCAAGTGTACACTAAACCTACAAGTCTCTGGTAGGTGCAGAGTTGGCCAGCCAAAGTTGTCTTAGAGGGAGCTGACAGAGAAACCGCAGAGACTGAAGGCTCTTAAACCCTGACCTTCAGGATCGACAAAAGTGGAGATCTGCGATGAGGACTGCCATACATGCAGCTAGTCAGCTGTCTGGAGGGGTCCACTGGTATGGACATTGCCCCCATAATCCTGCACGATAATTAAAAAACCAATGAAGATATATATATATAAATATATATACAAATTATTTTTATACACTACAAGTCCTGGGTTGAGATGTATCCTACTGAAGAGCCCAAAGGAGGGTAAAACTCGAGTGTAGGATTTCCTGTTCGTAGCTTGCTTGGTGAGTGTGTGTGTGTGTGGGGGGGGGGGGGAACTGCATTGTGCGTCTGATTGTTGGAAAATAATTATAATGACCCGTATTGTTTAACACCATGCTTCATGTAAATAATTTTCCGATTTTTGGTCACCAATAAACAGTCACAAAATCTCCATTATAGTAAGGAATGGGTGAAAAGAATAAAAAAGATAAAATAAAATATGGAGTTAAAAAAGAAACTTGTTTATTAACATTTATATCTGCCATCTTTTCTTCAGAGAAAGAAAAAGTACAAAGTTTGGGATTTTATCGCCGTTGGGGGTTTCTGAAAATAGAAATGAGAATGAGAGTCTGTAGGGTGACAACCGGGTAGAGTGCCAAAAAGGCCGGTAACATAATAAGGTTAGGGTTGGGGTTAGGGTTAGGGTTGGGGTTGAAATAAAGAAGAAACAAAGTCCTATGCTACAACTGATAAGGAAAGATGGGGTCTTAAAGATAGGATCTTACAAGAGATCAACGTGTGTGTGTGTGTGTGGGGGTGTGTGTATCTAACAGGTGCAAAACAAATGAAAAACAGACACAAATTCTACTTATCTTTACATTAATAAAATTATAAGACAATTTCACGTGTGTCTGTGTGTGTGTTTTGTGTTACTAAGTGATTTACACATTGAATTAATATTTTTATTTATATATATCTTATATATAAAGTAAAGTGAGATTTTCTCGCATTTCATTGACCGGAATAGCTTCATAAACAAAAACTACATTAAAAAAAAAAATCTATTTAGTCAATCAGATACGGAAAATATTGGTCTATGTTTAAATTTTTTAAATTTCAAATCGATTTTTACTTCTTTTATATTTAGTCAGATCACCTGTTTTTGTCTTGATTACTGATGCCATAGACAGAGTCGGAGGAGATAACCCTCTCACAGTTCTAAATCCTCTTCTTGCTACCCGAATTACTACATACTAATTTTATACCAGATATTTCATAAATCATACGGTTGCATATTTCCATAGTAATCTTTCACGTTTATTTACACCAACAGATAAGAGTTAAGAGTGTGTCTTACAATATCTACTTAAAGCAAATACTGAATTTTATAGTTTTTATTCTTAAATTAATTAAAAATATATGTTACATTACTACTATTATTGCGCTTGCATGCCTCCATACATTTTTTAGCGTTCACTCTGCTTCGACAAATAAAACGACACATGCAATTCACTGAGTAACACATACGAATAAGCTTACGTACAACAATGAACACGATAAACACATAATAACTTCATAATAATTTTAAATATGAACGGGAAAATATGAAAATTTCATTTGTTTCATAAAATAAAAATCAGCCAACTTTTAGTTTCCATCCTTTCTTCCTCGCCTCTGACCTACTTTCGACTTAAAAAAAGAAAAAGAAAGAAAAACCTGTGTATGGTTTATATATTAAAACGAATCGAGCTTTTAAAAATGACATAGCGTGCATATTTCAAATATACTGATCATGTGTATGCAATCAAAATCGTAAAGCTAACTAATCTGCATATTATTTTGCAAAAGGACTTCTGATTAATGAACTATTCGTTTCTATTGTTTTCAATTTCACTGATTATTTTAAATTTTTAATAAAACACAGTTCTATTACATAAAGAAAGTAAACAAATCTAATATAATATGGAGTTCAGTGTTGGGAGCAGGAGCTTCTTAGTTGCCTCAATTTTCCCAGGCAATGCCGGGACACAAATCCTGCTAAGTTAGTATAAATCAATTACTTTTTTTAAATAAAAAATCATAAAATAAAAATAAAAACATTTTAAGAATTTTTTTTTTTTTTAAATTTAATTACAAAACTAGACTCATCAGAATGCATTTCCATTTGTTCATAAACGAGTGTGTTGATAATATATGTCCTGTGCCCTTCTTCAGATTTATTTTTATATATCACTCGAAAAAATGTGACCCGTTGGGTCGTCCATTAAGCTCATTTTAGAGTATTTGAATTAGGGAAAGGTGAGTTTGATAAGACAGTTAAGTTTTAAAAATGAAAAGACAGAATCAAAAATTATTTTCTTTCTGTTCTCTATCTCTTCCCCCATCTCTGGGTTTAATAGTATTAATACTTATGGTGATATTTCTCCTTATTTGTAATTAACTATTTAAATCTTCGGTTTTATAATTCGTTTTATAACCTTTGACTGTTAATAAACAGAGAGAGAGAGGGGTAGAGAGAGGTAGAGGTAGAGAGAAAGCGATAGAGTGAGAGTGCGAGGCACTGTATAAAATAAGAGCAGAATAGGTCACACAGCATGGTGAGAGAGGATGAGAGTTACAGATAGAACCTTAGTAAGAGATGAATGGCTTGGAGAGTAAGGTACAAATTACGTCGAATTAGAACAATTAAAATGGATTTTTTTCAAACATAACTCAATCCCAAAACCAAGGAATATCTTAGCACATATTTTGTGTGATTAAAATATATAGGAAAAAGCATTAAAAAATGTCAACGTTGATTTACCCAGTTTTAGTATAACAATAGATTGCTGTTGATCATTTGCATATTGTATATGCTGATATTTCTTACAGACTTGAATCCGATAAACCTAATGATTTAGATGTTTATTTGAACATTCATGACGTCAGAAATCATGTGGAGCGTGACATGAACGTTCTTATAAACCGTTGCATTCAGATTTTATTTATATATTTTCAATCCTTTTGGTGTTATTCTCAACATTCAAAAATAATCAGTAACAATGTTATTTAGATATAGGAAAAACGTCTGAACACCTCAAGAAGGTTAGGGTAAAAAAAAGAAAAATTATTTCAAGTTCTTAATATCTTCAAAGGTGTAAATTTCTGTGTAATTCATGCAATCCCTATTTACTTTACCTCCCCACGAGGGCAAAGTTAGACGGTTTTTAATGTGGGGGATATCCAGCTCACCTAAAAAGACACTCTTGATAAGGCAAAAATTAAAATTGCCCCAGTCAAGACGGATTTTGCTTCCTCTGACTGAGGATAAAACGGATATTGCAGTCATTTTCAAATATAAACGTTTATTTATATTGTAGTAAATAAAAATGGATTAGGGTACACTGACGACTCCCACGGGACAGCTAACTGAACTTACAAAAGCCAAAGGTCAACCAGCCTTTAACTGACTTAAACTTCGAAGGACAGACCAAGAGCTAGAAAGAATTAAATTTTTAAAAAAATGATACATGATAAAAACAGAGTTTCGGAGATAGTAGCCCAAACGCTAGACTCTGACTCGTTAAATTAAAACAAAAAAATCGACTCAAACTTTGACTGAATGAATGCATTTATTTTTACTCCGATTCCGCAGAAAGAAAACAAAAATTTCCAATAAAAATTAAGTCAACGTGTTCGAAGGAAGTGACGTTACAAAGAGGAAGTCGACGTGGCAGAATAAGTTAGTCTGACTTTTCACTTGGCTCTTATCTCTCAACCAGAACAGACGGTTTTTCGAAGATCCTCTTCTAACCCCCAACAGGAGAGGGGAGGGGGGGCATATGTAAAGAAAAATAAAGACAAGAAAACAGGAAAATATTAAAACGCAGATTGTGTGCTGTTATTATTTAAAAAGGAAGAAATCAACTGCGACCACCACTGCTACAACTACATGTCATCAATACAACACAGCTGTCTGCTATGAGATGACACCAGCATATTTGTTGTGATCCGAAGATTCACGGATGGTACTGCCAAAATAGTAGCACTGCTTAGTCGTAGGTTAGTTAATGGAAGCAGTCGTAGCTTTACTAATGACATCAGTAGTAGTAGTAGTAGTAGTAATACGAGCACATGCCAAAATACAAATCTAGGTTTAACATCACGAAAATGCGTTTTCTAAATTAACCCCTTTATCGCAAAAGAAATGTCGTCATCAACTAAAACGGGTTGAAGATATTGAGAAGATCCTTTATGACGTCATAAATGGTAAGGTAACAAAAGGATGATGACATTCTTTACAACAGAGAACATAGACGACCCGTGACCCAAAGCACAATTTTTCTCAAAGGGTCCTGCTTGACTTATAAGTGACAGTTCCTAGATTTAGCATGAAAGAACTTCATTATGATAGCAGGAATGTCGATCTTGCACAAAAGTTAATATTTAACGATCATTAACGTTTAATTATTCACTGTCCTGTCATACGGTGCTTCTAAGTGAGTGATTTGTAAATAGTCACTCTGTACAATGGAATTGCAATTCCTCGGCCTATTTTTGGGGATCTATGTGAGATGCAATGGCGGTTTTGAGTAAGGCTGAAAAGTGAACAAAATTTTGACTGACTCTTCTAAATGGTTAGTTTAGAATGAAACCAGATTTTTAATGTGATGCCCCTCGATACAGCATCTGAACTACACTTCTCTGCCGATGACTAGTAGTAGTAGTAGGAGGAGGAGGAGGAGGAGCGCTGTGATGCCACCAACACCTGGAACAATCAGCCTGAGGCTGAAGTCTCTCCCCCCCCCTTTCCTCTCTTCTTTTGAACGCAGCTGCTAAGAAACACTTCAACACTTCTATTCCTCATACAAAGTAAGATGAATGAATTATATGCTCTTCTCTACAAACACACACAAACACACACAAACACAAACACACACACACACACACACACACACTATACTAGAAAAAACGTGACCCGTTGTGTCAACCATTGAGCTCAGGTTGAACTGTTCGAATCGGAAAAAGTGAGATTGCAAAGTCAGTTAAATATGAAAAAATTAAAAGAAAAAGAAAAAATCCCAAATTAGTCTCTTTCGGTTCGCTCCCCCCCCCCTCTCTGTTTGACTACGGAATAAATAATATTATTACTTCTAGTGATATTCCCTTTTGCTTATAATGGGACTATTCTAATCTTTTTATTTTTTTCCTGTTAATTAAGAGAGAGAGAGAGAGAATCATGCGCGCGCACACACACAGAGCGACAGTAGCGAGAATTATAGATAGTGTTTTGAATAAGAGCTGTGGCGAATTAGACAGCATACAATGAGAGAGTGTGTGTGTGACAGATAAACATTTAATCAGAGACGGATCACTCGGTGAGTTAATTGACAGTTGCAATTAAAATGAAAGTTTTTGTTTATAAACGTACCTCAATTCCAAAACTGAGGAATATTTTAGAATGTATAGTAAATTTGATTAAAATATATATAAGGAAAAAGTCTTATGGAAACAAATGTTGATTAACTGGCTTTAATATAGTAATTTATCAGATTAGGACCCGAGCTAACTTTAACCCCAACCCTGATCCTAACGACGGGGTCAAAGTTAGCTCGGGTCCTAATCTGAATAAGCATCAATAATAATATATATATATATATATATATATATATAAATATATTAATTTATCAAAGAATATACATACCTATAATGCACATACACACACACATATATATATATATATATAATTATAAATAAACTATCAGCAATTAATCAATGAGATAACTTGCAAATAGCAGCAGCTCAATATTTAGTGGAATAGAGTTCAATATATATCGATAGATTACGACGATTCATTGATGTTTTGAATCGCAAAAAAAACAAAAAAACACATACACACACACACACCCATAGAAACATACATAAATACATAGACATAAGGCCTCCATTCCGTCTTGGGAGACAATGGATATCCCTGTAAGCGTGTTTTCAAGGGAGTTTATAGTGACTGAGAGTTGTGCAATCCCTAACTGCAATTCTCCTGAAACAGCATTGTTTTAGTCCAGTGGCAAGGAGAAGTCCAAGACGACTGGAAACAATGCCGGAATAAGCTGAGCAAGATTGTGGCGGGGGGGGGGGGGAACTTGGCTTCTAATAGATTTGTTGCACAACCAAGGCTTGAGAGTCTAGTCTATCATACTATTTAATCCATAGCTGGAGGGAGGATATATGGATATTAGTGAAAGTTGTGCAGTAGCCCTGACAAAATTCGAACACGTCACGTTAAGCCTGCAGTTAATGCCTGTTATCATTACATCAGACTCGTACACACACACACACATACACAGACATGTACAAACATATGCATACATACACACATATATATATATATACATATACACACCCACATATATGCACAGACATGTACAAACATATGAAATACATATATACATACACTAGCAGAGCTACCCGGTGTTGCACAGGTTAGTTTACTTTAACAGCTTTCAGTTTTCGGGGGGGGGGGGGGGCGTTGAAGTGATATATTTCTTATATAGCCTATGACCTTCACTGAGAGGTCAGTAGTCCACATGCCAATTTTCAAGCAATTCTGTCCAGCGGTTTGACACAAAGATCAGGCGGGCAGAATTACAAAATATAAGTCACTAAAAATCACTGATGAAAACGCATAAAAAAAAGAAGAAAAAAGGAATATGATAGAATAAAACCCGAGAAAAAAAGAAAATAACTGGGTGGAAACAACAAATGAAGCTAGAGGAAATATGTCTTAATTTTAAGAATTCTTTTGGATTAATAATTAAAGTAAAAGTGGAAACGATTAAAAATATTAAATATTTATCGGTTTGAAAATTGATGAGTCGGGCTATAATTGCCATGTTTTTAAAAGTTTTTTAAAATTTGTTTTTGTACAATTTGAACTGAGGATAGCCACACCAAGAAATAAACAAAATGCATAGGAGCATTTTACAAATATCTTGATGTTAGCCGAAACAATTGTTTGCGAAAAAAAAAAATAAGTTGGAAAAATGACGTGAATCTGTCCTGTGATAATGATGTGGTATTGAACTACATCAAAATACTAAATATACACACACACACACACATTATATATATATACATCTGAGGAGACCTAATTAAAGGGGTCGAAATAAGTTATTATGTGTACAACCTTAATGTGTGTATAGTTTTTCTTTTTATAATTATATATATATATATATATATATATATATATATATGAGAGAGAGAGAGATGAATAGATTTAACAAATATTTAAAAAGTATTTAAATCTAGTTTCAGAAAGAACGATTCGTACATGCCTTTTTGCTATACATGTTTCTGAGAATAATTTTATTTAGGTTTAAAGTTACAGCTAGAAACACGCACATTATATGTATATATATATATATATATATATATATATATATATATATATATATATATGTTTGATTAAACAACAGAGACAATTCCTGTTTGTTTCTTTTTTGATCCATCTTTTCATGTTGACGGACCAATGATCTAATGTTCTGTTCGAGTGTGAACAGGAACTCGCCAAAACTTTTATATATAGTATAATAGGAAGAAAAAAAATCAGTGCTCAATTACTTATGCAAGAACACATATGTTTCTTTCAATTGACACGATACATTAGTTTGATTTTCTATCGATATCTTTGGTTTCACGGAAGGACTGGAAACTCAGCCCTCAGGACTATAGATACTAGTGATGGGACGATTCCAATATTTTTCCTGATTCCATTTTAAATTCCTGTTTCCAATTCTTTTAAAATCTCTAAATATTTACCTATAGACTTCTTTTTTTCTTTTAATTTTCGGATTACCGTAAAACCTCATGTGTAATATGTGCATATATTTTCACAAACATAAAAATACACTTGTGGAGGGGGTTGATCTAAAAATTGTTTAATTTTACTGGTACTCGAAAATCAATAAATATTTATCACTTTACCATTAGTGCCAGCAATGGAAAATTAAGTTTTAAACAAAAACAAAAAAATAAAAAACAATTACAAGAATCATTTTTGGCATCGGAAAATACGCATAAATTTTTCCGATTCCGATACCCCCAAAAGTTCCGATTCTCGATTCCGATTAATCGTCCCAACACTAATAGATACCAAATGTAATCGATTCTTCAGTCAATGTTTTGATAGTGTAACACTTACAAATCATAAGAGTCAATTTAAAATACCATCAGACCACATTCTACTGATGATGATTTGGTCTAATTTTGTTTTACGGCGTATCAACTTTTTTCGAGTTATTTAATACCGAATTCAGTCATTTTTGTAAAACATTTAATTACTAAATTCTTAATACCGTTTGTTATTAATTTATTTCATGTACGTTGGCTCCTCTACATATGCACACGTGAATGCAAGCGGATGCTGCACACTAAAATCAGCTACGCACTCATGCTTATGCATGGGTAAGTGCAAGTACGCAGTTGATTTGATGGAGGCATTTTTGAAATTGAAATTGACACGTGCACTGCGCATGCCGAGAAAAAACATTTTATTCTCAATTGAACGAATGAATCACACGCAACAAAAACGTCGCCATTTTTTTTTTAAATCTTTTTTTTCCGTTTTTTTTTTCTCTTCCCTTTGCTTCTTCCTCTATTCCCGCCAAACTCAACATAATTTTTCGAATTGCTTTTTGTTTTTTGTTTTATCAATTTTTTTTTCTCCACACCTGATCATTGAGCCGCACAGTTTTACATACAAAACGTTATGCCATCTTCAGGCTATTTTAGCTGATATCATCATTTATAGAAATAAATATATGTGTGTGTGTGTGTGTATATATATATATATAAAATAAAATATGAAACTAAAAATATACTTTTAGTAGATAGAACCTATAGTTAAATGGTTTAAGCTCAATATACGAGATAGAGCAATTATAAAGATAGATGAAAGAAGAGGGATAAACATGTACGAATGACAAATTTATTTCAACTTCGATTGTTCAATGCAAGGTGTACTCGATAAAGACATGTTTATTATTCTTTCCTTAAGCCAAGGCTTTTCAAAGATTAAAATCTTATCAGAGGAATTACATAGATAAGTTGGCAGTGGAAAATTCAAAATTTGAAAAAATATTAAGTAATGAAGAGTGAGAATAAGTGCGTTCCACCTACGATTGAACTAAACATTTTTCTATTGGATTTACTTCATTCTTGAACTGTTTTAATGCTGCCTTCACGAAAACCCTTCTTTTCCATCTTTAAATCTCCTTTCAATGAACATTTACCAACTGGACAGACCCCATATCTTTTTACACGCACATTCTCACTCTCCATTACTTAATATTTTTTCAAATTTTGAATTTTGGCTTTTCCACTGCCAACTTATCTATGTAATTCCTCTGATAAGATTTTAATCTTTGAAAAACCTTGGCTTAAGGAAAGAATAATAAACATGTTTTTACCGAGTATACCTTGCATTGAGCAATCGAAGTTGAAATAAATTTGTCATTCGTACATGTTTATTCCTCTTCTTTTATCTATCTTTATATATATATATATATATATATATTAGTTAATAACACTAAAATTATACATTCTGCAACCAATTTAAAAACGTTCGTGAAACCTATGGAACATTTATTAATTTTTTGATTTTAATACAAAAAAGACTATCAGAAAAATTGAAAAACTAAAAAAGGTATAATTAAACAGACGAATTCTGTTATTTTAAACGATGTTTGCATGCATGCATATATATATATATATATATATATATATATATAAAGTTATCGTGTCGGATTTTCCCTGTTAGACCTAAATAGTAATAGATCTAACTAATTGATATTTAAATCATACAAGTGATTTCTTTTCTTTTTTGCAGCATGTACTTTACACTAAAAAAGTGTAATTGGCTTATATTTTCTTTCCGAAAATAATTATTCCGGAAAAGAAGATTATTACAATAGAAACAATTTGAAATACTGACCTAAAAATCTCAAAATATAAGGGAGATAATTCCTATTTTAACTTACAGATAAGAATATGATTTAACTTCCTTTACATTTTTAGTTTTTTTTAAAAATCTCTTTATGACTTATACATTATGAATTTGTTTAATGACATAAATCCCAAGCTATACCGTGGAGCTACAGCTAGTAATATATATATATGTGTGTATATATATATATATATATATATATATATATATATATATATATATATATATATATATATATAACTTCTTTGTAAAATGGTAGGAAAAATCCCAGCAGAGTGCTCGATTAATTAAGAATTAAAGTTAAAAATTAAGAGCATAATATTTATTTATTTGGTACAGAAAAATTAGTACAACATTCGTACTGTCGGTTTCAAGCACGGAAGGTCTTACTCATCCGGCTCTCTTCAGCTTCTGAGATGACAACAGAAGCTGAAGAGAGCCGGATGGGTAAGACCTTCCGTGCTTGAAACCGACGGTACGAATGTTGTACTAATTTTTCTGTACCAGAATAAATAAATATATATATATATATATATATATATATATATATGTGTGTGTGTCATCTACAGAGACAACTGTTTGGCCAGATCACTTGCAACTGTGATCAGCAGTTACCGCTATGCTATTATGCTCATTCCGACAATAAGGGAAATTATAATTCTTATGTTTTTGTTTACATTTTCGCTACCAGTTACCAAGAGAACTATATTCTAATTATTAGGAGTAAAACTACTCGAAGCATTTGCCTGTCTAGCCATACTCAAGAACTGTGATATTGCAAAACAATAAGTGGATGACATAGAAATGCTGACGTTATAAAAAAATAGCCGAGTCTCAATCCTGGCTTGAAGTGCTTGCCTGTCTAACAAAACCGAAGAGCTGTGATGTAGCAAAACTGTCTGTGGATGGCTATAATATATATATATATATATATATATATATATATATATATTATAGCGATCCATATATATATATGACTGTCAAAAAGGTATAATGCTAAGTTCTGAATACGTTCGTAGAACACTCTCGCCTAGTCTTCTATCTGTGTCCGCTTCTAGATGCATATAGATCTTAATTTCCCTTAATTACGTTACAGTTTCTGTTGGCCGAATGGATATGGCGACTACTTGCAGATTCAAGGCTGACTCTGTGAACCAGGTTCGCGCCTCCCGACCGTCTGAAATTATTACTTTCCTGCACTGATGAGAGCAATAAGCTTGAAACGCTAGCGTCTGTAGGTATTAATAATTTAATATTTATTTTTATATATATATATATATATATATATATATATATATATACATACACACACAAGATAGCTTATACGTTATATATTTCCAAAGGCATCTGGAAGGCTAAAGAAAATTATAATTTGGACTCCATCATCCAAGATATAAACCTACCCCTTTTTTACTACCTCTACATGGAGGAGTAATTGGCTATAGCTACCTTCCCAAACAATGGAAAAATGTTACTGAATCAACATTCAGAAATTTTGAATGGATGCTGACAAGTCGTACTTTCAGAGACTTCCTAAAGATACTAACAGTGAAACCGGAATGGACAGTTCCCATCATTATCATCATCATCATATATAGTCTAACATGTGTTGGCCAACTTTTAAAAAATTGATTGAACAGTTTTATATTTCATTTAGTATTCAAATTCAAGAATTTAAAAAAAAAGTTTTTTGTTTTTTTTACTAATCGGGCATCACTTATAAAGACCAAAAGTAGTCGTCGTCGTCGTCATCATCAGTTTTGCATCCATTTTACAAGCTGGCATGTGTTGGACGGCTTTAAGAAACTGACTTCCAAGCTAACCTATCTCTGGCCAGATTTTTATTTATCCCTCTTTCTCTCAAGTCAATTCTTATCACTTCCTCCTATGTATTCCTTGGAAACTGAACCTGCTACCTTAACTGTTCTACATCTACTGACCCAAGAATTCTAATCAATTCTTTCAACATGGCCATACCATTAAAGTCTCCTGTTCTGCACAAATCTCCTTGTAATGTCAAGATCTAATCTTCCTCCGAGGTCATCAGCACTAACCCAGTCTTTAAGACTAACATTACACATCCATTGTATCATTCTCATATCATTTTTCTCTATGTAACGCATGTCCTCAACCCTAACTGGCTCTGAAAATAAACACTTAACAATGTTTATCCTTCTCCCCTTTTCTTTTTCTCAGTAGCCCTTTACGACTACAGTGGCGGCCTGCCTTGTTTGGGGTGAACCATGTTAAAAAAACAAAACATGAAAAGATGGATCAAAAAAGAAACAAACAGGAATTGTCTCTGTTATTTAATCAAATATGCATCAATGAAGAAATGCTGTTTAAGTATACAAATTTCATATATATATATATATATATATATATATACTAGAAAAAATAGAAGAAATAGCTTGGATTAGATTGTTTTAATCAGGAAAAAGTTAGTTTGTAAAACCAGTTAATTATTGAAAAAAACTATGCTGTATTTAGCCCATCTATCCGGACATATATTTGGATATATTTACAATCAGTTTAAGATTGTAAATATATCCACTGGAAATTATCTGAATTAGAATTGATAAAATCTATATGCGGATGAGAAAAATTGTAACAGTTTTTCAAGTTTTACTCTTATGTAATAGTGATAATAAAATGATTTTTTGAAACGTGCGTACATATGGATAAACATCAGAAAGTGTTTATTTTCAGAGCGTGATTACAATATTTAAAATATTAATTATGTCATATATTTTTTAATCTACTGAATTATAATAATATATATAGCAATATTTGGCCATGGGTGTGTTAAAACGAAATTTTCCACATATAGGGAAAGGGAAATTTTCCATTAGAAGTTAGTTAGAA